>CM054163.1:34317334-34398336 GCA_028751875.1 Rapana venosa
CATGGATGGACAACTCAGAGAATGGACCAGATGAAACGGGCACTACTGCGCAGAGCCGAGGACCGAATGGAGGAGGAGGCTTCCCAAAGCACGTTTTTATGTCTCCCCCACGCCCGCCAAAGGGTCAGGTCTATGAGAGAGAGATGCGTTTTTTAAATTTTTCATGTGTTCCCACCGCACACAATGGCCTACTCTTTAAAAAAGCAGAAACAAATTTAACGTGTGGAAAAGATGTTCTGTTTTCTTCCACACGGGCCCATTTATATTTTCATCCAAAGGGACAAAACACACAACAAACATGCCCCCTTGTAACAATGTGCACCCTCTCCCAGGGTGCACCAATTGACCCACAAGAAAACAAAACATGCACCACCCCTCATAAGCACGAACAGCAGGCAGGACCCCCGGAAGCACAGAAACTTGTATTTCAGGTGATCCGCATGCTGACCCCCAAAGAAAAAACATACTCAACCACCCGGGAAACAATAAATGCATGCCCCTTTCCCCCAAGCACAGCAGCAGGCACCAACAAGTGGGCACAGCAACATTTTCACATGATCACACAAAACAAACCACACACCCAAAAAACAAAAACACACAAAATTTAAATTTTAACGTCAACTTTTTGCAGCTGCCCCAGTCTTAAAGGAGAGAAAGAAAACGATTTTTTTTCTACTATTTTTGTTTTTTTTGTTATAAATGTTTGTTCCACTCAAAATTTTTTGACATAGGATTTGCCTTAAAGAGTTATAATTTACGATAACCCTTTTAGTGAATGTAAAAAAGGGACAAGTTACTGCAGTTGGTCATTCTCTTTGGGGGGGGGGGGGGGTCTTATGCAGGTCTACCCGGGAATAAAATTTGGGATCCCAAATTAAGGCAAAAAGGGGAAGCCAGATGGATGGGCACGTAACAGCTCAAAGGACTTGCAAAGACCATCCTGCAAGGGAACAGCCAGGGAAAGGAAACGGGCAGACAGGGGAAAAGGGGGCCAAACGACATCGGCTCTGAAGAGACCCGTGGCAACCCCAAATCAGTAAAGGGTTTTATTTTGGGTCTGCTGAACCCCCTCCCAGGAAGGCAAAAGGGGGTAAGTGTCATAGGGGAGACAATGGGTCTACAGGTGCCCAAGTGTCAAACCTGAGAAACAAGGTCCATTAAAAGACACCGTCCTCCTTTCCGGGTTTTGTCAATGCACTGAGATGTTCTGCCAAACACTCTGCATACCCAACCACCAGGCGATCCCTGTTCAGGATTTGATGTGATGAGGTGGCGAGGGGGGAAACTGCTTGAGTAAACAGCTGCCGGGCCACTCCCTTCATTTTGGGGTAAATAGGTCTTTGAAAAGGCCATCATGGGCACCATATGGGCATCACAAAAGTTCCTTTTGTTGATCGGTTTACCGGGGCTGTGGCACGGGCTATTTCAATTTTTTTTGGGAGGCAAAACATTTTTAAAATGTCGTCCCAAAGCTGGAATAATTAAAAGAAGGCTTGTTGCTTCGGGAAAGATTCTTTACACGTGCCATCCGCCAAAACCCATTGCTTGGTAGAATCATCCTGCAGGACAGGCATTTACCCCAAGCGGATTTCATTTTTCGAACATGTGTGCATTTTGCAGGTAGTTGGGTAGCCTTTTGGTCAAGTTCATACATCACCCCAGGTAGCACAGTTTGAACACACTTTTCTGTTGACCCCCTAACGTCTTGTATTGAGTTTTTATGCCAAAATTTCCCTACAGGACAAGCGGAACTATCGGATTTTTGATTTCTTGAAGAATTTGCCATTTTTTTTTTCTCGATTTTTCTCATTCAAGACTTTGTTCTGACTTTTTGAGGTAAAAATAGTGGTACCCCTTTTTTACCTTTGAGATCGGGGTGTTGGTGTTTTTTGATTTATGGTTCGAAAGGGTCAAACCAATTTTAATTTGACAGGGGGATTTATGTGAAGATGGGTTCGGGATTAATTTGTCTTATTTCAGTGAATCTTCTAAAGTTCTTTTTTAAACTACTGTCACATTTTGGTTTAACCTTCATGTTTGTTTTCCTCAATTCTGGTGCAAAAAGGTCTGGGGCTTTGGCACCTAAAAGGGCCTGCTCATTTGCTTTCATCCCCACCAGTCGCACGGGGTTATTTGTCATGACAAAGGTTTTGTTCACAGATTTTAAATTTTGAAGAACTCCCACAGTTTTTTTTAATGAAGGGTTTTTTCTTTGTGAATTGACGGTTTTTTTCAGTCAAAAAATATATTTGTTAGTTTCCAATTTAAGTTTCCCTACTTTTATTTTACTATTTAAATGTTCTTTTATTTCTTTTTTTATGAAACCGTACATCTACAGCGAAAGTGAGTCTATTTTCAAGGCACCAAGTTTCATTGTCACAAAAAGTGACTTTCTTCAAGGATTTCAGTTTCAGGGTTTATGGAGTGGTCAAAAAGGTTTTTTAGGACACTTGGCACCTTTTACACTTGCTGGCGTTTTCTCATGCAACTTGATGGGGCAAGACACAAAAGATGAAGGGTTTGGGAACCGGGCTACTGAGAAATACCTCACTTTTTTGGGGTTGACGCAGTTTTCTTTATAGCCCTGAGTGCATTTTCCTTGGGAAAATCATTGGGTTTTTGCAGGGGCAGCTGTCTTGAGTTTAGTGTCAAACCCTCACTGAAAAGCCAAGGAAAAGGGTGAAGGGGTGGTAGGCTAGGGCTGTAAAAGTTGACTGGCAAAAACCGAAATCAACAAACACTTTTCCGAAAAAAAATAAAAAAAGTCAAACTCTTAATCCCTTTACAAAAAAGACTACTATCTTCCCCCAAACTCGTGCTACATCCATAAAATCTTTTTTTTCCCCCACCTCAATCTCCTTTGGGTCGCAAAAACAAATCCTTTTCCAACACCCCAGCCGTCCAAATTCCCCCAAAATTTTCCCGCCTTCTTCTCTGGGAAAGTTTGAAACATAGCTCGACTGGATCAACAAATTCCAGCTGTGTCCCGATCCCCTTCACTGGGACTCCTTCTTTTCCCCCTCCCACAAGGAAAAAAATCTGACAATTCTGGGGAAAAAATGACTAAAAATCATGCACCTTTATCCCATCCTGCTCCTGTTTTCTCCAATGCCTTCCACAAAAAGTACCTATTTCATAAAAATTAAACTTATCTCTTGTTCAGGGAAAATTTTTCCCTCACCTTAAACCGCATGAGTCACAACTCTACTAAAAAAAACCGACCTCGACCCAACGTTCGAATAAATTTAAAAGGCCCTTTTTAAACTTACCCCTTTTCTCTAAATACTAAAAAAATCGCTCAAACACTCAAAACACCCTTTATTCCAATGACTCCTTTCCCCCTTTTCAATTTTCCTACCCCCAACCACAGCACCGAAACCACCCAGTCCACCTTTTGATATCTTCACTTGCTTTTGTCCCGGAAAAAACCCCTCCCCAATTTCTTTACTTACTCAGCTTTGAAACCCTAATCACTCAATTCTTTTTTCTCGCCCAAAAAAATTTTTTGGGTTTAAAGGGACAGCCCTCACCTGGTTACTTTATACCTACCAAAAGGTTCCAGAAAGTTAGTAAACAAAATTTTAATCAAAAACCCTTTAAAAAAAGGGAAAGTGGGTCCACAGGATCATCCGGCCCGTTCTCTTACCCTTACTCTCCACTCTCACATATAATAAACAACCACCATATTGACATCTTTCTATTCCGATATACTCAGCTTTAGTGCATGATACTGTTGAAAACTTTCCTTCCCCTGACCAATAGTCCTACTGCCTTCAAGACTTTTTAAAACTGGATGCTCAGAACGTTAAACTAATGGCAAAAACCGAACCATGCTCATAGGGGCCCAACAAAACTTCCTCTAACGCAAAAAAGTCAATAAATTTGGCAATACGTCAGTTCCTTTTTCCAACTCTTAAGTATTTTGAGTAGTTTTGAAAAACACACTCAATATGAAAAAATTTATCACCCAGACCTCCATCTTTCTACTTCATTTAAAAGGCGCTAACCCATTTAAAGTATTCCACTGAGCCTTTCCCAAACTTTTCACATCCCCATTTTTCCCGTTTAACACTGTAAATTCTCTTTTGGTTGGCCAAAGAGCATCATGAACCACTCTCTTTATGCATACAAAACCTGCAGCTCGCCTGGGCCTAAAAAAGAAAAAAAAGAACACATCCTCCTCTTTTTTGATCTCTTCACTGGGGCCTTCCTAAAAGACGGGGTAAAAAAATCAATACCCCCTGTTTTAAATTTTCCCCCAAAAACTGCACCCCCCTTCCTTAACGCCTCATCTGACACTCCATCCCGTTCCCTTCGTTAGCCGCAGATACTTTTGCTTTCAACACCCCTGCAAAAAAAACCACTGTTGGCTTGCCCTTCTCTGTTTCTTGTCCATCCACCTGGGAAAGACCCCCCTCTTTCACTTCACAAAAGCCTTACTTGAACCTTTAAATCCAGCCTAAAAAACACTTTTTTTCCTACCCTTGACTTTCCCCCCAAATATCTGCCCCTTTTTTTCAACAGCATTTTCCCCTTTAAAAGTGTTTTTCCGAGTGTGTGTGTGTCTTGTGTGTGTTTGGGTGTGTGTGGGGTGTGTGTACGTGGGGTGTGCGTGAAATGCGTTCAACGGCGCGCACATGATTTTGAAATCTGTTTGTTAAATTATTTTTTAAGGAGGTTGCATGCCTGAAAGGGATTGAGTGCAAGCGTTTCGTTTGTTTTTTTTTTAAACAAGTTTCCCGCCCCATAAAAATTTTCCAATATTTTTTTTATTTTTAAATTATTTTTATTATTATTATAAAGTTATACTTTCGGGAAGGAAAAGTGAATAAAATGGTAAAATCGTCAAGGAAACTAATAGGATGGGCTATCAGCTGAGATTGCAAACTGTCAGTGTTATAATTCAGGCAAAAATCGGACACAAGTCTAAAGGGGAAGTTCACATTCTTTTTTGCCCCACTCCCTGCAGTCTTTTTCCCTTGACTGAGTAAGGTCTGTCCCTTTCCCTTTTTAAAACTAAAAGGGGACGGGGTTTTTATTTTTTTAGGGGTTTTCCACAAAAAATTCAAAAGGGACTGTTTTTCAAAAAACCTTTGGGGGGGGGTTGCTATCCGGGTTAAAGGAAGAGATACAAAAAAGTAAACATCATCAAAAAAATAATTTTCCTTTTCTGACAATTTTTCTACAGCGGGAGTATCTGAAAAAATAAGTTTGTTTCGCCTTTCTTTTAAAATCTTTTTCGGGGGCGGAAAAATCTTTTTGAAGGGAAAAAGCCCAAATTTCCCTGAAAATTTTTTTTTTCCCTTGACAGATAAACAGATGTTCCAAAATTGAAAAGAAAACCAAATTTCACATCTACTCTTTAAAATCACAATTTGCCCTCATGGGTCTGCTGCTTCAACTCAAAATTTAAAATTTTTTTTTAAATTTTTTTACAATATATTTTTTAAAATTTGTTGTTGATTTTCTTGAATAATAAAATTTTGGGCCCAAAAAGCCCTTTTTTGTGGTCCCTGTGTTTGCCCCAAAAATTTTAACAGTTCAGCCCTTTGAAAGAAACAACAAAACCCCACCTGTATAGGCTAACTTACTTTGGGACGGAAAAGGGAAACACATAGGTTGGACAAGGGAAAACTGTGTTTTCCTTTTTTACCCTTAAAGCCCCAAATTTTTCTTTTTAAAATTTTAAACAAATTTAATTAATTAATTTTTTACGCCCCTTTTGAAAGTCAAAACTTCTCAGTGGCCCCAAAAAGGGGGCTTCACACACCTTTTTCCCCCAAAAAGTCACAACTGTTAAGCCCTTAATCCCATAAAATTTAAGGAAATACTCAAGACCCCCCCCAAACCAACCCCCCTATTTTTCAGCACCCCCCAGAGAGAGGGAGAGAACACAATGAAAAACCCCCCAAAGGTTTTATTGTGATAACCCAGATGCCCTTTCTCGGGGGGGACAATGGGAAGGGGGCCGGGGGCAAAAAAACCTATAAAAAGTTAATACTGAAAAACTAACTGTTTTCCCCCCCAAATTTTTAATAGTCATAAATGGCAGGGGCCCTCCAAACAGGGTTTTACGGGAAAGGAGAGAGAGGAGAGAGAGAAGAGAGGAAGAGAGAGAGAGAGAAAAGAGAGAGAGAGGAGAGAGAGAGAAAGACAGAGAAGAAAAAGGGGGAGGAGGAGGAAGGGGAGGAAGAGGAGAGAAAGCCCTTTTATTTGGGAAAAAAAAGAAAAAAGAAAAAAAAAATTTCCATCATTTGGGAGAATGCACCAAAAGCAGTTAGAATACCTACAATCCAACCTAAAACCTAAAAAAAAATAATCAAGTCCCAAAGAGAGACGGGAGGGACAGAGAGAGAGAGAAAAGAGAGAAGAGAGGGGAGGGGGGAGAAAGAGAGAGAGAGAGAGAGAGATCAGGGGGAAAAATAATAAAAAAAAATTTTTAAAATTTCTTGGTTGGCATCAACAAATTAAAATAAAGGGAAAAACTAAAAATCAGTAGCAAAAAAAAACAAAACAAAACAAAAAACATTGCAAAGAAAAAATATAAAAAAAACATGTTTCATTTTAAAAAGGGAGACAGGGCAGTTTCCCAGGGGACAGCCACTTTCCCAAACAGAAACTTCACATACTTTTGTTTTTCCCCGGGCATTTGACAAGTCACCTCAAGCTGTCAAGGAATTGGTCAGTGTTAAAATTTGTGCATAAATGTTGTCCCCTTCCACTTAAATAAAACCCCAACCACGGGAAATGTGCCGTTACACTTTCCCAGCTATTTAATCATCTTTTACAACAGTGCAATGATTTCTATATAGAAAAGGGGGGGTGGGGCTTCCATCCTGTAAAATTTATACACGAAAGGGGGATTGGGTCAAGGTATGGTTGGTTTGGGAGGTGGGGGAGGAGGGGGAGAAAGGGTAGGGGGAAAATGAGGGGCGAGGGGGTTAGGGGAGTAGGTACTGAGGGGGGGGAAAAAGGTAAAGGTAAAAAAGTGTTCCTAACCTAAAAAGGTCTTGGGTGAGTGAGGCTCGCTTCTAAAGGGGGCCAGCATATTGAGAGCAGTCCCCCATCTCCCCCCTTTTGATGCTTTACCTTCCCGACCCAAAAGGGGGCCCGGGTTTTTCACTTTTACAGTGGGCAAACTGGGGGAAACGTACTGAACCCAAAGCCACCCAAAAAGGTCACCCATCCAACGGGTAACCACACTCACCATGTTAACTTTGGCGGGGGGAAAAGGGGAAAACCCCAGACAAATTTAGCTGTCCCCCCCAAAAGATGAACAGGGGTGGGGGGTGGGGAAATTGACTTAAGATTGCCCTCTCAATCAATGGGAAAAAAAAAGGTAAAGGAGCCCCAAACCCCTAAAAGGGTTTTTGGGGAGCAAGGCGTCAGAGACCTCACTTTTAGGGCCAGCTATTGAGGGCGGCGCCCTTTCCCTTTCCCTCGTTTGTTTTAAACCTTTCCCCTGACCCTAAAGAGGGCAGGTCCCAAATTTACAGCTGGTAAAAGGGGGGAACTGTACTGAAGCCAAAAGCGCGAAAACCGGGTTTAACCCACCCAACTGGAACCGCGTTTCCACCTGTTTAAAACCCTTGGCGGGGGAAAAGCGAGTGCCCGCCCCATTGAGCTATCCCCCCCCGGGTCAGAAAGGTGGTTGGAAAAGAGAAGATGAAAAGAGGAGCAATGGAAAAAACAAATTTTAATTGATCTTTGTTTCCCAAAAGGTTAAAGGATAAGCATTTTTTTTTTTTAAACTGGGGCCCTTGCCCTCATTAGGGACCCAAAAAATAAAAACCATACAAAACCAAAAAAATTTAAACCCCAAAAAAGGGGAAAGAGAAAAAGGGAAAGAAGAGGACAGAAAGGAGACAATGCCAATGAAAATGACATGCCCAATGAAAAAATTTTTTGGGTTTTGGTGGGTTTTTTTTAAAAACCCTTTTCCAAAGGGGTATTTGGGGGAAGGGGACCGAAATCGAAAGATAAAAGAAAAAAAATTAAAAAACCGTACAATGTAAAACGATTCTTCCCCATTGGTAACCGACCGCGGTATTGTTTTTTTCTAGGGGAGCTGTACAACGGCATTCCCGGTGCGGGGTACTGTGGCTCTCAGGGGGCCCGTGCCCCGGAGGTTTCCCGTCTTCAGCTGGTTTTCTTTAATGATGCGAAGCCCCTGTCCTTTGGGGCCCTGAAAGTTGCTGAATATTTTCCCAACAACATTTTGGGCAACCCTCGGGGGCCCACGTGGTGCGTTTCTTCCCTTAAATTGATGGCATTTGGCCCTTTCTATATTTTTTTTTGATTGGTTTCAGTCTCTTGCTTTCCCTTCACTTTCTTTTTAAGGCTGAAGTCCGTCAGTTTCACAGGGGGTAATTGTTGATGTGTCACTGAAAACCCAGTCATTGCTTTCTTCAGGGGTAAAATTTTTTATTTCTGACCCATTTCCCCCACCCAATTTCTTAACTTTAAGCACCCATCCCAAGGTTGACAAAAACCGGGCCGGGGTTTTAAACTCCCAAATTTAACAGAGGGAAAGAGGCACCCCCCCCCCCCCCCCCCCCCCCCGGGGTGGGGCGTGCCATTTTTGAATGTGTCCATAGCTTTTTTTCATTTTTGGGAAAAAAAAAACTTTGGGGGTGTCGGGAGAAACAAAATTCTTTGAAGGGGGACAGGATTCAACCCGATGTTTCTTAAAAAAACCCTGACCTTAGGGTGTTCCCACCCTCCTTTTGTCCCTGGCAATTGCGGGGCCCCTTTCCCTGCCGTACAAAACACATCACACTGGGTGTTTTGCGGGAAGTGGTGGGTTTGGGGGACGGGCAGCACGTTTACGGTTTGGTTTTTTTCTGCCGCGATTTTAAACGACTTTAGAAAACTTTTTCCTGCAAAAGGTGTTCAGCACTGTTTCTAGAGAAGGTGGTAGTCCTGGGGAGGGGCATACTGGGGGCCTTTCTGGTAAAAAAACAGAAAAATTTTCTTCTCTCATTTTTGAACCCCACGTCTTGCGGGGTAGCCAAGCAAGGGAACCACTCCGACAGAAAAAAGAGAGAGAAAAGAGAGGGGAGAAGAGAGGGGAGAGAGAGAGTTTAGTTTTTCTTTTTTTTAATTTTTTTATTTTGGGGAAAATGGTAAAAGCACTCGTGGGGGTTTTTTTTCATCCCGCCCCACTTTGGGGTATCCAGTTTTGTAAATTTGTCAAAACCTTTCCCCACGGGCAGAAAACCCTGTGGAACAACACCCAAGCATGGGGTTTGGTAACCTTGTAGGAAACGGGCTTGCACACACCCACACTTTTTTGGTTTAGCTGCAGCCCATTTAGCTAATTAAAAATCAATGTTAGAGTAAAAAAATTAAAATTTCATGGCTTGTTGTATAAATTTCAAAAATTTGGGTGCTGGTTATTTCTAAAGGGAAATCCCAATTTTTAAAAAACCAAAAAAAGGGAAACCCCCTTGAACAAACCAAGCAACTGATTTTTTAAAAAAGAGATTACGGGCCCAACAAAGCAAGCATGCTTTTTTTAAAAAAACCCTCCCTGTTGAAAAATAGAAAACAAAGACAGTCACCAAAGACAGAGAGAGTGCAAAAAATCTCAAAGGGGTTATTTCTACAGCTTTTTGTACTTTTAATGCGGGATAAATCGGGGGGATCGGGGGTTCTAGAGGTAACGCCCTGCTAAAAAGCGAAAAGTCCGGGTTCGTATCCCGTTGGGCCCGAAATTTTTCCCCCCACCCCTTTTAAAGCCCAAAGAGTGGTGGTCTGGGCCAACCCCTTTGGGAGGGAAGCGAAAAAACCAAGGTCCCGTTGTTACAGAAAATTATGCACCGCACAAAAAAAGAACCCAAAGGCAACAAAAAGGGGTTGCCCCTGGCAAAATTCTTAGAAAAAAGTCCCCCCTTGGTAGGGAAAAAAATTTTCCAGTTGGACAAAAAAAAAAAGGGTGGCGCTGTTTTCTTGTGGGGGACGTCCCTCTCCCCGGGGAGAGAAACCCAAATTTTTCACGCAGAAAAATTTGGGTGATTTAAAAAGGGGTATAAAATAAAAAAAAAAAAAAATAAAAAAAAAAAAAGTTCAGCTTTATTTTGGATAATCTCTTTCTCTCTCTAAACCACACACACACAAACACACAAAAAGGGTCCCCTTTTTTTTTATTTGTTTCTGGGCAAAAGTTTTGGGGTTCACTAGTGCCAAGATTTTTTGGGTACGGGACGTTTCCCCATAATTAAGGTAGGGGGTTTTTCCATTTGGGTAGGTTAGCCCACTTTTTCATTCATTCATTCAACATTCATTCATTCATTCTTCATTCACTCTTTTCATTCTCTTTAAAGTTGCTTTTTTTTAAATTTTTGAGGAAGCGGGTTTTTACCCTTTTTTGTGGGAAATTTTCCTTGATGCATGTGTGAAGGGGACTTTAAAAAAAAAAAAAGCCACCCCTTTCCCACCCCAAAAATCCCCCCATTTTTCCTACACCCGGGAACAAGTTTTAATGCCCCAAATCACCTTTCCCTTCCAAAAGGGGGAACGGGTTTTTAACATGTGCATAAAAATGTTCTGATGCTTTAACATAGGATCTTTTTTTAAGTCCTATCGGAAATTTTCATGGGTTTTTTGATTGGTCTGATAATTCCAGGTGGTAAAACCCCTTTAAACATGAGTGGAGGTGTTGGCCCCAAACCCCAGGCAGTAGATCGGGGAAAGCACACCCCTCAAAGCCCCCAAAAACTACCCCTTTCCCCTGCAGGCTTTTTAAACCCAAGCCCTTTTGAAGCAGGCTACAGCTGCCCTCAACAAATTTAAACCCACAGGGGCAGGCACGCACAGGAAATTTTGGTGGCGGGCCAAAAGGGAAAAACCGTTTAAATTGAAACAATTAAACACCAGCCCCACTCCCACCCCCCATCTGTGCCCTTTTGCAGAGGCAGTAGGGGTTTTTCTTCCCACTCACCCCTTAAAGAGCTAATGAAGTCCCTTTGTGTAACTGCACGGCAAGGACTTGTCTTTCTCCCCCTGAAACCAGTAACCCAAAGGGGTTTTAAAATGGGAAAACCAAAGTAAGTTTTCCCTTTTCTTGCCCAAACTTTCTTCTCTGGTCGTTGTCATGAAATTTCCTGGGCGGGTTTTCCCCCCCTTTACCCACATTGTGTATAAACTGAAGGCGGCCAGGGACAGCACGCCACTACCACCACCCCCCTTCCCCCCCCCCACACCCACAGCTGGGTTTTAAAAGAAAACGCCCCCTTATCCACCTACAAAAAAAAAACCTACCCTCCCAAAAAACCCAAATTGATACATTTCCTGGTATAATTGATGGTGGATATAAATTAATATGTTTTTCATTATTGATAGTACAATATGAAGAAAAGATGTCAAAACAATATTGACATTTGAAATGAAAAAAAGATGTTTTTTATTTTTTGATATTTGTAATATGAAGAAAAGAGTCTTTAAAATTATGACGGTGAAAATGAAGTAAAGATGTTGAAAATTTTTTTTATAGTGCAATATGAAGAAAAGATGTCTACAATATCGATAGTGTAATATAAAGGGTAAAATGTTTTTACAAAAATTGACAGTGTGTTATGAAGTAAAAAATGTTTTTAAATAAAAAAAGGCCTTAGACATTCATCCCCTTCCTCCCCAAGTTCCGAACGTCTTTTCACAAACCTCGACCAAAACTGCCCTTCTGATTACTATAACACAAAATTCTCCCCCAATTGCTTGATGAGCATGCACCCCTACTGACCATCTCCTATCTGAAAAACCCCTTTTGCGCCATAGTTTTCCCCAAAGGGACACTTAAATAGCGAAGGGGTAAAAAGCCCGGCAAAAAAAAAAGGCAGTGGCTGAATTCAAAAAAACCCAAAAACAACAAACAGCTTTTCCGAAAACAAAAAAACAAAGTCAAAATCTTTAAACCCAAATTTAGCAAAGACAGGGGGGGGAAAATATACCTTCCCCAAATTCTCTGTGCTACTTTCCCTAAAATCTTTTTTTTTTCCCTCACCTTTAAACCTCCTTTGGGTCTGCCAAAAAACAACTCCTTTGCCTAACACCCCCAGACTGGGCTGAAAATTTCCACCCCAAACTTTTTTTGCCCTTTTTTTCGACAAAAGTGAAAAAATACACGCCTTTTGGTTCGACCAATTCCAGCCTGCGCCTCCCGATCCCCAGTTTTACTGGGGGGAAAACCCCTATTTTCCTTCCCTCCCCCCAAGGGGAAAAGAAAATCTGACAACTCCCGAAGGAAATGAAATATAAAAATTTTGTGACCTTGATCCCCTAATGCTTTTCCCGTTTTTTTCACAATGCCCTTCCCCAAATGGTACCCATTATCACTAAAAAAATAAACTCATTTTTTCTTTTCCAGGAAAATTTTTCACAGCTCTAAAACCCCAAGAGTCCCCACCTTGACTGAAAAAAAAACCGACCTCGATCCCAAAATTCTGAAGAAATATAGACCTGTCTCAAAATTACCCTTTTTTCTCTAAATTTCTAGAAAAAATTGTTCTCAAGCCGTCAACAGTTCCCCCTTCATTCCAATGGGCCTCCTTCCCCCTTTTCAATCTGCCTTACACCCAAACCACAGCACCGAAAAACCCCCCCAGTTCACACTTCAGATTCATTCTACCCTTTCTTCGGGTGCAGGGGGAAAAAACTCCCTCCTCACTCTTTTTGACTTTAAAGCCCCTTCGCCGAAAGGGTCACTCAATTCTTCTTTCTGCCTCCAAAAAAACGTTTGGTTTTAAAAGGGACAGCCCCCAACTGGTTTACTTATACCTAAAAAGACCGATTCCCCAAAAATTATTTTAAACAAAATTCAATCAAAACCCGTCAAAATGGAATGTGGGGTCCACAGGGTCAGGGCCCTTGGCCCCTTTCTCTTTAATCCAACACTGCCCACTCTTAAAATAAAAAAACATCCCCCCATATTGATTACCATTTATATTCCAAATTTAAAACCCCACTTCAGTGCAGTGATACTGTTTAAAATTGCCTTCCCCCTCCTTCAAAAAACCCTTTCTGCCCAAGACATTCCCAAAATGGATGAAACAGAACCCAAATTACAAACTTAAGCTGTAAAAACCCAAACCAAGCTCATAGGGACCCAAAAATAAACCCCTCCTCCAACCCCAAAAACCCTTTAACAGAATTCGGCAAGGGGACAAATTCCATTGGCCAACTCTGTGAAGTATTTTGGAGTAGTTCTTGACAACACACTCTTATGAAAAATTTATCACCCAGACCTGCCAGTCTTTCTCATCAAAATAGGGGGGATAAGCGCCCTTCGCAAGTATCTGTCCGCTGATGCAACTTCCAAGCTCGTCAATCTTCATTCTTTCTCGTTTAGACAAATGTAATTCTCTTTTTTGGGTTTGGCCCACCAGCATCATGTAACCACCTTTTTAAATGATTTCAAAAAAATCTGCCCGCCGCCTGGTCCCAAGAAAGAAAAAAATTGAACATATCATCCTTTTGTGATTGTTCACGGCCCGCCTGTTCCCCACAAAGGAACTGAAGGGATAATTCAATACCCTCTGTTTTTAAAAAGTTTTCCACAAATCTGCACCCCTTTTCTCTGTAACTGTTCCCTTTACCTGTACACTCCATCCTGTTTTCCCCTTTGTTTCAGCCAAAGAACTTTGTGCTTTCAAAAAAACCCAGATTCAAACAAACCACTTGTTGGTCAATTTCCCCCTTTTTCTATTTTTTTGGTCCTCCACCTGGAATGAACCCCTCTTTCACTTCAACCCAAAGCCTTCATTTTACACCAAATCCACCTCAAAAAACACTTATTTTTTACCTGAGGGCTTTCCCCTTATAAACTGCTCTTTAATTTTTAACAGCATCCTTCATTAAGTGTGTTTTTCAGTGTTTGTGGGTGGGGTGTTGTGTGTGTGTGTGTGTGTGTGTGTGTGTGTGTTTGTGTTTTGTGTTTTTGTGTGTGTGTGTGTGTGAGGTTTTTGTGATGCGTTTCATTTATATTAAATTTTTTATTTATTTTATTTATTCCCTTTTTTATCGAGGTAATGGAATATGCACTCCCTGTGCTTTTTACATCCCGTCCCCCTGTTTTATGCGTTTTGGAAATTTTTTTCAAACTTTTCCCCCGGGACAAATGGGCCCACCTTCCAAAAAAACGGGAAAAGGAAATTTTAAAATTTGGGGCCCCCGAAAGTTTGCTTTCGTTTGCCACGGGCCTCGGTTTATAGTCTCAAGAAGGAAAAAGACATGCATAACCCGCATTTCAAGCGCCCCCAATGGGTTTTAAATATTGGGTTTATTATGTTTTAAAAAGAGTTGCAATTTTCGTGGAAATTGTTTGAAATGCAAGCGCTTCGTTTGTTTTTTTTTACAAGATTTGCGCTTTATAAAATTTGAATATTATAATTATTTTTTTTTAAATTTTTTTTTAAATTTTTTTTTATATTATTATTATTTAAAATTTTAAATTTTTATTTTCAAATTTTAAATTTAAAATTATTGAGAGTGTAAAAATGAAGTAAAAAGTCAACAATAAATTTTTGGGGATATAAGAAATAAAGATGTTGTTAGTTGTTGATAAAAGTCATATGAAGTAAAGTTTTTCGTAGTATATTGCCCGGTAATTTTGAAGTACAAATTGGGAGTGAATTTATGGTATGATATGAAAGGGAAAGATGTTGTTTTTTATTGATAGTGAATATGAAGAAAAAGATGTATTTTTTTGCCATGAAAAATTTTAAAGGGAAAGGTGTAAAAAAATTACTTTGTGATATGTTCTAAAGATGTGGGACCGTATTGGTGGTGTAAAATGAAGGGAAAGATGTCGTATATTAATTTATGGGTGGGTGGTGAAAGTTTGTTTGTAAATAAAAAATCATACATCATATCAACATATCATATCATCATCATCATCATTTATCAAGTAAAAAATGTAAAATTGTATAGGACTTTTTTTCTTGCAAAGACAAATCAAAAACTAATGCATTCCAACCCCAAATTTCACAGTCATGCAATCAATGACAAATTTAACCCAAAAAGTTTTTTAAAAAAGGGGGAAAATTGAAAAACCCTGGCAACCGCCCGACAATTTTATGAAATAAAAATTTTAATAGTCAAAAGTTTTTCAAAAGCACGGCACAACACCCACACACCACACAACCCCACACACACACACACACACACCCCACGTCATAAATTTAGCAGGGTGATTTGGAATGGGTTTGTGAAGGTGGGATAGTTCTGAAAAGGGAAAAAAGGGGGGGGGACTTTTAGGGTTTTAAATAAGTATATCTTGAGGCCCGGGTTTTAAAAATCTCAAAAAATAGGGTTCTGGCGAAGAGAGAGAGGGAACTCATTCCCTGTCGATGGGCCCCAAATTTGAGTTTTTAACCCGGGGGCCCAAAGGTGGATTGGTTGAATCTAGGTATTGGGAGGCACAAGGGATCTGCAGCAGAGCGAAGGGGAAAGTGAAAGGAGTGTACAGGTTTAAGACATTTACAGAGGGAGAAAAGGGGGCAGTTTTGTGGAGTATTTGTAAAAAGGGGTTTACTGATCTTATTTAAATTTTCCCCTTTGTGACACAGGCAAACCAAAGGGGGGAGATTTCAAAAAGAGAGGGGTAATGTGCTCCGATTTTTTTCTTTCTGAGAAAATAGTCGAGGGTGCTGATCTTGAAAACGTTTAAGGGGAGTGTATAGTGATTCTGGCAGACCGGGAAAAAAATAAAATTTCAATAGATCAGACGTGAAAGATTGAGAGAAGTGACAAGTTTGGGTTTTTTCATCAGTTAAAAATAAATTTCGAAAAGGCAATAATACACCGTAAATTAAAAATATCCCTGAAAAGGGAAAAGGGCTGGGTTTAAAGAACCTTTTTCACAACACCCAGATACTTCACACAGGGGGATAGAGGGGCTGATGTAATTTGGGGAGCTCAAATTTGAGCTGTTGTAATGGAAGAGATTTTTTTTTTGTCCCTTTGAGCATGGCTTTGGTATTATCTTTCATTTAGCTGTAAATTTTTTTTGTGTCACCGGTTTTTTAAAATTTTTCAAAGCAGGGGCCCCAAAAATTTTTAGGAGAGAAGGGAGATTTTCAGGAGTAAAACTGCTTTAAATCTGAGAGTTATCTGCCCTAAAAAAAAATTTTGGGTTTTTTTGATTGGGGGGCAGGTTTTTTTATTTTTGTGCAGTACGGGGAGTGTAAAGAGTGAAAAGAAAAGGGCCTAGGGAAATGATCCCTGTTTGGGGTTTGCATTCCCGTTTGGCAGGTTTTTGATTGAATCTTGTTTACTGCAACTTCTGGAATTGGTCAGTAAAGGTTTTTTGAATTAAAACCCGGGGAGGGCTGTGCCAGTAACACCGAACGTTTCTTGAAGAGGGGAAGAAATTGAGAGTATTTTGTGTTGAAGGCTCCCCATTAGTCAAGTAGATTTAAAAGGGGAAAATTTTCCCGAAATCAGAAACGAGTAGGGAACCCTGTTTTTAAAGTGTGTTCTAGGCTGGTTCAAGTGCCGTGGTTGACGGATAGGCAGGCCCGAAACTCAGGAAAAAATTGTTAGAGAGAAGGAGGTTGTTGAGCTGTTTTTAAACTACATTTCAAGGACTTTTAAAAAAATTTTAAAAAGGGAGATTGGAAACAGGTCAAAAAATTTTTCAGAATGTTGGGGGGCACGGTCATGCGTTTTGAGAATGTGTGATTTTTAGCATTTTTAGAGCTGATGGAAAATTTCCCAAACAAGGTAGTTTTTTATTTTTTTGTGATAGTGGCAAAATGTTGGGTACACTAATTAAAAAGAAAAACGGTATGGGGCCGTATCACATGATTTTTATAGTCATTTCTTTCAGAAAATTTTTCATTATTTCTTTTTTACTTGGGCCCGGTGAAAAGGAAAAGGGGGGAGTGCCAGAGAATTTTGGGGGTCAGGAAGTGCAGGCTGGAAAAGGGGTCTGATCCCCGTAAACAAATTTTACCCCTATTGATGGTGTATGAAGTAAAGGGTGTTTCAAAATTAAATTTATGGGTGTGGTATGAAGTAAAAATTTAAAGTACAAAATTATTGTGGTGTGATATGCAGTAAAAAATTTTTCGTGTGTATTTACGGTGTGATATGAATTTTAAATGTTTACTGTATTATGGTGTTTTTTAAGAAGAAAAATGTGGTACAATATTATCGTGTGGTATAAGGGAAAAAATGTAAAATATTGATGGAAAGGGGATGAAGTAAAGGTGTTGTAAAAAATAAAGATTGTGTGATATGAAAATAAAGATTTGTAGTGTTCCCGACGGGGTGATATGAAAAAAAGAAAGTGGTACAATATTTATTGGTTTTGGTATGAAGTAAAGATGTTGCCCGTGTATTGATGGTGTGGGGGTATGAAGAAAAGATGTTTTTAAAAATTAAATTTATGGGTGTGATATGAAAATTTCATATGTTGTACAATAAATTTATGGTGTGGGTGAAGTCAAAAAGTCGGATTTTTAAGATGGGTTTTATGATTATGAAAATTTTAAAAATGTTGTAAAATTATTTATGCATGTTGGGGAATGCGAGAGACACCCCGAGGGGCGGCCGAGAGACTGAGGGCTGGAGAAAGGAAATTTTCCCAAAACTTCTAAGGGCCCCCCAAAAGGGTTCGGGAAACTGAGGGATCGGGGACGGTTTATGGATGGGTAAAAATGTACAATATAAAAAAAAAAAGAAAAAAAAAAATAACTGATCAAAACAGATAAAATGTTGACCTGGGCTAAAAGAAATTCATGAATGGA
Organism: Rapana venosa; assembly: GCA_028751875.1. Taxonomy (NCBI): domain Eukaryota; kingdom Metazoa; phylum Mollusca; class Gastropoda; order Neogastropoda; family Muricidae; genus Rapana; species Rapana venosa. Next base: position 34,335,082 of record CM054163.1, read on the forward strand.
TATAAAAAAGAAAACCCCCAAACCCCCTTTCTGTAGTGTTTAGCCATTTTGCCCAAGGGCCCGGGAAAGTAGCCAGCTTACGATGGAATCAGGAAAGAATTTCCACCTATGTTGAGCCCCAGAGTTCCCCTTTTCCCCTCTCTCCCCTCTCCCCTCTCTCTCTCTCCCCTCTTCTCTCTTCTCTCCCTCTCCTCTCTTCTCTCTCCTCTCTCTCTCTCCTTTTCTCTCTCCTCCCCACAAACACACACACCCCACACACAACATGGGCGCCCGTGCCACGCAGAAAGACAAGTATGATGTTGTGCCCACTGGAGGAAGGGGGGGGGCGACGAAAATTTCAGAAAAAAAGCAGACGACAGACAATATACAGTTGGGCAGATTAAATTAAAATTCCCAAAAAGCTATCTAAACTTTAGTTTCCCTTTTAACCTGTTTTTGGACAACCCTTTCCTTTTTTGGGACAACAAAAAACACACAAACAACAGAATAAAAATCTTATTGGGTCCCGCGAAGGGCAAGCCCCCTGCCTACTGTTCATAGTTACTCTGAACCTTCCTTTATACATTTTTCCCACTTTTTCTTTTCAAACAAATTTCCCTAACATTCACTCCAACTGGGTCAGACTCCCTTCCAACCTGAAACCCCCTGATCTCCAAACCCGGGCCCCCTCTCCTTCCTTCAGCCAAAACTAGGAAGAAATCAGGAAAATTCTAAATGAAATGACCAAACAATCATGTGATCTTGGGTCCTATGCCCTTTTTCTTTTCGCGCAGTACCTTCCGCGCTTTTCCAAAAATCACGAAGATTGTAAACTCATTCTTTTTCGGGGAAATTTTTCCCAAACTCAAAACTGCTATGGTTAAAACCTCCCCTTTTTTCCCCAAAAAAGCACGACCTCAAACCTAAATTAAATGAAAATTTACCCAAAACCCGTTTTTTAACCAAACCCATCATCTCCAAAGTCCTTGAAAAAGAAATTCGAAAAAAACTCAAAAAGCCCTTTCATTCAAAATTTTTCCCTTACGCAATTTTAAATCCCGCCTATAGGTCAACCAAGCCCCTGAAGCCACCCTGTCAAAACGTTAAACACTCTTTTTAAAACCTTTTTGCCCCCAGGGGAAAAACTTTTTATCTTTTCAACTTTAAACTCCCTTTTAACTTTAAATCTCTTTCTTCTCTTTTTTCTTTTTCCAAAAACTTTTTCTCCCCTTCCTTTTTCTCCCCCTACCATTTCCGCATCCTCTTAAAAAAATTCAAACTTTTTTTCCCCCAAAATTAAATTTTCCCTTGTTCCCCCTTTCCCTTGTTTATCTCCCACTTTTTCCCCTTTAAAAAAATTTTCCTTTTCCCCAAATTTTTAACCATCATTTCTTCTTTAACTCTCTTCAAAACTTTACCTCTTTCGTTTTTTTTTTTTTTTTTTCTTTCCTTTTAACCTTTTTCCCAAAAACTGGAAAATTTTCAAAACAATTTTCTTTTGCCCAAAAATTTTAAAAAAGGAAACCCCCTGATTAATAGGAAACCACAACACAAAAACTTTAACTTTTTCCAAAACCCACGGAATAATTTGGGTTTTGGCAAACATTTTATCCCTAAAAACCACCAGAAAAATAACCCTTTTGTTGTTAGACAAACAAAACTTCTTTAAAAATCTCACCCAAAAAACCTTTTCCAAAAATTTCCTTTTATATCCAGTTACCCCTTTTAAGGGAATCAAAAGGAACCTGTTTAGGAACCAAAAACAAAAAATTTCCATCCAAATTCCTTTTGTTTTTAATATATAATTTGTCTAATAATTAAAATCCCATTTTGGTTTTATTACAAAAATCTTTTAACCAAAAATTTAAAGGCCGCCTTTTAAATTCCCGTTTGGCTGGTCCCGCCCCCCCCCGCCATCTAAATTAACTCCCTTTTAATGGGGGTTTTTTCAAAAAATTGAGGTTTATTAGCCCCCAAAAAAAAAAAAACCCCCAAACCTTTCTTCTCCACTCCTTCAATCCCCCTTCAAAAATTTTGGCCTTGTCCCCAAAAAAAAAAAGAATATTAACCCCTCCCGTTCCAAAAAGGTTCCTTCCACCCAAAAAAGACCCAAAAATCCCCCTGTAAAAAGTCTTCCCCCAAAACACCCCCCTTTTGTTCCCTTCACCCCCTTTTTCCCCCAGCCCTGGGGCTTCGAAATTTCCTAGATTTCAACCAATCCCCTGGGTTTCCGCCGCTCTTTCTCGTTTTTTGGTCCATCATTCTGGAATGACCTCCCCCTGTCCCTTTTTTGAAAAACCTACCCCTTTTTACAGCTTTAAACCCCTCAAAAAAAACCTATTTCAAAAAACCCAAGAATTTTCCCTCTTGTTTCCAAATTTATATCTGTCCCTGCCTTTAAAAGCCCAAATCCCATCACCCTGCTGAAATGTACAATAATAATAATCATCATCATCATCATCATCATCATCACCATCATCATCATCATCATCATCATATATGGACTTTATATAGCGCTGAATCTTGTAAAAAAAAAACAACAAATCGAAGCGCTTGCACTCAATCATTTACAGGCATGCAACTCTCCTTAAACATAATGAACAACAGATTTCAAAATCATGCGCGCGCACGTATGCACGCACGCACACACACACACACACACACACACACACACACACACACACACACACACACACACACACACACACACACACACACACACTCGGAACAACACTTAGAAGGTGAAAGATGCTGTTGAAAATTAGGGACAGATATGTGGGGGAAAGTCTCAGGTAGGAAATAAGTGTGTTTTGAGGCTGGATTTGAAGGTATCAAGTGAAGGCTTTTGGCGAAGTGAAAGAGGGAGGTCATTCCAGGTGGATGGACCAGAAACAGAGAAGGAGCACCCGGGCCCAAAAGTGGTTTGTTTGAATCTGGGTGTTCGAAAGCACAAAGTATCTGCGGCTGAACGAAGGGAACGGGATGGAGTGTACAGATGAAGACAGTTACAGAGATAAGAGGGTGCAGATTTGTGGAGACATTTGAAACAGAGGGTATTGATTTTATACTCCAGTCTTTGTGAGACAGGCAGCCAGTGAAGAGATCGCAGAAGAGGAGTGATGTGTTCAGATTTTTTCTTGCTTAGGACCAGTCGAGCTGCAGAGTTTTGTATGCGTTGAAGAGCGTGGATTGATGTTGCTGGCAGGCCAGCCAAAAGAGAATTACAGTAGTCTAAACGTGAAAGAATGAGAGATGTGACAAGTTTGGAAGTTGCATCAGTGGAAAGATACTGCGAATCGCGCTTATGCGCCTTAATTTGTTAGTAGCAATATGGCAGCGTCTGGTGATGAATTTTTGTGTTAATTTTTTCATAGAGACGTGTAGGGTTGATCAAGAACTACTCCTAAATACTTCACAGAGTTGGACAAAGGAACTGAGTATTTGCCGAATTCTATTGAAGTTTTTGCGATAGAGGAAAGTTTATGTTGGGTCCATATGAGCATGGCTTCGGTTTTTTCGCCATTAAGTTGTAACTTGTTCTGAGTCATCCAGTTTGAAATGTCTTGAAAGGCAGTAGGCACTATTTGTAGGAGGGAAGGCAAGTTTTCAACAGTATCACTGCACTGATAGATGAGTATCGATCAGCATATTGAAGTGATGAACAATATGGTGGTTGTTTTATTATATGTGAGAGTTGGAGCAGTGTAGAGAGTAAAGAGAACAGGGCCCAGGACTGATCCATGCGGGACCTCCCACATTCCATTATGACATGTTTTGATTGTATTTTGTTTACAATAACTTTCTGGAACTGTCTGTGAGGTTATGAAGTAACCAGGAGAGTGGTTGGTGGGCTGTGCCGTTAATACTTAAGTATTTTTGAGGCGAGAAAGAAGAATTGTGTGTGTGTGTGTGTGTGTGTATGTGTGTGTGTGTACTTTGAATTTGTTAGAATATTGTTAATCATTGTTGGTTGCTTGTGTAGGAGCGGATTAATTGAAGCGCTCTGATTTGTAATTGCAAGATATAGTGCTTTATAAATTCCATATATTATTATTATCATTAATGAACCCAGTAGACCAACAGAGAACCACAGGGGTTCCAATGCTTAGTCTGTCTCCCGCCATCCTTGTGTTTGTGAGCTTGAGTAATCTACACCCTCACACAGTTAAGGGAGGGGGGGTGAAGGGGGGTTTAGAGGGGAGAGGATGCGGGGGTCAGCTAGTCAGGATTTCATGAAAATTTGCCCAAAACTAAAAATGACCCTAGAGTTGCCATGTCATGCCTGCCTGCTTCTGCAGGGGGTAGCGGGTTGTCTAGGGGTTTTAAAAACATTACGCTGCGATTCTCACAACCCTGGTTCGAACCCCTTTTTCAAGGGGATTTTTCTCCTGGAGTTAACATCAGTGCCGACTCCACTCTCCCCAAAAGTGCTTCGATGGACTTTAACCGAGGCCCGTGTATGCTAACCCACACAGAAAATCTTGCATACACGTTAAATCTGTTCCGATTTTCGAAATAGTAGGCCATTTGTGTGCTGGTGGGAATATATGACAACATTTACAAAACTGCATACATACAGGGCTGGATGTAAAAAAGCACATGAATGCGTATTCCATTATCCTTGATAGCAATAAATAAATAAATAAATAAATAAACAATAAATAAATAAAGGAGGTAAGGGACACCTTTTGCAGTGAGGTAGTTGTGAGGTCATAGGCAACACCCCCACACTATCCCCCCCCCCCCCCTTTCGTTGTAAGGTAAAGGAGGTAAAGGAGTCCCATAACCTATAAGGTCGTAGGGGAGCGAGGCGTCAGAGACCTCACTTCTCTAGGGCCAGCATATTGAGGGCGGCGCCCATCTCCTCTCCCTCGCTGCTTTACCTTCCCTGACCCTAAAGAGGGCAGGTACCCATTTACAGCTGGGTGAACTGGGGGAACTGTACCGAAACCAAGGCGCGCAAACGGTCACCCATCCAAGTAACCACGCTCAACGCTGCTTAACTTTGCTGGGGGAAAGCGAGTGCTCCGACCACTGAGCTATCCCGTCCCCTTTCGTTGTAAGGGGGGAAAAACCCTGACACTGCTTACAGGTGAAAGTGGAAACTCCACAATACATAATTATATGACTTGTTTCTTTCCTGTGGAAGAAGAACGCGTAGATCTATAAAGAAAACCGATATTATAGTTATCATTGTTAAGTGTTAGTAGAATAAAAGAGAATTTGCTGGGAATGTCATCACTGGACTTTAGGAAGATAACTGACCTTGTCCTTCAATGCAGGAAATTGCTGGATGGTATGGCGTCTATCATGGCAGCTTTCCGGCCATCTTCACCTTGTCGTAGTAGACACATCCCCTAGTCATTGATAGCAGGGAGGCGGAATAGCCTAGTGGTTAGAGCCCTGTCCTCGTGATCTGACAGCCCGAGTTCGAGCCTTCACCAAAGCTCCGGTTTAAAGGGACTTGGTCTCCTGAAGTTGCAATCAGTCCTGACTCCACTCCCCTAATATCCTTTGGATTAAAATATAAAAAAAGAGATCCCATACGTGAACGCACAAAGAATATCTTACACACAATTTTTTAAACCCGGTCCACCTGACAGAAGGTAGTCCATTTTGTGCCAGTAGGATAACAAATGTGAAAAAAAGAGAAAAATATGAATTTCCATTGGTGTTGTGTTTAGACATCATCCCGAAATGAAATGCGGCTACCTTCGTGGTAGGTAAAAGCAGTCTAAATCTATTCTCATCCTCTCGACTTTTCTGTAGCATTTGACACTATGATCACTCGATTCTTCGCCCGTCTCCAAAAAGCCACTCACCTGTTTTAGTTCATACCTCACAGACCGATTCCAGACAGCTGCAATAACAAGATTCAACAATACCTGCCAAACTGGAATGCGAGTCAGCAAGGCTGTTCTAGGCCTGCTTTTTCACTCTCTACACTGTTCCACTGTCACATATGATAAAACCGTATCGATCATCCATCATTTCTACGTGTGACTCTCAGATTCAAAGCAGTACTATCCTGAAAATCTGCTTTCTCTCTTGAAAAATATGTACACATGCCTCCAAATATTCAAACTGGATGATACAAAACAAATTACAGTTCAAAGCAGATTAAACGGAAGCATGATAGTAGGGACCAAACAAAACTCTCTTCCATCGAACGCTTCATATGAATTTGGCAATTACGACAGTTTCCTATATCACAGTCAAGTATCTTGGTTCTGTTATCTACATACGCTTCCATATGCAAAAATTCTCACCCAGACTTGTCAGTCGTGTTACTATTAATTACCGCCTATAAGTGTATTCGAAAGTACCTGTCCACTGATGCAACATCCAAACTCGTCACTTCTCTCATTCTTTTACGTCTGGACTATTTGCAGTTCTCTTTTGGATGGTCTGCAGCTCATCTATCCTATTCTTTCATGCATTCAAAACTCTGCTGCTCGCTTGTCTCAAATAAAAAATTCTGAGCATAGTACCCTCTCTTGCGACCTCATCACTGGTTGCCTGTGCCACAGAGAGTTATACTTAGATCAGTACCCTCTGTTACAATTGTTCCTATAAACAGCTCCCTCTACCTCTGTGACTGTCTTCACCTGTTACTCTCCTCGTTCCCTCCCCTCTGTTGCAGATACCCGTGCTTTCAAATACTGATTCATCCAATCCACCGATGGCGGTTGCTCTTTCTCTGTTTCTGGTCCATCAATGGAATGACCTCCCTCTCTCCCTTTGCGAAAAGCCTATTTAGGACACTTCTTAATCCAGCCTCAGACATACCTATTTCAAACTAAGACTTCCCCTTACAATTTCATTCTATTTATCTGCCCTTGCCTTTAATGGCCTAGTTCCATCACCCTGCTGAAGCATATAAGCTGTGTTTGTGTGCTAGCGTGCGTTGTGCGCGTGGGTGCGTTCTGTGTATTTGAGTTTGTTAAACTGTTAATCAGTATTGGTTGCCTGTGTGGGAGTAAATGCATGCAAGCACTTTGATTTTGTTTTGTTGTTGTTTGTTTTTACAAGATATAGCACTATATAAATTCCATGTATTATTTTGTTATTATTATCATTATAAATCTCACTATTGTTGAACCTGGCAAATGTAGACGAGGACACGAAATACAATTGATAGCAAGATATATAACCAAAAACAAATGAACAAACAAACAAAAAACCACCAAGTAACCTAAACTAAATCGTCTTTGCTCTAACATGTTGCTCTTGAAATTCCAGGATGGTTTGATTCAATTGTATGCGTTGTGGTTTCACACTACATAGCTCGCACTTTTTTTTATGTTGACTTGTGGTTGACTAGGCGTTGATTCAATGACTATGAAGTGTTGTGATTTCGTTTTATTCTGCATAAACAACTTCCCAGGTTTGTGTGTAGCTTTAGCATGGCTAAGGTGAACAGCCCTGACAAGGCCTCCCAAGCTGCTTATTCAATTATCCTTAAAAAATCAATAAGATAAAATAATAAATAAAAATACACATATACACTCATACACACACGCACGCACGCACGCACGCACGCACGCACGCACACATACACACTCGTGCATGCACACATGGACACTGTAAGTTTTATGGGAGTATTTGAAAAATATATATAATTGCTTAATTGGGTTGCCTTGTTTTGTTTATATTTTTATGATTATAATTATATACAGCCAAAACCTCAACAGCTAAATCCCCATCACCCTACCCGAGAGTAAACCTTTATGTGTGTGTGTGTGGGTGTGCGTGTGTGTGTGTGTGTGTGTGTGTGTGTGTGTGTGTGTGTGTGTGTGTGTGTGTGTGTGTGTGTGTGTGGTTGTGAGTGGTTGTGTGTGTTGTGTGTTGCGTGCGAGGGTGTGCGTATGCATTTGGACTTGTAAAATAACACCAGTATTAATTGTAACTGGCTGCATGTGAATGAGTATGATGAATGACAGCGCTTTGATTTGTTTTCTTGCAAGATATAGCTCTTTATAAATTCCACGTATCAAATGTAGTAGTTAGTAGTAGCTCAGCAGCATGCAGACAGCAGCGCAGCAGACAGCAGCAGCAGCAGCAGCAGAGTGTTAGTAGTAGTAGTAGTAGTTGTAGTAGTGTAGAGTAGGAGTAGGAGTAGTAGTAATAATAATAATAATAATAATAATAATAATAATAATAATAATAATAATATAATTATTATTATTATATGCATATATATGAACTTTTAAAAAGATAGATGGAGGGCTTGATGGAACAAGGCAGTGGCAATGCTTGTTCAATGCCCCATCTGGATATAAACGTTTGACCTTGACACTGTCTATCTGTCTGTCTGTCTGTCTCTCTGTCTATCTGTCTCTGTCTGTCTCTCTACTGTGTGAGTATATGGGGTATTGGGTTTATTTTGTTATCATATCATGTATCCTTAAGTGTGGGAACTGGATGTAAAAAAGCACATGGGTGCATTTTCATTATCCTCGAAATAAAAGAATTTGTCTTTGTCATTTGTCATTAAAGAACCATGTGAGTTTTCTGTGATGATACTACGAGACATACAACCCGCACCTCTCAAGCTAGTTCTCTTGCAAAGTGTGTATCTCACTTTAAGTCAGGGCATCATTATTTTCTCTGCCTGAAATTCGCCTGCTGTACCCTGGTAGAGCGCATCACCACAAGAGCACCGCTACCTGGTGTTGTTTTTTCTGTCAGCATTTGTAGTGTTTTGTCTTTCTATCATAGTGGGGTTTTTTCTTTTTACAACATAATTTTGCCAAGGACAATTCTCATGTTGCAGTTGGTTCTGTTTACCTGCGCTGAATGAGTGCTGCACACTGGACCTCGGTTTATTTTCTCATCCGAAAGACTAGTACCCAGACATGGCTCACAGTCTGTGACTGCCTGCATGGATTTCTGTATTCATGATTGTGTATGTATCTGATATGAAGTTCTATGCTGTATTTATGTCTGTCTGTCTGTCTGTCTGCATGAAGTTTTATGTTGTATTCATGTCTGTCTGCCTGTCTGCATAGAGTTCTGTGCTGTATTTATGTTTCTATTTGTCTGTCTGTCTGCATAATGCATGAAGCTCTGTACTGCATTTATGTCTCTGTCTGTCTGTCTGTCTGCATGGAGTTCTGTGCTGCATTTATGTCTCTATTTGTCTGTCTGTCTGTCTGTCTGCCTGTCTGTCTGCATGAAGTTCTGTGCTGCATTTATGTCTCTGTCTGTCTGTCTGTCTGCATGAAGTTCTGTACTGCATTTATGTCTCTGCCTGTCTACATGACGTTTTATGCTGTATTTATGTCAATTTGTCTGCATGCAGTTCTATGCTATATTTATGTCTGTCTGTCTGTATGCATTCCTGTGCTGTATCCATGTCTGTGTCTGTTTGTCTGTCTGCATGTATTCCTGTTCTATACCGGACATGTGTCTACCTGTATTTGTGCACGGATACTTGTGTTGTATCCATGCCTGTCTGTCTGTATGCATCCATGTGCCGTATCCATCTCTGTATGTCTGCCTGCATGGATTCCTTTGCTGTAACCATGTCTGTCTGTCTGTCTGCATGGATTCCTGTGCTGTGTCTATGTCTGTCTGGCTTCCTGTGCTTTATCCATGTCTTCCTGTCTGTCTGTCTGCATGGATTCCTGTGATATATCCATGTAATTGATGACGTGACTGAATGCTCCCATAGTGAGGATTTCAGGCAGTGGTAGCCGGCAAGTACAACATGGCGTAGCACACCATTACGCAGGTAGGATGCATGCTAGGTATGTGTACCTGCCCTCTGATGCTACTTCGTTTGTAAACTATTCTATTGAAACTGGAGGATTTTCGATAGTGCAGGGGGGGGGGCAGTCTTGTGGTTACAGCACGGAGCCTGACGGCCCGGGGTCCATCCCCCATTGCCATGCCTGTGTGAGGGGAGTTTCTCCCCCCTGGAGTTGACATCAGCACCAATTCCACTCCCGGCAGAGTCTCTCAGATAAGACGATGATTCAAAGTCCTGTGTATGAACACAGGGAAAACATCTTGCACACCTATTACAAGCCCTTCTGTTGGAAAAGTAGGCTGTTGCATGCCAGTAGGAAGGATGACAACATGTTGTTAAAAGGCATGGCCTCTGGTGTTATGTTAGACATCATCCTGAAGTGGGAGTGCCATCACCTTCATGGTGCATTGGCAAAGTCTCAGCGTTAGGGAACCACAGAGCTCTAGCCCAGGAATTAAAAAGACATGTATGTAAGATGTTCTGCTTATGTTCACACATGAGACCTTTGTGTAAGTCGCTCTCTCTCATACACACACGCACGCACACACACACACACACATACACACACGCGCGCGCGCGCGCGCACACACACACACATACACTGTTATACATGAATTTTTTTTTTTCAGATTTTATTTGCTTGATATATAAAAAATCCATGCTTGGCATAAAACCTGAACTCTGCCTAAAACAAAACACAATCTGAACACATAAATATGTATAAATATACCCTCAAAATACATTAAAAAATTCTGATCAGCTGATAGAATATAATCTTCAATCTGTAAAGAGTTTGAAAAAAGTACAGAATTTACTGAACAAGGACATGCAAAATTGGAATAAAATTGTGAGAGTTTTAAATATACAGCTTTACCCTCAAACAGCCTTAATAACATAAGTAAACTGATCAAAGTCTTGCTCTATGTGTGTACAACTTTGACAAAGTGATAACTTATGGTAAATGTTATGATACGTCCAGCTTTATACTAAAGTTTTAACAAGTGATAAAAAGGTTGTAAATCTATTAAACTTGTGTTCTCTCCTAAAGAAAGTTTTAACACTGCAATTATATGCAAGCGTTTTTCCCTAAAAAAGAGTAAATGAAAAAACTCTGCCAACGTCATTTTTACCCTGAATAAAATTTGATAACATGAATTTACTAAAGTTGCGCCCTGTTTCGAAGAAAAGTGATTCAGGTAGCTTTATCAAAGTTGCACTTTGCCCTCCAAGTTGAAAATGTTGGTAAATTCATAAAAGCCATACTCGAACCTTAAAAAGGTATATAAAAAGATATATATATGACATTCACATTCCAAGAGACGCATATGTCCATCAGTAAGTACTCACTTCCTAGTGACCATTCACAGTGTAATGTGACATACACATTCCAACAGTGGTATATGTCCATTCACAGTGTAATGTGACATCCACATTCCAACAGTGGTATATTACCATTCACAGTGTAATGTGACATCAACAATCCAAGAGTGGTATATGACCATTCACAGTGTAATGTGACATCAGCATTCCAAGAGTGGTATATGACCATTCACAGTGTAATGTGACATCAACAATCCAAGAGTGGTATATGAACATTCACAGTGTAATGTGACATCAGCATTCCAAGAGTGGTATATGACCATTCACAGTATAATGTGACATCAACACATCGTGCAACTAGAGGGGCACATCTCTTGATAATCATAAATGTGCATCACATACATTGCTGTGATGAAAAGAAAAAGGAAATAACAAAACCCACAAACATTTAGGAGGGGGGAGGGGAGGGAGGTAAAGGAGAGGGTTAGGGGAGGGGGGGGCGGGGGTCTAGTTGGGGGGGCGGGGGGAGGCAGCAGGATGAGAAGAGGTGAGTATTGTCAGCAAAATAAAACTTTCTTCTTTTGACAGACTGGCACATTTCATTATCAGCATAGCAGGTATACATTCAGGAAGTCAGCTTTTTGTTGACATAAATATTTTGAGAATCAGCAGAATGAGGATTTAAATATAAGTCAGAATAAAAATAGATATAAAGCCTGTCATTTTCTTTCAGCCACCGTGATATTGGTACAGCCATTCAGCTGCCATGAGACACTGCCCATTGTGAAATTACAGCCTCTCACTCTGTCTGTGGTTGGCCATTCCATAGCTTAACACCTGTGGTCACCCTGAAAAATGCACCTTGTCTCTCTTATCCCACCTGCCAGGCCTTTAGTAAACATCATGAGACATCAGCATGTACAATCTGTTTTCAATACCAACATGTAGCAGCCTGTTTTCTACAGCTTCAGAGGATTTTGTCTGCTTTCCCTAAGCATACAATGTGACATCTGCTTGTATTGTTGGTGATTTCTTAAGGAGTACAAATTGGTAGTCTGTTTTATTACTGGTGATTTTCCCTAACTTACAGTATAATGAGCCATTGTATTATTGGTGATTTTCTGTTTTTATCATTGGTGATTTTCCCTAGTAACAGTACAAATGGGCGCTTTTGTATTGTTGAAAACCTGTTTTGAAGAGCTTGCAGAAGAAGAAGAGAAGAAAGAAGAAGAAGAAGAAGAAAAAGAAGAAGAAGAAGAAGAAAGAAGGGAAAGAAGAAGAAGAAGAAGAAGAAGAAAGAAGAAGAAGAAGAAGAAGAAGAAGAAGAAGAAGAAGATGAGAAAAGAGAGAAGAGAGAAGAAGAGAGAAGAAAGAAGAAAGAAGAGAAGAGAAGAAGGAAGAAGAAGAAAGAAGAAGAAGAAGAAAGAAGAAGACGAAGAAGAAATGTACAACAGATCAACTTTTCAAAACAGTAATATTATTAATAATCACAATTGAAACTGACGATGATTATGATGATAATGGAAATATAACGACAACGATAATGATAATAATAAAACAATAACAATAAAGACATGACAACAGTAACAAAGAATGATAAAATCCAAATGGTTTTTCTACAAATAGGTAAAATGGAAGGCAGGATTTCTGTCAAAAACAGATTTGTTTGCTTATTTTTATTATGCAGTATTGGAATTTATTCTACTGACAAGGAAACACACACTCACACAACACACACACCAAACACACACACACACACACAAACAACACAACACACACACACACACACCACCACACAACACCACAGAGCATATAATTCACACACGCTTACAAGACACACAACAAAACACAAAACAACACACACACAACACACACACACACACACACACACAAACACACAAGAACACACATGCAAATCACACATCAGCTGTTTAGAATCTTCTCTGAATGGATTGATTAAAAAAAAGTCCCCCCTCTCCAGCTGCCATGGCGCCGTGGTCTGCGCCTTGGGTTACGGACTGGAAGGTCGCGGGTTCGATTCCCTTAAGAGTCATAGGGATGTTTTGGACTCTGGCCGGCTCCTACTCAGAGTGAGTGTGCTGTGGGCTCAGTGGGAATACTGGAACCACACAGTCGAGCCTCATCCACTTAACGGATGCAAGTTTGAGAGTGTTGCTCAAATTACCTGACCAACACTGCAGGTGTCTGTATCTCTCGGGCCGGATATATTATGAGAGTAAGCGTAGAGTACAACCCTGTTAAGTAGTTTCTATGCACTTCCTCAGCAGCAGCATTACGACATCATCATTGTCATTGATCATCATGCAAAAAAATATGCCTCTGATTCAGTGGTCCCAGTTGCTCTGGTCTTATGGTGACCTCAAATTCGGTTTGCCCATACACTTCTGTGCCTGTGGTGAGTTTGTGTCAAAGCCTCTGGGGTTGGAGGGTCACAGGGGACAGTTGTTGGGGGTACGTTGTGGTGGTTGCTACCTGGGGTGGGCCGGGCAACTCACTCTGTCTGGCTCCGCGACTGAGCTAATACTTTTCTAGTAGAGGGCTTAGTAGGTGGTGTCCTACATATGTTAGCTCAGAACAGGCACCACCGAACACCACCAAAGTGACCCAGCAGCAGTGCAGGGCCCCTCTGGCTGGTGGCCCCACGGCGGCCTGATAGTTATGGGCTCCCTGTGGACCACCTACTCTGAGGATGAGACATAATAAATCTGGGTATGGCTGTGTCAGGGAGATTGGAATGAGCGGCGTTGGAACAGCAGGGCAGGGGAAGTCACAGAAGATGAGGCAGCAAAAAAACCCAAACAAATTCCCCTCTACGACTCTCTCTAACAGACACACACGCGCGCGCAAAACACACACACACACATACACAGGGTGCATGTATGTGTATATGTATGTGAGTGCGTGTGTGAGTGAGAGAGAGAGAGAGTGAGACAGGGAGAGACAGACAAACAGATAGACAGAGAGACAGAGGGAGTGTGTGTGCGTGTGTGTGTGTTTGTGCCTTCACGTACACACACACAGACACACACACACACACACACACACACACACACACAAACACACACACACACAAACAGGCACACAAACATGTGGACTGGATGTCTTAAAAACCCAACATGAGTGCTTATCCATTATCTTCAAAATAAAGGAAGAAGAGAACTCAAAACCCCCACACACACACTCACCACACACACACACACACACACACACACACAAACACCACACACACAACACAACACACACACACACACACACACACACACACACCACGCACACACTCAGAACATCAGATTGGAGACTATAAAACTGTAGGCCTGTGTACGAACACACGCAGAACATCTTGCACACTCGTTAAAACCTGTTCCACCTTTCAAAAGAGTAGGCCAGTTGTGCGACTGGGAATGGATGACAAAATTCACAAAACCATAATATGTCTGAGACTACTACAATCTTCCAGTTTGTTGGCATGGCAACAGCAGCATGCTGTATAGTGAAAGAGAATGGTGACTAAATCACCCACAGTCAGTGGATAGGGTTTTTTAGTCTATGAATGTAAGGGTGACTAAATCACCCACAGTCAGTGGATAGGGCTTTTCAGTCTATGAATGTAAGGGTGACTAAATCGCCCACAGTCAGTGGATAGGGTTTTTCAGTCTATGAATGTAAGGGTGACTAAATCACCCACAGTCAGTGGATAGGGTTCTTCAGTCTAGGAATGTAAGGGTTCAGTCTAAGTCACCACAGTCAGTGGATGGGGTTTCTTCGTCTAGGAATGTAAGGGTTCAGTCTAAATCACCCACAGTCAGTGGATAGGGTTTTTCAGTCTATGAATGTAAGGTACAGTTTAAATCACCCACAGTCAGCTAATGGAAACTGTCCTTGTGTCAAAGTACGGGTGCCTACACCACCCACAACAGCAACAGTTCTTCGGATGAGACTATAAACCGAGGTCCCCTATGCCAATGTACCCAGAACATCTTGGGCACACTTTAAAACCTGTTGTGCTTTTTGAAAGCGTAGGCCATTGTGTGCCAGTGGGAACAGATGACAAAATTTACAAAACTGCTTACACATGGGGATTGGATGAAAAATAGCACATGAGTGCTTATTCCATTATCGTGGAAATAAAAATAATAACAAATAAAATGAAAGAATAAAATAAACAGCAAATAAGCATATTTCAACTTAAATTGTTCATTTGTTTGCTTATTTTCAAGTTAACGGTTTTGTTTGGACTATGCGGTGTGAAATGAAAAAAAGTTGACAGCCCTTGAAACTTTCAGGTAAAAAGCCCGACTAGATCGACAGTGATGGACAATAATTAGAATGGCAGCCAGGATGATTTTACACCCACAGTCATCAGGGGGAAGGTGGTACTTCATCACTTCTATATGACTGAAGTTTTTCCCTTTTTTTCAGATTGAGGCTGTTAGATGTTTGAAGGCATCAGCTGGTGCTGATGTTTGCCTTGAGGAGATAATTATTGGACTTGCTAAAAACTGAAGTGATCAGGGGACAGGCCTGGCATGGTGGTGGCGGGGCTGTAAACAACATGACATGAAATGAAATGAGTCTTCCAACTCTCAGGTTCTTAAGTTTAACTCTCAAGTTCAGAAGTACAAATCATCTTTTTCTTCTCACCATCTAGCAAATCTTAACACGTCTGATGGTGGAATATAGTTCAGAATATTTTTTAATCCTCACGTTCTCCAATTTTAACGTTTTGTTCTTTCTCACCAGCAAGTAAATCTTATAACCACGTGTTGATAATGGATAAACAGTTGTAGAACTTCTTTTAAGCTTCCTTAAGAGATGGTACATTGAATAAGGGTGAGAGTTTGTGTGTGGTTTAAAAAGAATAAAACAGGGAAGGAGGGAGGGAGAGAGAGGGGGGAGGGAGAGAGAGAGGGAGGGAAGGAGAGAAAGAGAGGGAGGGAAAGAGAGACAGACAGGCAGACAGGCAAACACACAGAGAGGTGGGTAGGGGAAGACCAGTAACAAAGGGAGAGAGAGAGAGAGAGGAGAGAGGGAGAGGGAGAGTAGAGAGAGAGAGAGAGAGAGAGAGAGAGAGAGAGTGAGAGGGGTGAGAAGAGAGAAAAGGTATGTGAGAAATGATGTGATGTGTGTGTGTGCGCATGTGCATGTGCGAGAGATAAAGAAGAGAGAGAGGAAGACAGACAAAACAGAGAAACAGAGAGAGTGCATATACATCTGAAGAAGTATGCATGTATATTAATATCAATGTTGATATTTGGAATGAGGAAGCTTTTTTATCTCCCTTAAAGGGAGACCAGTCTCTGAACAATAGCAGACGGTGCTTTCCACTAGTGGATTTTGTTGTTGAGAAAAATCGGATTTTGACAGCGGCAATCATAGTTCAGCATTCTTTCTTTTTTTTTTTTGCAGAACAAAATTATGCATGTGTTACTACTTTGCAGCTCTTCTGACCATGACTTTACAAAATTATCCCTTATAGCTTTCATGACATTAAGACATAAACTATCTTTGTTCACTTAAGTCTGTGTTTCCCACACACAGTCAAACCCCGTTTCTATTAACAATGTATGATTTTTCTTTACTCATTCTGAGCAATACACTCTCTCTGTATATACACCATACAGTACATAATACAATGTTAATGAAGGTTTGTCAGAATTGTCAGTAATAAGATCAGACCAAAATCTGATTAATCTTGCACCAGTCAGAACAGAAAGAGGGCACATTCCAGTTTCATCACGTGTCAGAGAAGTCTTTGTGCTCCTTATACGTGTAAAGAGGTATTTCAAAGACCTTACTCTTCCAAAAAAGCGGAACGGGTTTTTTACGTGTGCTGTGCGCAAAATGTTCTGCGTGCATTGGCACATGGGAAATCTTGGAGGGAGTGGAGTCGGCGCTGATGTTAACTCCAGATGAAATATCCTCTTGAACGAGATTCGAACCCGAGTTGCAATTTCTCCAAAACAGCAGTATTTTCATAACCCCAAATTTCACAGCCATATATCAATAACGAAACAACCGTTGTTTGATAGGGGACAACATTATTTATTATCGTTACTTTTCATTTCGAGGAGCATTAAATGAGCACTCATGTGCTTTTCTACATCCAGTTTCTGTGTCTAATCATTTTTGTACATTTTGTTAGCCGTTCTCATCGGCACACAATGACCTTACTCTTCTATAAAAGCGGTAGGGATTTAACGTGTGCGCAAGATGTTCTGCGTGCGTTCGCACTCGGCACATCGGTTTATAGTCTCATCCAAAGGTCAGCAGATCACCAGCGTAGTGGGCATTGCTCTAACCACCAGGCTATCCCGTAACCCCATCCCCCCACCCCGCCCCCCCCCCCATCCCCCAGGAATAGTCTGATTTCTGCTCATCTGCATCGAAGAAAATATTACTATTTGTACTTGTTCATATTTTTTTCCTTACCTGTTCAAAATTTACGTTTTGATGAAGTAATTTTCCTAGGTATTTATAAGAATCAACAATACTGATACATTTGTTTCTAAATCCTCGTACTTTCTGGCTCTTCATACCATTGGATATCATTATTGTTTGTTTCATCAATGTTAATATCTAATTTCCACTCCTGGCAGTATCTACAAAAAGTGAAGAGCTTTCTGGAGATGTTTGCAGAGACTGCAGGTAAAAGTGAGTCATCTGCCTACATAAGAACTGATAACTGAACGTCATTACATAGTTCGGTATCAGCTACTTCTGTGACTACAGCTTCCTTTGCATGTAGCTCACACTACACTGAGCTATAATTATGCACAGGAAAATGTAGTCACAGAAATGCCCTGAAAGCTATAGAGTGTCTACAAGAACTGGAAGAGCTTGACAGAGAACCAGCCATACAGGAACTCAGCAAAGCCCTGGACTCTCTTGCCTCTGGCAAGGCACCTGGGAAGACGGTTTTCCCAGCAAATTACTGAAGTGCTGCAAAGAGACTATCATTACGAAGTTGCATGAAATCATCTGCTCTGTTGGATTGAAGGCAAAGTACCACAAGACATGAGGAATGCTAACGACGTCACACTATACAACAATAAAGGTGACAGAAGTGACTGCAATAATTATCATGGCACGTTCCTCCTCAGCATCGTTGGGAAAGGTTTTGCACCAGTAGTACTAAAGAGGCTCCAGGTACTTGCAGAGCAAGTCTACCCTAAGTCGCAGTGCTGTTTCCATGCCAACAGATCTACTATAGACATGAACTTCTTCCTCAAACAACTTCAGGAAAAATATAATGAGCAAAGACAGCCACTCTTTTGTTGCCTTCGTAGACCTCACAAAGGTTTTCGATCTGATCAGTAGGGATGGTCTCTACAAGATCTTTCCCAATATTTGATGTCCTCCCAAACTTATCATCATCATCATCATCAATCCATCATCATCATCATCATCATCATCATACAATCATCATCATCATCACATCATCACATCATCATCATAATCATCATCATCATCATTATCATCAGATCAATCAACGAAGACATTAAAGGCACTGTCATCTTTGATGGCTAACATCACCTGCATTCACCATCCAAACTCTTGTCTGTTCTTCCGCCGACTACATTTCCGATTTCATCTCTGAAAAAAAAACATTGACTTAACCTTCCTCACCGAAACTTCGCTTAAACCACATGGCCATGAGCCAAAAAACCCAGCTGACTTCTCCTGGATATAAAACTATTTCTTTCCCCCCACTCTCTCGAGGAGGTGGGATTGCCATAATTCTCAAAGACACATTGGAACCGTCTCTTTCTTTCAGTCACAACCTTCAATTCTCACATGAATCTTTTGAAGTTTGCGAAATCAATCTCAACCTACCTGGCCACTCTATTACTATCTGCTGCCTTTATCGTCCACCTCCCAGCCGTAAAAAACAACCTAACATCTTCTATTTTTCACCAAGAATTCCAGTCACTCCTCGACCACTACAGCCTCTCTCCCACTAAACTTATAATTCTTGGTGACTTCAACTTCCATTTCGACAACCAGTCTTCTCCAGATGTCAAACGTCTTTCTCTTTCTCTGTCCAACCATTCTCTCTCTCAACTGGTAAATGAAGCAACGCACAGATCTGGTCATATTTTAGACTGGCTGATTACTAATGCTTCATTTAATCTTGTCACATCTGTTTCTGTCACCAACGAACTGCATTCTGATCATTCTGCCATTCTTTTCCATCTCAACATCACAAAACCTGTCAGAAAGAAGAAATATATTACTCGTCGCAATCTTAAGGCCTTAGACATTCATGCCTTCTCTTCACAAGCTTCCGAACGTTTTTCACAAACCTCTGACCACACTGACCTCTCTGATCACTATAACACTATTCTCCGCCAACTGCTTGATGAGCATGCACCTCCTACTGACCATCTCCTTCCTGACAGACCCTGTGCGCCATGGTATACCCAAGACATATTGATAGCGAAACGCAAACGCCGGCAACTAGAACGGCAGTGGCTGAAGTCAAAAACCGAAATCAACAAACAGCTTTTCCGAAAACAAATAAACAAAGTCAAACTCTTAATCCATTCAGCAAAGACAGATTACTACTCTTCCCAAGTTCTCTGTGCTACATCCATAAAATCTCTTTTTTTCCCTCACCTCAAATCTCCTTGGATCTGCAAAAACAACTCCTCTGCCTAACACCCACAGCCTATCTGAACTTCCATCTATATTTTCTGCCTTCTTTTCAGACAAAGTTCGAAACATACGCTCCAGACTGGATCAGACTCAATTCCAGCCTGCGCCTCCTGATCCCCAGTTCACTGGCACTCCTCTCTTTTCCTTCCATCCCACAAGTGAAAAAGAAATCATGACAATTCTGAAGGATATGACTATAAAATCATGCGACCTTGATCCCATACCTACTCCTGTTTTCTCACAATGCCTTCCACAACTTGTACCTATTATCACTAAAATATTTAACTCATCTCTTGTGTCAGGAAATTTTCCATCAGCTCTTAAAACAGCAATAGTCACACCTCTACTGAAAAAGCACGACCTCGATCCCAACATTCTGAAGAATTATAGGCCTGTCTCAAACTTACCATTTGTCTCTAAAGTACTAAAGTACTAGAAAAAAGTCGTTCTCAAACAGCTCATCAGTCACCTTCATTCCAATGATCTCCTTCCCACTTTTCAATCTGCCTATCGCCCCAACCACAGCACCAAAACCACCCTAGTCCACACTTTAGATACACTTCTACTTGCTTCTGATGCAGGAAAAATCTCCCTCCTCACTCTTCTTGACTTATCTGCAGCCTTTGATACCATAGATCACTCAATTCTTCTTTCTCGCTCCAAAATACGTTTGGTTATTAACGGCACAGCCCTCACCTGGTTACTCATACCTCACAGGACAGGTTCCAGAAAGTTATTGTAAACAAAATTCAATCAAAACCTGTCAATATGGAATGTGTAGTCCCGCAGGATCAGTCCTGGGCCTGTTCTCTTTACTCTCTACACTGCTCCACTCTTACATAAAATAAACAACCACCATATTGATCATCATTTCTATGCGATGATACTCAGCTTCAGTGCAGTGATACTGTTGAAAACTTGCCTTCCCTCCTGACAAATATGTCCTACTGCCTTCAAGACATTCAAAACTGGACGACTCAGAACAAGTTACAACTTAATGCCAATAAAACCAAAGCCATGCTCATAGGGACCCAACATAAACTTTCCTCTATAGCAAAACTTCAATAGAATTCGGCAATACGTCAGTTCCTTTGTCCAACTCTGTGAAGTATTTAGGAGTAGTTCTTGACAACACACTCTATATGAAAACATTCATCACCCAGACCTGCCAGTCTTGCTACTATCAATTACGGCGCATAAGCGCGATTCGCAAGTATCTGTCCACTGATGCAACTACCAAGCTTGTCACATCTCTAATTCTTTCACATTTAGACTACTGTAATTCTCTTTTGGCTGGCCTACCAGCATCATCTATCCACTCTCTTCAACGCATACAAAACTCTGCAGCTCGACTGGTCCTAAGAAAGAATAAATCTGAACACATCACTCCTCTTCTGCGATCCTTCACTGGCTGCCTGTCTCACAAAGACTGGAGTATAAAATCAATACCTCTGTTTCAAATGTCTCCACAAATCTGCACCCTCTTATCTCTGTAACTGTCTTCACCTGTACACTCCATCCCGTTCCCTTCGTTCAGCCACAGATACTTTGTGCTTTCGATCACCCAGATTCAAACAAACCATTGTTGGCCGTCGCTCCTTCTCTGTTTCTGGTCCATCCACCTGGAATGACCTCCCTCTTTCACTTCGCCAGAAGCCTTCACTTGATACCTTCAAATCCAACCTCAAAACACACTTATTTCCTACCTGAGACTTTCCCCCCAAATATCTGTCCCTAATTTTCAACAGCATCTATCACCTTCTAAGTGTTGTTCCGAGTGTGTGTGTGTGTGTGTGTGTGTGTGTGTGTGTGTGTGTGTGTGTGTGTGTGTGTGTGTGCGGTTGTGCGTGCGTGTGTGTGCGTGCATGCGTGCATACGTGCGCGGGCATGGTTTTGAAATCTGTTGTTCATTATGTTTAAGGAGAGTTGCATGCCTGTAAATGATTGAGTGCAAGCGCTTCGATTTGTTTGTTTATTTACAAGATTCAGCGCTATATAAATTCCATATATTATTATTATTATTATTATTATTATCATTATTATTATTATTATTATTCAACATACGGAGCGGAGTGAAACAGGGTTGCGTCCTGGTTCCCACCATGTTTGGAATCTTCTTTTCTGTGATGATGAAACAGCATTTAGTTTTGCAGCTGAAGGTATCTACCTCCAAACCAGGTCAGACGGAAAGCTCTTCAACCTCTCAGACTATGAGCCAAGACCTAAGTCTAGCTGAGGTGCCTGCATGACTTCCTCTTTGCAGACGACGTAGCAGTAACCGATGATTCAGCCAATGACCTTCAACAGCTCATGACTGACTTCATCAATGCCTGCCAAGACTTCTGGCTTACCATTAGCTTTGAGAAAACACAAGTAATTGGACAGGGATGTTGACTTTCCCCTAGCCATAAGCATCAATGACCATGAACTGGGCACCGTCCATGACTTTATGTACTTTGGCTTAACTATTTCAGACACCCTCTCATTCAATGCAGAGCTCAATAAGCGCATCGGCAAAGCAGCTACCGCCATGATCAGATGGAGAAAGAAAGCATGGAACAACAGCAAGCTGACTGATCACACAAAGATCCAGATCTACATAGTCTGCGTTATGATGACCCACCTGTATGGCAGCAAGTCCTGGACTTTGTGCGCCCGACAAGAGCGAAAGCTCAATGCTTTTCACATGCGTTGCCTCAGTCGCATGCTGAACATCACCTGGCAGGACAAGGTCCCAAACACCACTGTCCTGGAAAGAGCTGGATGCTCCAGCATGTACACGCTTGTGAAAAAGAGACGTATGCGCTGCCTCGGCCGTGTAGTGCACATGGACGACGGACAGATCCCTAACGACCTTCTCTGTGGAGAACTTGTGCAGGGAACATGTCCCATATGTAGACGACAGCTGCGATTCAAAGACGTGTGAAAGGACTTCAAAGCCCTGAACATTGACCAGAACAACTGGGAAGTAACAGCCCTTGAACAGTCAGTCTGGAGACAGACTGTGCAGAAAGGTCTCTCCAAGTTCAAAGAAGCACTCGCTCAGCAGCACGAAGCAAAGAGAACGAGAAGCAAGGCTGCAGCCCAGGCAGACAGACTACCCTCAGACTTCATTTGTACCCCCTGCCATAGGGACTGTCATTCCGTGTCGGACTGGCCAGCCACACCCAATGCTGTACAAGAATTATTTCCTAGAACACAACTCCATAGTCTCCTGAGACTGACGGATGTCATACTTATCAGCTACTTCAATATTAAATTATGTAATCACAATTTTTTTTTTATTGAAATATCTTTCTAAGTCATTAAGATAGAATGAAAAGAGAACTGCAGATAAATGTTCTTCTTGCCTGACACCCATACAACAGTGGAAATAGACTTTTATGACTGGAAAAACTTGTCTTGAAATCAATGTAGCAATAATTTGTACCATAACCCTTCTCGCCAAACGGAATCATAAGCCTTTGTAAAGTAAATGAAAGCACAAAAACGTTTTCTGTACTTTATATGATATATTTAAACTATTGTTTTCAATGCAAAACCGTGATCTAAAGTCGAATGGCCTTGTCTAAAGCATGCTTGATTTTCTAACACTATTTTTTTACTTTCTAGACAACTTCGTAATGCTATTCCCCTATAATTGTTACAATCAGATTGTTCCCGTTCCCTTTATACAATGGAGTTACCAGAACCCTCCCCCTACACACACAGATCCCTAAACAAAACAAAACCAAATAACCAAAAAACCCAAACCAACACATAAAAAAGCCAAATCAAAGCAACTATAACAATAAATGTTAAGAGCAAATATCACCACTATGCAGTCATGTTCATCATCATCATCATCAGACCCGTGACATTGGCGGTCGTGGGGGAGACACGAAAGACGATGCCGTGGTAAGCCTCCTCCATCCATCTCGGTCCTCGGCTCTGCGCAGTAGTGCCGAGTCATTCATCCTGGTCCATTCTCTGATGTTGTCCATCGGTTCTGTCTTCCCCTCTTTCTGCTACCTTCGAGTGTTCCCTGCAGTACTGTTTTTGGCAGAGTGTTGTGGCGGGTGACGTGGCCGAACCATGTCAGATTTTTTCTTTTTGACGATGGTGAGAAGGAGTTCCTGTGGACCTGCCAGCCGTGTTATTTGACTCTTGACAAATTCATTGGTCTTTCGTTCTCTCCAGGATATGCCCAGCAGTTTTCTATGGCATTTTATCCTTGGCTGGAAGTCCTCCTAGGAGTTAGAACTCCGAAGAAAAAACCTGCACTTACCGAGGCCGTTCTACACGTGGCAGTACCTGCACCTGTGGGACTCTCAGCGTCGGTAGGCGAGAGAGTGGAGAAGGGACTGCACAACTCCTCTTCACTTAAAAAAGTCACCTGTGCTGGTCAGGCTAATACCGGAACAATGAGGCTAGCCCATCAACACCCAGCTTTCCCAAGCCCTGCGGCGATGGAGAAGTGGTAACGGGTACAGGCAGAGGATGCTGCTGGCAGTTCCTAGTCACGACTCTGCACGCAGGCGGCTGTGGGGTGATGGTCGTCCGCCGTAGACTGGGGTAGATGCGACGCCCGTATCCTCCTACAGTGTCAGAGCAGCCCTTTTTAGGGACAGCACTGCTCTCCCCACACGGGGAAGGGGAGATAAAAGGATCCCTAAACAAAGCCTGCCTCTCTTAGTTCCTAGAAGGAAACCGCACCTACTTGGACATCCAACACTAGCGGTCAAAAACAACAGAAGAAAAGAACCAGGGTCATGCCCTGACTCTGGATGCCTGGAATGTTGCACCTCTTTGGACAGAGAGGACAGACCAGAGAGGCGTACAGCGCTCATTGCTAGAACGCTTAATCGCTACCAGGTGGACATATCGGCCCTGAGCGAAACAAGGTTTGCTGGTGAAACCCAGCTGGAGAAAGTTGGTGGGGGTTACACCTTCTACTGCATTGGGAAGCCAGATGACACCCCAAGAACCTCAGGTGTGGGCTTTGCAATCAAAGCCAAAGTTGCACGACAGCTTGACAGCCTTCCACGTGGGATAAACGATAGGCTGATGACCCTACGTCTAAAGCTGTCCAAGGATCGCTTTTCCACAGTCATCAGCTGCTATGCCCCAATGATGACCAACCCTGATGACATCAAAGAAGCTTTCTATGAAGAGCTTAGCCGCACGATCTCAGCGGTAGACAGAAAAGACAGGCTGATTATCCTCGGGGATTTCAATGCCCGTGTCGGCGTAGACTTCTCCTCCTGGCCAAAAGTCCTAGGACGGCACGGCACTGGCAAGTGCATATCCAACGGACTGCTTTTGCTCTCGCTCTGCACGAAGCATGAACTGACCATCACTAACACCCTCTTTCAACAAGCAGACAAGTGCAAGAACACATGGATGCACCCCCGCTCGAAGCGTTGGCACATGCTGGACTACGTCCGGCAGAGGGACAGAGGTGATGTTTCCAATACACGCTGCATGGGGGGAGCAGTCTGTTGGTCGGATCATCACCTGGTACGCAGCAAGATGAACATCAGACTTGCACAAGCTCCAACCAGCCAGGGAGAAACCCCCCAGGAAGCTAAACATCCACCGCCTCCCTATCACCAAGGACGCACTACAGCAGCAAAGTCAAGCAGCTCTCCAAGAAACCCCTGCACCGACTGATGTAGAAGAGATATGGGGCACCTTTAGAGACGCTGTATACACAGCAGCAGCTGACACACTCGGCTTTGTACAGAGGAGACACAAAGACTGGTTTGACGAAAATGACTGAGATCTCCAAGCTCCTGAACACACTGCACAAACGGCATCAGGATCACATTTCTGATAAAGACTGCCAGAGGAAGAAGAACCAGTACTTGCAAACCAAGCAATTGTACAGAAGAGGCTGCGTGAGATGAAGAACAACTGGTGGGAAAGAAAGTCCGAAGAGCTTCAGTCAACTGCTGACGCTCATGACATGAAGACCTTCCATGATGGTCTCCGAGCTGTATATGGGCCAAGAGCCACAGGATCAACCCCTGTCCGAACCTTGGACCAGACCACCCTCCTTACAGACAAGAAAGACATCCTTACACACTGGGCAGAGCACTTCAACACCCTCCTCAACAGGGACTGATCTGATGAGGCAATTGCAGCCCTCCCACAGCTACCCGTCAGTGACTCACTAGCTGCCCCTCCCACAAAGGCCAAGACCTGGAAAGCCCTGAAGCTGACAACATCAGGAAAAGCACCAGGGGCGGATTGAATCCAGGCCGACATCTACAAGTGTGGAGGCGAGGTGCTGACAGACAAGCTGACCGCCCTGTTCCAATCTATCTGGGAGAAAGGGGAGGTCCCCCAGGATTTCAAGGATGCTTCAATTGTCCACATTTACAAACGGAAAGGAGACAAAACATGCTGCTACAACCACCGTAGAATCTCTCTTCTTAGCATCGCCAGCAAAATCTTCCCCTGCATTATACTGAACAGACTGATTGACCATGCCTCCAACACAGTCATCCCTGAAGCACAGTGCGGTTTCCGCTCAGGCAGGGAAACATGTGACATGGTGTTTGCAGTACGCCAGTTGCAAGAAAAGTGCCGTGAGCAGAACATGGAGCTCCACATGGTCTTTGTAGACCTAACCAAGGCCTTTGACACGGTGAACCACCGTGGGCTGTGGAAGATCCTCCTAAAGTTTGGTTACCCAAAGAGCCTAATACAGCTGATTGCGCTACTCCACGATGGCATGCAGGCGAGAGTACAGGAAAATACTGACATGTCGGATCCATTTCCTGCAGTAAATGGAGTGAAGCAGGGCTGCGTCCTGGCACCCACACTGTTCTCTATTCTCTTCTCTGCCATGCTTATTGACGCCTTCCAAGACTGTGACAGGGGCATCTACATTCAGTTTCGCACTGATGGCAAACTTTTCAACTTGCGGCGACTCCATGCTAGATCCAGGGTGTCCTGAGGCACTGTTGAGAGAGTTCCTCTTCGCTGATGATTGCGCGCTTGCTCCACACACCCACGAGGACATACAGTTCATTATAGACCGGTTTCTACCTCCTGCAGGAGCTTTGGACTCACCATCAGCCTCAGCAAGACCGAGTCCATGTACCAACCAGCTATTTCACAGAACGCCAGTGCCTCCCCACCACCTGCAGTTGAGATCGATGACACAGAGATCAGGTCAGTCAACAAGTTTTGCTACCTGGACAGCTCCCTCTGCAGCAACGGAACCCTTGATGCAGAAGTTACAGTGCGCATCGCCAAGGCCAGTTCTGCCTTCGGCAGACTCAACAACAGGCTGTGGAACAACAAAGGCATCAGGCTCAGCACAAAAATCAAAACTTACAGAGCTGTCGTGCTGACCACCTTGTTGTACTGCTGTGAAACATGGACAACGTACTGCCGTCACATTCAACAGCTTGAGCAGTTTCACCAGAGATGCCTACGAAAGATCCTCGGAATAAAGTGGCAAGACAGGGTCTCCAACCTCCAGGTCCTAGAGAAGAGCAGCCTGCCCAGCATCGAAAGCCTACTGATCAAGTACCAGCTACACTGGACAGGACATGTTGTCCGAATGACAGACAGCAGGATCCCAAGGATGCTATTGTATGGCCAGCTGAAGGAAGGCCTCCGAAAACTTGGAAGACCCTACAAGCACTTCAAGGACACCTTGAAGACAAACCTTAAAGCCTGTGACATAGACATCGCTACCTGGGAAACTGATGCCCTTGATCGTTCTCGCTGGAGGATGCTGTGCTCCAGTGGAATAAAGACGTTTGTAAACAAGAGAACGCTGGCCATTAAGGAGAAGCGTGAGCGAAGGAAGCAGGGCTCAACTTCTGGAGACGTTTTCCCTTGCAACACCTGTGGGAAGTGCTGTGCATCCAGAATCGGCCTCTTCTCCCATATGAGGATACATTCTGACAGATAAGCCTGCTGGCCTACTTATCCGTTGATCCGACGGGAGACTCCATCATCACATATCTGAATCAGAAATCAAAAGTTTTGAGTCTAGATTCTGCAACACAAAATATATGAAAGCTAGTTCCTTTATTATGTAGAATTGATGACATTTCCTCTGTCTTGTTTCTGGCACTATTGATATTTATTATTGTATAGGTTGATGGTCTTCTTTAGAGGATGCCGTCCCATTGGGGGGATAATGGACGATGCCAGCAGCCTGGCTTGGGAGGACACATGCTTGATATTTCTGATAAGTTGTGTCCATTTATTGTCTGTGATGGATGTATATTTGCATGTGTTGATTCCAGTATGAAAATTTTTTTAATGAGGTGCTGTACTTTTTTGTTGTGGGGAATGTGTTGAAGCCAATGAATAAGGTCATCAACTGTGAGACCTGAGATGCTGATGTTTTGATTTCTGCCTTTGTAATATAGAATATCTGACTTGATGTGTGTGTCACTGAGTACCCAGGATGGGGATTCGTTGTGCTGGAGTGTACTCTTTGTACTGCTAGTTGTTAGGGTGGTGTGAGGGTGTTGTTGGTAGTAGTCTGAGGTGCTTCAGAAGTGTGTGATTGCAATTTGTCTGTTCTTTTTTCTTTGAGGGACTGTTGTCCAAACATTTGGATTTGGGTCTTTCTCCTCAGTGTTGTCACGGGTTTGTTTGCCAGAGTCTGTTTGGTTGTTGATGCTGACAGTGTTGGCAGTGTTGATTGTGGCTTGGTTGTTGATTTCTTCAGTAATGTCGGATGCTTGTTTGCCAGAGTCTGGTTGTTGATGTTCACAGTATTGTCCGTGGCTTGTAGTGAAGTTGTTGAGTCAGGTGGGGTTGGCTTCTGGTCAGTGTTTTCATGTGTGCATTTATGTGTATTTTCGTCGTGGTGGTAGAGAAGAGAGAATTTGTTGGTGGTAGGGAAGGATGATAGTAAGGAGTCCTGTTCTTTGTTTGACTGTGTGTATGAGGTTGAGTGTTTTTTGTGTGTGCTTTTGATAGTGTGTGTTTCAGTTGTGTGCGTTCTGAGTTCAAGTCATGGTTTTCACAGTAGGTTTTCTGCTTTTGCTCTGAAACGCTGCTCTAGGATTTTTGCGTACATCTTTCCTACCTGGCTGAGGAGTGAAATGCCCCTGTAGTTACTACAGTCCTCTTTACTGCCCATCTTTTGCCATATTGGCACTATAATAGCGTTCTGCCAGTCTTCTGGAACTCTTCTTTCCTCCTATGCCTTTTTGGAAGATGGTTGTGATCCATTTGACTCCAGTCTCTCAACAGGCCAGGATGGCTTCTGTTATTATGCCATCTGCACCTCCTGCCTTTCCTTTAGTTCTAATCTTGATGGCCCTTCTTACTTCACACTCCAAGATGGTGGGTTCGGAGTGATCTGGGTGGTTAGGAGTGAATTGTGATTGTGTGTCAGTTGCCCCTGATGGGTTTAGAAGGTCTTTAAAGTAGTCTTTCCATCTCTGTATGATCTCATCCTCTTCCTGTAGGTCCGTTTGCATCGTTGATCACTGTGGGGGGATCATAGGGTTCCTCCTGTATTCACATGGCTTTTACACTTTTGTAGAACTCTCTTGGGGAGTGTTTACACATTTCGCTAAGTTCTTCACCATACTTTTTCCATGAAGCCTCCTTTGCTGCTCTCACCATCTACTTGCTGTTTCTTCTTGCGAGTCTGTAGTTCACGTAGTCATCTTCATAATTTGACTTCAACCAGATCTTGAAGAGTCTCTTCTTTTCTTTGATGGCCTCCTTGACTTCTTCATTCCACCACGCTGTTGCCTTTCTGGTTCCATTTCTGTCCTTCCTGTTGCTGCATGCCTCTTGCAAGGTGTCCAGGATAGCTGTTTTAAAGGTACTCTAAGCCCCTTCAATATTCATATCTGTAGGGTCCACCACGTTCAGCTTTTGAGGTACAGTGTTGAGGATGTGGTCCCACACTTCAGCATTTTTGAGCTTTTCCATGTTGATCCTCTCTGCCTGTTTCCTTTTGCCTGGTGTCCTCTTCTCCCGTGTGTTGTGTTTCAGGATGACTGGTCTGTGGTCTGAGTCTAGGACCGCATTTGGAATAGTCCTCGCATCGGTAAATAAAGGTAGAGGTAAAGGTGTCTCGTAACCTATGTAGTCGTAGAGGAGTAATGCATCAGAGACCTCACTTCTCCAGGGGCCAGCATGTTGAGGGCGGCACCCTTCTCATCTCCCTCTCTTCTTTAATTTCCCTGACCCTAAAGAGGCAGATAGCCATTTACATATGGGCGAACTAGGGGACTGTACTGAAGCCAAGGTGCACAAACTGTCACACATCCAAGTGGTAACCACGCTCGATGTTGCTTAACCTTGGCTGGGAAAAGCGAGTGCTCTGACTACTGAGCTATCCCGTCTCCTACCTGTGAAACAAGTGTTGAAAATATTCAAAGTTGAGAAAACATGATGTGCAATGTTGTGACCATATTGTCTTTGAAAACCTTGTGTTCCCAGGATCTGGCATCTTCTTTTCAACTCTGTCATCAGCCGTGGAATTAACAGACAAAACAAGGGTGGTATGGCCTGTGGTGTGGATCCTGTGTAGTGCGTCATTTGTTAACATGGTGCTTGTGTTTTTGTTTCTTATGTAAATTGTGAAATTTTGTTGTAAAATGAAGAAATGTTTGGCAGATCAGTTTTTTTGTCAATGAGATAATTAGTTTTTATACTTGGTGATTTTTGTTGTTGTGTGTGTGTGGATAGGGGTGGGTGGGGGGTGAGGGTAGATTAGTGTGGATGGGTGGGTGTATGTGTGTTGTGGCGGGAAGGGGGGGGGGGCAGAGGGGAATTGGGTGTGGGTGTTTGTGTGAGTGGTGTGTGTATTGTTTTTGTGTTTACTTATTTAATTTAAAGTCTGTTTACTCTAAATTATAGTAGACACAAAAAAATCAATAATGAAGATTTACAGAATTGTGTCACATACACAAAAGACCCCACTTGGGGTGTGTGTGTGTGTGTATGAGAGAGAGAAACAGAGAGTCATTGCAAGCGTGTGTGCGTGCGTGCGTGCGCGCGCGCGTGTGTGTATTGTTGTGCGTTTGTGACTGAGTGGTGCAAGTGTGCGTTCCCCGGCGTTTGGTGTATGTGTGTGCTTGTGATGAGTGTATGTGTGCGTGCACGTGCGCTAGCGCGCGTGTGTGTGTGTGAGCGGTGCGTATAACCCCGCCTATATGTGTGTTATTCAAGGGGTTTTTTTTTGTTTTTTTGTTTTTTTATAGAAGGGTTGTGGTAGGTGTTTTTGGTTGGCCCGATTGTATTATGGGAAGGAGGGGTGGGGTTGGTTTTTTTTTTTTTTTCATTTTTCTTACCAGAGCAGCAATGGGTTTGTTCACTAGAACAGATGTAAAGTCAAGTCAAGTCAAAAACACTTTAATCATGCCATGAAGGGCAATTACAATACTGACTGGCACATTGATACCTATAATTATCTCACAAGACACAAGAAAAATACATTTCATATTGTTATAAACATTCCGAGATAGCTTTAAAAATTATCATACACAAACCCAGGTGCCTGCACACACACCCACTGCGCGCACACACACACACACACACACACACACACACATACCAATGTAGGAATACCATGTTGTTAAAACCAAATGATTGGAATAATACATAAACTTTTTTTTTATGCGTGCACACCCATACACCCACACACCAATAATTGTTTTATATGAACACAATTCTATAAAGACTATTGACTAGAAAACACACACACACACACACACACGTGTACTCGCACACCATAATGACCATTGTCTAGTAAAGACATTAACTTACACACAGACACACACACACAATTTAGAAATCATTCTTAAAAGCCAAAGCAAGATACAGGAGTACTTATTTTCATTACCACACACACACACGGCACCACGCACTTGACAATCAGGTGAAATATCAGAGAATGTAAAACTGTTTGGTCAGTGCTGTTTTGAATTTAGAATTTGAATGACTACTAGAACAAAAGAATTTCTTTTTCTATTTGTTTTACTGTTTGAGCACTGAAAAAAGCATCCTGAAGGCAATGACTGAAATTCCGAAGCCATAGCATGGGAAGGATCAGCCAAGATGGCAGTCACTTTGCGCACAAGCTGCTGATCACAGTAGGGCTTGCGATCTCTTTGTTCTTCTCCAATTATTTTTTTTAGCAGATTCTAACAATTCTCTGAAGACTATTCTTTTTTTTTAACACTAAAGTTGCTGTACTAACAGATGGTAGCAAGACTTAGAACACTCTTTATGTAGGACTTGAAGAACAAAGAAAGATTCTTTTGTCCACATAAAGTTAGTTAAGCTTCCTTAGAAAATACATACGTTGTTGTCCCTTTTTGACAATAGCGTCAGTGTTAGCATCCCACTTTAATTTGTGATCAAAAATAGTTCCCAGATACTTGTACTTTGAAACACTTTCAACTTCTTGACTATGGATGATAAGATGCTCAGAAGTGTGACCCGATCTTCTGAAATTGATAAGCAGATCTTTAGTTTTAGAAGCATTTAGCTCCAGATATGCCTCATCACACCAATTGACGAAATCAGTGAGGGCTGGACCATGGTTTTGGAAAGATCCTGATAAGAAAGACAAGTGAGCACTGTCATCGGCATTTTTACAAGCTGCGTTTGCAATCATCTGTGTATAGAATGTACAGAACTAGTGAGAGAACGCATCCCTGTGGAGAACCTACAGGTAAATCTAACCATGAAGACATTTTATAGGCAAAAACACGCTGTGTTCTGTTAGTTAAAAATTCCATCAGCCTACAAACAAGTTGATAGTCTACGTCAAATTTTGAAAGTATTTTGTGAACAAGAACATGAGGTTGCATTGTATTGAAAGCTGAACTAAAGTCAGCAAACAATATTATGGCATGAGGTTGTACAACTTGTTTAAAATGAACAGTTTGGCATCTTCGACACCTTGTCCTGTCCTGTAGGCAAACTGTAGGGGGTCAAGGTCTTTCTCTGTAGTGGAAAGAGTGAGAGATTTTATAGGATCTTTTCTAATGTTTTCATCACAAGTGATGTGAGGGCTGCAGGTCTGAAATCGTAGGGCATAGAATGATTTGGTTTCTTTGGACGAGGTATTACATTGGAAGTTTTTCAAATAACTGGTATCTGGCTAGTGTCCAGCAAGGCTTGGAACAGGTGCTGAAAGATGTCAAGCT
This sequence comes from Rapana venosa, assembly GCA_028751875.1. Taxonomy (NCBI): domain Eukaryota; kingdom Metazoa; phylum Mollusca; class Gastropoda; order Neogastropoda; family Muricidae; genus Rapana; species Rapana venosa. Next base: position 34,367,947 of record CM054163.1, read on the forward strand.
CAGTAGTGCAGAACTTAAGGGTTCTGCACATATGCCATCTGGTCCCAGAGATTTGTTGATATTTATTGCCTTGAGGTGTTTACAAATAACTGTTTCATCAACAATGAGGCTATTCTCAAAGGGTAGAGATTGCCTCAGGCCATTTATTTCATCCAAAAAATCATGCTTTTCGAAGTCAGTAAAACAAATGCATTTAAATGGTCTGGTAAGTTGTTGCCACAAAACCCCCTGGAGACTAATCTTCGACCTATGTGGGACAGCTACCATGTTTACTGCTGACATTTTTTTACTCCTTGCCAGGCAGCACAAACATTTTTCCTTCCAAACTTGTCTTCTATCTTATTTTAATAGTTAGGTCAAGCTTATGCAACAACAGCTTTAACTTCTTTATTCACTTGTTTCTTTTGTTCTTTTGTGCCTGTGTAAAATACTACCTGCTTTTTGTTTAATACATGTATTAGATCTTTTGTAACCCTAGGCTTATTATTGGGGTAAACAGTTATCACCTTTGCTGGAATAATACTACGACAAAATGAAATATAGGAAGACACAACATCAGTTAACTCATTCAGATTAGAGCACACATTGTAAAACATATCCCAGTCAGTGCAATCAAAGCAGCCTTGCAGACTAGCTATGCTATCGGCAGTCCATTTCTTTGTGGTCCTGACCATGGGCTGAAGGCGCTGAAACACTGACTGGTACATGTGTGCTAGAAAAATACAGTTATGGTCAGATGAACCCAGGGGAGGTAACGGTAGTGATTTATATGCACCTGCTACAGTCCCATAGCACAAGTCCGGGGTCTTATTTCTGTGTGTGGGGCAGTTCACGTACTATTCATAACTCTTCAGCGTTTTACTTAGTGAACATTTATTAAAACCACCCAGGATGAATTTAGGAGCATCAGGGGATATGGAATCAAACATATGCAGGTGATTTAAAATATGTTTTGGTGCTCTGGTCACATTAGCTTTGGGATGAATATAGACCAGGGTACAAAATAGTTGTGGGAAGTCCCACAGTAAGTGGTACAGTTGGAGTGATACAGACAGCAGTTCTATGTCCTCCACACACAAAGAGGCCTGAATGGTCACATCCTGACACCATTTCTCATTGACATAGAAGCAGACACCCCCGCCCTGTTCTATACTGGTGGCAGTTTGTCTTTGTGCAGGCAATAAGGGCGTCCAAAGCTATTTATAGACAGCTCACTGCTGGGTACACTGTCTGTCAGCCAGGTTTCTGTCAAAGCAAGCAGGCCAGTGTTCTTGAACTCCTGCATGTAATTAACGCTTGCCTGTAGCTCGTCTGTCTTTGGTTGAAGGGATTGGATGTTGGTCAGTATGACTGTTGGTAGCGGGATTTTCCAATGATTGAAATTTTTTAGTCTTTGTCTCAAGCCACCTTTCTTTCCTCTTTTGTTATTTGTTTATGTTCTTCTTGTCAGTATTGGTGGCAGATGGAAGAATTGCACAAGGAAAATTGATGTCTTGACCCTCAGCTAACACACTGGCCGAATGGATTGGCGTAGGCTCAGAAGAAATCCGGCCATAATTGTTGCTGGCCAGTGCACCTCGCACACATCAAATGACACTATCATAAAACAAACAAGAGCATGGATACAGTTCTTCCAAACATTGTCACATTCATTGCCAACAATTCAGACACAACTATGCAGGATTTGACACACAGATGTTAGTATAATGCTGATGAAGAAAGACAAGTGTCAGCACATGCAGACACCCACAAGCATTCACAGCACAAATAGCACACACACATATACAAACACACATGCGAGAGTACACGCACACACACATACACACACGCATACAACAAACACACACATACACACACATGCCACGCATGCACACACAGACAGGGGCGCTCATACGCACGCACACACACACACCACACACACACACAACATGCACACACACTTCTATATCTACATCTACATTTATACACACATGCACGCGCGTGCATTTCATAAACCCCATAAGTGTTCCCCTCTCTTCCTTTTCTCTCTCTCTCTCTGTCTCTGTCTCTGTTCTCTTTCTTCTCTCTCACCACACACATACACATACACATGCACGTACACACATACCAACATACCCCACACATACACACACACACACACACACACACACACCAACACACACACACCCCACAGCACACACACATGACAAACAAACGGGAAAAAAGAAAAGAGTTCAATCAGTGTACTTTAATTCAGGGAAAATAATAACCTTTGATTTTTAATCCTAAACTTCGAACACTAATTGTAACACCCTCCTTTTCTCTCTCCCCTCTCTCTCTTCTCCCCTCTCTCTCTCCCCTCCCCTCTTCTCTCTTTTCTCTTCTCTCTCTCTCTCCTCTCTCTTCTTCTTTTTCATCCTCTCTCTGTCTCTCCCCTCTCTCTCTTTCTCTCCCCCTCCTGTTCTTGCTCTCTCTCTCAGTCTCGCTCTCTCGCGTCTCTCTTGCTCTTTCTCCTCTTGTTCTCTCTCAGTCTCTCTCTCTCTCTCTCTCTCTCTCTCTCTCTCTCTCTCTTTCGCTCTCTCTTTCACTCTCTCTCTTTCAAAATGTTTAATTGATGTTGCAAACCTCCTGGGGTTGTTGAAAATAGTGCAACATCATCTGCAAACAGCAGAATTAAAATATCCATAATATAAGTAATAGCTGGACTCCATATTTGTATTTTTGTTCATATCATTTGGTAGCTGGTTAATGAATATTGAAAACAATGTAGGACTTAGAACACAACCTTGTCTGACTCCTAATGGACATTCAATAACCTCTGATAATTGGCTATCTATTTGTATACATGAAAGTAATGATTTATACGTAGCTGATAATGAATCCAAGTCTTTTCCTTTTACCCCCTGGCTTTTGATACAGTTCAAAAGTTTCTTATGTCTAACCAAGTCAAAGGCTTTTTTGAAGTCCACAACGGCAACATACAGTTTTTTCCTTTCTTGGACATGCACTTTTGGACAATTGATTAACAATCTGATCTACTGTAAGATATCCTTTCCTAAATCCTGCTTGGTTTTCACAGATCATGTGATTACTAACTAGCCTTGAAGATAATCTAGTGTTTAATATAGAAGTATAGCATTTAGATAAGATGCTCAGTAATGAGACACCTTTGTGATCATCTAAAACTCAGATCCCCTTTCTTATATATTGGAATAATAATGGCTTTGGACCAAATCAGTGGCTATACACCTTTATTGAAGATAGCATTAAACAGTTTGAATATAAACTGTCTGACCTCACTACTTCAATTTTTGGCATTTCTGCAGTGATTCCATTAATCTCACATGCCTTGCCAATTGCCAGTTTATGTATTGTTGCATTTATTTCTTGTGTGATTTATTCGTATAATTCATGGTCATTTTCTTTGAACAGATTTTACTTCTGTGTGTATGCAGTTATTAGATACAGCTTCGTTGCTTTGAAATACCTCCTTGAAATAGTTAATCTACTCTGTAGATTTTATGCTGTTTGTCATTCTATTTTTATTAATACATCCAAAACTTGGAAGTTCTTTCCACAACAGTTCTGAATTTGAGCTATTGTTTGCCAGAGATTCTACCTTTTGTCTTCTATATGTTTGGGGTTTGGTCTTTAATAACTGTCTATTTTTTCAGTGCTGTAACATATAATTTGTCTGTCCTTTTCATCTTTTGTTTTCCTAGATAAATTCAAAAACTTTCTGGTCTCTTTTTTATCCTGGTGACACTCATCATCAAACTATCTTCACAGTTTATTCTGACAGGTATGACGTCTATTGAGCATACACCTACTAGCCTCATTCAGACATTGTGTACATTGCTCCAGAGCTTCATCTATGTCACTGTTAAGTAGATTTTTTAAAAATGTGTCTACAACACTAATTTCTTTTTTGTCTGATTGTTCAATATTTTTGTTTTGTCACACCCGGTTTCAAGTCATTCCTCATAACAACAGGCAGATAATCTGACTATGATGTGCTTTTGTCCACAACTACAATACCAACAGATGCATACCGTTCACAAAACATGATGAAATAGCCAACTGTACTGGCTCCTGTTAATGAAATGTATGCATACCCATCATCAAAGTCATGTTGACACAGACCATTTAAAATTAAGCAATCAAACATATTACAAATTTTGAGCAGCTGATTGCCAAACCCATTTGTTTGATTGTCTTGTGAATTTCTAGAATAATCATTTGCAACATATACTGTATTTAACCCCCAATCAAATTCATCATCAGAAAAAAAAAGTTTTCACAAGCTGTTCTTGCAATCAAATCACCAGTTAGTAGAACATGTAAATCATCAATCGATTCCTGCAAGTCCAATATACACTGCTCTAGCATTTCCATGCTATAACCATGTTGGTGATGATTCATAAATATAGAATCATATGGAGGTATATAAGTACAAATTAGCAGTGCCTCTTCATCAGTTTGTAACAGATCCCTTTGAATGTTAAGCACAAGCCATATCATTATATATTACATCAACCTTTTCACTTAGCAGGCATATATTTTCTTCACCATCACTATCACTCCTCCAGAATATCAGCCCTGATGCCACAGTTTGTTTGCCTTTGATGTAAAAACAACAAAATCACTGAATAGTGGTGATTCAAAATCAAAACTTACAAATGTTTCTGTGAAACATATAAAATCATGAGGCAAAATGAAATTAACAAAATCATTATTTTCTACTTTTTGTAATAAGCCATTAAGATTATAGTTTAGAAAATCAATATGTTGTTTATGTACAGCATTTACAAACAGTTTTGTCTGCTTCTCTTTGACTTTATTAACAGAGCCAGAAAATAAGGTTCCATTTCTTTTGGATGTAAATATTTCTTCTTCTTCAAGTGTCCGGTCTGGTCCTGCAGACATCGACGATCATGGCTCTCCATTCTTCCCTGTTCTCGGTCCCTCTCATGAGCTCATTGTTAGTGCCCTCTTTATTCGTTGCGAATTTGTTTAAGCTGTCTGTGAATTTTGTGCGTTGTCTTCCTCTGCTCTTGTTTCCACAGATTTTGCCACTCCATAACAGTTTCTCTAGTCCGTCAGCCCCGATTATAGGCCGAAAAATTTGAGCTGTCTTTCTCTGATGGGGTTGAGAAGGGATCTCTTTTACCCAGCCATTTCCATTACTTCTGCATTAATTTTTCTTTTTGTCCAGGGGATTTTCATGATTCTCCGGATGAACCACATTTCCACTGGGTTCTAGTCGGCTGTTCTGTGTCTTTGGGTAGGGTCCAGCACTTTACATCCGTACAGAAGAATGGACCCTACGTAGGCTCTCAAAACATGGATCTTTGTCTTGAGGCTTATCTTTTCTGTTGGTAAAAATGCATTTCATGTTGTTAAAAGTTGCCTTAGATTGACCGATTCTCTTCTTGATTTCTGTGTCACACTTGCCGTCCGGGGTGATAGTACAACCAAGGTATTTAAAGGTGTTTACTTGTCTGATTCTCTCTCCTTTACAGGCTATGTTGCATTGTGGTTTTAAAAAGCTTTTTTTGAGATCACCATGCATTCTGTCTTCTTTGCATTGAGCTGTAATCCTTTCTTTTCGCTTTCGTCTGTTAAATGTTGTTAAATCTTTTTCAGTTTTTCTTCAGAGTCGGCGATAAGGACTGTGTCATCTGCATATCTCAGGTTGTTGATGTTGTGGCCACCTACACTAAATTTCCCTCATGATTCTCAATATTTCGTAGAATTTTTTCACTATATACATTAAAAAAATAAAGGGGGGAAAAACCCCCGAGCCCTGCCTCAAAAACCCCGGGCAGATTGGTCTAAATTAAAATTTGGAAAACTGATGTTTTGTCGCCCTCAAAATGGCTGCCCCGGGTTCCCCTTTTTAATTTTTCCTAAAGGCCCTCGAAGATCTTTCCCGTCGATTTTAATACCCGGGGCCAGAATATCAAACAAGCGGAGTTTCGAAACTTTGTCAAACCCGCTTTTGATTACCCAATAAAGCAGGGGTTTAAAAAGGCCCTTTCGGGACCCATGGGGATCTTTCCAGGGGGAGATTTTTCCCAATGCGGAGATTGCATTTCTGGTGCCTTTGTCTGCCAGAATCCAAATTGCTTTTTCTAAAATTTTTCGGGGAGAAATTTTAAATTTCCATTCTTTTCATGAGTTTTTCCGTAAAAGAATTTTGGGTGGGGTTTGACTAAAACAGGCTGATTTAGGGAATGTTGGCACATTCAGCGGGTACCCCGGTTTTCTTAGGGATCGAAAAGGGTAGAGGGAAACTTCTTCAAAAACGTCGGAATTTCCTCCTGTTTAAATATATAATTGTTTAGTATTTTGGTGACTCCCCCAAATTCCCACTTCATCCGGGGGTTTGTTATCAATTCAATGGGATATCATAAAGGCCCCTGGCCCCTTTAAACCACTTTTCTTTTCTTGCGGGAGTGCATGTCTAAACTTTGCCCTTCCATGATTATGGGGCCATCTTCGTTCTAATATGAGGAGGGTGGACCCGGGTCGCCCGGGGGTATAACCCTTTTCCCAATGTATTCGGGACCCCCCGTTAAAAAATAATTCTTTTTTTCCATAAAGTATATCTCCTTTTTCCCCCCGATTTTTAAACAACCTGTTTTTTTTGAAATATGTTTTTCTTTCCCCCGGGTCACATCTTTTTTTTTTTTTTCCCATCCCAAAATTTTTTCCCCATAAAAAAATTGGGAAATTCATTTAAATTTTCCCTTGAAACTGAATTTGGACCATTCTTCCTTGGGCCCTTTCTTTACATTTTTTCCCTTAACCCCTTTTGTCGAGTTCTTTATACTTTTTTTTAAACCCAACTTTTGCCCTTTTTTCCTTTTTTTCCCCATTAGGTTTTAAAAAACCGGAGCTCATCCCCCCTTCTTATTTTCCCCTTTTTCTTTTTATTTTGACTGGTAAATTTTTCTTTTGGGCTGCCTCGCTAAAGCTATCTTTAAAAACCATCTGCCTTTTTTTTCCTCTGTAGGGTAAAGTTGATCAAATTGCCAAAAAAAAACAAAAAATTTTTTTCCCCAACTTTAAATCTTGTATTTTTTTTTTTTGATTTCTTCGTCATTTTGAACATGTTAAATTTTGCAGTTTTGGTGTTTTTTTTTGCTTTTGAAAAACTTTTTAAAATTTTAGTCCCCTTGTTCCGAAACGGGACAGATCACTTCCACAGTCGCACCTCAGGGAAAACTTAAAAGATGTTATAATTTTACGGAATTTTTTCTTAAAACCCGGGGAATGAATCTTTTTGATTCCTGGTTCTTCGCCAGGGCCTTTTTTCCCAGGTCCGGAAACTTCTTGGAGGGTTTTTTCAAACCATGTGTTCTTTAACACCCCTTTGCCCCTTGCCCCCTTTCCCGTGACCCCTTCCCCCTTTCTTTTCCCTCCCCCTCCAAATTTCCCCAAAGGGGCCCAAATGGGGTTTCTTTTTTTTTTCCCTTTTTCCCCACCTTTGAATTAAAGGTCCCCCCAAAATTATTCGGGTTTTCTTGAGATTCATTGCTTCTTTCCCCATTTTCGATATTTAAATAAAACCCTCAATTTTTTGCGTCATCTTTTTTCAGCTTTGGTGCATATACTTGTAAAAATTCCAAGGGCAAAGGGGGGCCCTTAAAATTTTAACTTTTCAGGACCTTAAATTTACGCCCAAAAACCCTTTGAGGGACTTTGGGGTTTTTCTTGATCTAGAACATGCCAAAACCCCCTTTTTGGTGTTGACCCTCCTCCTAGAAAAAGAATGGGGGCGGGGGGGAAATTAAATTTAAACCAACAGGAAAGTAAGGTCCCCTCCTTCCCTCCGCTACCCTTTGGGGGAGATCCCTTGGGCAAGTTGGGGTACCCACTTAGCCCCCCAAATTTCGGGGTTCCCGTGAAGTCATGGAAGGCGGGTGACGGATGATGTGTTGATGGCACCGAAAAATTTTTTTTTGGGAACTGGTCAGCACTTCAATGTGTAGGCAGATAAATACAAAAAGATAAAGGGCAAGAAAAACCGCTAAAGAAACCGACTGCCCCCTATAGAAAAAAATTTCCCAGCCTACATAGGTTATTCCCAAAAAAATGTTCATGGAAACAGAAAAAAACCAGAATAAATAACAGCGTGAAGGGGTTTCCCATTTTTAATCTGGAAGCCCCACCCTGGTGGGGGGTGGTTTAAATGTGCGAAAGGAAAAAAACCCTCGATCGTCACCAGCACTGCCCGGGAAATCAAAACCCCTCGGGAAGGGGTTACAGGGAAAACGTACGGACAAAGCTACAAAAAGGAAAATTGGGGAAAAAATTTCCAAACAAAAATGGAAAGAATGAACCCCCAATATACTGGGAATTTCAGAAGTGAGAGGGAAAAGGGACGGCTCATAACATCCGAAAAATCTAAAAACCTTTCTTTAACCGGGAAATGTAAATATAAGACTTTGAAATGATCCATAAAGGGTGTTTATTTCAAAAAAACAAAAAGTAAAGGTTTTTAAAAGGAAAGGGGGGAATTGTTACAAAACATAAACCCGGGGTATTCCCAAAGGGAAAAATTCATTTAGAATTTGGGGAAATCTTATTCACTGGGTTTCTTTTTTTTCCAGCAAAGATGAGCTGAAAGTTGGGCACAGAACTTTTTATTCATTAAAGGACAGAAGGCAATGGTTCAGTTGAACAAAGTTTTTTCCCTTAAAGGTAAAAAAAGAAATAAACGAAAATTTTAACCATTTTTCAAGATTGACGTACACTAAGCTTCAGCAATATTGTTGTTTTTCATGGGAAAAAAGGGGAACCAAACAAATTAGATCATATTAGAAAGCGGTGGCAAAAATTAATTTCTGCTGAAATGTTGAAAAAGCTGGTGGGCTTTTTTAAAAATTTTCAAACCCAAAATTTTAAGGTAATAAAACCCTTTGTCGGGGGGTTTAAAATCCTAAAAAAGTATCTTAAAACCAAATAATAACCCCCAAAAATCTATAAAAAAGGGCCCCGAAAATTTTGATAACTAAAGAGGGAACTTTTTTAAAGAAAAATTTTTCTAAAAAAAGGTTTGCTATCCCCCGTGGGATTTTTAAAACCCCGGGGTTGTTTGCAAGCGGAAACGCAAAAAATAGGTCACGCCCCCCAAAAACCCAGGCATGTCGAAAAGGGCCCGGACTAAGGTGGAACCCTTCCCCCAGGTAGTGGGTTAGACACAGGGCTAACAACCCTGTTCTGTAAAAAAACCATTTGTTATGGAAACAGCAACAAAAGAAAAAAACACTACTGGGTGTGACGGGCTTCCAGAGTCATCGGAAGATACTCGTATGAATGTCAGTGGTGAAAGCCAAAAGGAAGCCACTGACAGGAAGATGGAAGTATTAAGCACCAAAAAAAAAGACCAAAATAGGATTCTTGAATGTGAGAACCATGTTTGAGACAGGAAAACTAGTGCAAGTTACAGCAGAGATGAGACGCTACATTTTGCATATTCTCGGAATCAGTGAAAGCCGATGGACAGGATTAGGCAAATACAGAGCCAGCACAGGAGAGATAATGCTGTACAGTGGTAGAGATGACAACCAACACCATGAGGGAGTAGCAATTATCATGAAGAAAGGAATGGAGAAGTGCCTGATGGAGTGGAAACCTATCAACAGCAGGATGATGAAGATAAGAATGAAAGGTAAACATGCTAATACCACAATCATACAGTGCTATGCACCAACCAACGACAGTGTAGAAGAAAGCAAAGATACATTTTATAAACAATTACAGGCTGAAATGGAAAACACACCAAACCATGACATGAGGATAGTGATGTGTGAACTAAATGCAAAAGTCAGAAAAGACAACACAAATCAAGAAAGAGCCATGGGAAAAGAAGGATGTGGCAGCATAAATGACAACGGAGAAAGATTGGTGGAATTCTGCATGACAAAAAACCTGGCCATTGGAGGGACATTATTTGCACACCCTGAGATCCACAAAATTGCCTGGTGTTCCCCCAATGGAAGAGACAAAAACCAGATCGACCACCTGATGATCAATGGGACATGGAGGAGATCACTCCTACATGTAAAAGTAAGGAGAGGAGCCGATGTTGGCAGTGATCACCACCTTGTCACTGCAACCCTAAAAGTGAAGCTGAGAAAAAATGGATCTGGGAAACCAAGACAACAACATTTTGATGTGGAAAAGCTGCGCAACACCAAAGTAAAGAGTGCTTTCACCCTCCAGCTCAAAAACAAGTTCCAAGCACTGGTGGATACTGAAAACTACATTCCTCCTGACATGACTAATATAAACACCATGTGGAAACAAGTCAGGACAGCCTACACACAAGCCATTGAAAGGTGCTTAGGACAGAGACAGAGGAAGAGAAAAAGGTGGATTACAGCAGACACCTGGCAAGCCATTGAGAACAGGAGAGAACTGAAGAAGAAAATCTTAGAGACAAAGTCAGAGCGGATAAGAGAGAGGTACAAACAACAGTACAGAGAAGCAAACCAAACTGTGAAGAGAATGACAAGAACAGACAAGCATACCTACATGGATGATATTGCAAGATAAGCAGAGGAGGCCGCCACAAAGGGAGAGCAAGGACAGGTGTATAAGATCACTAAGACTGTCAGTGGCAAGTACCGGAGTAACACCGAAACACCAATCCTAGATAAACAAGGCCAAATACTACCACAGAAGCAGAACAAGATGCAAGATGGGCAAAACATTTCAGCGAAATTCTCAACAGACCACCACCAACTGAAGAGGCAGATGTACAAGAACCTGATGCTGATCTCAATGTGAACAGCACACCACCAAAGAAGGAAGAGATTATAGCAGCAATCAGCTCTCTCAAGAATGGAAAAGCCCCTGGCCAGGACAACCTCAACGCAGAACTTTTTCAAGGCAGATCCAGAATTTGCATCTAAAGTTCTACAGCCACTCTTTGCAGCTATATGGGAGGAGAAACAGCTACCAACAGATTGGACAGAAGGAGTCATCGTGAAGATCCCAAAGAAAGGAGCCCTAAACAATTGTAACAACTGGAGAGGAATCACTCTGCTATCTGTTCCCAGCAAGATTCTGGCAAATATCATCATCAAACGAATCTCAGAGGCAGTGGACCAACAACTCAGAAAGGCACAGGCAGGTTTTAGACCAGGAAGAAGATGCTAAGACAAGATATTCACCCTGCGCAACATCATTAAACGGTGCACGGAATGGCAGAGACAGCTTTATATCAACTTCGTAGATTTTGAAAAAGCCTTTGAAAGCATTCATCGAGAAAGTGTATGGCGCATACTCCGATCATATGGAATTCCACAGGAGATTATCCAAGTCATTAAGAGCTTCTACAACAACTTCACGTGCAGAGTAGGAAACAGCCAAACCAGTTTCAGTGTACAAACCGGCGTCAGACAAGGCTGCCCCATGTCAGCACTACTCTTCAACCTGACAATTGATTGGGTGATGAGACAAACAACAGCTGACCAGTCACGGGGCATCAGATGGACCCCCTTCTCAACGCTTGAAGACCTAGATTTTTCTGACGATCTGGCACTGCTCTCTCATACCCACCATCACATTCAAGAGAAGACATCCCGTCTCAGCACTTTCGCACAGCAAGTAGGCCTGAAAATTAGTCAGAAGAAGACATAGATGATGACACTGAACGTTCAGAACCCCTCACCGGTTACAGTGAATGGAGAAGATTTACCAACAACTGAAGAGTTCACGTACCTCGGGAGCACTGTTAGGCATGACAGCGGAGCAGGCAGCAACATCAAGAACCGGATTAGCAAAGAAAGAAATTCTTATAGAAATAATAATAATAATAATAATAATAATATATGGAATTTATAGAGCGCTATATCTTGCAATTACAAACCAGAGCGCTTCCATTCAATCTGCTCCCACACAAACAACCAACAATGATTAACAATATTCTAACAAATTAAAATTTGTACACACACACACACACATACACACACACACGCACACACACACACACCACCAGGTTGTACCATTTCAGCAGGGTTTTTGGAATTTTGGCTTTCAAAGGCAGGGACAGACATAAGATGAAACAAGAGGAAAAATCTTAGGTTTGAAATAGGTATGTTTTGAGGCTGGATTTAAAGCTGTCATAAGTAGGCTTTTCACGAAGGGAGAGAGGGAGGTCATTCCAGATTGATGGATCAGAAATAGAGAAAGAGCGACGGCCAACAGTGGATTGGTTGAATCTAGGTATTCGTAAGCACAAGGTATCTGCAGCAGAGCTGAGGGAACGAGAAGGAGTGTACAGGTGAAGACATTCACAGAGGTAGGAGGGTGCTGTTTTGTGGAGACATTTGTAACAGAGGGTACTGATCTTGTACTTTACTCTCTGTGGCACAGGCAACCAGTGGAGAGATTGCAGGAGTGGAGTAATATGCTCAGATTTTTTCTTTTTGAGGACTAATCTGAACAATGTGTGGAAATCGTCCCAGTACAGCACCAGAACCAAACTAAGACTATACCAGAGCTGTGTACTTTCCACCCTTTTGTACGGCTCAGAGTGCTGGAGGATGACAGAGTGACCTCGACAAACTATCCACATTCCACACGAAGAATCTCAGTAGAATCTTGCGCATCTTCTTGCCTGAGACCATCTCTAACCAAGAACTTTTTGCCCATTGCAACCAAGAAAGCATGGACAACATCATCATGCATAGGCGATGGGGATGGATAGGGCATATCTGCCATCGGGAACAGGGAAACATCGCCCGAAAAGCTCTCCACTGGACACCAGAGGGAAAACGCAAACGAGGATGACCCAAGAACACTTGGCGTCGGACTGTCGAAGCAGAGCTGAAGACCTTTCAACATACCTGGAGAACCATTCAGAAGCTGGCCCAGGACAGACAGGAGTGGAGAACATTTGTTGCTGCCTTACGTGCCAATAAGGAACAAAGGCATTGATGATCTAAGTGCTATACCTCTATACTAAATGCTAGACTATATACCTTGTTAGAAACAAATAATTTGATATCTACTAAGGAAGCAGGATTTCGCAAAAAATATTCAACTGAAGATCACATTTTTACTTTGTATGCCTCAGTCCAAAAATGTCTAAGTAAAAAAGGTAGGAAACTATAAATAGCTTTTGTAGACTTTAGAAAGGCCTTTCACTCGGGTTTTGCCATGATAAACTTTTAGAGTGCCTAATTAACTAGGGTGTCAAAGGAAAAATATTTGCTTCTCTCGCTGCAATGTACAACTCACTATTGTCATATGTACGTTCAAAATCACAGTTTACTGAATTATTTGAATGCACGATGGCAGTAACACAAGGGTGTGTTTTGAGCTCACCTTTATTTTCAATATTTATAAATTAATTAGCTGATGACATTGAGGAAAAAGGTAAACATGGCGTCCAAATTCTGCCTGGTACTGTGGAATTACTTATGTTCTTGTTTGCAGATGATGTAGCTGTCAACCACTCCCAGAGATCTTCAAAATCAACTTGACATCTGAAATAGGTGTTGTAAAAAAAAGAAATTACTTGTAAATAATGATAAGACAAAAATTGTGGTATTTAGAAATGGAGGGTTTTTAAGACGACATGAGAAATGGTTTATGACGGAAAGAGATTAGAAGTAGGTGAATAGTTATCATTATTTTGGGGTTTTAAATTTCACCACTAAGATGGGTGTTAAAAGGGATACAGATCATTTAGCAATTAAAGGAAAGAAACTGTTTTTGCAATTACTAAAATGTTTAAAAAAATATAAGGAAATGACCTCAAGTGTATTCTTCAAAATTTTTGACATAAAAATCCAGCCAGTTCTGTTATATGCTCTGAGGGATGGGGAATAAATAGACAAACATATTGAAAAAAGTGCTCTGTTAGCCTGTAAAACGATTCTTAGGTGTTCCAACGAGAACGCCTAACAAGATGGTGTATGGAGACCTAGGAGATTCCCATTGTACATTAATTCTTATGTTCTTGTATCAGATAGTGGCTAAAATTAGTGCCAAAAAAAGGGTAACAGAAGATTACCCCCACAGAGCATATAAAACATATTATTTGAATTGAACAGAGTGGCAAAAGTTGTTGGGTTACAAATTGAGGGGAGATTCTGTGTTTAGGCTGGGTATGGGCTTGTCTGGTTGCAGCAAGGAGGGGAAATGATAGAATGGTTTTTGAGAGCATTGAAAATAAAGACTGTTGACTGGTTTATTCAAAAGGGAAAGGAACTATTAGGGGAGCGTGAAAGATACCAGATCTAAAAATAATTTAAAACCGTTTTTGAAAGAAAAAATTCGTTAATGATATGGATAGTTTTTGTTTCCTGTTGCTGTTACCCAGTTAAGATTTGGTGTGCTTCCAAAAATAAATAATAAAATAGTGAATCTGTCCAGTTAGAAATTGTTCTTTTTTTTGTTAATCAAGTTTTAAAATGAATATTTATCTCTTGATTGATGCAGCCTTTTTAAAAGACCTTCGAGACAAAATTCTTAAGGAATCATCCAAAAAATATCTTTTCATGCTCTGCTTAAATCATCAAATGAAATCACAGGAACATAAAATTCAGGTATGTTTTTTTATGCAATCAAAAAGAAGGAAAACAGTACTTGGGTTACAATGATGGCAGGCTGAACTGGTTCATTGACCTTTCGTAAATCAGGGGTCAACTGATAAAAATTTGAAATTGTCACTATTATATAAAATTGTATCAAAAAACATATTTGTTTTGGTTTCCCCCCCTTGGTGTGTTTTGTGGGGTGGGGTGTGTGTGTGGGTTGTGTGTGTGGTGTGTGTGTGGTGTGTGTGGTGTGTGACATTGCATACTTGGTATTTTGTTTGGAAAGGAAGTAAGATTGGCTTTCATGATGCAGTTTACCCTTAACTCACCACTCTCCCCCACTGCCTCCCCTTCCCCCTGACTTCCCTTTCCCCCCCTTCCCCCCCTCATGACCCTCCCCCTTACCCCACCCCGTCAATTTCTACTGAATGCTTTACTCTGAAGAATTTGTATTTCTTTTGCATTTAAATTGAGTAGATTATGATTAAAGATGACATGGTACTATTGATGATGCTATGTTTTATTGTTCAGCAAAAAGTACTTAAGTTGTTTTAATGTTTTGGGCTTTTATGTTGTAAAATAGTCAATTATTCACCAACTTTAGTTGTGTATATCAGGCAACCCTTCCCCAATGTGTGTATGCTAATTCCTAGCTATTATGGATGTAGTAAAAAAATGCATGAAAAATTGCAATAAGAAACAGTCTCACATGAGCGGTTGGAAGTGTTTTGAAATCACATTGACATAAAGTGGAAATTTTATCCCATTTTTCATTTGTCATAGATAAAGTATTTTGTGAATTATCCCAGCTAACATTTCCACGCTACCCGTGTGGGTTAAAATTTATTCAAAGCTAAAATTTTTTCATTTCTAAAAGTAATGTGTGACATTTATCTGATGCTTCCCTTTTTCATTGCATACATAGTGTGAAATTTATTTCCCCTGCCCTTTTATTTTGTCATAGATACAGTATGTGTGCAATTTATCTTATGCTTCATTTTTCATTGCTAAATTATGTGTAAAATTTATCCCATGCTTTCAGTTTTCATTGCTATAGTATGTGAAAAAGTTTTATCCTAGTTTCCATTTTTTTATTACACACTCACACCCCTTTCCCCCCACCCCACCCCCCCCTCACCTGGTGCATTTTAGCCTAAGCCAATGTACCATTAAACCAGTTCAGGAGTTCGGGGTTCTCTCTCTCTCTCTCTCCCCCCTCTCCATTCTCTCTTCTCATCTCTCTCTCTCTCTCTCTCTCTCTCTGTCCCCTCTCGCCATTCTTGTTGTTGCAGCTTTTGTTTTGCTCTTGGTCCTTGCTATTTTTTTTCGGGTGTTTCTGTGGTTTCTGTATCGCTTTCTTTCTTACGTATTGCTATTTTTTTTTTTTCTCTCTCTCTTCCATGATTTTTGTGGGATTTTTGTGTAGATATTTTTTCCCTATTTCGTGTAAGTTTTATTGCTATGGGCTTTATTTTATTTTTATTATCATATAATATCCTTAAGGGCGGGGGGACTGGATGTAAAAGCACATGGGTGCTTATTCATTATCCTTGAAATAAAAGAATATTTCACTGTCTTTTCCTCTCTCTTTTTTTCTCTCTCTTTCCTCTCTCCCTCTCTTTCTCTCTCCCCTCTCTCTCTCTCTCTCTTCTCTCCTCTCTTCTCTCCCTCTCTCTCTCACTCTCATCTCTCCTCTCTCTCTCTCTCTCTCAGATCGCTTCTCGCTCTCTCGCTCTCGCTCTCTCTTTCTCTTCTCTCTCTTCTCTCCTCTCTCTACTCTTCACTCTCCCCTCTTCTCTCTTTTCTCTCCTCTCTCTTTCTCTCTTTCTTTTCTCTTTTCCCCTCTCTCTCTCTCTCTCTCTTCTCCTCTCTCCTTCTATCTCTCTCCTCTCCTCTCTCCTCTCTTTCTCTCTCTTCTCTCTCTCTTTTCTCTTTCTTCTCTTCTCTTTTTCTTTCCCAAAAAAAAAGCATTCAACACATACTTGTTAAATTCAGTGTAACTGATATCAGGGAGCTTGCTTTGAACAGTAGTGTCAAAGTCAAAGTCAAACTATTATTTTCAGATGGTACATTGAATAAGCAGTGCATTTGCTTTTTTTCATCAAGCCATCTATCTAAAGAAAATAAAGCGAGAAAAAAGATAATGTATATGCAGACATAAAATAAAAAACCTAATCTATGGTAAACTATAAAAAAAATTAAACAAGAAAAGACAATAACATATGAATATATGGAATTAAAAACAAAACAAAAAGCCCAGAAAAATATTAAACCATACAATTCATATAATCAAAAAATCTTGATCGGTGGTCTAGAGGTAACGCGCCTGTCTAGAAAGCGAAAAGTCCGGGTCTGAAGTGTGCGGCGGTTCGTACCCCGTTTGGACCGGAAATTTTTCCCCCATCCATTAGACCATGAGTGGTGGTCTGGGCGCTAGTCTTTCGGATGAGACGATAAACCGAGGTCCCGTGTGTTACACGTAATTATTTAGCGCACGTAAAAAAAACCACGGCAACAAGAGAGTTGTCCCTGGCAAAATTCTTAGAAAAAAGCCACTCTGATAGGGAAACAAATACAGCTGCAGAAAAAAAAAAGGGTGAAAGGGTGGCGCAGCGTTAAGTGGCGACGCGTTCTCCCGCTCTCCCCGGGGAGAGCAGCCCGAATTTCACGGAAAGAAATCTGCCGTGACTTAAAGTAAAATCTGAGCGCTTTGATTTGTTGCTTTACAAGATTCAGCGCTATATAAATTCCATACATTATTATTATTATTATTATTATTATTATTATACAAACAAACAAGCAGCAAAGAAAAACCAAACCAAAACAAACAAAGAAGACAATACAAAATAAAATTTTTCAAAACCACACCAACTGCTTTCCCTCCCCCCTCACCACACACATACCACACACAAACCTTCAACCAAACAAACAACTGAATAAAACAACAAAAAAGATGAATCAACAAGAACAACAACAAGAAGGAAATAAACATTCAAACAAACACAAACATACTAGACAACAACAACAGCGACAATAATTAACATAGGACAAGAATTACAGCCTAGACAAATGAAGAAAAAAAATATATAACTAACAAAAGAAGAGAACCATAGTCCAAAATAACCCTCCCCCTCCACAAGAAAATCACCCTAAACCCAAAACAAGCAAAAAGCAAAATAAACCAAAACCCCACCCCTACCACCATCAACATAACAACAACAACAACAACAACAACCACTCACTCATACCTTGGTCGGGACGACCGTTGGGGTACCCGCACGGACGCTGCAAGTGGACCGCCAAATGGTTCTGTCCTGGGCTGTTTTCAGGAGGTTTGGTACAGTGAGGCCGGTCCACTCCTTGATGTTGGATATCCAGCTTTTGCGTGGACGTCCCTGCCTCCTTGCTCCTTCCACCATTCCCTGCAGGACTGTCTTTGACAGGCTGTTATGCCTTGTGTGGCCAAACCACTTCAGTTTCCTCCGTTTGACTGTATCTAGCAATGGTTCTTGTTTGCCAGCCAGTGCCTCGATCTGCTGCCAGACGTAGTCATTGGTTTTTGCGGTCTCTGTAGGTGATGTTCAGGATCCGCCTGAGGCACTCTCATCTCAAAGGCTTGAATGCGACGTTCTAAATCGGCAGTAAGTGTCCATGCTTCACAGCTCTACAAGGCAATGGATGTGACGAGTGCCTTGTAGAGTCTGACTTTAGTGTGGGTTCTGATGTTGTGTGTTTTCTCCACACTTTCGCCAGCTTAGTCATGGAGGAGAGTGCCACAGCAAGTCTGATCTTCACCTCTTGTGTGCTCGTGCCTTCTTTGGTGATGACTGCTCCAAGGTACTTGAAAGTTTCCACCTCCTCTAGTGTCTCGCCACTCATCTTGATGCTGGTGGGAGTGGTCGGTGTGGTACTGTTCACTAGGATCTTGCTCTTTTCCGTGCTGATCTCCATACCGTGGGCATTGGCTGATGTTTCCAGTCTGGTGGTGAGATCCTGGATTCTTCTTCACTGCGGCCCATGAGATCAATATCGTCTGCGAATTCGAAGATTGCAGACTGGCCTTCCTCCTTTTGTGATTGTGGCTTGAAGTCAAGGAGGGCCTCCTGCATGATGTCTCCAGGAACACGTTGAAAAGAACGGGGGATAGCGGGAGCCTTGTCGAACTCCAACTGAAGTCCGGAAGAACTCCCCGATTTCTCCACCCATGAGGACTGCACTGTGGGAGCTGTCATACAGCGCCTGGATGACTTGAATCAGGTCCTCGTCGAAGCTATAGTCTCTCATGACTTGCCACAGAGCTTCTTGCCACAATCGGTCGAAGGCCTTCTTGAAGTCAATGAAGTTGTTGTAGAGCTGTAGCTGATGTTGGAGATGCTTCTCTATGAGCATTCTGATGTTGAAGATCTGCTCGACAGTGCTTCGACCTGGTCTGAATCCTGCCTGTTCTTCTGATAGGATTTCTTCTGCTTGTGGTTTCAGTCTGTTCAAGGCAATGCGTAGCATAACTTTGCTTGGATGGCTTATCAGAATGATTGTTCTGTAATTTTGGCACTTCTTCAGGTCTCCCTTCTTTGGAAGTGGAACTATGATGGATTGGGTCCACTGTTCAGGCCACTCTTTGGCTGGTCCAGATGCGTTGGCAGATGATTGTTAATGCTTGATCATCTCTGGGCCCTCCGTTCTTGATGAGCTCAGCCGGGATGTTGTCAATCCCTGGTGACTTGCCTCCTTTCAGGGATCTTACTGCTTCTACTACCTCTTCCTCCAGCACCTGTGTGCTTTCAGGATCTGATGGTCTGGGATCTTGCTCGTGAAGTTTGTTCGGATCAGCCTTCAGCTTGTAGTTGTACAGGTCTCTGCAATATTCTGTCCATCTCTTCATGATAGTGGCGCTCTCTGTAAGGGACTGACCCCTCTTTGTCTTCAATAACGGAGGTCTTTGGCTGCTGGGACTTGGTTAGTACCTTGATGGTCTGGTACGCCTCTTTGCTGTTTCCTTTCGCCATTTGCCTTCTCAACCTTGGAGCATTGTTCTGACATCCAGTTCCCCATGGCCTCAGTCATCTTCTTCTTGATTGACCTGTTGACTGTTCTATACTCTTCGGCCGTTTCTGGGTTTTTGTTCTTTCACTGGCTTTAGCTCCCTACGTTGGTCCGCACAGGTCCAGGATATCGTTGGTAACCCACGGTTGGTTCTTTTTCCTCCTCTTTCCCAAGGATCTCCAGCGCTGTCTCCTGAATGGTCTTGCTGAAGGTCTCAGTGAGGTTGTTGATGTCATCTTGGGGAAATTCAATGCTGCAATCTGCCCCCTATCTCAGCTTTAAAGATTTCAGCGACTTCGGGGTCCTTCAGCTTTTCCATGTTGAACCGCAAACGGGGATTTCTCTTCTGGTTCTTGGTCTTCAGCTTGATCTGTAGGGTCATGAGTACCATGTCATGGTCACTGCCAATATCAGCGCCAGGGAAACTTCTTGTCTGGGCTTTGTTGATGCTCGACTTAAATCGTTTGGGGGCCAAGATGTAGTCAATCTGGTTATGTGTCTTTCCATTTGGTGAGTGCCACGTCGTTCTTCTTGATGTCTGTGGGGGTTATAAGGTGTTGGCGACAGTAAGATTGTGGCTGCTTGCGAATTCCAAAAGTCTGAGACCTCTATCATTAGTTTCATCCACGCCCAAAAACGGCCTACTGTCCCTGGCCATTGGTCATAAGCGTCAGGTCCGATCTTGGCATTCCAGTCGCCCTGGATCACGAGAAAGTCCTTCTTTGGAGTTGATTTGATGGCGCTCTCCAAATCTTCGTAGAAACACTCGATTGCTTCATCATCGTAGTCTGATGTTGGTGCATAGACTTGTATGATGGTCATGTTGTGTGGTTTTGCTGCGACACGAATGGAGATCAGTCTGCTTGAGATTGGGGTACAGCTGATGACACTGTTAGTCCTCTTCTTGTTGACAAGAAATCCTACTCCGTGTTGGTGTTTGGAGTCGTCGCCACTATACCATAGTTTGTGATCTTCTTCTGTAGTTGTTTCGCCGAATCCGACCCAACGGACTTCGGCCAGTCCAAGTATGTCCCATTCGTATCTTCGAAGTTTATGGGTTAGCTCTTGGAGCTTCCCACATGCGTGCAAGGTACGGATGTTCCATGTACCAATTTTCAGCCTGGAGTTTGATCGCTGTTGTTTGCGTCCCAGTCGCATATTTTCCACCTCCATCCTGGAACGCTCCAATGGAAGGCGCGGTTGTTGGTATTCCGGGCCTCAACCGATCCGGCATGTCTTTCCTTGCAGTGTTGTCCATGTAGGTATTTCTGTGGGCGTGGATTGCTTGGCGGCGCCCATCTCCTCTCCAAGCTGCTATTTGCCCATAGCTGGGGATTTTTGGGTCGGGTTATCTCCCCACTGAGACAGGTAGTACTGGGCTACAGGTTACCAATAGCAGAGGAACACCTCTGACTCTGACTCTCACAACAACCAAATGAATATAAACAGAGGAAACTGATGTATCATGTAAACACTTACATACACATACACATATACATCCTCACCCATATCCCCTTCACCTAATGTATTCATAAAATTATAGGAAAAACAAGAATAACGAACAGCTATTGGATTCAGAGCTAAGAAGTATAACAAATACATCCATTACCTCCCTTTCCCTGGTCATATACACACATGTACATGTGCTTTTTGATTTGAATGCAGAACAACGTTAATCCTTCCAACAAAGAATACATTCAGGCAATGTAAACCCACTCAGCAGTACTAACATCAGCAATTACAATTTAGCTCATCTGATACAATGAAAAAGAAAACTAACAGCGACAAAATCAAATAAATCAGCATATTTTTGTGTAACACAAAAAAACGTAAAAAGGCCAAAACAGCAAGAAAGTAAAAAAACCAAAACCGAACCAATTACACAACACATACGCACTCACACACTTGCACACACACACACACACACACACACACACACACACACACACCAGATTCAAAGCGTGTTGGGGTTGATATCATATCAATCCATATATAGATCAATGCTTACACATGTACTCTTTTTGAATATGAAAACTTGGGTCAAATCTGATTTTAATGACAAGAATAACGTCAGTGACACTTAAATCACTCTCTTAAGTTTACAAGTTGTGTTCTGTACTTTTATTCATGAAATATCTTTTTAGATGTGTTTTATACTGATTTTTGCTTTTAATACATTTCAAACTTTGGGGGAGTTTATTCCATAGATCACTGCCTAAATACAA
This sequence comes from Rapana venosa, assembly GCA_028751875.1. Taxonomy (NCBI): domain Eukaryota; kingdom Metazoa; phylum Mollusca; class Gastropoda; order Neogastropoda; family Muricidae; genus Rapana; species Rapana venosa. The sequence goes on from CM054163.1 coordinate 34,389,755, forward strand.
GAGACTTGATTTATATAGGTTATTTCTGGGTCTTGGAAATGTTAGCAAATGGTTGTGTCTATGCTGACTAATTTTGAAAGCTTTGGTAAGCTTCAGAGGTGCATTTTGATTAACAACTTTTTGCATAAACACAGCTTTATTGAATAAAAGTCGGTTTCGAAATGTCAGGACATTTATTTGCTTATAATCCCTAATTGTCAGGGTGCTTGTTTTTAACAATACAAGTTTTACTGCTCTTTTATATAAACAATGAATGAATTTCAAGTTCCTTCCACTGCAGGTATCCCAAATAGTTGAGGATAGTCAATGATTGGTAGAATGTGACCGCAAAAAAATAGTTTTCGAGAATGATTATTTCGAAAGTGTTTTATTTTGGATAACTGAAGTAGCCTGTGAGCTAGGCGTGTTTACCTAGTGACATTATGTGATCAGTCCAAGTCATATTTTTGTCAATGGTAACACCTACTATTTTATGAGAGTCAACTTCTTCAACTATTCCGTTATCCAACAACAGAGGTTGAAACCTGTCATTCATTTTTTTGCCTTTTCTGTCTTGCTGATGCGTACATGCACTTTGTTTTTTGTGCATTTAAGGACATGTGGTTTAATTGAGTCCAAATAATCAATCTGTCAATACTGTATTGAAGTTTGCAGTTAATCTGCTGGAGTCTGAAATCACTACAAAAGGAGTGGATCAATTTATTTTATTTATTTTATTCTTTTTTTATCGATGAATTGGAAGAAACACTCGTGTGCTTTTTTACATCCAGTTCCCCCGTGTGTATGCGGTGTTGGAAATTTGCACTGTTCCCACCGGGCATTTAATATATACCTTATGAAAGACATGTATTTGATGTTTATTTTTTAAAAATTGTTCTGGTGTTTAATATGGTTCCTTTGCTATTTCAAGATTGACTGAACTGTGCCAGTGAAAAGAATGCATCCTCACGAACATTGAAACTGTAGAAACAAGAGATTACCGACCCATAGGTTTGGTTTATGTGTGGCTTTTTTTCTTTTTTTTGTAGTACGAAGTTTTTTTTAAACCATGCTTTACAGATCACAACTTTATTATGAACAGTGCCCATACAGTGAAGAGTCAACCACTGTGCAGTGAGGGACTATTCGCTGAGTGCCTTTGAGTGCAGTGAGGGACTATTCGCTGATGACATTGTTGGGTGACTGGCTGAGTGGCATTATCAGTGACTACGAGTACATTGTTCAGTGACTGCTGAACGACATTATTTCCAGTGAGGAATGAGCTGTGTAGCAAACCCCCCGACTAATTGCCTGAGTGGGGCCTTTTTTCAGTGATAAACAAACTGTCTGTGCCGCGAGTTCCCCTACCAACCCCACCGCGTACTATTTGCTGATGGCCTTTTTCATTGACAAGATAGATGCTGACCATCTCTTGGGACACACCTCATGACCCTCATCGGGTGCCTCAACGAAAGTGTCACTGTGATTTGGTGTGACCAAAGTTTTCTAGTGGCCTGGGAGACTCTTCACTGGCAAGACTGTTGACCAGCTGTAATGTGAAGCAGGGCACCCTTGTTTTGAGACTTGCAGGGTTGATACGAAGTTACCCGATTTGTTGTTGCTGGTGACAGATGCTATAATACAAGTGAGATTTCAGATTTCAGTACCTTATTGTCGGTCTGAGTGGTTATTTTATTGTTCACCTCACCAATTTTGTTTCCTTATTTTTGTTATACTTTATTTTTCCTTCCTCCACCTCCACCCTTCAGGGTTTGAGTTCTCCAACTTCAAATCTAATTTCTTTTTCCTTACCTTGCCAGTGCTCCTTTCTTGTTGTCTCCTTCACACATATCCCACCATCACAAACCAAATAAGACAGATGCATACCAACCACAATAAGTGGCCCTCTAAGGAGGGCTACGATTTTGCACCTAAATATAAACCATGCAATTACTTGAAATCGAAGAAAATCAACGCTGATCACTACAAAGGCAATCCTTTCACATACGAGGGCTATCTGGAATCGCGACTTCGATCACATAATAGACCACTGGATTTTATTATCCAGGTATAAAGTCCCTGCGTAAAGGATCAACAAACCCCAAAGAACAGGAATCCTAATCTACATATTAGTTGAGTCCATAACCTTCAAGTGCCTCTCCAGTTAGAACATTATGGTGTAAGAATCCAATAAGGAGATTGAGGTTTTCTATACAAGGTAGCCCAACCTAATGTAAATTGGGAATCTGCTATAGAACCAACAGAAAGAAAAACACTGGACTGATAAATTTCACTCCATGATGAATACAGTCCTATTAGAATCAAATGAAATAATCCTTATTAGGAGACTTTAATATCGATCTAACAAATATAAATAATCAAGGGACCCAATTAATAAATTCATACAACCTCCACCAACTAGGTAAGTATCACCCACGAGAGCCACAGCCAAACTCAAGCACAAAATTGACCATATCTAGATCTAACCCTCTAACACATTGTTTGAAGACGGTATCCCAGTCGATAACTGCATGCGATCACTACCCAGTCTGTAGCACGGGGGTCAAAAAAACGAAACAAAAATCCCCAAACCTGCCCACAAACGATAACATATCGTTCCTTTGCTAAATTTGATGAGAAAACTTTTCCTATCAATTTAAGTAACTCAATTCTTTCGGAAACATTCAGCAATTTACTAGAATCCAGATTTTAGCCAGTGAATTTTGGATAAAAACTTTTACAGCTAGTTACAACAAACATTCCCCCACTAAAAAATCATTAGGAACAAATAACACGCCCCCAAAACCAACTGCTCACTAAGAACTAGTAAAAGAACATAAATATCAATGAAGAGTCAAAAAAATTAAAAATGCCTATAAACTCACAAAATCGGCGAGAAAAAAAAAAAATAATTTCCAAACTTACTATCTACCAAAACAAAACTCAAAGACTGTATGGCATTCCATAAACAAATAACTAACAAACAAGCATCTTCCGAAAACAAGTGGTACTCAAATACGTTACTGCGAACAACTTAAACAGTCATTTCATTAATGTCCCCCCCTACTAACATTATATAAATGATAAATCAAAGTCCAATAAACCATGAACTAAAACAATACTGAAAGGAAAGCATCCTCCTTCAAACTTCACAATTCCATTATGTCTTTCTTGAGGTCTATGGTTATCTAACTCACCTTCAAACAATCAAAACGCGTGGTCTGATGGAATAGACAGCAGAATAGTGAAGCTAATAGCGCAGTTAACACAGACACTCTAACATATATATTTAACCTTGTCTCGAAAAAAACCGCATTCCCCAATGCCTTCAAAACAGCTAAAGTATCCCCAGCACAAGTCTGGGACACTTCAGAGCCTCAAACTATAGAACCAATTGTCCATCATATCTAATCCTTTCCAAACCCTTGGAACACATATAAACAAACACATAGTGCCGTCCATGTAGATACCACCAACTTAAATCACCCTAATCAGTCCTGGATTAAGACAAAATCACTCATGTCATCGCACTGATCTAGCCTCGTCAGACAACTGGCTATCAAATATTAATAGGACAATAAATTTTGTGGAGTACTATTGTAGATCTTCAAAAAAGCTTTTGACACAATTGACCCTACACTTCTTCATACAAAAACAAAACCTGTAACCATTTCTCTACCAATAGCCCCACCTTAGAACTACTTTGCTTCCATCTAGAAAACAGGCAACAGTGTGTCTCAAAGGTACAACTACATCCACACTACAAGCCGACACTTATGATACCCACGAGGATCCTTACTAGGACCTATTCTCCTTCTCACTATACATAAACGACCTCCCTCTCCACATCAAATCCAAATGCAACTATTTGCTGATGACAAAAACACTATTCATAACGAGCCACAATAACCTTTTCTCTCGGCAAATGCCATTACAGAAAAAAAGTGTTGATACACTTATTGCGATGGACCGAACTAACCATATGTCTATACAACCCCAAAAAAACAAATGCATGCGTATTACCACTAGACAAAAGCGTCAAAACTTAACCCATAAACTTACACCCATCAAAATTAAAATGGAAGTAATTGAACAAACCTATCACCACAAGGTTTTTTTAGGGTAAAATTGAATGAAAATCTCAGTTGGTTCTACCACATATCTCAACTATGCAAATACATGTCCCAAAGATATACAACTTTCTAAAATCAAGCACTTTCTGACGTTCATTCAAGAAACTATTCTTCCAATCTTATATACAACCTCAATAGACTATGCGTCTACCCTGTGGATTCTGCTAGTGCAAATATACTATGAAACACCGTTATGAGTCTGGATAAAAAAAAACGTGCTCTCAAAGTGGTCCTGTAAAAAGGACAAGCTTACAAGAAGCTGACTATCCTCAATTAAATATTTCTCCCCTTACACCAACGTTTACAATATAACAAAGGACATGATGTTCAAGATCATGACAGGAACTGTTTTCCATCATACTTAAGAGACAAATTCCCCCTAAACCAATCAGAAAATACTTAAAGCCTAGTGTCCCAATTCAAGAATAGACTTATTCAAATCTAGTCTACTTTACTCATACCTATGCTTGTGAATCCCTTCCTGATTCATTACAATAACATCAATCACTAACAATATCCAAAACCTCAATTATCAACTCACTTGATACATCAACAATAACAAACCACAATAACATCCATAGCCATAAAAAACAAAGTTGCATATCTCCCTTACCTATCTGCCCTTATCCATCTTACCTATCTGCCCCTGCCCTTTTTCCTCTTCACCTGTCTTTCCTGTCAACCTTGTCCCCCCCCTCTCTCTCTCTCTCCTCTCTCCCACTCCTCTCGATCTCTCATCTCCTCTCTCATTCTCCTCTCTCTCTCCTCCACCCTTTGTTCAAATTTTCATTGGTTTGTTGATTAATGAGTTTACCAAAGCGAAAACTTTTTTCTTCTTTTTTCTTTCTTTTTCTTTTCTTCTCTTTCTTTGTTGATTTTATTATTATACACGATAGTTATAAGAAATAATCTACATAACAATAATAGTGTTAATCTGTACGAGTATAAGAAAAAGAGTGTTGACAGTGATGGAAATTTGGGGGGTGCTGTTGAGAATCATTTCCATATTTTTTTCTATGTCGTTCTTGTTTGTTTGTTTACATAACAAAAAGCATAATCTTTCACACACACACACACACACAACAAACAAGACCACCAACGCAACGGCACCACACACAGGACACACACACACACACACCCAACACACTCCATCCCTCCCCCTCTCCCACTCGTCCTCTCATTCCGTCCTCCCCCCTATCCCTCTCATCCTCTTCCTTACAATGTATAGATGTTCATTTTAAGGACTTAAGTGATTTTTTCTTCCTTAATGTAAGAATGGTTTGGTATTGGCTTAGTTCTTTTTCATGACATTCATTATTTTGTACAGTATATTCGAAAACAATTTGATGGTGATCCTGTGCTGTCTTGAGAATTAATATTTAGTATTAATCCTTAAAAACACACACACACACACTGCACACCACACACACTACGCACACACACCAAACACACACACACACCACACACACACACACACACACACACACACACACACACACACACAAACACACTCTTCTCTCACTCTCGTCTCTCTCGCTTCTCTCCGTCTCTCTCTCCTCTTTCTCTCCACACCCACCTTATAGATTTTGTTTTTATACCCCCTTACTCTTCTTCCTGTTTTTATTGTGTGAGTACACGGGTATTGATTTATTTCATTATCATGGCCATATATAACCTGCATGAGTATAATCCAAAATAAGGGTTGACGGTGATCGTGCACAGTTTTGAGAAGTGTATATAAATTTATGTTATCCCAGAACACACACACCACACACACACACACACACGCTCGTCTCTCTCCCTCCTTCTCTCGTCCTCCTCGCTCTCTCTCATCTCGTCTCTTCTCTCTCACTCTCTCGATCTCTCCTCCACTCTCTCTCTCTCTTTTCCTCTCACTATGACGTTATAATTTTCTGGGTTTTTGTTTTTCCTGTCTTCTTTCCCTCACTTGTTTTTTTATTGTGTGAGAGTATGGTATTGAAATTTATTTGATTATCATGACATAAATATTTTGTATGAAGTAATCCAAACTAAGTGTTGAAGGTGATCGTGTACTGTTTTGAGATCAAATATTTAGTAATTAGTTTATACATTTCTTCCGTTTTGTTTCTTGTTTTTATTGGTGGATGATGGTAAGTAAATTTAATTTCATTATCATGACATAAATTGAAACGAGTATATATCTCAAATGAGTGTTGATGGTTCGCATACTGTTTTTGGGATTGTATATATTGTATATTATCTCTGAATACACACGACACACACTCTCTGTCTCGCGTCCTCTGTCCTCTCTCTCTCACCTTTTATCGTCCTGCTTAGAGTCTTCGTATATCCTGATGAAGGATTCATATTTTTATAATTTATCAATACGCTATTGGACCTGCCTCTGTACATAAGTTTCTCCAATGAGTGCCTATTCAATATCTTATAATTATGTTAACAAGTATGTGTACCATTTGACAATGTGTAGATGTTTATCTTTATGACTTATTAAGTTTTGGTTGTGTGATTTTTTTCTTGCTTGTGTTTGTTGCTCTTGTCTTGCTGTGTTGTTTGTCTGTTTTCTTCTTTTTATCATCTTTTTTGGTTTGGTTTTTTCCCTTTTCTTTGTTTGTTTGTTTTGTTTTGGTTAGGGTTTTTTGGGGTGGGGGTAGGGGGGGGGGGTATTCTTAGGATTTTTTCTTTTAATTGCTTGCTTGGGGGGGGGGGGAGGGTTTTGTTTGGGGGGAGTTCCTGTTTTTGAAAGGGTTATTACCCCCTTGTTTTTATTGTAGAAAAAACTGTATAATATTGGGTTTTTATTATTAAGATGTAACCCTAACAGCGGGACTGGATTTAAAAAAGCACATGTGTGCTTATTCATTATCCTCGAAATAAAAAATTTGTCCATTGTCATTGACGTTGTCATTGTCTCTCTCTCTCTCTCTCTCCTCTCTCTCTCTCCTCTCGCTCTCATCTTCTCGCGTGGTTCACTCTTTGCTCTCTCTCTCAATCTTCGCTCTCTCTCTCGTTCTCTCTCACTCTCGCTCGCTCTCTCACTCTCTCAGCACTCTCTCTTTTACTCTCATCTCTATTCTCGCTCTCAATCTTTCACTCTCGTTCTCTCTCTCGCTCACTCTCTCTCTCTCACTCTCCCTCTCTACTCTCTCTCTCTCTCTCTCTCGTCTCCTGTTTTTGTTTTTGTTTGTTTTTTTAATGTTTTTTTAATTGGGTTTTTTTCTCATTTGTTTTGTTTTGTGTTGTTTTTTCTTGTTTTAATGTTTGTTTGTTTGGGAGGGTGTGTTTGTCTGCTTTTTAGTTGTTGGTTGTTGTGGTTTTTTGTTGTTGTTTTTTTGTTTTTTTTTTTTTTTTTTTTTTTGGGTTTTGTTTTTTTGTCTTTAAAAAAAATTTTTTGTATTTTTTTTTTTTAAATTTTTTTCTTTTTTTTTTTTTTATTTTTGTTATTTTTTGGTTTTTTTTTTTTTGGGATGGTTTTTTTTTTTTTTTGGGGGGGGGAAAAAAATTTTTCTTTTTTTTTTGGGGGGGTTTTTTTTTAATTTTTTTTTTTTTTTTTTTAATTTTTTTTTTGGGGTTGAAAAAATTTTTCCTTTTTTTTTTTTTTTTTTAAAAAAAATTTTAAAAAAAAACCCTTTTTCCCCCCCCTTTTTAAAATTTTTTTTTTTTTTCCCCCCCTTTCCCTTCCCCCCTTCTTTTTTCTCCCTTTTCCCCCCGGGGTTTATCCTCCCCCCCCTTTTCTCTTTTTTTGGGTTTTTTTTTTTGGTTTTTTTTTTCCTTTGGGGGTTTTTTTTTTTTTTTTTTTTTGGGTTTTTTTTTTTTGGGTTTGTTTTGGGGTGTTTTTTTGGGGGGTTTTTGGGTTTGGGTTTTTTTTTTGGTGTTTTTTTTTTTGGGGGGGGGTTTTGGGGTTTTTTTTTCCCCGCCCCTTTTTTGGGGTTTTTTTTTTTTTTTTTTTCCCTTTTTAAAAAAAATTTTTTTTTTTTTTCCTTTTTCTTTTTTAAAAAAACATTTCCTGGGTTTTTTCTGGACCCCGGGGGGAACTGGAGTAAAAAACCGGGGTTTTTTTTTTTTCCAAAAAAAAAAAATTTTCGGCCCAAAAAAAGTTTTAAAATTTTTTTTTTTTTTTTTTTTTTTTTTATTTTATTAGTTTTTGGGATTGCCTTTTTTATTTTTCAGACTTTATTTGTAGATATAAAAAAGGGGTTTTTTAAAGGGGGATGTAAAAATTTTAATTTAAATTATGGGAAAAACCCCCCCAAAAACCCAAAAAAACCAAAAAAAAAAACCCCCCCCCCAAACCCCAAAAAAAACCCCCAACCCCCCCCCCCCCCAAACTAAAAAAAACCCCAACAATAAAACACAACACCCATTTTACTATACAAAACCTAAAAACCCCCTTTTTTTTTATTTTTCCTTTTTTTTTTTTTTAAAAAGGGTTTTTAAAATTTTTTCTTATCATAATTAAATTTGCAGTTA
>CM054163.1:34398836-34518259 GCA_028751875.1 Rapana venosa
AAACCCAAAACACAAAAAAAAACAACAAAAAACATTTTTTACACGTGCAATTTTTTCATACTTTAAAAAAAATCTGTGAAAATCAATAAACATTTTCCTGACTGGCACTTTATACAAGGTACTACATGACCCCGCAAGCTAACCCTTAGTGTAACCTTGGGTGACTGTTTTGACTACACACACCATGATTACTGTTTTGACTACACACACCATGATTACTGTTTTGACTACACACACCATGATTACTGTTTTGGCTACACACCATGATTACTGTTTTGACTACACACTCGTTTCAATATTTTCTAGTCCTTGGAAAACAATTATCTTAAATCAGATTAGCCAATATATCTGAACTATCATGCTCCTGTTAACACCACCAGATTTTTTAACATTTATTTTTGGTTCGTTAAGAAGGCACCTAGTTTTTTCGTAGAAAGTTGGGCTCTAGCATGACACCAAATGAGACAACTGGCATCAAAATGGATTCGTTAAAGTCACAACAAATGGGAAAGATTAACACAAATGTCCACAGTCCTTTGCTAAAACTTCCAGTTTCAGGAGTCCAGCAAATTGTGAGAGAAATGACAATGAGTAATGGTTGTAATGATTAGGATTATCTATTCCCTATTTTCTACATTTTCTACATGTTTGGGTTGACATGATTGCAATAGACTAGAGCTGATGGTTGTGAAAATAACTAACAAGCTAGAGAAAAACTTTATACAGTCATTCCTTCCTCTCTCTCTCTCTCTCTCTCTCTCTCTCTCTCTCTCTCTCTCTCTCTCTCTCTCTCTCTCTCTCTCTCTTCTCTCTCTCTCTCTCTCCCCCTCTTCTCTGCTGTTAAAATCCCCTCCCAACAGCAAAGGAGAGCAGAATATCCAATGTTTCTTTAGATTTTGAGGACAGTCATACACCATTCACAAATCAACATCCAAGTGGACCTCTGCATATGAACAGACAGTCACAAGATAATGTGTTAAATCATTATGGAAAATTTTTCTTGAATATGTGCACTGCTTTACATTTATATATTTTGAATGGAATGTGTCATGGCGACCGTTAGGGTTGCTACACTTACATATCTGAGACTGGAAGCAGTGTCAATGACTATTTTGTGATGTCACGAGACATGGTGAATGTTTGTGAAAGATGTGAATCTGACCACATGCCTTTAGTTCTTTATATCAATTTTCCTAATGAAAACATAGAGAATGAAAAGGAGAACAGAAATAAGTGTATAGTTGAAAAGATTGTCTGGAATGAAACATATTGTGAAGTGTTTGATAGGTTAATGGACTCAGATGAGACGCAACAACAATTAAGTATGGCTAGTGATCTGATTGATGTTAATATTAACCAAGCTCTTGATATATTTAACAGTTGTATAACAGATTGTGCTGATTGCATGAAAAAGCAGATAAGTGTGAATAAAAAAAATGGCTACAGTGATTGGTATGATATGGAATGTCGTTTATGTAAAAGAAATGTTCGTAGATTATTAAACAAGTATTGTTGCTCTTTATCTCTGTTTGATTGTGATTTATACCGTACAGCTAGGCGTGAATATGAACAGCTTTTAAAGACAAAACGTAAACTGTTCAATAATGCACTGCTGGATAAATTGATTACTTCTGTTAATAACCAAAAAGAGTTTTGGAATGTAATGCGTAGTGTACAGAGTAATAGAAATCAGCCTGTAAATAATGTTAGTCTAAACGACTGGTTTCAACATTTTAAGAAATTGCTTGAAACAAATCATGTTATTCATAATGATACAGATAAGGAAGAAAAAATTGATAATAGTGATTATTGCGATGATAACTTTAATCGTCCAATTTCAAAAGAAGAAATTATGTTAGCTTTAAAAAAATAAAAAACCGAAAAGCCGCTGGCCAAGATGGTATTATTGGAGATATGATAAAAATATTAGCTTCTTGCAAACACCGACCAGGTCAAAAAACCATGGGTCACACTTAACACCTACAACTAAGCAACAAGCATAGAAGAGTTAAAGAAAAAGAAAAATGAAACAAAAGAAATAGGCAAACAATATAAGGCAGTCACAAAAGAATCAGGAAAAGTCCATGGACGAGGCGAAAGAGAAATGGAACGGTGAACAGTCAAGACATTGAAGAGAACCATCTAGAAAAACAAAAGCAAGAAAGCTATCAACTGGTGAAAGACCAGACTAGCACAGAACTGGGAAAAAGATTCACAATCCCAAGACAAAAATGGGAAATGTCCTCACTGACGACCAGTATATCCTGTACAGATGGACATAATACAGCTCCCGACCTTATAACTATAGAACCGGCAGGAGATCCAGAAGTCCCTTAATGTACCACAAATATAAAAGGCAAAGACACAGACCAGTCACCCTAACCTCTGAGAAGAAGTGGAAACAGCAGTCAGAACAGAATACTGAAAAAAGGGAAGACAGCGAGGTGGCTGACAACAATCCAGCTGAGATGTTTTCAAGCTGAAGGGAAGCCATGATCAGCGCCTACTTAAGAATCTGCCACTAGATCGGGCAGACAGGAAAATGGATGGCCAACACCATGGATACAGTACACTCATCATCACCCTCCCCAATAAAGAAAATCTACAAAAATCCATAATTACCACACAAACAGCCTCAAATGCAACCCAAAGCATGGTCAAGCATGCCAGATAATATTGAATAGACTTGAAGCCACAAGCAGAGACCATTCATTGCTGCGGAACAAGCAGGTTTCAGAAGCAGGGACGCAGCACAACAGAACAGATATACAACCTCAGAAACTATGTGAGCGGTACCCTTCAGCATCAACAATACCTTTACCATGTATTACTTTGATTTTAAGAAGGCATTTTACAGGGTGTGGCATGCAGCCTTGTGGCAAAACCATGAATTTTGTACCGCATCAATGCAAACCTGATTAGAGTCATCAAACGCTGACATCGGGCCACCAGTGCGGAGTATTACAAAACAACATTGGAGAATGGTTTCAAACAACAGTTAGGTGTAAGCAGGGCTGGTCTACTCTCACCCACTTCATTCAACATCTACCTTGGAGAATCATGGCTGATAGCACTGGAACATCATGAAGATCAGTCAGCATTGGTGCAGAATGATTCACAAACATTCGCTTTGCAGATGACAAGATTGAATAGCAAGATCAGAAAAAGAGCTAGCCCAGCCTAACAGAACACCTGAATAAGGGGCCCTCCAAAACAAACTGCATGGAATCAGGTGCAGAGAAACCAAAACTGGATGACTAATAACACCAACCGCATTAGCACTGAAATCAGGTTAATGACCAGAAGCTGGAAACATTTCAAAGCTTCAGTACCTGGGAGCCATTGATTATCAGAACCATGGAATCCACGCCAGTTAGTATGCAGGTGCACAGACAATAACAGCACCTGTCAAAACTAAACACCATCTGAGAGGTAAAAAAATATCTCACTTGTCTCCAAGATCAACTAATGCCCTCCCTTGTCATATCCCATAATTCTGTATACCTGTGAACATGAACCCTCACTGCAGATTTGGAAAGAACATACAGGCGGTGGAGAGAGATGCTTTCGGAGACTCCTTGGCATCTCCTACAAAGACCACATAAGGCAATGACATGTGCATAAACAAATCCACAAACCATTGACCCTATAAAACCTTCAACGATTCGTGAAAAAGCGGTAAACTAAAGGTATAGGTCATGTTACAAAGATCCAAAGGACTTGCAAAGACAATGTTACAAGCACTGTCCAAGAGAGGAAAAAAAAGAGCAGACAAGGAAAGAGCTGGAGAAAACATCAGTGATTGGACAGGACTAGAACTCAACAAAACCCTGAGTAAAGGTAGAACAGAGAGAGGAAAAATGAGGAGAATTGTGCAGTGAGTCTTTAGGTTACCCCCCGGTCGTCACTACTGGACAGATAAGATAGATAGATAGATAGATAGATAGATAGATAGATAGATAGATAGAGTCAATGTGGGTTCACACACACAGACACACACACACACTAGCTGAAATGCATTCATCCATATGTAATCAAAACATGCACGTGCACCTCATAAAGCACTGTGTGCACACCAAGTCTAGCCTGTAGAGCACTGTGTGTGTGCCCCCCAGGGTGCACAACAACAACCAGCAACATAATAATAATAATAATAATAATGTATGGAATTTATATAGTGCTGAATCTTGTAAAGCAACAAACCAAAGTGCTCAGATGATTTTTTTATAATTAATTTTTTTATGCGCCTGTATGCGTTTTTTAAATTTTGTCATCTGTTCCCACCGGCACACAATGGCCTACTCTTTCGAAAGCAGAACAGGATTTAAACGGTTGCGCAAGATTTTTCTGCATGCCATTCGCACATGGGGCCACAGTTTATATATTCCTCCATAGGACAACATACACACAACATACATGCACCCCTTGTGGCACTATTGCAACCCTCTCCCAGGGTGCACACAATGTGCATCCCACATAGAAACCAAACATGCACACACCCCTCAGTAAGGACAGAACAGCAGCAGGACCCCCAGGAAGCACAGCATTCTTGAGTTTCAGGATGCTCCGCCAATGCCGTATCACCTCCCATCAAGAACAACATACACAACCACCCTAGAAACAATAATGCACGCTCCTTCCACCAAGCACAGCAGGCATGCACCAACAAGTAGGCACAGCAGGCATTTACACATGGATGCAACAAAAAACAAACACACACACACACAAACATACACACATTAAATCTAACTGTCGACTTTTTGCAGACTGACCCAGTCTGACGGAGGGAGAATAGTATAATACATTTCTTTTTCTGCTAGTTTGTTTGTTTTTGTTTATAACATGTTTGCTTTCCACTCACGACTTTGACATAAGTTTTGCACATTCAAGAGTTATAATTTATGATAACCCTTTTTAGTGAATGTAAGTAAGAGTGACAAAGTTAACGCAGTGTGGTCATTACTTCATTTGGGTGGGGGGGGGATCCTTATGCAGGTCTACCCTGAGATAAATTCGGTATGCCATATAAGCAAAAAAAGAGGAAGCTCAGATGGTACGGGCACGTTACACGCTCAAAGGACTTGCAAAGACCATCCTGGCAAGAACAGACCAGGTGAAGAGAAGACCGGGGCAGACAGAGGAGAAAGAGTTGGCCCCACGAACATCATGTGATGGACAGGCTGGACTTCATTTTCACCCAGGCACTCGCCCACGACCCGCGCTAAAGTGGGAGTCCACTGGTCCACCATTCGTCACCTAGCAGTGCCCCTATGACCTTGGCGGGTTACGGGACAAGAACAGTGATGTGAACAAGCATAATTGTTCCCCTGGTTGGGACAACCAGATTGGGTCGGGACACTGGGAGCTGGGTGGAGGCACTGGTGCAGCAACAGAACTGTAAGGCTGGTGAGGAATGGAAAAAAAATTTATTTTTAAACAGATCAGGGGAAATAGGAGCAGGTGAAGGGAAAGGAAATTCATTGGTTCTGAAAAGGGTATGCATGGTCTGGGATGAAGGGAATTAAAACAACAGAGGATTGATGAACCATCGCATTTTCAACCGTTTATTAAGATGTTAAGGAAGAAATGACTGAAGTCAGACTGGAGTCACCAGTGCTCTGAAGAGACCCAGTAGGCCAGGAGCAGGGACCAACCAAGTAGCAAGATGGTTGTATGTTGGTCTGTCTGAACCTCCTCCCCCAGGAAGGCAGTATGGGGTAATGTGTCATAGAGGAGCCTAAGGGTACTCAAGTGCCCAAGTTTCACATCCATGAGATGAACAAGGTCCATTAAAAGACACCGTCCTGCCTTGTCTCGTTTGTCAACAGCACTGAATGTTCTGCCAACTACTGTGCATGAGTCACCACCACCATGCGGACCCAAACCTGTTCATGATGTTGATGTGAGTGAGGTGACTGAGGGAGGAACTGCTTGAGGTTAACAAGCTAGCCTGCCACTCCCTTCATATTGGGGTAAATATAGTCTTTGTAGTGCCATCAGAGGGCACCATATGGGGCAACACAAAATTTTCCTGGATGTATGATCGGATACCTGGTCAGTGGCACCTGGCAATTTGCAAATTTTTGTTTGAGGGCAAGATGACATAATTAAAGATTTCGTCCAAGCTGGAATAATTGAACTGAAGGCAATGTTCGCTTCAGGGAAAGATTATTTACACAGTGGCATCCGCTCGTACCCATTGCATGGTAGATATCATTCCTGCAAGGACAGGCCATTTACCCCAATGTGGATTAACATTTTCTGAACCTGTTGGAGCATTTAGCAGTAGTGAGGTAAGCCTATTGGTCAAGTTTCAGTAGCATCACACCAGGTATGCCAGCTTGAACACACGGTTCAGTTGACATTCCTAACTGCTTTATTGATGTGTCCTTATGCCAGAACTCCACAAGGACAGACCTGGACCTATCTGGAGTTTTGATTTCTTGAGAGAATTTGCTCAAGGTTTAAAAATATTATTTTTTCCTCAGATGTCTTCTCATTGAGCATACTTTGTTCTGAGGCATTTTGAGTGTCAGATTGGTGTGTGTGTGGAGGGGCCCCACGTTGTTTACCATTGAGATCAGGTTGTCCGGTGTGTTTGATTTATGGTTCGATAATGGTCCAAACCGATTATTGAATTGACTACAGGGGATGTTATGTGAAGATGGGGTTCATGATTTAAGTATGTCCCTATGTTGCAGTAATGATCTCAATTAACTGTTTCAAAACTACTGTCAGCACTGGTTGTAACCTTGCATGTGTTTGTCTTCCTCAAGTTACTGGACGCAAAGAAGATCAGGGCTTTGCACCCTCAAAGGCCTGCTCATTTGGCTTTCATCCTCTCCATGTCCACGGGTTGAGCGTGTCATGACTAGCCTTTGTTCAGCAGGATTTTTAGTTGTTTGATAGAAGCATCCCACAAGTTATTTAATGAATGTTATCTTTGTGATATTGATCTTGGTTTCAGTCTAGAAATATACTTGTTAGGTTTTCCAATATAAGATTTTACTATTCCAAATGTTGCTTTGATTTCGTTTTTGATGGAAACCTGTACATCATACAGCTGAGAAGTGAGTCTAATTTTCAAGGTCACCCAAGTTGCATTATCACAAACTAGTGACTTTCTTCAAGGAGTTTTCAGTTTCCAGTTGAGGGTGTCAAAAAGGTCTTTTTTAGGACATCATTGTACACCTTCTACACATTTGCTGTGCGTTGTGCTCATGCAACTTGATGGTGCATGACTATCACAAATCATGATGGAAGGTGGAAGCCAGGAATACTGAGGAAATACCCTCAATCTTGTTGGAGTTGACGCAAGAGTTACATGATAGCCTCAGAGTGCATTTTACCTTGGAAATATCATTGGAATTTTCTGCAGGACAGCTGTCTTGAGTTCAGTGTCATCTGCCTCACTGAAATGCCAAGTAGAGAGGATGTCGGGGTGAGTATGCTAATGGCTGTAAAAGTTGACATGGTCAAAAAAACGAATCAACAAACAGCTTCCGAAAAAATAAACAAAGTCAAATCTTAATCCATTCAGCAAAAACAGACAACTACTCTTCCCAAGTTCTCTGTGCCTACATCCATAAAATCTCATTTTTTTCCCTCACCTCAAATCTCCTTGGATCTCAAAAAACAACTCCCTTTCCTAACAACCCACAGCCTGCCCCGAACTCAATCCCATATTTTCTGCCTTCTTCCTCTGACAAAGTTGAAACAAACGCTCCATACTGACAGACTAAATTCCAGCCTGCGCCTCTGAACCCCAGATCACTGGCACTCCTCACTATTCCTTCCATCCCACAAGTGAAAACGAAAACATAACAATTCTGAAAGAAATGACTATAAAATCATGCGACCATGATCCCATACCTGCTCCTGTTTTTCTACAATGCCTCCACAACTCTACCTTTATCACTAAAATATTAAACTTATCTCTTGTGCAGGAAGTTTCCATCAGCTCTTAAAACCGCATGAGACACACCTCTACTGAAAAAGCACGACCTCGCACCCACACATTCTGATAAATTATAGGCCCTGTACTCAAACTTACCCCTAGTCACTAAAGTACTAGAAAAAGATCGTTCCTCAAACAGCTTCAACAGTCACCTTCATTCCAAATGATCTCCTTCTCACATTTTCAATCTGCCTATCGCCCCACAACCCAGCACCAAAACCACCCTAACCGACACTTTAGATACACATCTACTGCTTCGATGCAGGAAAAATCTCCCTCCTTACTCTTCTTGACTATCGTGCAGCCTTTGATACATAAGATCACTCAATTCTTCTTTCTCGCCTCCAATATATGTATTGTGTATTAACGTAGCACAAGCCCCCTCGACCTGTTTACCTTCAAACCTCACAGACGGTTCCAGAAAGTTATTGTAAACAAATTCAATCAAAACCTGTCCAAATGGAAAGTGAGCCCCAGGGGTCAGTCCTGTGCCCTGTTCTCCTTACTCTCTACACTGCCCACTCTCCAATATAATAAACAAACCACCATATTGAGACATCATTTGCTATTCCGATTGATACTCAGCTTCAGTGCAGTGATAACTGTTGAAAAAACTTGCCTTCCCTCCTGACAAAAATGTCCTAACTACAGCTTCAAGACATTCAAACTGGATGACTCAGAACAAATACAACGAATGGTGATAAAACCGAAGCCAATGCTCATAGGGACCCAACATAAAATTTCCTCTCTCGCAAAAACGTCAATAGAATTCGGCAATACGTCCAGAATCCTTTGTCCAACACTGTAAGTAAATTAGGAGTAGTAAAATAATAATAATGATAATATATTGAATTGTATATAAGCGCGAATCTTGTAAAAAACAAACAAATCGAAGCGCTTGCACCAATCATTTTACAGGCATGCAACTCTCCTTAAACATATGACAACAGATTCCAGATCCATGCGCGCGCCACTAACCCACGCACGACGCAAACGCACACACAACACGACACACACACACACACGGAACATCACTTATGAAGGTGAAAGATGCTTTTGAAAATTAGGGACAGATATGTTGGGGGAAGTCTCAGGTAGGAAATAATTGTGTTTTGAGGCTGGATATTGAAGGAATCAAGTACACACATACACCAATGTATAATTACAATGTTTTAAAGAAGAACCAGACTTATTTCTCCTCTCTCTCTCTCATCACTCTCTCTCTCTCGGTCCAACACACACACACACACACACACACACACAACACACACACACACACATGTATTGACCTACACGCATAACAGTGAAAATCTGGCAAGTAATTCAGTAATGTAAAAACTCGTAGTCAATAATCATGCGAATTTAGCATTGAATCTTACTGGCACTAACGAATTTCCTTATACTGTTTTTATATTGCAAGTGGGCACGAAAACGAAAGGTGTCCAAAGCAACAACTGAAATTCGAAAACAAAGCATGGGAGAGGATCAGCCAAAATGGCTGGCCGATGTGTACAACCAGCTATTGCAGAACAACATGAGATTTACTTTGATCTTCTCCAATTCCTTTCGAGCAGTTTCTTTCTTAACAATTCTCTGAAGCCATTCTTTGTTTTCAACACTAAGTATCAACAAATGAAAGCAAAACTTAGAACACACTCTATGTAAGACTTGTAAAACAAGGAAAGAATCTTTTTGTCTACAAAAAATGAGTTCAATTTCCTCATAAAATAAACATCGTGTTATCCTTTTTTGACAATAGCATCAGTGTTTAGAGTCTAGTTTAACTTGTAGTCAAAACGAGTTCCCAGATATTTATAGATACACAAAGAAACACTTTGATTTGTTTTGTAAGATAAAAAGAAGTCGTAATGAATAGTAGTAGTAGTAGTAGTAGTAGTATTGTATTATAAGTAGTAGTAGTAGTAGACTAGTATTTCAAAACGTTTTTCAACCTCTAATTATGGATAATACTAATCTTAGATATGGCCCTGATCTTCTGAAGCTAGATAGACACATCGTTAGTAATTAAGTAAACATTAGAGCTCTAGATAGTCCATCGTCCACAGCAGTGTAAGAACCTGGTGAGGGCTGGAACCAAGTCCTAAGGATTGATCTGGATAAGAGAGATAACAGAGCTCTGTCGTCTGCAAACTTAACCTTATATAATGAATTTTCGTAAATGCTTCTAGCAATATCTGTGTACAAAGGACAGAAGTGTAAGAATACATACACACCCTGTGAGAACCAGTGCAGGTAATCAAACTGAATAAGAAATTTAGTTAGCCAAAACATGCTGTGATCTGTTGGTTAAAAATTCAATCAGCCAACAAACAAGTTTGATTGTCTACGTCAAATTTGAGAAACTATTTTGTTAACCAGAACGAGGCTTCATTGTTTGAAAATGAACTAAAGGCAGCAAACAATATTCTGGCATGAGAGTCAGATGTTTCCAAGTGGCTATACAACATGTTCAAAAAGAAATGTTTGGGATCTGAAACCCCCTTATGAGATCTGTTACGCATATTTAAGTGGGTCAAGCAAAGTCATTTACTCTTAGCAAAATAATGATAAGACAATAAACTATTTTTTCCGTTTCATCACAATAGATGTGAAAGCTATAGGTCCTACAATCGTTAGCCGAGGCTTGGGTTTCTTTGGAAAGGTATTACATTGGAAGTTTTCCAAATAACTGGAAACTTGACAAGTATCCAGTAAGGCCTGGAACATGTCTTGGACACTGGCAAGCTCAGTAGCCCAGAATTTCAGGGGGTTTTGGCATATACCATCTTATCCGGGAGATTTTAATATTATATTGCCTTTAAAGGTTGCTAACAGATTACTTTTTTTTATCAACAATGACGCTATTCAAAAAAACTAGGGATTGCTCAGAGTCATTTAGTTCAGCTGAAAAAATATAGCTTTTCAAAGATAGCAACACATGTGTTTAAATGGTCTGGTAAGTTGTTACCCCCCCCCCCCCACAATGATCTTCGACTTATGGTTTGGACACCTACCATGTCTCCTGCAGACATATGGTTTCAATACTCCTGCATGCAGCAGAAATTGTTCCCTGCAAACTTGTCTTCCTATCTTATTTTATATATACGACTGCCTGTGCAACAGCACTTTGATTCTTGTTTACTGCCTTCTTTAGTGTTCTGTGCCTGTGTAAAATACTTCATTCTTTTTGGTTCCTGCTGTTTGTTACTGATGCCTGTTTTTCTCTGCTTGTTCGATCCACTACTGTTGCTCCTAGTCAAATCTTAAGATCTGATGACGAAGTTGGTGATAGACATAGATAAATAGTCCAGATTATGTTGGAGAAGGTCTGTGTTCTCTGCACAGGTTTTAAAAAAAAATATGTTTGATACCTTTGCCAGAAAAGGAAATGCGCCTTTGTATACTGTATATCCTGAAGATGGAGTATAGCTGTCCTATATGGGGCGCGTAATTTGAAATCCGCATGCATGCAACCTTCTTATCAGTTTACGTCTGTTTCCCAGTGATTCCTAGGGGTGAGGAATTAAAGAGTGCAACTACATGATCAGGATGGTAATCTGGGGAACGCTAACTACAATCATAATGAAAACTGTTTCACTTTCATATTCGTGCTAAAAGTAGCACAAGATAAAAAAAAAAAGACAACCCCTAAAAACCCTAGCACAAGACCCTCACATTTACAGCTTGTTTTATTCCTCTTTTACTTTGTTAGCCCCAAAAATGCCCTTTTTCTGTCCACAACTTTTTGGTTTGTAAGGTTTCGTTGTCTTACCTTACTGGTGCAAAAAACTATGTGTATTCACCCTAAAGCTATCCATGGACCAAAGACCTCTCAAGAAAGTGTATCCCCTTTGACAGAGAGTCTTGATATTTCAGTATGACCAATGGAAACACACGCCATCTACAATGCTTGAATTTGATGCTCTGGTTATTCATTTTAATTTTTAAAAATCATGCTAATATTGTGAACAAAAAACAGCTATCAAAATGAAGGGGGGAAAAACTCAGTACAAGACTCAAGAAAAAGGAATAAACAGTTTAGCTTTAAAGGCAAAATGGTGCAATAATGACTACCCATCCCCCCCCCCCCACCCCCCAATACACTTATTGATTCAGAGAATTTCTGAAACAACAACAAACTGTTTCCAGACTTTGCATTAACATGAAATGATCAAATAAACTCCATTAACTAAAATGCAAAAATGTTTCACTAACAAAGGCATGAGAGAGACAAAGAGAGAAGAGAGAGAAGAGAGAGAGAGAGAGAGAGAGAGAGAGAGAGAGAGAGAGAGAGAGAGAAAGGAGAGAGAGATTTAATTATATTATTCTTATTTATTTTGATGATAATAATAAGCCACTCGCGTGCTTTTTTTTTTTCATCCAGTCCCCATGTGAATGAGTTTTGTAAATTTTGTCATCCGTTATCTCACGGCACACGATGGCTGCTCTTACCCGAAAAGCTGAACAGTTTTAAACGTGTGTGTGCAAGAGTTCATTGTGTGTTTGCACATGGGACCTAGGTTTAATAGTCGAATACAAGGACTTTTTGGGAGAGTAAATCTACACTGATGTTAACTCCGAAGAAAAATCCTCTTTGAACCCCAGAATCAACCCTGGTTAGGCAGATCATGAATACAAAACTTAACACCAGCTATCTCCCTAAAGAGAGAGTGAGAGATGAGACTTACCTAAACTGATTAATTGATGATTTCATTCATTCATATATGATGTTTAATAATCTGTATTCCAAGAGTTACATATAAGATAATGATTTTTCTCCTTCAACCCACTCTCCTTGCCCGAAATTGATAGCTAGCCAACCCATTGTAATTATGGCGACTATTAACTTCAAGGAGAGAGAGAGAGAGAGAGAAGAGAGAGAGAGAGAGAGAGAGAGAGAGAGAGAGAGAGCGAGAAGAGAGATACACGTGAAACTTGAAAATGGTTTAATGTGGAAGGCTCCTGTGAGCCCAGTCACATGGGGACAGTGGGGCGTGGCAATGACAAAGAAAACATTTCAACACATGACATATTACACAACATTTGAATAATCAGTATGGCATGGCATCCACATCATGGAACAAATTCAGTTTTACAATGTACAGTGCTTATACTCACACTATGTATACACAATGGACTGGTGCGCACAGAGCATCAATGACATATCTATAAAAAGGAAATCCACTTGAACGAGTTTTTTGGCAAAGCTACAATATCATTCAGTTCATTTACTGACATGAACCCAACTCTTTGTAGCTACTAAGTTTCAAAGGAAGTAGTTCTAAGGAGAACTAACTTGAGAACCGTTTATAATCACTCTCTCAAGTTGTCCTAATAACCGTGTTTTACTTGCCCAAAACCAAGCATTTAATGCAATAGTCAAGATCCGTTTTTAAGTAATCGTAGAAGAATAGTTGTTCGATATGCAGATGCCAGGAAAATGTTTATTTCGGTTAATTTGGAATAGCTTCTTAGATGATTTTTTAGAAGTACAAAAAACAAGACAAAAATTATAAATCGATATTTTAGACCAAGTAGTTTATATGAACGGACTTCTAGTATTCATCATAAATCTTTATTCCATTTAAATTGGTTTTAAAGTTTTTGACACTTTTGTCCTTGTTACAATCACTATGAATTTTTATTTCAGTGGATGGAGATCCATGTGAGTGCTACTCTGACCAGGTTTGCTAGATGTTAAAGTCTTCTTGAATATTGTACGCTACAGAGTTTACATGATCCAGGGTGTATTTCATGTAGTATCGTTAGCAAAGAGTTCACAAGTGTAAGAAATATGGAGAGGAAGATCATTGATATAGTATTCGAAAAGAGGACAGCCCAAGCACGACTTTGGAGGAATACCATACTTCACTGGCAAAAGGCCAACAAAATTGAAATCTTGATAACCAGCATTGTCGTTCTTTTATCCAAGAAACAAGTAATATCCCGTTTTAGAGAGTCTGCACATAAACCATACATACCCAGATTTCATTACTATGAAGTTTGTGGTCAAAAAAGTCAAATGCCTTGGCAAAGTCTATGAAAACTGCTCCAGTTAAGATATTAATTGTTGAATCACATAAATGCCATTGCTCTAATGAGATTGCTGAGTGCGTATGACATAAATACTTTTTCTCTAAGCCACTTTGATTAGGTTAAATAAGTTTTGCTTAGTGAATTATGACGAAGATGTTTTTTCAGATGCTTTTCTAAAGGTTTAGACAAAAAAGACAAAATGGAAATGGGTTGATAGAATGGAAAGGTCATTTGGATCTCCAGATTGTAAGAACAGGTACAACTTGGCATCGTTTAAACAATTGAGGATAGCAACTTTTTTTCATACATAGATATAGATTAATGAAATATGTACAGAGATTACTTGCGCAGAAAACTTACATCACAATTTGCTGTCAAAATTTGAAAAACCACGGGAGTTAGTTTGTTTTAATGAACACAACTCCTTATGCACTTCATACACACAATATAGTTCAATGACAGTTTTGACTTTATTGACTTAGAGTTACAAAATTCCTGTAAAAGAGGTAAGTATTGAATTCTGAGCAGTCAATATTTACAATTTTTTCAGCAATAGAACAAAAGTGGTTGCATTTATATTACTGTAGATAGACCCCAACCTGATGAAGCACATGATGAAGCTGATTTACTGCTAACAGATTAATTGCTTTCCAGAGAGACTGGTCCTTCTTAGATGATATTGACTCACAAAAAATATATCTTTTTGCAAATCCTTTCATAATATCATCAATTACGCTTTTTCTTAAATTTTTTCATCTTTTCCGTGTTGATTTGAGTATGTATCATGAAGGGTTTATTGCTTACAGTGATTTTCATCAACCAGAGAGGTTTATCTCTAGCTTTTACACGTTTGATTCCTAAGAGGGGCGTGAATAACAGAGATTGATGAATAAGATCCTATACCAAATTGCAAGTGCTACGTCTGGGTCAGTAAACGATAGACATCAGAGAAGTCTGCTTACATAAGTCGAAAAAAAACCATTTTCGGCATTAAATGTTCTAAAAGCTGCGAAAAGAAATGTATTAATTGTGTTTTGCCATCTGTGTATATTAGCACAAGAAGATCCTATTATTACCAATGTAAAACTGACAGGATAGTGAAACTAATACCATAGGATAGGAATACAACAGTACAACAATGGAAGATTGGAGCGGTATATATATATAAAAATATATATATATATAAAACTATATATATATATATATATATATATATATATATATATATATAAAAATGAAATATCTCATACATATATATGGTCAATGAACAGAGTTTTAGGAACATAGCGTTTTTCCTTGTGGGAGTATTTACCAATAGTGATAGATTATACACCTCAAAGATTATTTCATTTATCATTAGGCTAAAGTAAATCAATATGAAATCACCATAAAATTAATTCAGTTGAGTAGTTACAACAATAACATCCATCATTTGATTCAAAACAATAAACCAACTGATGCGTTTATCTGGGTATCCATACAAAAATCCAACTAGTATTGGTTTTTGGCCTCTTTCAGTCATACCTTCTAATCATATGCATTCAATGCCATATTAAACAAATAATGTTATTTTGCTTAAAATTTACTGACTGATGTATATAAGGTTATTGAATTAAAGTTTCTAATTGGTTTTGCCATCTCGTGTAATAGAATTAAAGCACTAAACTGAACTGTGATATTATCATACTGGCACATTATGTGACTAAGAAAACCAAACTATGGAAAGGGATCCTATTTACATTTGAAAAAATGGAAGACAATTCTGAAACTTAATTTGCAGATGAACAAACATTCAAAAAGACTACTTTGAAATCCATGTTGCCTAGAAAGACCAACCATTGAATTGGACAGTTTGCAAATTGTATACAATAAGGAAAAACAATGAAAAATTCATTCATTCTAACAATCTTTTCTCTGAACTATCACAATTTCAGAAAACCCACAGTACCAAGTTTCAAAAAATAGACGATAATAAATGCAAAATTATATAAGTACAACAGTTACTCCAACAATCACAAAAACAAAGAGGCAAAAGTCAAAATTAAAAATAAAAAAAACCAGTCAAATACAAAATTAAAAGCAAAGAAAGCGAAAGCAAGCACAACCTTAAAGCCTAATGCAAACAAACTACAAACTCTGAGTCCAATCCAAAAATAACAATGAATTGACCAGTTTTAATACACACTCATCACAACTTTCTTTTCCTTCTCTCTTCTTCCTATTTTTTGTCATGTTTCTCCCAGGGGGGGTGACGTCAGATCATCACCTTTGTACATGTCTCCATATTTATTTATTCTGATCCAGTTTCCCAATGATCTTTGTGCAGTAGGGTAGATTCCGTTTTTTCCACAGCTCTTCAACAAACTTTGAGTATTTTGTGAAAACCCACGTCTCGAACCATACAGGGAGAACAGGTCCTAATGCCCAGCCTTTGTATATCAAACACCTCTCTCCAGTAGATATTCTGATTTCCGAGCAGACTTGCCAAATCTTTTCATTTCTCCAAGCACTTGCAATCCAGGTTCTGAAAGCTAACTCCAAAATTTGTTTTGTCACTCATCTCTCATCCTAGTTAGCAGAATTCGTCTACCACTTTTTTTTTCCCTATGTTCAATCTAGCTCCTTCTTTCTACATCAGTAATGTCTTCAACCCTTCTTTTCATACAACTGGGCAGACAAATACTCAGTCCACCTTCTTCCAGACTTTTGAGATTGAGCATCATTTGTGACACCAATATGACAGTTTGAGCATTGATACGAATTGATCCCTACACCATTGTGGCAGACACACACACGGTTATTTGCCTTGCTTCGCTATGTGTTCAGCTACTTTTTCAACTGCATTGCTTTGGTCTTGTCACATTCCACCTTCCATGTCCTCTGCGTTCAAATCTCTGCTTCCAATTGCCAAAATCTTGAGTAGCAAACCTATACTGTTTCCTCAGCTATCAGTACTAAGTCATCAGCATACAGTAACAGTTTCTAAATCTCTCTGGCCTCTCTACTCCCACCATTTTGTCAAGATAATATAATCTTGCCTACTCTATGATTTTAAACAGTTTATTTTAATATCCCACAGTGTCAAGCTGAAGTCAGGTCAGAGACTCCCTCTGCTACTGGTAACCATGTAACCCAGTACCACCTGCCACATGTGGGGAGTAAACCCAATCAAAAATTCCGACCAGGAGAGGGATGGGCTCCGCCAGGTTTGATTTGCCCAAGACACATCCATGAAAAAGACAGCCAGAATCTCCATACCCGATTGGTCGTCGCTGGGTTACCAAGGACCGAACCTTCTGTTGCTCATCAGGACAGAGGTTGAAAGTATGCTACTGATGTAAAACATAGCAAAATCCATGCCAGAAACAACACTATCATTGGCACTTGGAATGTACGGACACTAACAGCTGCAGGTAAGGTGGAAGAACTGACACATGAGATGTTCAGATATCAATGGCACATCCTTGGGCTCTGCAAAGTAAGGTGGAAAACATGGGAGAAACAACGACCCCGAAGACCAACAAAATTAAACTACATAGAAAAGCAGATAAACATGAACCGGCGTGGGGTTTCTCGCTCACAAAGACACCGTGAACACGTCAAGAGTTGTCAGCCTGTGTCCCGGCCGACTTATTACCATCCGACTGAGAGCAACCCACTTTAAAATAACTGGTAGTACGAGGCGTACGCTCACTACATCAGACTGCACAAATGAAGCCATAAGAAGAATTTTATGACCAGCTACAAGAGGTTTCGGAATCAAACTCCCAGGAGACTTTCTTGTTGTGGAAGGTACTGGAAGCGCGCAAGTAGGAGAAGATGCATGGAAAGATTGGGAGAGCGTTTGTGGCCACATTGCAATAACCAATCAAATGAAAAAGGCTTGAGACTCCTGGGAGTTTGCAGTAACAACAACCTCCAGCTAGTGAAATAACACTGGCCCACACAAGAAATCCAGAAATGGACATGCATAGCCCAAATAGAGAACGCCCACAACCATATAGACTCAACAAGTGAAAAGACGGTTTCAGTCTAGCGTTAACATCCACAGACACCAAGTTATCCGGGATCAGACATATGGAGTGATCATGAACTTGTTGATGATGAGAACTGTTCCGACTATGTCTAAAGAAAATCCACAAGCAGAACAACATCAGGATCACAAATTGACCCTCGAGAAGCTGAAGGACCAAAGGTAGAAGAATGTGTTCAAGCAAGGATAGGTGTAAAGGTTGCAGCACTCACTGTGAAAGACTCAGCCATAGATACACAGATGAATAGTTTCAATACAGCATGTAACTGAAACAGCAAGCAAGCTTCTTGCAAACACCGACCAGGTCAAAAAACCATGGGTCACACTTAACACCTACAACTAAGCAACAAGCATAGAAGAGTTAAAGAAAAAGAAAAATGAAACAAAAGAAATAGGCAAACAATATAAGGCAGTCACAAAAGAATCAGGAAAAGTCCATGGACGAGGCGAAAGAGAAATGGAACGGTGAACAGTCAAGACATTGAAGAGAACCATCTAGAAAAACAAAAGCAAGAAAGCTATCAACTGGTGAAAGACCAGACTAGCACAGAACTGGGAAAAAGATTCACAATCCCAAGACAAAAATGGGAAATGTCCTCACTGACGACCAGTATATCCTGTACAGATGGACATAATACAGCTCCCGACCTTATAACTATAGAACCGGCAGGAGATCCAGAAGTCCCTTAATGTACCACAAATATAAAAGGCAAAGACACAGACCAGTCACCCTAACCTCTGAGAAGAAGTGGAAACAGCAGTCAGAACAGAATACTGAAAAAAGGGAAGACAGCGAGGTGGCTGACAACAATCCAGCTGAGATGTTTTCAAGCTGAAGGGAAGCCATGATCAGCGCCTACTTAAGAATCTGCCACTAGATCGGGCAGACAGGAAAATGGATGGCCAACACCATGGATACAGTACACTCATCATCACCCTCCCCAATAAAGAAAATCTACAAAAATCCATAATTACCACACAAACAGCCTCAAATGCAACCCAAAGCATGGTCAAGCATGCCAGATAATATTGAATAGACTTGAAGCCACAAGCAGAGACCATTCATTGCTGCGGAACAAGCAGGTTTCAGAAGCAGGGACGCAGCACAACAGAACAGATATACAACCTCAGAAACTATGTGAGCGGTACCCTTCAGCATCAACAATACCTTTACCATGTATTACTTTGATTTTAAGAAGGCATTTTACAGGGTGTGGCATGCAGCCTTGTGGCAAAACCATGAATTTTGTACCGCATCAATGCAAACCTGATTAGAGTCATCAAACGCTGACATCGGGCCACCAGTGCGGAGTATTACAAAACAACATTGGAGAATGGTTTCAAACAACAGTTAGGTGTAAGCAGGGCTGGTCTACTCTCACCCACTTCATTCAACATCTACCTTGGAGAATCATGGCTGATAGCACTGGAACATCATGAAGATCAGTCAGCATTGGTGCAGAATGATTCACAAACATTCGCTTTGCAGATGACAAGATTGAATAGCAAGATCAGAAAAAGAGCTAGCCCAGCCTAACAGAACACCTGAATAAGGGGCCCTCCAAAACAAACTGCATGGAATCAGGTGCAGAGAAACCAAAACTGGATGACTAATAACACCAACCGCATTAGCACTGAAATCAGGTTAATGACCAGAAGCTGGAAACATTTCAAAGCTTCAGTACCTGGGAGCCATTGATTATCAGAACCATGGAATCCACGCCAGTTAGTATGCAGGTGCACAGACAATAACAGCACCTGTCAAAACTAAACACCATCTGAGAGGTAAAAAAATATCTCACTTGTCTCCAAGATCAACTAATGCCCTCCCTTGTCATATCCCATAATTCTGTATACCTGTGAACATGAACCCTCACTGCAGATTTGGAAAGAACATACAGGCGGTGGAGAGAGATGCTTTCGGAGACTCCTTGGCATCTCCTACAAAGACCACATAAGGCAATGACATGTGCATAAACAAATCCACAAACCATTGACCCTATAAAACCTTCAACGATTCGTGAAAAAGCGGTAAACTAAAGGTATAGGTCATGTTACAAAGATCCAAAGGACTTGCAAAGACAATGTTACAAGCACTGTCCAAGAGAGGAAAAAAAAGAGCAGACAAGGAAAGAGCTGGAGAAAACATCAGTGATTGGACAGGACTAGAACTCAACAAAACCCTGAGTAAAGGTAGAACAGAGAGAGGAAAAATGAGGAGAATTGTGCAGTGAGTCTTTAGGTTACCCCCCGGTCGTCACTACTGGACAGATAAGATAGATAGATAGATAGATAGATAGATAGATAGATATATAGATAGAGTCATGTGGGTTTCACAACACACAGACACACACACACACAGCTGAAATCATTCATCCATATGTAATCAAAACATGCACGTGCACCTCATAAAGCACACCAAGTCTAGCCTGTAGAGCACTGTGTGTGTGCCCCCCAGGGTGCACAACAACAACAACAGCAACATAATAATAATAATAATAATAATAATGTATGGAATTTATATAGTGCTGAATCTTGTAAAGCAACGAACCAAAGTGCTCAGATGATTTTTTTTATAATTAATTTTTTTATGCGCCTGTATGCGTTTTTTTAAAATTTTGTCATCTGTTCCACCGGCAACAAAAGGCCTACACTTTCGAAAGCAGAACAGGATTTAAACGGTTGCGCAAGATTTTTCTGCATGCCATTCGCACATGGGGCCACAGTTTATATATTCCTCCATAGGACAACATACACACAACATACATGCACCCCTTGTGGCACTATTGCAACCCTCTCCCAGGGTGCACACAATGTGCATCCCACATAGAAACCAAACATGCACACACCCCTCAGTAAGGACAGAACAGCAGCAGGACCCCCAGGAAGCACAGCATTCTTGAGTTTCAGGATGCTCCGCCAATGCCGTATCACCTCCCATCAAGAACAACATACACAACCACCCTAGAAACAATAATGCACGCTCCTTCCACCAAGCACAGCAGGCATGCACCAACAAGTAGGCACAGCAGGCATTTACACATGGATGCAACAAAAAACAAACACACACACACACAAACATACACACATTAAATCTAACTGTCGACTTTTTGCAGACTGACCCAGTCTGACGGAGGGAGAATAGTATAATACATTTCTTTTTCTGCTAGTTTGTTTGTTTTTGTTTATAACATGTTTGCTTTCCACTCACGACTTTGACATAAGTTTTGCACATTCAAGAGTTATAATTTATGATAACCCTTTTTAGTGAATGTAAGTAAGAGTGACAAAGTTAACGCAGTGTGGTCATTACTTCATTTGGGTGGGGGGGGGATCCTTATGCAGGTCTACCCTGAGATAAATTCGGTATGCCATATAAGCAAAAAAAGAGGAAGCTCAGATGGTACGGGCACGTTACACGCTCAAAGGACTTGCAAAGACCATCCTGGCAAGAACAGACCAGGTGAAGAGAAGACCGGGGCAGACAGAGGAGAAAGAGTTGGCCCCACGAACATCATGTGATGGACAGGCTGGACTTCATTTTCACCCAGGCACTCGCCCACGACCCGCGCTAAAGTGGGAGTCCACTGGTCCACCATTCGTCACCTAGCAGTGCCCCTATGACCTTGGCGGGTTACGGGACAAGAACAGTGATGTGAACAAGCATAATTGTTCCCCTGGTTGGGACAACCAGATTGGGTCGGGACACTGGGAGCTGGGTGGAGGCACTGGTGCAGCAACAGAACTGTAAGGCTGGTGAGGAATGGAAAAAAAATTTATTTTTAAACAGATCAGGGGAAATAGGAGCAGGTGAAGGGAAAGGAAATTCATTGGTTCTGAAAAGGGTATGCATGGTCTGGGATGAAGGGAATTAAAACAACAGAGGATTGATGAACCATCGCATTTTCAACCGTTTATTAAGATGTTAAGGAAGAAATGACTGAAGTCAGACTGGAGTCACCAGTGCTCTGAAGAGACCCAGTAGGCCAGGAGCAGGGACCAACCAAGTAGCAAGATGGTTGTATGTTGGTCTGTCTGAACCTCCTCCCCCAGGAAGGCAGTATGGGGTAATGTGTCATAGAGGAGCCTAAGGGTACTCAAGTGCCCAAGTTTCACATCCATGAGATGAACAAGGTCCATTAAAAGACACCGTCCTGCCTTGTCTCGTTTGTCAACAGCACTGAATGTTCTGCCAACTACTGTGCATGAGTCACCACCACCATGCGGACCCAAACCTGTTCATGATGTTGATGTGAGTGAGGTGACTGAGGGAGGAACTGCTTGAGGTTAACAAGCTAGCCTGCCACTCCCTTCATATTGGGGTAAATATAGTCTTTGTAGTGCCATCAGAGGGCACCATATGGGGCAACACAAAATTTTCCTGGATGTATGATCGGATACCTGGTCAGTGGCACCTGGCAATTTGCAAATTTTTGTTTGAGGGCAAGATGACATAATTAAAGATTTCGTCCAAGCTGGAATAATTGAACTGAAGGCAATGTTCGCTTCAGGGAAAGATTATTTACACAGTGGCATCCGCTCGTACCCATTGCATGGTAGATATCATTCCTGCAAGGACAGGCCATTTACCCCAATGTGGATTAACATTTTCTGAACCTGTTGGAGCATTTAGCAGTAGTGAGGTAAGCCTATTGGTCAAGTTTCAGTAGCATCACACCAGGTATGCCAGCTTGAACACACGGTTCAGTTGACATTCCTAACTGCTTTATTGATGTGTCCTTATGCCAGAACTCCACAAGGACAGACCTGGACCTATCTGGAGTTTTGATTTCTTGAGAGAATTTGCTCAAGGTTTAAAAATATTATTTTTTCCTCAGATGTCTTCTCATTGAGCATACTTTGTTCTGAGGCATTTTGAGTGTCAGATTGGTGTGTGTGTGGAGGGGCCCCACGTTGTTTACCATTGAGATCAGGTTGTCCGGTGTGTTTGATTTATGGTTCGATAATGGTCCAAACCGATTATTGAATTGACTACAGGGGATGTTATGTGAAGATGGGGTTCATGATTTAAGTATGTCCCTATGTTGCAGTAATGATCTCAATTAACTGTTTCAAAACTACTGTCAGCACTGGTTGTAACCTTGCATGTGTTTGTCTTCCTCAAGTTACTGGACGCAAAGAAGATCAGGGCTTTGCACCCTCAAAGGCCTGCTCATTTGGCTTTCATCCTCTCCATGTCCACGGGTTGAGCGTGTCATGACTAGCCTTTGTTCAGCAGGATTTTTAGTTGTTTGATAGAAGCATCCCACAAGTTATTTAATGAATGTTATCTTTGTGATATTGATCTTGGTTTCAGTCTAGAAATATACTTGTTAGGTTTTCCAATATAAGATTTTACTATTCCAAATGTTGCTTTGATTTCGTTTTTGATGGAAACCTGTACATCATACAGCTGAGAAGTGAGTCTAATTTTCAAGGTCACCCAAGTTGCATTATCACAAACTAGTGACTTTCTTCAAGGAGTTTTCAGTTTCCAGTTGAGGGTGTCAAAAAGGTCTTTTTTAGGACATCATTGTACACCTTCTACACATTTGCTGTGCGTTGTGCTCATGCAACTTGATGGTGCATGACTATCACAAATCATGATGGAAGGTGGAAGCCAGGAATACTGAGGAAATACCCTCAATCTTGTTGGAGTTGACGCAAGAGTTACATGATAGCCTCAGAGTGCATTTTACCTTGGAAATATCATTGGAATTTTCTGCAGGACAGCTGTCTTGAGTTCAGTGTCATCTGCCTCACTGAAATGCCAAGTAGAGAGGATGTCGGGGTGAGTATGCTAATGGCTGTAAAAGTTGACATGGTCAAAAAAACGAATCAACAAACAGCTTCCGAAAAAATAAACAAAGTCAAATCTTAATCCATTCAGCAAAAACAGACAACTACTCTTCCCAAGTTCTCTGTGCCTACATCCATAAAATCTCATTTTTTTCCCTCACCTCAAATCTCCTTGGATCTCAAAAAACAACTCCCTTTCCTAACAACCCACAGCCTGCCCCGAACTCAATCCCATATTTTCTGCCTTCTTCCTCTGACAAAGTTGAAACAAACGCTCCATACTGACAGACTAAATTCCAGCCTGCGCCTCTGAACCCCAGATCACTGGCACTCCTCACTATTCCTTCCATCCCACAAGTGAAAACGAAAACATAACAATTCTGAAAGAAATGACTATAAAATCATGCGACCATGATCCCATACCTGCTCCTGTTTTTCTACAATGCCTCCACAACTCTACCTTTATCACTAAAATATTAAACTTATCTCTTGTGCAGGAAGTTTCCATCAGCTCTTAAAACCGCATGAGACACACCTCTACTGAAAAAGCACGACCTCGCACCCACACATTCTGATAAATTATAGGCCCTGTACTCAAACTTACCCCTAGTCACTAAAGTACTAGAAAAAGATCGTTCCTCAAACAGCTTCAACAGTCACCTTCATTCCAAATGATCTCCTTCTCACATTTTCAATCTGCCTATCGCCCCACAACCCAGCACCAAAACCACCCTAACCGACACTTTAGATACACATCTACTGCTTCGATGCAGGAAAAATCTCCCTCCTTACTCTTCTTGACTATCGTGCAGCCTTTGATACATAAGATCACTCAATTCTTCTTTCTCGCCTCCAATATATGTATTGTGTATTAACGTAGCACAAGCCCCCTCGACCTGTTTACCTTCAAACCTCACAGACGGTTCCAGAAAGTTATTGTAAACAAATTCAATCAAAACCTGTCCAAATGGAAAGTGAGCCCCAGGGGTCAGTCCTGTGCCCTGTTCTCCTTACTCTCTACACTGCCCACTCTCCAATATAATAAACAAACCACCATATTGAGACATCATTTGCTATTCCGATTGATACTCAGCTTCAGTGCAGTGATAACTGTTGAAAAAACTTGCCTTCCCTCCTGACAAAAATGTCCTAACTACAGCTTCAAGACATTCAAACTGGATGACTCAGAACAAATACAACGAATGGTGATAAAACCGAAGCCAATGCTCATAGGGACCCAACATAAAATTTCCTCTCTCGCAAAAACGTCAATAGAATTCGGCAATACGTCCAGAATCCTTTGTCCAACACTGTAAGTAAATTAGGAGTAGTAAAATAATAATAATGATAATATATTGAATTGTATATAAGCGCGAATCTTGTAAAAAACAAACAAATCGAAGCGCTTGCACCAATCATTTTACAGGCATGCAACTCTCCTTAAACATATGACAACAGATTCCAGATCCATGCGCGCGCCACTAACCCACGCACGACGCAAACGCACACACAACACGACACACACACACACACGGAACATCACTTATGAAGGTGAAAGATGCTTTTGAAAATTAGGGACAGATATGTTGGGGGAAGTCTCAGGTAGGAAATAATTGTGTTTTGAGGCTGGATATTGAAGGAATCAATTTCGGGGGGTGAGTTTTGGGGTTTTTAAAGGGGCTTTTTAAATTTTTTTTGGGCCGTGGGGGTTTAAAAAAAATTTCCCCAAATTTTATTTTCGGGAAATAGCAAAATTATTTTATACGTTAGGAGTGTATAGATGATACTGGCAGACCGGACAAAAGAGAATTGCAATAGTCCAGACGTGAAAGAATGAGAGAAGTGACAAGTTTGGATGTTGCATCAGTGACAGGTACTTTCGAATGGCACTAATACACCGTAATTAAAAGTATCATGAATGACAGGTCTGGGTGATGAACCTTTGCACAACACCTAGATACTTCACAGCAGTGGATAGAGGGACTGATGTATTGGTGAGCTCTATTAGAGCAGTTGTAATGGAAGAGAGTTTGTGTTTTGTCCCTACGAGCATGGCTTTGGTATTATCTGCATTTAGCTGTAATTTGTTTTGTGTCATCCGGTTTTTAATATCTTCAAAGCAGTGGGCCAATTTGTCAGGAAGAAAGGCAGATTTTCAGGAGTGACACTGCTTTGAATCTGAGAGTTACTGCGTAAAAATGATAGTTTGATTTGATGACAGTTTAATTATATGTGACAGTACGGCATGTAAAGAGTGAAAAGAACAGGCCTAGAACCGATCCCATGGGACTCCGCATTCCAGTTTGGCAGGTAGTGATTGAATCTGTTTACTGCAACTGTCGGAATTAGTCAGTAAGTATGAATTAAACCAGTGAGGGCTGTGCCAGTAACACCGAACGTTTCTTGAAGACGGGAGAGAAGAATTGAGTAGTCTATTGTGTTATGGCTGCCAATAAGTCGAGTAGAGTGAGAAGGGAGATTTTCCCTGATCAGAAGCGAGTAGAACCGTGTTTGATTGTGTACTAGGCTGGTTTCAGTGCCGTGTTTTTGACGTGATAGGCAGATGGAACTCAGGAAGAAGATTGTTGGAGAGAAGTTGGTTATTGAGCTGTTTTAGACTACTTTTTCAAGGACTTTAGAGATAAAAAAAGGTAGGTTTGGAAACGGGTCTATAATTCCTTCAGAATGTTAGGGTCAAGGTTATGCTTTTTTGATAGAGGTGTAATTATTGCAGTTTTGAGAGATGAATGGAACTATTCCTGAAACAAGAATGAGTTCACTATTTTCTGTGATAGCGGGTATAAGTTTGTTGGTAGGCACTGTACAAAAAGAGAAGCAGGTATGGGATCGAGGTCGCATGATTTTATAGTCATTTCTTTCAGAATTGTCGTAATTTTTCTTTCTCACTTTGTTCAATGAAGAAAGAAAGGGAGGAGATACCAGTGAATTAGGGATCAGATGAACTGCAGGCTGGAAAGGAGTCTGATCCAATCTGGAACGGATGTTACGGATTTTAGTCAGAAAAGAATGCAGAAAATACAGAAGGAAACTCAGAGTGTTTTTGTATGGAAGGCAGAGGGCTTGCCTTCACAATCCAAGAAGAGTAGATGTGAGGGAAAAGAGAGATTTCATAGATCTGGCATTAAGACTTGAGAAGAGTAGTACTTTGATTTTTCTGAAAGATTAAAGATTTTACTTTGTTGATTTGTTTTCGGAAGAGCTGTTTTTGTTGATTTCCGTTTTTTTGTATTTCGCCACTGCTGCTCTAGCTGCCTGCGTTTGCGCTTTGCAACCAGGATATCGTGGTGTACCATGGTGCGCAGGGCCTGTCGGGCAGGAGACGGTCAGTGGGGGTGCAATGCTCATCAAGCAGTTGGCTGAGAACAGTATTGTAGTGTTTATGAGGGGTCAGTGTTGTCGGAGTTAGTGATCGGCGCTCGCAGCTTGTGCAGAGAAAGTTTCAATGTCTATAGCCTTGAGATTGCGACAGGTGACACATTTCTTCTTTCTGATAGGTTTTGCAATGTTGAGGGAGAAAAGAACAGCAGAATGATCAGAGAGTAGCTCATCGATGATAGACACAGATGAAACCAAATCTTGTGATACATCTGTAATGAGCCAGTCTAAGATATGTCCTGATCTGTGGTGTTGCTTCAGTTACCAGCTGTGAAAGAGAGTGGTTGGACAAAGAAAGAGAAAGACGTTTGACATCAGGAGAAGACGGTTGTCGAAGTGGAAGTTAAAGTCACCGGAATAATAAGCTTCTGGAGAGAAGAGGCTGTAGTGATCTAGGAGTGACTGATGCTTTTGATGGAAGATGGACGATGTCAGATTATTCCTACGGCTTGGAGTAGACGGTAAAGACAGCAGAAAGTAATATAGTGGCCAGTGTGTGTTGAGGTTGAGTTCACAGACTTCAAAGGATTCAGTGAGAAAGGAAGGGAGTTGACAGAAAGAAAGAGCAGGTTCAAGTGTATCTTTATAAACGACGGCAATGCCACCTCCACGGAGGGTCCGGTGAAAGAAAGAGTTTATAACCAGGTTGTTCAGTTGTTTTATCTTCGGTTCGTGACCATGTGGTTTTTAACAGGTTTCTGTGAGAAAGGTGATCTCAAATGGTCAGAGATAAAGTCAGAAATTAGGTCAGCTTTACCATCTGGACAGACAGATTGCACATTGAACAAGCACAAGTGAAGAAGATTTTGTGGGGCAGAGAGGTCGATGATGATGATTGTGGTGAGTTAGGATAATTGTCAGAGGGAGAGGATGAAGGTGATGGTAGGGATGTGAAGAGTGGTAAGACCAGTCAAAAGTTTGGATTGAGAGTCAGGTGTGGCAGATTGTGAAAGAATTGGGCTAGTTTTAACATTTGCAGTTTCATGCACACCGTTGTCCACATTGCAATCAAAACATGTTTTTATCAGAGTCATAAACAAAAGAAGAGTCTCATAGGAAGCCGTGTTTGTCGTTGGTTACAATAATAATAATAATAATAATAATAATAATAATATAATAAATAATGATGATGATAATAATAAACAATGTATGGATTTATATAGCACTAAATCTTACAAACAACAAATCAAAGCGCTCAGATGACATTTTTCTTATATCGAGGATAATGGAATAAGCACTCATGTGCTTTTTTTGCATGCAGTCCCCGTGTGCCATTATCATCAATGCCTTTGTGCCTTATTGGCAGTAGGGCAGCAACAAATGTTCTCCACTCCTGTCTGTCCTGGGCGAGCTTCTGGATGGTTCCCCAGGTATGTTGGAAGGTCTTCAGCTCTGTTTCGACAGTCCGACGCCAAGTGTTCTCGTTTGCGTTTTCCCTTTGGTGTCCAGTGGAGGGCTGTTCGGGTGATGTTTCCCTGTTCCTGACGGCAGATATGCCCTATCCATCCCCATCGCCTATGCATGATGATGTTGTCCATGCTTTCTTGGTTGCAACGGGCAAAAGTTCTTGGCTGGAGATGGTCTCAGGCCAGAAGATGCGCAAGATTCTTCTGAGATTCTTCGTGTGGAATGTGGATAGTTTGTCAAGGTCACTCTCAGTCATCCTCCAGCACTCCGAGCCGTACAAAAGGGTGGAAAGTACACAGCTCTGGTATTGTCTTAGTTTGGTTCTGGTGCTGTACTGGACGATTTCCACACATTGTTCAGAATTTCTATAAGCATTTCTTGCTTTTGCTAATCCGGTTCTTGATGTCGCTGCCTGCTCCGCCGTCATACTAACAGTGCTCACGAGGTACGTGAACTCTTCAGTTGTTGGTAAATCTTCTCCATTCACTGTGACCTGTGAGGGGTTCTGAACGTTCAGTGTCATCACTCTGTCTTCTTCTGACTGATTTTCAGGCCTACTTGCTGTGCGAAAGTGCGAACAGGATGTCTTCCCCTTGAAAAGTGATGGTGGGTATGTGGGGAGCAGTGCCAGATCATCGGCAAAATCTAGGTCTTCAAGCGTTTAGAAGGGGGTCTAAACTGATGCCCCGTGACTGGTCAGCTGTTGTTTGTCCATCACCCAATCATTTTTCGGTTGAAGAGTAGTGCGACAAGGGCACCTTTTTTTTGACGCCGGTTCATCACTTCTATATACTGAATTTTTTCCCCTTTTTTTCAGATTGAGGCGGTTTAGATGTTGAATGGCATCAGCTGGCGCTGATGTTTGCCTTGAGGAATAATTATTGGAGTTTGCCTAAAAACTGAAGTAATCAGGGGACAGGCCGGCATGGTGGTGGCGGGCGTAAACAATATGACATGAAATGCAATGAGTCTTCCAACTCTCAGGTTCATTAAGTTTAACTCTCAGTTCAGAAGTACTAATCATCTGTTTCTTCTCACCATCTAGCAAACTTAACACGTCTGATGGTGGAATACGAGTTTTAGAACATCGTTTTTAATCCTCAAGTCTCCAAGTTCAACGTTTGTTCTTTCCTCACCAACAAGTCAATCTTAACACGTGTGATAATAGGATAAACATTTAGAACTTCTTTTTAAGCTCCATAAAGGAGATGGACATTGAATAAGGGTGAGAGTTTGTGTGTGTTTAAAAGAATAAACAGGGAAGGAGGGAGGAGAGAGAGGGGAGGGAGAGAGAGCGGGGGGAATGGAGAGAAAGAGAGGGGGGAAAGAGAGACAGACAGGCAACAGGCAAACACACAGAGAGGTGGGTAGGGGAAGACCAGAACAAAGGGAGAGAGAGAGAAGATAAGAAGAGAGAGAGAGAGATGAGAAGAGAGAGAGGAGAGTGTATGTGAGTAAAGAGAGAGTGGAAATGTGTGTATGTCGCATTGCATGTGCGAAAGATAAAGAAGAGGAGAGAGAGGAAGACAGACAAACAGAGAAACAGAGAGAGTGCATATACATCTAAGACGAATCAATGTATATTAATATCAATGTTGATATTTGGAATGAGAAGCTTTTTTATCCCCTAAAGGGAGACCAGTCTCTGAACAATACCAGACGGTGCTTTCACTAGTGGATTGTTGTTGTTGGAAAAAATCGTTATTTTGACAACCAACAATCAATAGTTCAGCAATCTTTTATTTTTTTGCCAGAACAAAATTATGCATGTGTTACTACTTTGCAGCGCTTCTGGACCTTGACTTTTACAAAATGACCCCTTATTGCTTTCCATGACATTAGAAATGACTATCTTTGTTTCACTTAAGTCTGTTTTCCCACACACATCCAAACCCCCGTTTCTTATTAACAATGCAATGTATAATATTTCTTATTTACTCATTCTGACAATACACTCTCTTTGTATATACACCAAAACAGTACATAATACAATGTTCACGAAGGTTTGTCAGAATGTCAGTAATAAAGATCCAGACCAAAATCTGATTAATCGTGCACCAATCAGAACAGAAAGAGGACACATTCCAGTTTCATCTGGTCCAGAGAAGTCCTTTGTGCTCCTTATACGTTAAAGAGGAAATTTTCCAAAGACCTTACTCTCCAAAAAAGCGGAACGGGTTTTTTACGTGTGCTGTGCGCAAAAGTTCTGCTGCGTTGGCACATGGAAATATTGGAGGAGTGGAGTCCGGCGCTGATAGCTAGCCTCCTAGGAAATACCTCTTGAACGAGATTCGAACCGAGTTGCAATTTCTCCAAAACACGTATTTTCATAACCCCAATCTTTCACAGCCATATATCAATAACGAAAACAACCGTGGTTTGATAGGGGACAACATTATATATTATCATTACTTTCATTTCGAGGAGCATGAAATGAGCACCTCAGTGCTTTTTTACATACCAGTTCCTGTGTCTATATCATTTTTGTACATTTTGTTATGCCGTTCCATCGGCACACAATGGACCTTACTCTTCAATACAACGGAAGGGATTTAACGTGTGCGCAAGATGTTCTGCGTGCGTTCGCACATCGGGACAGCGGTTTTATAGTCTCATCCAAAGGTCCAGATTCAATCACCATGTAATGGCATTGCTCTAACACCAGGCTAACCCGTAACCCCCCCCCCCCCACCGCCCCCGCCCCCATCCCCCCCAGGAATAGTCCTGATTTCTGCTCTATACTGTGCATCGAAGAACATATTACTATTTGTACTTGTTCATGTTATTTTTTCCTTACCTGTTCATATTTACGTTTTTGACGAAAGTAATTTATCCTAGGTATTTATAAGATCAACATTACTGATACATTTGTTTTCCTAAATCCTCGTACTTTCTGGCTCTTCATACCATTGGATTTCATTATTGTTTTTTTCAATCAATGTGAAGATCTATTTTCCACTCCCTGGCAGTATCTACAAAAAGTGAGAGTATTTCTGGAGATGTTTTTGCAGAGTCTGAATGTAAAAAGTGAGTCATCTGCCTACATAGAACTGATAACTGAACGCCATCACATAATTCAGCAGCAGCACTTCTGTGACTACAGCATCCTTTGCATGTAGCTCACACTACACTGAGCAATAATTATGCACAGGAAAATGTAGTCACAGAAAATGCCCTGAAAGCCATAAGGTGTCCCTACCCAGAACATGAAGACATTGAACGAGAGAACCAGCCATAACAGAACTCAGCAAAACCCTGACGCTCTTGCCTCTGATCTGGCAAGGCACCTGGGATAAACAGGTTTTCCCAGCAAATACCGAAATGCCTGCAAAGAGACAATCATTACAAAGTGCATGAAATCATCTCTCTGTTGGATTGATGGCAAAGTACCACAAAGACATGAGAATCTAACGTCGGTCACACTAGTACTACAATAAAGGTGACAGAAGGTGACTGCAATAATTATCATGGCATGTCCTTTTCAGCATCGTTGGGAAAGGTTTTTTGCACCAGTAGTACTAACGAGGCTCCAGGTACTTGCAGAGCAAGTCTAAGACGCGCTGAATACCGCAGCCGAGGTTTCCGTGCGCAACAGATCCACTATAGACATGAACTTTTCTCAACACTTCGGATAAAAAACATAGAGAGCAAAGACAGCCACTCTTTTTTGTTGCCCTTCATAGAGCATCACAAAGGTTTTCGATCTCATCAGTAGGGAATGGTCTCTACAAGATCCTTTCCCAAATTTTGATGTCCTCCAAACTTATCATCATCATCATCAGCATCAACACACCATCATCTTCACATCATCACATCATCACAAACACATCATCATCATCATCATCATCAATCATTATCTCAGAATAGATCAACGCAGACCATTAAAGGCACTGTCATCTTTGATGGCTAACATCACCTGCAATTCACCATCCCAAACTCTTGTCTGTTCTTTTCCCGCTAGCCACACTCCACCATCGCCTTCATCTCTTCCTCCTAATGCTTGTTTTTAACCCCCAAACTCATCATTTCATCTTCACCTCACCACCTCCTTCAGATTTCCTTCAAGTTTGTTTTTTCAATGTGGCAGTATGTCTGTCAAATGGAAAAGCCGACTACATTTCCGATTTC
This sequence comes from Rapana venosa, assembly GCA_028751875.1. Lineage (NCBI taxonomy): Eukaryota > Metazoa > Mollusca > Gastropoda > Neogastropoda > Muricidae > Rapana > Rapana venosa. Next base: position 34,431,593 of record CM054163.1, read on the forward strand.
ATCTCTGAAAAAAACATTGACTAACTTTCTCACCGAAAATTGGCTTAAACCACATGGCCATGAGGCCAAAAATAAAACCGCTGACTTTCCTCCTGGATATAAAACCAGTTTTTTCCCCCCGACTCTCTCGAGGGGGTGGGATTGCCTCAGTCTCAAAGACACATTGGAACCGTCTCTTTCTTTCAGTCCACAACCTTCAATTCTCACATGATCTTTTGTAGTTTGCGAAATCACTCTCAACCTACCTGGCCACCTATTACTATCTGCTGCCTTTTATCGTCCACCCGCCACCAGCCGTAAAAAAACAACCTAACATCTTTCTCTTTTTCACCCAAGAATTCCAGTCACTCCTCGACCACTACAGCCTCTCTCCCAATAAACTTATAATTCTTGGTGACTTCAAACTTCCATTTCGACAACCAGTCTTCTCCAGATGTACAAACGTCTTTCTCTTTCTCTGTCCCAACTATTCTCCTCTCTCAACTGGTAAATGAAGCAACGCACAGATCTGGTCATATTTTAGACTGGCTGATTACTAATGCTTCATTTAATCTTGTCACATCTGTTTCTGTCACCAACGAACTGCATTCTGATCATTCTGCCATTCTTTTCCATCTCAACATCACTGACCTCTCTGATCACTATAACACTCTTCTCCGCCAACTGCTTGATGAGCATGCACCTCCTACTGACCATGTCCTCCCTTACAGACCCTGTGCTCCATGGACAACTTCCAATAGCGAAATGCATCGCCCGGCATCTAGAACGGCAGGGGTTGAAGGTCAAAAAACCGAAATCACAAACACAGCTTTTCCGAAACAAATAAACAAAGTCAAACTGCTAATCATTCAGCAAGACAGACTACTACTCTTCCCAAGTTTTCTGTGCACATCATAAAATTTCTTTTTTCCCTCACCTCAAATCTCCTTGATCTGCAAAAACCAACTCCTCTCCCTAACTCCCACAGCCGTCTGAACTTCCAATCCATCTTTTCTGCCTTCTTTTCAGAAAAAGTCCGAAACATACGCTCCAGACTGATCAGACTCAATTCAGTCCTCGCCTTCCTGAACCCCTTCACTGTCTCTTCCTCTCTTTCCATACATCCCACAAGTGAAAAAGAAATCAAGACAATGCTGCAGGAAATGACTATAAAACTCATGTGACCTTGATCCATAACCTTGCTCCTGTTTTTCTCACAAATGCTTCCACAAATTTGGTACTTATTATCACTAATAATAGTAAACTCATCTCTTTTGTCAGGAAATTTTCATCAGCTCTTAAAAACAGCGATAGTCCACACCTCTACTGAAAAAGCATGACACTCGACCCAACATTCTGACGAATTATAGGCCCTTCTCAAACTTAACCCCTTGTCTCTAAAGTACTAGGAAAAATCGTTCTCAAACAGCTCAACAGTCACCTTCACTCCAATGGTCTCCTTCCCACTTTTCAATCTGCCATTCGCCCCAACACAGCAACCAAAACCACCCTAGTCCACACTTTAGAATACACTTCTACTTGCTCTGACATGCAGGAACAATCTCCCTCCTCACTCTTCTTGACTTATCTGCAGCCTTTGAATACCATAGATCAACTCAATTCTTCTTTCTCGCCTCCAAAATAACCGTTTGGTATTAAACGGCACAGACCTCACCTGGTTTACTGCATACCTCACAGACAGGTTTCCAGAAAGTTATAGTAAACAAAATTCAAAATCAAAACCTGTCAAAATGGAATGTGAGTCTCTACCTGCTCTAACTCTTACTATAATAAACAACCACCTTATTGGATCATCATGTCTATGCCGATGATACTCAGCTTCAGTGCAGTGATTCCTGTTTAAAACTTGCCCTTCCCTCCTGACAAATAATGTCCCTACAGCCTTCAGACATTCAGAAATGGATGACTCAGAACAAGTTACAACTTAATAGCGATAAAACCGAAGCCATGCTCATAGGGACCCAACATAAACATTCCCTCTAATGGCAAAAAACCTTCAATAGAATTCGGCAATACTCAGTCCTTTTCCCAACTCGTGAAAGTATTTAGGAGTAGTTCTTGACAACACACTTCCTCTATGAAAAAAATCCATCACCCAGACCAGTCATCTTTGCTGCTATCATTACGGAGCATAAGCGCTATTCGCAATTATCTATCCACAGATGCATCTTCCAAGCTTGTCACATCTCTCATACTTTCACATTAAACTACTGAATCCTCTTTGGGCTGCCCTACCAGCATCATCTATCCACTCTCTCAATGCATACAAATCTCTGCAGCTCGACTGGTCCTAAGAAAGAAAAAAATCTGAACACATCACTCCTCTTCTGCGATCACTTCACTGCTGCCTGTCTCACATCTGGAGTATATAATCAATACCCTCTGTTTCAAATGTCTCCACAATTCTGCACCCTCTTACTCTAGTTAACTGTCTTCCACCTGACACTCCATCCGATCCCTTCGTTCAAGCCGCAGATACTTTGTACTTTCGAACACTCCAGATTCAAAACAACCACTGTTGGCCGTCACCTCCTTCTCTGTTTCTGAGTCCAATCCACCTGGAATGACCATTTCTCTTCTCTCCTCACTTTTTTTCACTTCGCCCGAAAGCTTCACTTGATACCTTCAAATCCAGCCTCAAAACACACTTATTTCCTACCTGAACTTTCCCCCCACATAACAGTCTCTAAATTTTCAACAGCATCTTTCTCCTTCTAAAGTGTTGTTTCCGATGGTGTGTGTGTGTGTGTGTGTGTGTGTGTGTGTGTGTGTGGTTTGTGTGTGTGTGTGTGTGGTGTGTGTGTGTGTGTGTGTGTGTGTGTGCGTGTGTGTGCGTGCATGCGTGCAGACGTGCGCGCGCATGGTTTTGAAATCTGTTGTTCATTATGTTTAAGGAGAGTTGCATGCCTGTAAATGATTAAGTGCAAGCGCTTCGATTTGTTTGTTTATTACAAGATTCAGCGCTATATAATTTCCATATATTATTATTATTATTATTATTATTCAACATACGGAGCGGAGTGAAACAGGGTTGCGTCCTGGTTCCCACCATGTTTGAAATCTTCTTTACTGTGATGATGAAACGGCATTTGGTTTTGCAGCTGAAGGTATCTACCTCCAAACCAGGTCAGACGGAAAGCTCTTCAACCTCTCAGACTATGAGCCAAGACCTAAGTCTAGCTGAGGTGCCTGCATGACTTCCTCTTTGCAGACGACGTAGCAGTACCCGATGATTCATCCAATGACCTCAACAGCTCAATGATGACGTCATCAATGCCTCCTGCAAACCTTCTGCTGACCATAGCTTTGAGAAAACACCAAGTAAATTATTGGACAGGGATTTGACTCTCCCCTAGCCATAAGCATCATTGACCATGACGGGGCACCGTCCATGACTTTATTTAATTCGGCTTAAAACTATTTCAGACACCCTCTCATTCCATGGCAGAGCTCAATAAGCGCATCGGCAAAAGCAGCTACCGCCATGATCAGATGGAGAAAGAAAGCATGGAACAACAGCAACTGACTGATCACAATGACAAAGATTCCAGAACTACATAGCCGAGACAGAATGAGCACCCTCCTGTATGCAGCAAGTCCTGAACTTTGAGAGCCCGGACAAAGCGAAAGCTCAATGTTTTTCACATGCGTTGCCTCAGTCGCAAGCTGAAAGCATCTCCTGTCAGGAACAAGGGCCCAAACAACACTGTCCTGGAAAGAGCTGGATGCTTCCAGTCTGTACACGCTGCTGAAACCGAGACGTATGCGCTCGCCTCGGCCGTGTAATGCACATGACGGACGGATCAGACCCTAACGACCTTCTCTTTGGAGAACTTGTGCAGGGAACATGTCCCAATAATGTAGACGACAGCTGCGATTCAAAGAACGTGTGAAAGAGGCTAAAAAAGCCCTGAAATTTGACCCCGAACAACTGGGAAGCCGCAGCCCTTGAACATTCAGTCTGGAGACAGACTGTGCAGATAGGTTTCTCCAAGTTCAAAAAGCACTTGCTCAGTAGCACGAAGCAAAGAGAATGAGAAGAAAGGCTGCAGCCAGGGCAGACAGACCACCGTCAGACTTCATTTATACCTCCTGCCATAGGGACTGTCAATCCCTGCAGGACTGGCCAGCCACACCCAATACTGTACCAGAATTGTTTCCTAGAACCTAGAACACAACTCCATAGTCTTCCAAGACTGAAAGATGCCATACTTATCAGCTACTTCAATATTAAGTAATCAAAATTGGTCTTGTATTGAAAATCTTTCTAAAAGCCCCTTAAGATAAATTAAAGAGAACTTCAGATAAATTGTCCTTCTTGCCTGTTTACCCAATACAAAACAGTGGAAATATATATTTTATGACTGGAAAAACTTTATCTTGAATTCCATGAGGCAGTAATGTGTACCATAACCCTTCTCGCCAAACGAAATCTAAAGCCTTCCTAAAGTAAATGAAAGCACAAAAGTTTTCTTTTCTTTGTACGATAAATTTAAACTATTGTTTTTAATACAAAAGCATGATCTTAAGTCTTGTCTAAGCATGCTTGATTTTCTAACAATATTTTATTACTTTCTAGACAACTTCGTAATGTTATTCCCTTATAATTTTTTTTCAATCAAATGTTCCCCTAACCCTTTATACAATGGATTATCAACCCCCTCCCCCCACCAACAACAACACACACATACAAACAACCCCTAAACAAAACAAAACCAAATATACCAAAAAACAAAACCAAACCAAAACATAAAAAGTCAAATGAAAGCAACTATTACAGTAATTGTATGAGCAAATATCACCACTAAGCAACATGTTACTCACCGCTAATGTGAACAGCTCCTCTTAAACAGTTGCAAAACAGCTAACGGAACAAACGATAGATTAAGGAATAGTGGGTCATTGAGCACAAGATAACTGGTGTGTAATCCAGAAAAAAGAATTGTTAGAAAACCAGACAAAACCAAAAAATAAAACGTGAGAAAACGTGACAAAACATCGTGACAAAAACACACAAATGACCTGAATGAAATCCAGAACAAAAGATGTTGTGAGAACTAACGGACATTCATTGGGGAAAAAAAGCCCAAAATGAAATGTGGGAAATAAAACAGAACCCAAGTTGTGCTAAACAAGGAAAACAGATTAAGGGAAAACGAGAACAGATAAATGGAAGGAAACAACATCAAAACAGGTGTGGGAAAACCAGACTAAAGCAGTGTTGAAAAAAGCAGACTGAAAATTATGAGAAAACGAAACAAAACATTGTGAGTAAACCAGAAACATGAACTGTGGGAAAACTAAACACATGAACTGTGGGAAAACTAAACACATGAACTGTAGGAAAACTAAACAAAGCATTGTGGGGGAAACCAGACAAAAGCAGTGTTAGAAAAAAGCAGACTGAAAATTATGATAAAACGAAACAAAACTTTGTGTAAACCTAGAAAATGAACTGTGGGAAAACTAAACACATGAACTGTGGGAAAACCTAAACACATGAACTTTTAGGAAAACTAAACAAAGCATTGTGGGGAAAACCATAACTAAAGCAGTGTTGAAAAAAAGCGACTGAAATTATGAGAAAACGAAAACAAAACATTGTGGTAAACCATAAACATGAACTTGGGAAAACTAACCACATGAACGTGGAAAAACCAAACACATGAACTGCATGGAAAACCAAACACATGAACCGTGGACAAACTAAATAAATCACCTGTGGGAAAACGCGATTAATAGGGATAAATTAAGAAGAAAAAAATAGAATGCTTGCCGGTAGAAAGGCTAAACAATGGTAGACAGATAGACAGACAAATATACAGACAGAAAGACGGAGCCTTCAAAGACATAGGCCAAAAGTCCAGATGGACAGCCTGGTTGACAGCCACATAATGCGTATAAATCATACATCATACATACATCGCATACATACGATACATACATGCATACCTACATACCTGCCTACCGTACCTACCTACTACATACATACCTAACATACATACCTACCGACATACATACATACATACCTACCTACATAATTACATACATACATACCTCAACATACATACATATATTACACTGCATACTTACATACATACATACTAAATAATACATACATACCATGCATGCATACTACCAGCATACATACATACATACCTACATACCTACATACATACATACATACCTACATCCTACTTACATACATACCTACATACATACTGCATACTATCTATTTCTTTCTGATCAGAGCAAAACACATGTCAGTATCAAAATATGTGGTTCGTATCCTCTTTTATTCAAATCATAAAAGAGTAAATATTTTATGAAATCAAGACACTGATTTTTCCTAAGCAAGCACGCAATATTTCTTTTCTGCAGCCAATATAAAAATTACACAGACACAGTTTTCATGCAAGATAAGACATCTATAGATCACAATTCCAATTTTTACCAGTTGTTTATCAGTTTCCTCCTGGAAAAAAAAAAACATTGTCAGCTAAATTTGACATCAACTAACAACGAAATAAAGAAAAATGAAGAATCAGAAATCTTCTCACCTGTTGATGTAAAAAGTCACTTAGAAAGAATTATTCTAATTACTTAAAAGTGTATACTGACGGGATCTGTATTATGAAACAGGCCAAAGTGGTGTGCATATGTGATGTCCGACTTAAAATTCAAAATCTTTCATTTAGGACAGCATTTTTCTATTTTTACTTCTGAATTATTTGCAATTCTATAGCTTTGAATTTTCTGTTGATACTGCTGTTGATTTGCCAAATACGGTTTTTCCGTTGACTCAAAAGCAGTGTTAATGCATTAAAAGACATGCAATGGTAAAAATAAGGAATGATATTGTATTGAGATTAAACTTCCTGAACATTTTATTGCAAAGCAGAGTCATCGAGCATAACTTTTTGCTGGATCCCCTCCACTGTGGAATTTAAAATCGAAGAGATGTTGATTCTTTGGCAAAACAAGGGTGCCTCTGAATACATACTGAAGTGTTTGCTTCTAATCTTGCAATTTGTCGTCTTATTAAATTCATTTAAGTTAAGGGAAATGCATGCAACAAAGATTATAAAATAAAAAAACATGATCAGCAGTTTCCTTGCTCACGGAAATTAGAAATTCTAATACATAAACTGAGATTAAACGCATGGAATACTAAATATTCAAAAAAATGTAACATGTTGTTCTATTCCCCTTTCAATCCACCATTTGTTGTTTGATTGCCCAATTCTTTTTGACATGTATAAAAAAGGAGGTTTTAGATAGTCATAAGAAATAAGCACTAGTAAGGAGGTTTTATATGACTCTAAGCAATCCATATGTCCAGTTGCTGAAGTTAATATATTCTTCACCTGTAAGACAATTTTCGTGTAGATTAGTTTATATAGATATATATATATATATATATAATATAATATATATATATTTATAATAAAAAAAAAATATATATATATATATATATGGTGTGTGTGTGTGTGTGTGTGTGTGTGTGTGTGTGTGTATTTATATATGATTGCGTGTAAGTTAGAGAGAGAGAGAGAGAGAGAGAGAAGAGAGAGAGAGAAGATGGGGTGTTTAATAATAGGTACTTTGGTAATGAATGCGGGTGTGGGTAAATCACCATGTAGTGAATAGACATTAAACAAAGAAAAACAAAACTAACAAACAAACATGCATGCATACATACCTACCTACAGACATAAATACATAATACAAACATGCATACACCCATATCATACAACACACACCTACAATACATACATACATACATGGCAATCAAACATACATACATACATACATACATACATACATACATACATACGTACGTACGTACGTACATAGATACATGGATTGGTGGTCTAAAGATAACACACCTGCCTAGAAAGCCAAAAGTCCCGGTCGAAAGTGTGCGGTGGTTTGAATCCCGTTTGGGCCCAACACTTTTTCCCCATCTATTAGACCATGAGTGGTGGTCTGGGTGCTAGTCTTTCGAGTGAGACGATAAACCGAGGTCCCGTGTGTTAGACATAATTGTTTAGCGCACGTGAAAGAACCCACGGCAACAAAAAATGTCACCGGCAAAATTCTGTAGAAAAAAGCCACTCTGATAGGGAAACAAAAACAGATGCAGACAGGAAAAGAAAAACAAAATAATGGGTGGCGCTGCTCTTGTGGCGACGCGCTTTTCCCAAGGAGAGCAGCCCGAATTTCACAAAGAGAAATCTGCCGTGACTTAAAGTGATATAAATAAATAAATAAATAAAAATGTGGACATACATACAAACAGTCAAAGAGACGGACAGACCAAACACCTGCTGTTTTTGTAGCACACAGACGCCCACTCAACAACACGCACGCAACACACTCACACACACGCACGCACAACGCACGTACGCGCGCAACATACACACACACTTGTTTCATACATTCTTTTTCTTTTGCAGGAGACACTGATAGACCCCAACCCCCTTCTCTCTCCTCTCTCTCTTCTCACTCTCTCTCTCCCTTCTCTCTCTCACTCTCTCTCTCTCCTCTCCTCTCCCTCTCCTCCTCTTCCTCTCTCTCTCGCATCTTTGTCCTTAGACGGACATGTTACGAAATCGTTTTTTCAAACATTATGGGATAGTCTTTAGAGTCTCTTGTAAAAGTTTGTTTATGTTTATTTGATAAGAGGATCGGTTCCAGAGCTGAACTGAATCGTTTTATAATTCCATTGTTTAAAAAAGACAAAATAAACGACCCAAATAATAGTAGAAGGGGGAATTATTTATGTATACAGCAAGCAAACAAACACTTAAGTAATAAAATCAAAGATTATATAAGTGGATTGAAGCAAATCATAATCCAGGTGAATATAAACAGCATCAAGAAAGACTAAAGTACAATTGATCATATTTTACGTTATTGGCTGCCGATAAAAAACAGTTTGTAAACATTCATAAACTCTATGTAGCCTTCATTGATGTCGAAAAGCCCTTGAATATAATTATTCAAGCATCTTTAAAAACTGGCCAATTCTGTGCAAAAATTTGTAATAAAGGAAAGTTTAACAACTGTATAAAAAGTATGGACAACGATGTATAGGCAAAATAAAAAGGGGCTAAGTTTAGTGACTATGTATTTTTTAATGTATGCAAAGGGTTTAACAAGGTAGACATATGCACCCACTTCTGTTTTGTAATTTTATTAATGAAACCTAGCTCTTGATTATCATCAAAAATGGGAGACATGATGTTAGTTTTTGATCTAGTAAGAATTATTTTTAAGGTTCTTTGCAAACAAATATTTTTTGTATCTGATACTGCTATTGGTTTGTAACGCAACTGAACAGTTTGTACTCTGCAAAGGCTCAAAGCCTTCAGCTTGAAATAAACATGGTAAAGGTCATATTATAGTATTTCAAAAGGGTGATATCTGGCTGCTGGTTAAAAGATGGTTGTTAAGGAGATATCTCAATCAAAAGATTGTAAATGCCTTATAAGTATCTAGGTATATATTTTTCTGCTAAGCTGTAGTTTTACTTTTGCCTGTCAAAAATCTTAGAACAAGGTAAACAAGCAGTCCATGAATATACAATGTTTTTGAACAAATTTGAAACAGTATTTAACAGAATTTTTTAAAAAGTTATTTAGGTGCACAGTGCGAGCCAATTTTTCGTAGGTGCAGAAATAAGGCTTTCTTTGCAGGGCATGAAATTGCAAATATAGACATTATTCCCAATAAATGATTCCTACTGTTCACGAACACCACAGCAATCTAGTTTTATGTTTACTTGGAAGACAGTTCCATTGTATTTTAAATTCTTAGTGGAAATGCAATTGCCTATTGGATAAAAGTATCACAGATGTGGTGAAACAGACTGCCATCCCAAGCTTTTGAATAGAAGTAATGAGAGAGGGAAGGTAACATAGAAGAACAAAGAAAAACAAGAACAAAAAAACAAGAACAAGAAGAGGAAAGGAAGAAAAAAGAAGAAGAAGAAGAAGAAGAAGAAGAAAGAAGAAGAAGAAGAAGCAGAAGATAAGAAAAGAAGAAGAAGAAGAAAAGAAGAAGGGGAAGGAAGAAAGAAGAAGAAGACGAAGAAAGAAGAAGAAGAAGACGAAGAAAGAAATGTACCAACAAGATCAAACTTTCAAAAACAGTAATATTATTAATAATCACAATTGAAACTGACGGATGCATTATGATGATAATGGAAAAAAAGACAACAATAATGAGAAAATAAAACAATAAACAATAAAGACATGACATCATAAACTAGAATGATAAAATCACAAATGTTTTTTCTACAAATAGGTAAAATGAAGGTAGGAATTGCTGTCAAAACAGATATTGTTTGCTTATATTTAATATTATGCATATTGACATTTTATTCTACTGAACAAGGAACACACACACACACTCACAGAGCATAATAATTTACACCAGCAACAGACACACAACATACACAAAACACAACACACACACACACACACACACACACACACACACACACACAACACACACACACACTCACAGAGCAGAATAATATCACACTCGCTTACAGATACACAACAAACACAAAACACACACACACACACACAAACACACAAGAACACACATGCAAATCACACATCAGCTGTTTAGAATCTTCTCTGAATGGATTGATTAAAAAAAAGTCCCCCCTCTCCAGCTGCCATGGCGCCGTGGTTAGCGCTCTGAGTTACGGCTGGAGGTCCGCGGGTTTTCGATTCCCTAAGAGTCATAGGGATGTTTTGGACTCTGGCCGGCGTACCTACCGCAACCGAGTGTGCTGTGAACTCAGTGGGAAGACTGAAACCACACAGTCGAGCTTCTCCACTTACGGATGCGAGTTTGAGAGTGTGCTCAAATTACCCTAAGAGAAAAATAGAGAGAAAAGAAGGAAAAAGGAGACTAAAAAAAGACATCCTGAAGTCCAACAACAACTGCAGGGGTTTTTTGTATCCTCGTGTCCGGATATCTTATGAGAGAATCGTAGAGTACACCCTGTCAAAGGATTTCTATGGCACTGCCTCAGCAGCATCATTACGACATTCCGCCATTGTCCAATGATCATCATGGCAAAAAATATGCATCTGATTCTGTGTTCCCAGTTGCTCTGGTCTCATGGTGACCTCAGATTCGGTTTGCCCCCTACCACTTTCTGTGCCTGTGGTGATTTGTGTCAAAGAAGCCTCTGTGTTGAGGTCACAGGGACTGTTGATGTAGGGACTTGTTGGTTCTACCTGGGGTGGGCCGGGCAACACACTCCTGGTCTGGCTTCCGCGACTGAGCTAATACTTTGTTAGTAAGAAGGGCTTAGTAGGTTGGTGTCTTTACGTAAGTTAGCTCAGAACAGGCACCACCGAACACCACCAAAGTGATATCCCAGCCATCAGTGGCAGGGCCCTCTGGCTGGTGGCCCCACGGCGGCCTGATAGTTATGGCTCCCTGTGGACCACCTACTCTGAGAATGAGACATAATAAATCTGGGTATGGCTGTGTCGGGGAGATTGGAATGAGCGGTGTTGGAACAGCAGGGCAGGGGAAGTCACAGAAGATGAGGCAGCAAAAACCCCCAAACAAATTCCCTTTATGACTCGTCTCTAACATACACACACGCGCGCGCAAACACACACACACACACACACACACACACACACACACAACACACATCACACACACACACACACATACACAGTGCATGTAGTGTATATGTATGTGAGTGCTATGTGAGTTAGAGAGAGAAGTGAGACAGGGAAGACAGATAAAAAATAGAGAGACAGAGGAGTGTGTGGCGTTGGTGTGTGTTTGTGCCTTTACGTACACACACACAGGACACACACACACAAACACACACACAAACAGGCACACAGACACAACACACACACACACAACACACACACACACACACACACACACGCAACGAACACCACTCAGAATCCTCCAGATGATACTATAAACTGAAGGCCTGTGTACGAAACACAACCAAACATCTTGCACACTCGTTATATCTGTTCCACCTTTCAAAAAGTGTAGGCAGTTTGTGCGTCTGGGAATGGAGACAAAATTCACAAAACATAATGTCTGAGACTGCTACAAATCTTCCAGTTTGTTTGGCATGGCAACAGCAGCATGCTGTATAGTGAAAGGGAGGGGTGACTAAATCACCCACAGTCAGTGGATAGGGTTTTTCAGTCTATGAATGTAAGGGTGACTAAATCACCCACAGTCAGTGGATAGGGTTTTTCAGTCTATGAATGTAAGGGTTCAGTCTAAATCACCCACAGTCAGTGGATAGGGTTTTTCAGTCTATGAATGTAAGGGTTCAGTCTAAATCACCCACAGTCAGTGGATAGGGTTTTTCAGTCTATGAATGTAAGGGTGACTAAATCACCCACAGTCAGTGGATAGGGTTCTTCAGTCTAGGATTGTAAGGGTTTAGTCTAAATCACCCACAGTCAGCTAATGGAAATTGTCCTTGTGTCAAAGTATGGGTGCCTACACCACCCACAACAGCAACAGTTCTTCGGATGAGACTATAAACCGAGGTCCCCTGTGCCAATGTACCCAGAACATCTTGGGCACACTTTAAAACCTGTTCTGCTTTTTGAAAACGTAGGCCATTTTGTGCCAGTGGGAACAGGTGACAAAATTTACAAAACTGCTTACACATGGGGACTGAATAAAAAATAGCACATGAGTGCTTATTCCATTATCGTGGAAACAAAAATAATAACAAATAAAATGAAAGAATAAAAAAACACTCAGCAAATAAGCTTATTTCAACTTAAATTGTTCATCTGTTTGCTTATTTTCAAAGTTGTTAACGGTTTTGTTTGGACTATGCAGTGTGAAATGAAAAAGTTGACAGCCCTTGAAACTTTCAGATAAAAAGCTCGACTAGATCCACAGTGATAGACAATAATTAGAATGACAGCCAGATGATTTTCCACCCCACAGTCATCAGGGGGGAAGGTGTACTTCATCACTTCTATATACTGAATTTTTTCCCCTTTTTTTCAGATTGAGGCGGTTTAGATGTTGAATGGCATCAGCTGGCGCTGATGTTTGCCTTGAGGAATAATTATTGGAGTTTGCCTAAAAACTGAAGTAATCAGGGGACAGGCCGGCATGGTGGTGGCGGGCGTAAACAATATGACATGAAATGCAATGAGTCTTCCAACTCTCAGGTTCATTAAGTTTAACTCTCAGTTCAGAAGTACTAATCATCTGTTTCTTCTCACCATCTAGCAAACTTAACACGTCTGATGGTGGAATACGAGTTTTAGAACATCGTTTTTAATCCTCAAGTCTCCAAGTTCAACGTTTGTTCTTTCCTCACCAACAAGTCAATCTTAACACGTGTGATAATAGGATAAACATTTAGAACTTCTTTTTAAGCTCCATAAAGGAGATGGACATTGAATAAGGGTGAGAGTTTGTGTGTGTTTAAAAGAATAAACAGGGAAGGAGGGAGGAGAGAGAGGGGAGGGAGAGAGAGCGGGGGGAATGGAGAGAAAGAGAGGGGGGAAAGAGAGACAGACAGGCAACAGGCAAACACACAGAGAGGTGGGTAGGGGAAGACCAGAACAAAGGGAGAGAGAGAGAAGATAAGAAGAGAGAGAGAGAGATGAGAAGAGAGAGAGGAGAGTGTATGTGAGTAAAGAGAGAGTGGAAATGTGTGTATGTCGCATTGCATGTGCGAAAGATAAAGAAGAGGAGAGAGAGGAAGACAGACAAACAGAGAAACAGAGAGAGTGCATATACATCTAAGACGAATCAATGTATATTAATATCAATGTTGATATTTGGAATGAGAAGCTTTTTTATCCCCTAAAGGGAGACCAGTCTCTGAACAATACCAGACGGTGCTTTCACTAGTGGATTGTTGTTGTTGGAAAAAATCGTTATTTTGACAACCAACAATCAATAGTTCAGCAATCTTTTATTTTTTTGCCAGAACAAAATTATGCATGTGTTACTACTTTGCAGCGCTTCTGGACCTTGACTTTTACAAAATGACCCCTTATTGCTTTCCATGACATTAGAAATGACTATCTTTGTTTCACTTAAGTCTGTTTTCCCACACACATCCAAACCCCCGTTTCTTATTAACAATGCAATGTATAATATTTCTTATTTACTCATTCTGACAATACACTCTCTTTGTATATACACCAAAACAGTACATAATACAATGTTCACGAAGGTTTGTCAGAATGTCAGTAATAAAGATCCAGACCAAAATCTGATTAATCGTGCACCAATCAGAACAGAAAGAGGACACATTCCAGTTTCATCTGGTCCAGAGAAGTCCTTTGTGCTCCTTATACGTTAAAGAGGAAATTTTCCAAAGACCTTACTCTCCAAAAAAGCGGAACGGGTTTTTTACGTGTGCTGTGCGCAAAAGTTCTGCTGCGTTGGCACATGGAAATATTGGAGGAGTGGAGTCCGGCGCTGATAGCTAGCCTCCTAGGAAATACCTCTTGAACGAGATTCGAACCGAGTTGCAATTTCTCCAAAACACGTATTTTCATAACCCCAATCTTTCACAGCCATATATCAATAACGAAAACAACCGTGGTTTGATAGGGGACAACATTATATATTATCATTACTTTCATTTCGAGGAGCATGAAATGAGCACCTCAGTGCTTTTTTACATACCAGTTCCTGTGTCTATATCATTTTTGTACATTTTGTTATGCCGTTCCATCGGCACACAATGGACCTTACTCTTCAATACAACGGAAGGGATTTAACGTGTGCGCAAGATGTTCTGCGTGCGTTCGCACATCGGGACAGCGGTTTTATAGTCTCATCCAAAGGTCCAGATTCAATCACCATGTAATGGCATTGCTCTAACACCAGGCTAACCCGTAACCCCCCCCCCCCCACCGCCCCCGCCCCCATCCCCCCCAGGAATAGTCCTGATTTCTGCTCTATACTGTGCATCGAAGAACATATTACTATTTGTACTTGTTCATGTTATTTTTTCCTTACCTGTTCATATTTACGTTTTTGACGAAAGTAATTTATCCTAGGTATTTATAAGATCAACATTACTGATACATTTGTTTTCCTAAATCCTCGTACTTTCTGGCTCTTCATACCATTGGATTTCATTATTGTTTTTTTCAATCAATGTGAAGATCTATTTTCCACTCCCTGGCAGTATCTACAAAAAGTGAGAGTATTTCTGGAGATGTTTTTGCAGAGTCTGAATGTAAAAAGTGAGTCATCTGCCTACATAGAACTGATAACTGAACGCCATCACATAATTCAGCAGCAGCACTTCTGTGACTACAGCATCCTTTGCATGTAGCTCACACTACACTGAGCAATAATTATGCACAGGAAAATGTAGTCACAGAAAATGCCCTGAAAGCCATAAGGTGTCCCTACCCAGAACATGAAGACATTGAACGAGAGAACCAGCCATAACAGAACTCAGCAAAACCCTGACGCTCTTGCCTCTGATCTGGCAAGGCACCTGGGATAAACAGGTTTTCCCAGCAAATACCGAAATGCCTGCAAAGAGACAATCATTACAAAGTGCATGAAATCATCTCTCTGTTGGATTGATGGCAAAGTACCACAAAGACATGAGAATCTAACGTCGGTCACACTAGTACTACAATAAAGGTGACAGAAGGTGACTGCAATAATTATCATGGCATGTCCTTTTCAGCATCGTTGGGAAAGGTTTTTTGCACCAGTAGTACTAACGAGGCTCCAGGTACTTGCAGAGCAAGTCTAAGACGCGCTGAATACCGCAGCCGAGGTTTCCGTGCGCAACAGATCCACTATAGACATGAACTTTTCTCAACACTTCGGATAAAAAACATAGAGAGCAAAGACAGCCACTCTTTTTTGTTGCCCTTCATAGAGCATCACAAAGGTTTTCGATCTCATCAGTAGGGAATGGTCTCTACAAGATCCTTTCCCAAATTTTGATGTCCTCCAAACTTATCATCATCATCATCAGCATCAACACACCATCATCTTCACATCATCACATCATCACAAACACATCATCATCATCATCATCATCAATCATTATCTCAGAATAGATCAACGCAGACCATTAAAGGCACTGTCATCTTTGATGGCTAACATCACCTGCAATTCACCATCCCAAACTCTTGTCTGTTCTTTTCCCGCTAGCCACACTCCACCATCGCCTTCATCTCTTCCTCCTAATGCTTGTTTTTAACCCCCAAACTCATCATTTCATCTTCACCTCACCACCTCCTTCAGATTTCCTTCAAGTTTGTTTTTTCAATGTGGCAGTATGTCTGTCAAATGGAAAAGCCGACTACATTTCCGATTTCATCTCTGAAAAAAACATTGACTAACTTTCTCACCGAAAATTGGCTTAAACCACATGGCCATGAGGCCAAAAATAAAACCGCTGACTTTCCTCCTGGATATAAAACCAGTTTTTTCCCCCCGACTCTCTCGAGGGGGTGGGATTGCCTCAGTCTCAAAGACACATTGGAACCGTCTCTTTCTTTCAGTCCACAACCTTCAATTCTCACATGATCTTTTGTAGTTTGCGAAATCACTCTCAACCTACCTGGCCACCTATTACTATCTGCTGCCTTTTATCGTCCACCCGCCACCAGCCGTAAAAAAACAACCTAACATCTTTCTCTTTTTCACCCAAGAATTCCAGTCACTCCTCGACCACTACAGCCTCTCTCCCAATAAACTTATAATTCTTGGTGACTTCAACTTCCATTTCGACAACCAGTCTTCTCCAGATGTCAAACGTCTTTCTCTTTCTCTGTCCAACTATTCTCTCTCTCAACTGGTAAATGAAGCAACGCACAGATCTGGTCATATTTTAGACTGGCTGATTACTAATGCTTCATTTAATCTTGTCACATCTGTTTCTGTCACCAACGAACTGCATTCTGATCATTCTGCCATTCTTTTCCATCTCAACATCACTGACCTCTCTGATCACTATAACACTCTTCTCCGCCAACTGCTTGATGAGCATGCACCTCCTACTGACCATGTCCTCCCTGACAGACCCTGTGCGCCATGGACATCTTCATAGCGAAATGCAAACGCCGGCAACTAGAACGGCAGTGGTTGAAGTCAAAAACCGAAATCAAAAACACAGCTTTTCCGAAACAAATAAACAAAGTCAAACTGCTAATCATTCAGCAAGACAGACTACTACTCTTCCCAAGTTTTCTGTGCACATCATAAAATTTCTTTTTTCCCTCACCTCAAATCTCCTTGATCTGCAAAAACCAACTCCTCTCCCTAACTCCCACAGCCGTCTGAACTTCCAATCCATCTTTTCTGCCTTCTTTTCAGAAAAAGTCCGAAACATACGCTCCAGACTGATCAGACTCAATTCAGTCCTCGCCTTCCTGAACCCCTTCACTGTCTCTTCCTCTCTTTCCATACATCCCACAAGTGAAAAAGAAATCAAGACAATGCTGCAGGAAATGACTATAAAACTCATGTGACCTTGATCCATAACCTTGCTCCTGTTTTTCTCACAAATGCTTCCACAAATTTGGTACTTATTATCACTAATAATAGTAAACTCATCTCTTTTGTCAGGAAATTTTCATCAGCTCTTAAAAACAGCGATAGTCCACACCTCTACTGAAAAAGCATGACACTCGACCCAACATTCTGACGAATTATAGGCCCTTCTCAAACTTAACCCCTTGTCTCTAAAGTACTAGGAAAAATCGTTCTCAAACAGCTCAACAGTCACCTTCACTCCAATGGTCTCCTTCCCACTTTTCAATCTGCCATTCGCCCCAACACAGCAACCAAAACCACCCTAGTCCACACTTTAGAATACACTTCTACTTGCTCTGACATGCAGGAAAAATCTCCCTCCTCACTCTTCTTGACTTATCTGCAGCCTTTGATACCATAGATCACTCAATTCTTCTTTCTCGCCTCCAAAATACGTTTGGTATTAACGGCACAGCCCTCACCTGGTTTACTTCATACCTCACAGACAGGTTCCAGAAAGTTATTGTAAACAAAATTCAATCAAAACCTGTCAAAATGGAATGTGGAGTCTCTACACTGCTCTACTCTTACATATAATAAACAACCACCATATTGATCATCATTTCTATGCCGATGATACTCAGCTTCAGTGCAGTGATACTGTTGAAAACTTGCCTTCCCTCCTGACAAATATGTCCTACTGCCTTCAAGACATTCAGAACTGGATGACTCAGAACAAGTTACAACTTAATAGCGATAAAACCGAAGCCATGCTCATAGGGACCCAACATAAACTTTCCCTCTAATGGCAAAAAACCTTCAATAGAATTCGGCAATACTCAGTCCTTTTCCCAACTCGTGAAAGTATTTAGGAGTAGTTCTTGACAACACACTTCCTCTATGAAAAAAATCCATCACCCAGACCAGTCATCTTTGCTGCTATCATTACGGAGCATAAGCGCTATTCGCAATTATCTATCCACAGATGCATCTTCCAAGCTTGTCACATCTCTCATACTTTCACATTAAACTACTGAATCCTCTTTGGGCTGCCCTACCAGCATCATCTATCCACTCTCTCAATGCATACAAATCTCTGCAGCTCGACTGGTCCTAAGAAAGAAAAAAATCTGAACACATCACTCCTCTTCTGCGATCACTTCACTGCTGCCTGTCTCACATCTGGAGTATATAATCAATACCCTCTGTTTCAAATGTCTCCACAATTCTGCACCCTCTTACTCTAGTTAACTGTCTTCCACCTGACACTCCATCCGATCCCTTCGTTCAAGCCGCAGATACTTTGTACTTTCGAACACTCCAGATTCAAAACAACCACTGTTGGCCGTCACCTCCTTCTCTGTTTCTGAGTCCAATCCACCTGGAATGACCATT
Organism: Rapana venosa; assembly: GCA_028751875.1. NCBI lineage: Eukaryota > Metazoa > Mollusca > Gastropoda > Neogastropoda > Muricidae > Rapana > Rapana venosa. The sequence goes on from CM054163.1 coordinate 34,450,499, forward strand.
TCTCTTCTCTCCTCACTTTTTTTCACTTCGCCCGAAAGCTTCACTTGATACCTTCAAATCCAGCCTCAAAACACACTTATTTCCTACCTGAACTTTCCCCCCACATAACAGTCTCTAAATTTTCAACAGCATCTTTCTCCTTCTAAAGTGTTGTTTCCGATGGTGTGTGTGTGTGTGTGTGTGTGTGTGTGTGTGTGTGTGGTTTGTGTGTGTGTGTGTGTGGTGTGTGTGTGTGTGTGTGTGTGTGTGTGCGTGTGTGTGCGTGCATGCGTGCAGACGTGCGCGCGCATGGTTTTGAAATCTGTTGTTCATTATGTTTAAGGAGAGTTGCATGCCTGTAAATGATTAAGTGCAAGCGCTTCGATTTGTTTGTTTATTACAAGATTCAGCGCTATATAATTTCCATATATTATTATTATTATTATTATTATTCAACATACGGAGCGGAGTGAAACAGGGTTGCGTCCTGGTTCCCACCATGTTTGAAATCTTCTTTACTGTGGATGTGAAACGGCATTTGGTTTTGCAGCTGAAAGGATCTACCTCCAAACCCAGGTCCAGACTGAAAGCTCTTCAACCTCTTCAGACTATGAGCCAAGACCTAAGTCCTAGCCTGAGGTGCCTGCATGACTTCCTCTTTGCAGACGACCCGTATCAGTACCCGATGATTCATCCAATGACCTCAACAGCTCAATGATGACGTCATCAATGCCTCCTGCAAACCTTCTGCTGACCATAGCTTTGAGAAAACACCAAGTAAATTATTGGACAGGGATTTGACTCTCCCCTAGCCATAAGCATCATTGACCATGACGGGGCACCGTCCATGACTTTATTTAATTCGGCTTAAAACTATTTCAGACACCCTCTCATTCCATGGCAGAGCTCAATAAGCGCATCGGCAAAAGCAGCTACCGCCATGATCAGATGGAGAAAGAAAGCATGGAACAACAGCAACTGACTGATCACAATGACAAAGATTCCAGAACTACATAGCCGAGACAGAATGAGCACCCTCCTGTATGCAGCAAGTCCTGAACTTTGAGAGCCCGGACAAAGCGAAAGCTCAATGTTTTTCACATGCGTTGCCTCAGTCGCAAGCTGAAAGCATCTCCTGTCAGGAACAAGGGCCCAAACAACACTGTCCTGGAAAGAGCTGGATGCTTCCAGTCTGTACACGCTGCTGAAACCGAGACGTATGCGCTCGCCTCGGCCGTGTAATGCACATGACGGACGGATCAGACCCTAACGACCTTCTCTTTGGAGAACTTGTGCAGGGAACATGTCCCAATAATGTAGACGACAGCTGCGATTCAAAGAACGTGTGAAAGAGGCTAAAAAAGCCCTGAACATTGACCCGAACAACTGGGAAGCCGCAGCCCTTGAACATTCAGTCTGGAGACAGACTGTGCAGATAGGTTTCTCCAAGTTCAAAAAGCACTTGCTCAGTAGCACGAAGCAAAGAGAATGAGAAGAAAGGCTGCAGCCAGGCAGACAGACCACCGTCAGACTTCATTTATACCTCCTGCCATAGGGACTGTCAATCCCTGCAGGACTGGCCAGCCACACCCAATACTGTACCAGAATTGTTTCCTAGAACCTAGAACACAACTCCATAGTCTTCCAAGACTGAAAGATGCCATACTTATCAGCTACTTCAATATTAAGTAATCAAAATTTGTCTTGTATTGAAAATCTTTCTAAAAGCCCCTTAAGATAAATTAAAGAGAACTTCAGATAAATTGTCCTTCTTGCCTGTTTACCCAATACAAAACAGTGGAAATAATATATTTTTATGACTGGAAAAACTTTATCTTGAATTCCATGAGGCAGTAATGTGTACCATAACCCTTCTCGCCAAACGAAATCTAAAGCCTTCCTAAAGTAAATGAAAGCACAAAAGTTTTCTTTTCTTTGTACGATAAATTTAAACTATTGTTTTTAATACAAAAGCATGATCTTAAGTCTTGTCTAAGCATGCTTGATTTTCTAACAATATTTTATTACTTTCTAGACAACTTCGTAATGTTATTCCCTTATAATTTTTTTTCAATCAAATTGTTCCCCTATCCCTTTATACAATGGATTATCAACCCCCTCCCCCCACCAACAACAACACACACATACAAACAACCCCTAAACAAAACAAAACCAAATATACCAAAAAACAAAACCAAACCAAAACATAAAAAGTCAAATGAAAGCAACTATTACAGTAATTGTATGAGCAAATATCACCACTAAGCAACATGTTACTCACCGCTAATGTGAACAGCTCCTCTTAAACAGTTGCAAAACAGCTAACGGAACAAACGATAGATTAAGGAATAGTGGGTCATTGAGCACAAGATAACTGGTGTGTAATCCAGAAAAAAGAATTGTTAGAAAACCAGACAAAACCAAAAAATAAAACGTGAGAAAACGTGACAAAACATCGTGACAAAAACACACAAATGACCTGAATGAAATCCAGAACAAAAGATGTTGTGAGAACTAACGGACATTCATTGGGGAAAAAAAGCCCAAAATGAAATGTGGAAATAAAACAGAACAAAGTTGTGCAAAAACAAGGAAAACAGATTTATGGGAAAACGAGACAGATAAATGGAAGGAAACAACAACAAAACAGGTGTGGGAAAACCAGACTAAAGCAGTGTTGAAAAAAGCAGACTGAAAATTATGAGAAAACGAAACAAAACATTGTGAGTAAACCAGAAACATGAACTGTGGGAAAACTAAACACATGAACTGTGGGAAAACTAAACACATGAACTGTAGGAAAACTAAACAAAGCATTGTGGGGGAAACCAGACTAAAGCAGTGTTGAAAAAAGCAGACTGAAAATTATGAGAAAACGAAACAAAACATTGTGAGTAAACCAGAAACATGAACTGTGGGAAAACTAAACACATGAACTGTGGGAAAACTAAACACATGAACTTTAGGAAAACTAAACAAAGCATTGTGGGGGAAACCAGACTAAAGCAGTGTTGAAAAAAGCAGACTGAAAATTATGAGAAAACGAAACAAAACATTGTGGTAAACCATAAACATGAACTTGGGAAAACTAACCACATGAACGTGGAAAAACCAAACACATGAACTGCATGGAAAACCAAACACATGAACCGTGGACAAACTAAATAAATCACCTGTGGGAAAACGCGATTAATAGGGATAAATTAAGAAGAAAAAAATAGAATGCTTGCCGGTAGAAAGGCTAAACAATGGTAGACAGATAGACAGACAAATATACAGACAGAAAGACGGAGCCTTCAAAGACATAGGCCAAAAGTCCAGATGGACAGCCTGGTTGACAGCCACATAATGCGTATAAATCATACATCATACATACATCGCATACATACGATACATACATGCATACCTACATACCTGCCTACCGTACCTACCTACTACATACATACCTAACATACATACCTACCGACATACATACATACATACCTACCTACATAATTACATACATACATACCTCAACATACATACATATATTACACTGCATACTTACATACATACATACTAAATAATACATACATACCATGCATGCATACTACCAGCATACATACATACATACCTACATACCTACATACATACATACATACCTACATCCTACTTACATACATACCTACATACATACTGCATACTATCTATTTCTTTCTGATCAGAGCAAAACACATGTCAGTATCAAAATATGTGGTTCGTATCCTCTTTTATTCAAATCATAAAAGAGTAAATATTTTATGAAATCAAGACACTGATTTTTCCTAAGCAAGCACGCAATATTTCTTTTCTGCAGCCAATATAAAAATTACACAGACACAGTTTTCATGCAAGATAAGACATCTATAGATCACAATTCCAATTTTTACCAGTTGTTTATCAGTTTCCTCCTGGAAAAAAAAAAACATTGTCAGCTAAATTTGACATCAACTAACAACGAAATAAAGAAAAATGAAGAATCAGAAATCTTCTCACCTGTTGATGTAAAAAGTCACTTAGAAAGAATTATTCTAATTACTTAAAAGTGTATACTGACGGGATCTGTATTATGAAACAGGCCAAAGTGGTGTGCATATGTGATGTCCGACTTAAAATTCAAAATCTTTCATTTAGGACAGCATTTTTCTATTTTTACTTCTGAATTATTTGCAATTCTATAGCTTTGAATTTTCTGTTGATACTGCTGTTGATTTGCCAAATACGGTTTTTCCGTTGACTCAAAAGCAGTGTTAATGCATTAAAAGACATGCAATGGTAAAAATAAGGAATGATATTGTATTGAGATTAAACTTCCTGAACATTTTATTGCAAAGCAGAGTCATCGAGCATAACTTTTTGCTGGATCCCCTCCACTGTGGAATTTAAAATCGAAGAGATGTTGATTCTTTGGCAAAACAAGGGTGCCTCTGAATACATACTGAAGTGTTTGCTTCTAATCTTGCAATTTGTCGTCTTATTAAATTCATTTAAGTTAAGGGAAATGCATGCAACAAAGATTATAATATAAAAAAACATGATCAGCAGTTTCCTTGCTCACGGAAATTAGGAAATTCTCATACATAAACTGAGATTAAACGCATGGAATACTAAATATTCAAAAAATGTAACCTGTTGTTCTATTCCCCTTTCAATCCCACCATTTGTTGTTTGAATTGCCCAATCTCTTTTTGACATGTATAAAAAAGGAGGTTTTAGATAGTCATAAGAAATAAGCACTAGTAAGGAGGTTTTATATGACTCTAAGCAATCCATATGTCCAGTTGCTGAAGTTAATATATTCTTCACCTGTAAGACAATTTTCGTGTAGATTAGTTTATATAGATATATATATATATATATATAATATAATATATATATATTTATAATAAAAAAAAAATATATATATATATATATATGGTGTGTGTGTGTGTGTGTGTGTGTGTGTGTGTGTGTGTATTTATATATGATTGCGTGTAAGTTAGAGAGAGAGAGAGAGAGAGAGAGAAGAGAGAGAGAGAAGATGGGGTGTTTAATAATAGGTACTTTGGTAATGAATGCGGGTGTGGGTAAATCACCATGTAGTGAATAGACATTAAACAAAGAAAAACAAAACTAACAAACAAACATGCATGCATACATACCTACCTACAGACATAAATACATAATACAAACATGCATACACCCATATCATACAACACACACCTACAATACATACATACATACATGCAATCATACATACATACATACATACATACATACATACATACATACATACGTACGTACGTACGTACATAGATACATGGATTGGTGGTCTAAAGATAACACACCTGCCTAGAAAGCCAAAAGTCCCGGTCGAAAGTGTGCGGTGGTTTGAATCCCGTTTGGGCCCAACACTTTTTCCCCATCTATTAGACCATGAGTGGTGGTCTGGGTGCTAGTCTTTCGAGTGAGACGATAAACCGAGGTCCCGTGTGTTAGACATAATTGTTTAGCGCACGTGAAAGAACCCACGGCAACAAAAAATGTCACCGGCAAAATTCTGTAGAAAAAAGCCACTCTGATAGGGAAACAAAAACAGATGCAGACAGGAAAAGAAAAACAAAATAATGGGTGGCGCTGCTCTTGTGGCGACGCGCTTTCCCCAAGGAGAGCAGCCCGAATTTCACAAAGAGAAATCTGCCGTGACTTAAAGTGATATAAATAAATTAATTAATAAAAATGTGGACATACATACAAACAGTCAAAGAGACGGACAGACCAAACACCTGCTGTTTTTGTAGCACACAGACGCCCACTCAACAACACGCACGCAACACACTCACACACACGCACGCACAACGCACGTACGCGCGCAACATACACACACACTTGTTTCATACATTCTTTTTCTTTTGCAGGAGACACTGATAGACCCCAACCCCCTTCTCTCTCCTCTCTCTCTTCTCACTCTCTCTCTCCCTTCTCTCTCTCACTCTCTCTCTCTCCTCTCCTCTCCCTCTCCTCCTCTTCCTCTCTCTCTCGCATCTTTGTCCTTAGACGGACATGTTACGAAATCGTTTTTTCAAACATTATGGGATAGTCTTTAGAGTCTCTTGTAAAAGTTTGTTTATGTTTATTTGATAAGAGGATCGGTTCCAGAGCTGAACTGAATCGTTTTATAATTCCATTGTTTAAAAAAGACAAAATAAACGACCCAAATAATAGTAGAAGGGGGAATTATTTATGTATACAGCAAGCAAACAAACACTTAAGTAATAAAATCAAAGATTATATAAGTGGATTGAAGCAAATCATAATCCAGGTGAATATAAACAGCATCAAGAAAGACTAAAGTACAATTGATCATATTTTACGTTATTGGCTGCCGATAAAAAACAGTTTGTAAACATTCATAAACTCTATGTAGCCTTCATTGATGTCGAAAAGCCCTTGAATATAATTATTCAAGCATCTTTAAAAACTGGCCAATTCTGTGCAAAAATTTGTAATAAAGGAAAGTTTAACAACTGTATAAAAAGTATGGACAACGATGTATAGGCAAAATAAAAAGGGGCTAAGTTTAGTGACTATGTATTTTTTAATGTATGCAAAGGGTTTAACAAGGTAGACATATGCACCCACTTCTGTTTTGTAATTTTATTAATGAAACCTAGCTCTTGATATCATCAAAAATGGGAGACATGATGTTATTTTTGATCTAGTAGAATTATTTGTTAAGTTCTTTGCAAACAATATTGTTTTGTTATCTGATACTGCTATTGGTTTGTAAACGCAACTGAACAGTTTGTACTCTGCAGCTCAAAGCCTTCAGCTTGAAATAAACATGGAAAAGGTAATATTATAGTATTTCAAAAGGGTGGATATCTGGCTGCTGGTAAAAGATGGTTTTAAGGGATATCTCAAATCAAAGTTGTAAATGCTTATAAGTATCTAGGTATATATTTTTCTGCTAAGCTTATTTTTACTTTTGCCTGTCAATATCTTGTGAACAGAGGTAAACAAGCAGTTATGAATATATCAATGTTTTTGAACAAATTTGACAGTAGTTTAGCAGAATTTTTTAAAAAGTTATTTGGTGCACAGGTGCAGCCAATTTTTCAGTATGGTGCAGAAATATGGGCTTTCTTTGCAGGGCATGAAATTGCAAAAATACAGTTATTCACAATAAAATGATTCCTACTTGTTCACAAACACCAAGCAATCTAGTTTATGGTTAACTTGGAAGACATCCATTGTATTTAAATTCTTAGGTGAAATGCATTGCCTATTGGTTAAAAGTATCACAGATGTGTGAAAACAGACTGCCTTCCCAAGCTTTTGAATAGAAGTAGATGAGAGAGGGAAGATAACATAGGTGACGAGTGTGGGTGTGTTTGTGTGAAAATGGTTTTGCATTTGTGTGGCTTAATCAGGGTGTTTGTGGTGTGTCAAGAGTTTTCTGGCCTCCTTTAAACAAGGCATCATAGCTTGTTGATTACAAAATTGGGAGAGGCACATTCAAAGTAGCACACAATTTCTTTATATAGATTATTCAAAGCAAATCACCTTGTTTAAGGCACATCCCTCACCTGGTTTAATTCATACCTTACAGACCAATTCCATATAGTTGCAGTAAACAAGATTCAATCAACACCTACCAAACTGGAATGTGGAGTCCCACAGGGATCAGTTCTTGGCCCTGTTCTTTTTACTCTCTATACCGTTCCTCTTTCACACATAATAAATCGTCATCAGATCAACCATTATTTTTAAGCAGATGACTCTCAACTTCTTAACAGTGATACTCCCGAAAATCTGCCTTCTCTCTTGATTAATATGTCCTACTGTCTTCAAGATATCCAAAATTGGATGATACAGACCAAGTTACAGCTAAATGCAGATAAAACGAAGCCATGCTTGTAGGGACAAAACACAAACTCTCTTCCAACACAACATCTTCAATATAATTGCAATACCCTGCCCCCCTTTTATCACTTTGTAAATAGGGGGACGTTAAAACAACACACCCATGAAAAATTTCAACCAAACCGTGGCCCCGCTCTTTCTGTTTCGGGTCCAGGATCGAATGACCCCCTTTTTCCCTTCCCAAAACCTTCTTAACTTTTTTTTAAACCCGGGCCCTCAAACACATTTATTTCAAACCTAAAGATCCCCTTTGCCCATTTCATTTTTGTCCCTCCCCTCAACACCCAAAACCCCCAGCCCCTCCCAATTTACAACCTTATGTGTTTGCGCGCGTGCAAGTGGGGGCGTGCATCAGCGGTGTGTGTAATAATTTAATTTTTGTAAAAAACCCCAACCTATTAATTGTAACGGCTGCATAAATGAATAATGAATAAAGCGCTTTGTCATTTTTTTTCAAATATGCACAAATAAACTCCAGTATTATTATCAAAAATTCCTGTATTATTAATTATTAAAATTTTTATTTTTTTATTACTAGACCTCCTCCACCCCTTTTCCCCCCCCTTTGGAATAATGGTAGGGGTTTTTTCCCTATAAATAGCATCCTTCACCTTGGGAAAATTTTGTCATAGGAATTTCTTTCTTCTTCTTTTTCTTCTTCTTTTTTCTTTTTCTTCTTTTTCTTCTTTTTCTTCTTTTTATTATTACATTATTTTTATTATTCAATTTTTTTGTTTCGCCCCCCCCACGGGGCCTGGTTTGATTGATTATTCGTGAACGCGACCCGGGTATGATTTTCGTTCAAAGGGTTTTTCCCCCCCCTTAACATCATGCCGACTACACTCTCCCCCCAAAGTCTTCCCATGAACATAAACCGAGGTCCCGTTGCGAATGCCGCAAACATCTGTGAACACATTTAAAAAACCCCTTCCCGGTTTTTCCGAAGAAGGCATTTGTGCTGGGGGGGAACCGATACAACATTTAAAAAAAAGAAACACGGGGGCTGATAAAAAAACACACAATCTTATTTTCATTTCCCCCATTAAAAAAGACTTTTTAAAAAAACTAAGACCAAGGGGGAAAGGGGGAGAGAAGAAGAGAGAGGGGAGGAAAGAGAGAGAAAGAGAGAAGAAGATGGGGCAGAAAAGACAACAAAAAAGAGAGTTTTAAAGAAAAACAAGAGACAAAAACACAAGAACAAGTAACACAAAAAGAAAGAGAGAAGCTAGATGGAAAAAGATAAAAAAGATAGAGAAAAAGGAAGAGAGGAGAGAGAGAGAGAAGAGAGAGAGAGAGAGAGAGAGAGAGAGAGAAAGAAGAAAGGCCCACCTTTCGAAAACGGAACAGGTTTTTAATTGGCCAAATTTCGCTGCGTCACACACGGGGCCTCGGGTTTTTAGTCTCTCCGAAGGGCTTTGGGGGAAGTGAAGCTGCACTGATTTTAACTCCAGGGGAAAATATCCCCTTTAAAGGGAATCGAACCCGGGTTTCAGATTGCGAGCGCAATGTTTTTAATCACTAGGCATCTCGTCCCCCCATCCTTCCTGTTGCTGTCTGTTTTTTCATCCCGCCTTCTGTCTTTAGGTATGTATGTATTCCCTCTCTTTTCTCCTACCTCCCGGGCCCCCCCCCCCCCCCTCTTTTTCTCACCACCTCCTCTCTCTCTCTCTCTCTCTCGCCCCCCCCCCCTCCACCCCTCTCTCTTTCTGTTTTCCTGTTGTCTATTCCCTCTCCCTCCTCTCTCCCCCCTTTCTTTCCCCCCCTCCCCTCTACAGGGGAAAGACAGGGTGTGGGAGGGAGAAGAAACAGGGGGGGGCGGCAGAGGAAACAGGGGAGGTTGGGGAGAAGACAGGTGGAGAATAGGGAATAAAATAATAATAATAATAATAATAATACAACAACAATAATAATATAAATAATAATAATATAATATAATAAATAATAATAGTATAAGTAAGTATAGTATAGTATAGTATAGTAGTAAGTAGTAGTACATAGTAGTAGTAGTAGTATAAAGATAAATGGAATTATAAGTGCTGTATCTTGCACAGACAAATCAAAGCGCTTGTACTCAACAGATTTTTTACACAGTCTAGCAACCAATAGCGAGTAATAGTTCTAACAAGTCCAAATGCGCGCGCGCGTACACACACACACACACACACATACACAGGTTATACACTTTGGCAGGGTGTTGGATTTTTTGGCTGTTGAAAAGCAGGGATAGCTATAAAATTAAATAGGAGAGGAAAATCTAGGTTTGAAACAAATATGTCTTGAGGCCCGATTTAAAACTATCACAAGAAGGCCTTTGGCGAAGAGAGATAGGGAGGCCATTCCAAATCGATGGACCAGAAACACAGAAAGAGCGATGAACGACGGTAGACTGGCTGAATCTAGGTATTCGTAAGCACAAGGTATCTGCAGCAGAGTGAAGGGAACGAGAAGGAGTGTACATATGAAGACATTCACAAAGGTAGGAGGGTGCTGTTTTGTGGAGACATTTGTAACAGAGGGTACAGATCTTATAGTTTATTCTTTGTGGCACAGGCAGCCAGTGGAGAGATCGCAAGAGAGGGATAATGTGCTCATAATTTTTTTCTTTCTGAGGACTAGTCGAGCTGCAGAGTTTTAAATACGTTGAAGGGAGTGAATAGATGGTGCTGGCAAACCAGCCAAAAGAGAACTGCAATAGTCCTGATGTGAAAGAATGACATATGCCACGAGTTTGGATGTTGCGTCTGTAGACAGGTACATTCGATTTGCACTAATACACCATAATTGATAGTAACAGGACTGGCAGGTCTGGGTGATGAAGTTTTGCATAGAGAGTGTGTTGTGGATAATGACCCCCAGGTACTGTACAGCAGTGGGTAGAGAGCTGATGCGTTGCCGAAATCTATTGAAGCTGTTGTAATGGAAGAGAGTTTGTGTTTGGTCCCTACAAGCAGGGCTTCAGTTGTATCAGCGTTAAGTTGTATTTTGTTCTCTATTTTGTATATCTTGAAGGCAGTAGGTCATATTTGTCAAGAGAGAAGGAAGATTTTCAGGGGTGTCACTGCTTAGAATCTGAGAGTCATCTGCATAAAAGTGATGATTGATCTGATGACAGTTAAAATTATATGTCACAGTGGAGTGTTGTAGAGAGTGAAAAGAACGGGGCCCAGAACTGATCCTTGCAGGACTCCACATTCCAGTCTGGCAGGTACTGACTGTGACTGTCTGGAATCAGTCAGTGAGGTATGAGCTAAACCAGGTGAGGGCTGTAGCAGTAACACCAAACGTTTCTTGAAGACGGGAGAGAAGAATAGAGGGGTTAATAGTGTCGAAGGCTGCAGATAAGTCAAGTAGAGTGAGGAGGGAGATTTTCCCTGAGTCAGAAGCAAGTAGAAGCATGTTTAAGGTGTGGATATCTCATCCTTCCGATGAGGCTATAAACCGAGGCCCGTGTGCGAACGCATGCAGAACATCTTGCGCACAAGTTAAATCATGTTCCGCTTATCGAAAGAGTAGTCCATTGTGTGCTGGTGGGAACAGATGACAAAATTTACATAACCGCATACACACGTGGACTGGATGTAAAAAAAAAAAGCACATGAGTGCTTATTCATTATCCTTGAACAACAAATCTGAGCGCTTTGATTTGTTGCATTATAAGATTCAGCACTCTATAAATTCCATACATTAGTAGTAGTAGTAGTAGTAGTAGTAGTAGTAGTAAGTATTACTAGGGTGGTTTTAATGCTGTGATTGGCGCAGGAAGAAGACTGTTTCAGAGAAGGTGGTTGTTGAGCTGTTTCAAGGCTTCTCTTTCAAGGACTTTAGAGAGAAAAGGTAGGCTGGAAACATCTGTAATTCTTCAGAATGTTAGGGTCAATGTTATGCTTTTTGAGTAATGATGTGACTAAAGCAGTTTTGAGAGCTGAAGGAATATTTCCAGAAACAAGAGATGAGTTTACTATCTTCATGATAGTGGGTATAAGCTGTGGCAGGCACTGTGCGAAAAGAGAAGCAGGTATGGGTCGAGACCGCTTGATTTTATATTCATTCATATAAGAATTGTCTCGATTTCTTTCTTGCGTGCTGGATGAAAGAAAAGGAGAGGAGTGCCAGAAAATTGAGTATCAGAAATTGCAGGCTGGAAAAAAATCTGATCCAAGCTAGAGCGAGTGTTGCCGACTTTGTCAGAAAAGAATGCAGAAAATATAGCAGGAAGTTCAGAGTGGTTGTACATAGAAGGCAGAGGGCTTGCTTTCACAGATCCAAGAAGAGTGGATGTGAGGGAAAACAGAGATTTCATAGATGTGGCATCAAGAACTTGAAAAGAGTAATACTTATTTTGCTAAATTGATTAAGGTTTTAACTTAAATGATTTGTTTACAAAGAAGCTGTTTTTTTAAATTTTATTTTGTTTTTCGCCATTGCCGTTCTATTTCGGGGTTTTGCATTTTGCGAAACCCGGATGTCATGGGGTTTAAAATGGTGCACAGGCCTATCAGTCAGTAGAGGTCAGTAGGAGGTGCATGCTCATCAAGAAGTTGGGTGAGGACGGTATTATAGTGTTGAGAAGGGTCAATATGGTCATAAAATTTGTGATAGAAAGTCACAGCTTGGGAAGAAAAGTGTGAACATCTATGGCCTGAGGGTTTTTGACAGTAATGCACTTCTTGTTTCGATAGCTTTGTAATGTTAGAATGATCAGGAGCAGTTCCATGACAGATACAGGGTAAGGGAAAACAGAGATGGGTAGGGTAGAGGGTAGGTAGAGGGGGACAGGTAGGGTGGTTAGAATAGGAAAGAGTAAAAGGGCTGGATAGGGTGGACAGGCAAAGGGTGGGAGTAAAAAACAGGGGGGAGTGGGGGTAAGGGAAAGGGGGAAGGGGGGTAAGGGGCACATGGCGTGGGGGAGTGAAGCAGGGGGTGTAAAAATAAAGGATGACAGGGTTGGTAGGGGAACAGGTAGGGGGGGGTAAGTGGGGGAGGGCATGGAAGGGTAGGGGGAGGAGACAGGTTTAAGGTTTGTAGAGACGAAGGGGGTTGGGTAGAGAAAGGGCAGGGTGGCTGCAGGGGCGGATGCCAGTGTCAGAACATTTCGTTTCCCCCTCGACACCCTTTTGTTCCCCTTCAGGGGGTATTTTCCTCTGGATAAAATCCGGGAACTCCCTCTCCCCCAATCCTTCAGATAACTAAAAAACCCCAGCCCCGGTGCGAACGCACCAAAAAGCTTGCCATACGAAAAAACCGTTTCCCTTTTTTAAAGAGTAGGCCCCTTTTGCCGTGGGGAAAAATGCAAATTCCAAATCCCATCACGGGGGGTGGATGTAAAAAAGCACATAATGCTTATCCATTTTCACATAAAAACAATAACAATAGAGTAGAGTATAATAATAAAATAATAATAATGAAATAATGATAAAAAAAATAAAGAAATAAAATAATAATAAAAAATAATAATAATGATAATATAATAATAATAATAAAAATAAAGAGGAAACAAAATAGAGGGAAGGGAAAAAAGGGTAAGGAAGAAAAGATAGGTGGGCTTAGGGGAGAAGAAGATAATGTTGGTAGGGAAGGGGGACAGGGTGGGGGGTAGGTAAGGGGCGGGGAGCGTAGGGGAAGGGCAGGGTTGGGTAGGAAAAGAGGGCAGGGTAAGAGTAGGTAAGGTGGACAGGGTGGACATAGGTAAGAAGGACAGGGGTTGGTAGGTAAAGGGGGACGGGGGAGAGAGCAAAAGTTTCCCAACGCAACACCAATGGCAATACTCTCCAAACTTCGGATCACGGAGAATTAATATGTGTTTAAGTTATTAAGTGTGCGTTCGCACACGGACGTCGGTTCAAATTCTCAACCGAAAGACTTTGGGTGAGTTGATTCGCCACATGAAGTAAACCCGATAGGAAAAAATCCTCTATTGAACAAGAATCCAACCTTTGGTTGGCAGATCACGAACATAACACAGCTAAACCCCATCCTATTCCGTCCCAAAACGGAACAGGCAGTCAAAGAAAAAGAAATAATAATAATAATAAATATAACATAATAATACATATTTAATATTAATAATAATAATAAACAACAACAACAATAATATAATAATAAATAATAATAATAAAATAATAATAATAATAAAAATAATAATAATAAAAAACAAACTCCTAGGAGAGATTTTCCACAAGGTGAAGATCTATTTATACTGACGTTTGCTAACCCCGTCCCCAATAGGGTGGTGGCGGGTGGGGGAGGTGTTAATCTCAATAAAGCCTTGAAAGAAACAAAAACCAACAACATCCCATCTCCTGCCTCTCCTTCCCCCCCCCCCTCCCTCTACTTACCTCCCTCCCCCCCTACAATGGGTCCAATGATTTTTAGACAGGTGGAAAAAAAAGAAGTGTGAAAAGAATGGAAATCAAACACAACCCTGAATAACACAGGCACCACAACCTGGTGGTGATACACCTCTAGAATAATAGACAACATCCTCCACCCTCTTCTCCCCCCCACCCCCCCCACCACCTTCTCTCTGATCCCCACCCCTCACCCCCCATCCCGACACCTCCTTTTAAATAGTCCTGGTGTTTTTGAAAGGTCAGGACACATTGTGTATTAAAAAGCAATTGTGTATCAAACCTATATCACTGGCACAGTGGCATGGTGAATGTCACACCTGCTGAAAGCCCTACCATTGGTTAATTTAGCTTGCGGATCCACCTTCATACCTATTCACCTACCTCCCCCACCCCCCCAGTCCTATATACTGATTGGCACCACAGAAGATGTTGCTGACATTGTAGCTTATAGAGTGAGAAAAGCTCCTCCTGGTGGAGATTATAATGAATAAACATGGCCCCTGTGCCCACTGTGTCTGTTAGTCTCTATTGTGAGTGTGTGTGAGTGTTTGTGTTTGTGTTGTTAGTGTGTGTGTTGTGTTTGTAGTGTAGTGTGTGAGTGTGTGTGTGTTTGTGTGTGGCCTGTATGCTTCTAGCTCTGTGTTTCTTAGGTGGCCCAATTGTTTGTTTGTTAGTCTGGTCCTGTCTGTAATGTCTGTTTGTCTTCTTACCTCCCTCTGTCTTTCCTGCTCTGTCTGTGGGGGGTATAAATCTTTTCTTTTTGTCTGTTAGCAGTCAGCCTGTCTACCTTTAATCCCCCAGGGTTTTCCCCCTGGGGTCTGTCTCTTTTGTCTGTCCTGTCCATCTCTTTTGTGTCTGCTAATGTCTCTTCTTTCTCTTGTTGTCTGCTCTAATCTCTGTCTGGCTGGCTGGCTGGCTGCTTGTCTGTCTGAACTGTCTGTATGTCCGCCTTCTGTCCGGCATCTAGTCTTCCTGCCTGTCTGTCTGTCTGTCCGCCTGTCTGTCTGTCTGCCAGTCCTGTCTGGCTGCTTGTCTGCCTCCTGTCTTTTAATGTATGTCCTGCCTGTCTGTTTTGTCTCTATCTTTTTCTTTTAACCTGTCTGTCTGCTTGTTGTATCTGTCTGTATACATGTATGTCAGCCAGACTGTATGTCAGTCACCTCCCTGGCCATTTCCTTCTTGTCTTGTCTGGTCTCCGCCGTTTATCTGCCGTCCGTTTGTCTGCTTGTTGTATCTGTATGTCTGACGGCATTTGACAGAACTAACCATCATTTGATGCCCTAATCCTACAGCTCATAACTCTTTTAGAGACTCAAGGCCGCCTTTAGGCCATTGTTTGTGCTACTACCTTTTCTGATTTAGTTTTTGTTTTTCTTCTGTGTGAAAATAAACTTTGATGCAATAGAACCAATATAAGAGAGAACAGAGAAAGAGGCATGACAGACAGACAGAATGGTATGTGGGGACGCAAGAGAGATAGAGGGTGTTGGAAGCGAGACATAGACTGAGATATGATAGATCAAGAGTGATAGAAGTGGTAGATAGAGAGAAAATGAGAGAGGCAGAAGAGAAAAGGAAGTGAGAGAGGGAGCGTAGGTAGAAGAATAGAGAGATAGAGAGAGAGATAGAGAAGAGAGAGAGAAAGAGAGAGAGAGATAGAGAGAGAGAGAGAGAGAAGGAGAGAAGGCAAGAGGTATAAACATGGAGAGAGACAAAGAGACAGACTGAAACGCCCCAGAGTCCGGATACAGAACGAGAGAAAGACAGAGACTGAGAGAGAATGACAGAAACCCTGAGAGACAGACAACCACGACAGATAGACTGAGACAGAGAGACAGCCAAACCTAATAAA
Source organism: Rapana venosa (assembly GCA_028751875.1). Taxonomy (NCBI): domain Eukaryota; kingdom Metazoa; phylum Mollusca; class Gastropoda; order Neogastropoda; family Muricidae; genus Rapana; species Rapana venosa. Next base: position 34,466,603 of record CM054163.1, read on the forward strand.
AGAAAGAGAGAGATAATACATATAAGAGAGAGGGAGAGAGAGAGAAAGAGAGAGAGAGAACTCAGAACTCTGAAAATTTTAAATAGCACATCGCCTTGGGCACCATACACTGCAAAGTTGATTTTGGGAAAGCATACGATATAACGTAAGTACATAATAACACAGTAATCAAACTTTGATACATATTCATTCAACAAGCGTTTTTCGTATAGGAAACACCTCTAAGTGCAGATTAAGTTTAGTTTAACTTAATTTTATGAGTGCTAGTTTTTTGAAACATGTAAACTCGTATCATACAAGAAGAGAGAACATGTCCATACGGTATGGTTACTTCTATAACAATAAAATGGGTTTTTTTTTTGTGTTTCAATTCCTTGATAATTAGAACTTTAATCTCACACTTAAGTAGTTATTCATTTATATCTGTTTAAAATATTATAACACAAAATATCCAAATAGATTTGTCTTTCTAGTACATTATTTTGTTTTAGAAGTCCTTGAACACAAAATGTTAATATTCTATATTGCATGCTATTTTCCATGCAGTTTGCTGTAAACAGAGCACCAAGCTTTTGTTTCAATAAAGAAAGTAAGAAACAAAAAACACAACACACACACAGATTCTTAAAATCCATAGCAAACCAGATGCACTACTAGACAATGAGAAAATATGTTAAAGTACATTTTATAGAAGTATTGAGAAGTTAATCACGACACCATATAATGATGTGAAAACCAATACTACAACAATCACTTTTAAAAGCCCCCCCCCCTAACAATTTCTATTTGATTTTTTTGCTGATTTTGCATAAAAAAGGCAAAAAAAGTGATACCCCCACTCAGTAATTGAAAAGCACACCCACAGTAGAAGAGCAGATCATGATAAGCTCAAGTGTAAAATAATTTCTTCCGTCGTTGATTGCATTGAACACATATTTGATAAATTATGTGTGGTGGAAGGGTTTTGTGGGCTCATAACAAAACGTGCAGAGGAACTTTCGATTCCATTGGAAATTAAAAGTCTAAGCATCATCATAGGACAGGCAAACAAAAAGTGCTGTTCATATTCAATAGGAAATTTTAACAAAATGGACAAGCTTTTCATGGATAGTGCATTTAACAACAAAAAGCAAAAATGCAATAGTTCAGATTATAAGATTATTTCAAAAATTATAAAGAAATGACAGCAAAAACGTACTTACAATCTTCGTATACAAAAATACAACCAATGTTTGCAATATGCAGCAGAAATATTGGGAATAAACAGGTTAGAACACATATAAAAAGTGCACATGTTGTGCCTTTTAAAAACAAAAGGTTTCTAGGAGTGCCAACCCAGACACCAAATAAAATGTAATAATTTGGATTTTGGGTGGTCTCCATCTCTAATTGGAATTCATACGTTACCTGCTAATATATTGGTTTAGATTATAAGAAATGAATACAGAACGATAACCAATATGGCCTATCAAACATTACAGACGACAATTAGACCTATAGGGAAGCATTCTGGTATCAAAATAAAATAAATATTAGTATGACTGTTTTAAATAATGTTTGGAAACAGCGATGTTTGGAACGTGAGAAAACAATTCTGCATAATTTTAAACAGATGCTTGTGCTAATGTAAAAACATGAAAGGACAGGTAACTCACAGAGAACGTGACAGATATCAACCTTAGCCCGACAATCAAGAACCGGTTTTGAAAAAAGAGAGAATAATAGATTGATAGATTGAGAAATATAGAGAACCAGAACTCAATTTCAAGAAATTTAATGTATCTAGGCCTAACCAAAATACCATGGTTGGCGTAGGAGAAAATGACCATACCACAGAGTGGGCAAAATCCCCAAATAAAAACACAAAACCAATCACAAATTCATTGAAAGAAATTAATGAAGACAATGCACAAATGCATAAAAATACAATATGTATCAAACACAATTCATTATCTTTATCTAAGAGTAACCCTCCTTATGTCTGAACAAACACAAAGCTATAGTATTCTCCAAAACAGAACAAAACAATTAACGGTGTATTCATTTGAGATTTAAATATCTTTAATACAACAAGCTTTTCTCTTAATGTTGCATGGAAAAAATATTTAGACAGGCAGTGAATTTTGTATTTGTTTACTGCTTTAATGTAGATGTGGTAAATGTGTATCAACCCTTCCCTTAAAAATATATTCATAAATCATTATACTCAAAAATTCATAAAGGAAATGCATTTCAACTTCAAACTATGAGTGTTATCCAAAGTCGACATTGTTTTCTTCTGCATCTGTGCACTATATCGATGTACATGTTGATGAGATTGTGATAAAACATTACTTTCCACCTTGACACAGCAACTCTTAACAGTAGTTAATCAAACAGTAAATATAAATTCTATAATAAGAGAGAGATAGAAAGTCAAAACATACTGATAGACAACATACAAGGAAGACAGACAGAGAGACAGCGCGCGACAAAACACTGAGAGAGAGGTAGATAGAGAGTCTAACTGACTTAAAGAGAGGGTGAGAGAGAGAGATTAAAAGTGAAGAAAGTAAGAAACGAAAGGAAGAAAGAAAGAACAGAAGAAAGAAAGAAAAAATAAAGAAAAGATAATAGATAGATAGATAATAGTAGATTTATCGATACAAAAGACATATAAGGGGAAGAAAAGACATAGATCAGAGAAACAAACCAGAAACACACAAGGGAGAGACAGAACAAGACAGGCAATGACCCGAACGCCTGAGAGAATATAGTATAATGGGTGTATGTGTATGAGTCAGTATAGTGGTGTGTCAAACGCGTGAGCATGTGTGTGTGCCTGTGGTGTGTGTAGGGGGGGGATTATTGTGTGTGTGTGTCTTTTTTCAACAGGTATTCCACTTAAAATGATTTTTAGGCAGAAGGTATGTGTGTTATGTGTATGTTGTGTTTGTATATGTGTGTATGCATTGTGCTTGCGTATGCATGTGTGTAAATTGTTTTTTTGTGTTCAAGTGTCTGCCCTGGAACACAGTGAAAAAAAAATACTATTCCCAAGAACAACAAACAGTGGCAGATAAAACAACTCTTTTATGGCACAGTTGAAAAAGCAAGGCCCTTTTACCTCAACATGACAGGCTAGGACAGTCATGGACAATGGTCAGCCAACTCAAGGACCTAACCTTAGTCACACGAGGCCGGAATACAGACACTTGAAAAATGGGTAGCACAGTGTCAAGATTTGGAGGGGTTCAACAATGTTAAGGTGTTTGCAGACATGGTATTGAGACAACTGTTATTAGAATATTACAATCATAAAAGGAGAAGAGGGCGGATCATGAGGCAAGCACCAGTGCGAAAGCGCTGCCGCCAGCCTACAGCCCACTGCACGCCCCCTGCCCAATCAGCCCCAAACCAATCCAAGCCAGTTACGCTGCCCCAACGGGGGGGGGACCAAGCTGGGCCGCCCGCTGGAGCCCCGCCCACCACCGACCCCCGCCCTATACCACCACCTCCGCCTCCCCCAACCACCAGCACCGCCCCATAATCAATCTGCCCGAACCAACAGCCAGCCACCCTCAACCCCGCCTGCCCCACTCTAGCCTGTCCGCCCTCATCCTCACCCTCCACCTAGGCTCCACGCCCCAAATGCCATACCCCCAAGTCCGGCGCCTGAAAGCCCCCGCGGTTTCCCCAGGAACCTGCCCGCCGCCCGCCCTGCCCACCACACCCCCCGTGCCAGGCAGACCATCCTTCCCGAGGGGGGCGATTAAACCGTTGCAATAGAGTTGAAGGGACAAAAACGAGCGAGTAAGTAAAAAATGATGAGAAAAGAAGAAAGAACAGAATTGTGAGAGCACTCACAACCACCCATATTTTCTCACTACAAATGAACACAAATAAAAATAGTTTAACACGAGTTCCACATTGCCCAACACATTCTAAAATTCTTAATGAGCAGTAATCAACACACGATGATGAGTACGATACCCATGGAACCTGTTACAATGAGTCCACAACACTGTGTAAAAGAATTACCACAATGTAGTGAGAAGTGGGGGATGGGGGGGGGATCTAAGAGGGCACCACAACATGGCCAAGCAAATGTTTGGTACCCAAACAGTTACCGTGATGGTGGAACCCAAAAGATAATGAGTCCAGATTTGGATTGCATGGACACTATAGCTGACAGGATAAACTACATAGTCATAATGAAATCCCTGACAAAAGGGACTTAATTATTTAATTATTTATTTTTTATATTAATCTTTTATATTGATGATAAATTGAGATAAGCCCACATTTCATATATACATCCAGACCCCTGTGTGTATCGTTTTTGTAAATTTAGTCATTTATTGCCACAGCACACAATGGCCTAAACCTTCCAAAAAGGGAACATGAATTAACATGTTGCACAACAGGTTTACTGCATGCATTCAAAACATGTGGGTACTTGATTTATAGTCTCAATACGAAGGACTTTGACATATTTGATATCAAACTGGTAAGTCTGGTGGAATCGGAACCGCACAACTACGACGGTGTATTTGATGGCAGCAAACATCTTAACCATCCTGCCTACCTGCCTTCCAAAGGTCACTATGCTGGACATTCCCAAGAGAGTTTTTCAAGTGAACGAGCAGAGAACAAGGGGAGAGATAACAAGTGTTAAGCATCAAGGGAGAAACTATGGTGGGCCTGTATTCTGATATCTCGCCTGTCCAGTTCCGAGCCCGACCTACAGCATGGCTAGCGATGCGCCTGACTGACTGAGTAGAAAAGAACTTTGACGTTTTTCTGTGTTGAATTCCAAATGGCTCTAGCAATCAAGAACATCTTTGGATGAGACATTGAAATACAAAGTGCACAATCTACTACAGCAAGCCAAGTAGGCACTGAATGGATAGACGGCATTGTGGCACCTAGGAATACAAAGGCAAACCAAACCTACCTCTTCTTTAGGGAATCTGTATGTGGAAGGAGTGATATCTAGAAATTCATCACCATTTTTGTCCAGGCTTCCAACAGTCAACAGAAAGTTGTGAAAATTAAATTGCTAAATATCAGCCTTTTGGAAGAAGGTAAACATTTTTTCCTTTTTCTGCTGGACCGGAAGTATACATATGTACATCAATTTTTCAACATGAAAAACAAAATTTTTGTTGGCCATCCCATAAACTAAGTTATGTGTCAAAAAACAAATAAACCAGTAAAAAGGAAAAAAATTTACTTTGGCCCAGGGTCAGTTGTTAAATTGTGTCACAAAATATATCAGTTATTTTTAGAAGGAAATAAAACTTTCACTTGGGGCAGAACCAGACTGTTGTAATTGTGTCCCTTAATGGATCAAGTTTCTCTCTAGAATTGATAAAATGCAAATTATCATCACGCTGTGCTTCATTTAAGCCAGTGCAGAGCCAGTGAGTCAATGTACATGGGCTCCAACAGAAATGAAAATTGGCCACACAACCCTGAAAACAAAAGAACACTGTCTGTCATATTCACGTGGGACCAGGACATTCACCAGCCCTTGAAAACAAAGAACACATCCATAATCACATGGAGGAAGGACTTCACAACCCCTGAAAACAAAAAAAAACACAAGTCAGTCGATATTCTGTTTAGGAAGGAATTCACAACCCTGAAAACAAAGAACACTGTCCAGTCATATTCACGTGGAGGAAGAACTTCACAACCCTGAAAAACAAATAACACTGTCTGTCATATTCACTGGAGCAAGGACTTCACAACGTGCACAAGGAACAAAAGTGTACCAGGTTAGTTTTTGTTTTATGTTTTTTGGTTTGTTGTCAGTTTGCCATGTAATTTCGGTTTGTTTTGTTTTTGGCAATGTTGGCTGGTTGAATTGGTTGTTGGCTGTTGGTGTTTCATTGTTGGTTGATGGTTGCTTGGTTGGGTTTCATAGTTGTTTTATTGTTTGCTTGGTGTTGAAGATATGGTGCAGGTTTTGCAGTTTTCTTTCTGAAATGTTCTTATCTTTCTACCTTCTTCCAGAGAGAGAGAAAAGAGAGATGGCATTTATTATACTAACTCATTCTCTATCAATACAGTTAATTATCTTTTAAATCCGAGGGTAGTGGCGAATTTAATCTGTCATGTCGTTTTTTACAACCATACTACTTTGTAACACCCAGAAAGACACACAGAGAGAAACAACAGTCAGAAACAGACAGACAGACAGGGTGGCAGACATAAAGAGAGTAGAGGGTGGCTTGACTGGTAACTGTATAAATCAAGGCATGATATCTCTGGTTATCACTTCCTCCACAATGAGGGGAAGGGACAATGAAGAACGAGGCAAAGCTTTCCAGCACAGGCATCCATGGCCTTTCAATTAAGACCAACACCAGTTTGTTTGCCGGAAAACCACCTAAACACACCATGAAAACACAGCAATTAGTGAACTTTCCCATCATTCTCTAGACATGATAGACCATGAAGTGCACAGAGGCAAGGGCATGGTTGATAGAAAGAAACGGCCAAATGAAGAAGATTGCCGGTGAAACAACTGTTTTGGGCGTTGGATTTGTAGCTGCCAATTTTATCAACATGATATATTACGATAGACAAGGCAAAAAAAATGTGATCGACTTTTTGATATTAATAATAAAAAACAAATAATCAAAAATAGACCGTTACAACAAATACTTGATGATACAAAAGAATATTTTTACACTAAATTAATATAATGAAAAATGTAGAATATCAAAAAAATAATAAAATAAGACAAAAATAAATATATAAAAATAATAAAAAAAAAAAAGATAAAAATGATATTAATAATCATAATCAAAAAAACTAAACATAAATAAAATATTATCAACAATTATTACAACGAACTATAGTATCAAGGTGATGATGCTGATGATTATTTAAAAATCCCACTTTGGAACTAAATACAAAAATACCTAAGACCGACCTGTGTTTTATTTAAATTACATAGGATCCAAAAATCATGAGTGCGAATAGTTGTATTTAAAACATGACTATCAGTTCAAACCAAATTGCCACAGCACTAAAAAGTAATCTTGTATCTTGACCAGTCAGCCACAAGTTTACAACGACTTGCTATAGGATAGTGCCAGATACTTTACAAATCACCCAAGAAAAAATCAGCTGGAATCCTTTATTTAGTTTTCAAAAACAAATGGGTTAACTCCAACAAAGGTCCTTTTACTCCTCTTATCTGCTGTCAACAGCCAAAAATCTGAAAGTATCTTCCATTGTTATGATGATCATGCTGCCCATTTAAGACAAATTAACTCATTATTACCAAGAGTGCTTAGTTAATCAGAAAAACCAGTAGATAACTCAGTCAGACTGGTAGTGAGAAAACCCTTGGTGGTATCTTATCAAGGAATGTCCTCTTTTTGTACATGCAAATGACAATCCCACGCCCTTTCATTCCAGTTTGATAAGAAACAACTGGGTAAAATATATAGGCCCAAACAGGACCATACCCCCCTTTCACAAAATGCACAAACCACTTACCAAGGAATTTATTGCTTTCTAAGACAGTCCTAGACCACACCGATTAGTGTGATAAAAAGTGTGTTGTGAGTGAGTGTTTCACAAATGCTACCTTTTAACCACCTGCCTTAAAGTTATATGTTCTATATATCCCTAGTGTATACATACTTATATATATATATATAACTATGCAAAAAAAATTTCCTACATGGAGGACAAGTTACAGAACTGGATTGAAAATTTTAAAATTGATGGACGAGGAATTGGGTTGGGTGGAGGTCAATTGGAACAACCACTGTTGGCTAGTTTCGATTTCTTCCCCTGGTTCAGTGTATTATGTGGATTCCTTCTGTCACTTTTTTCAGGGGTGATGGGGTGAGATGCAGGAGGATGAACCAGGAACCCGCACCTGGTCTTGTGTACTTTGTTACAATTGGTTATCCTGCCTCATTATCTGTGGCATCCCCTCCTGCTGACCCTGTCTCGCTCACGTCACTCTCACCCGCCACAACCTTTACCCAGATTCCTTGTGGGCATCCTTAGAGTTGAAAGTCAACCAGGGTGCCCATCAATACAGGACGCCATGTGGCCCCACCATCCATAGGGGCCTTGCAATGCTGCTGGGTTACTTATGATTTGTGTATTCAGATGGTTGGCCTGTTCTGAGGCTAACCATAAGCAGATAACCACCCTACAAAGGCCTTACTAACATAGTATTAGCTCAGTCATGGAGCCAGACTGAGTCACCCACCCCATTTCGACCACCACAAGGTCCCCCATCAAAAACCGGCCGTACCCACCTTGAACCTCTAACCCCAAAAGCTCTAGAACACAAACTCACCACAGTCCAGGCGAAAGCCAAATCTGAGGTCACCATTAAACCATATCAGCTGAGCCACCCAATCAGAGAAGGCCAATGTTACTAATGGCGATGATGATAGATTATAATGAGAAAGATTATACGATGCTTCCATTTAGTGCCTATGCTTTGGAGGACTACATGACATGGGATGTACTCTACGCTTACTATCAAAATATATCCCACGACAACCAGGCTGGAGATATACAACACTCTGCAGAGTTCGTCAGGTAATTTGAGCATCACTCTCAAAATCGCATCTTAAAGAGGATTAAAGCACGACTGGTGGTCACCAGTCTTCCCACAGAGCCCACAGCACCTGACCCTGTAATATGACCTGTGGCAAGAGTCCGAACAATCCCAATGAATTTATGTTAATTGATCCCGGCGACCATTCCAGTCCAAACCCAAGGTCTCTGACCACTACTGGCTTGGTGACTGGTTCACTTCACTAGTCCCCCTGCAATGGTTTTTGAAAGGACATAAAGGTTGGAGGGGGGGTTGGGGTAGAGTTTCGTGTGGGGGGTGGGGGGGTTGATTTTTATAAAATTGGTCCTTAGCTAGATCTCCGATTTTGTCATATACCACCGTTTTTTATTATTTGCCCCAACATGAAGGTAGCCGCATTTTCGACCTTCGGGGATGCTGCTGAAAAAGCTGTTGTTCCCTTCCCTTCCCCACGCTGGCATGAAGTACGGGATCTTTAACGTCCACAATATTCTTCTTCTTCTTCCTCAAACTCTCAGACACAACTATTGTTGTCTTCATATGACAAAAGTGTCATTCTAACCGTTAAGCTTCCAGTCATAAGAGAGTATTGTTTATCATTTATGTATTTATATGGAAAAGGCAGAAGAATGACTCAAAAAGAGGCATAACAATTGAAAGAAAAGAGTTGACGCAGGAATAAAGGAACAAGCAGAAACAAATAGAGGTAATAGGAAAAAAAGACATTTCTAGCACAAATTGTTCCAGAATGTGGGGATACAATTTATACTGTGACACCCGCCCCCCCCCCCCCCCCAACATCTCCAACGGGAAACGTCCTTAGAATATACTTTTGTGCAATGCAGAAACCAAAGGAACTTAAGCAACTGGCCAGGTCCTTGCACTTTAAGGTGACCTTAGAACGAGAAAATTCCATTTTTCTTTTTTCCCCTGCCTATCTTCAGTGACGTCCCCGTCCTGCTGTTGGCCCGGCGCTGGCTCATAGCCAACCTCCTCACCAAGCCGCCATTGGCAGACTGGTCATGACTCCCATGGTTGCAATTCACAGGTGATCCTTCAACTGTCAGACCTCAGTGGGTTCCACATCCCCAAACTTGTACTTCACCAGACACCAGTCCAGATTCAAAGCAGGACTCAATGACCTGTTGGGGTGTAAGTCAAACAGCATGAGTGTTGAATTCAGTAAAAACAGCAGGTTTCTGAAAGTCCAGTAAATTATACAGCAGGATGATAAGTTCATTAATAAACAGCAGGATGATGGAAGTCATAATAAACATCAGTATTAAGAAGTCATTAATAAACATCAGGATGTGAAGTCGAGTCATATCCTGTCAGCCTGAAGGAACCAAGCCTTTTCTAGGAAACAATGTATACAGGCACAAAGAGCACGGTGACAAACGATGAATAGGTTTCTAATTGGAAACAACTGTGCAGTCATCCTTCAGGTTTAGCAACTGTCCCTTGGAAAAGAGTGTAGGATAGTGCAGGTAGGATGGGGGGGGAGGGGGGGAGTTTGGGGGGAGTGTAAACGGGTACATGTACAGCTGGAACAACTGAGGTACAGTTTGCTATGGTGGGACAGATGTTCTTTCCCGAAAAGACAAAATGAGTAGAGGATTTTAGTTGGCATTTCTGTCATTTTTCAGAGTTAAAAAAAGTTTATAATATTATATCTCTCATTATTACTGTTTTCAAACATCACCCAAGTGAGATCTAATTAGTTCTTATAGTCCGGTCAGAGTGTGTTTCTGTGTGTGCGTGGCGAGTGTAGTGTGGGTGTGTGCGTGTGTGTGTTGAGTGAGCTCATTCATTTTTTTATTCTTTATTTCAAGGAAAACCAATGGCCTACTCTTCCGAAAAGAGTAACGGTGTTTTAATGTGTGCACTAAATGTTCTGCCTGCGTTCACCGACACGTGACCCTCGTAATATATTCCCCCCAAACCCAAGACTTTTGGGGAGAGGGCACTGATGTTTGACATCCAATAAAAAAACCTCATGAAGCAGATTCAAACCCGTTCAGCAGTCTACGCGCGCACGCGTCGCATTGTGCGTGTGTGTAGTGCGCAGCTTGGTGTGTGTGTGTGAGATAGAGAGAGAGAGAGAAAAGAGAGAAGAAGAGACATAGACCCAGAGACAGAGAGACAGAAAAACCTATAAGACATGACAAAGACTATGACAAATATCTATTATTTCCAGAATAATGACAAGCATCAATGTGCTATTTTTACATCCAGTTCCTTGCCAGTAGAAGAGCGATAATAATAAGCACAATACACTTTACACCTACACATAAAACAACAAAGTGGAAAAAAACTAAGCAGAAAATTTGTTTTATACCCAAAAAACAACAAAATGTAAAAAGCAAACTTGAAAAGGTCAAAAAAAATAACGTATCCACATTATAAGAAAGTTGGCACATAGTTTGTTACACTCAACAAAATGAAATTGAATTAAGACCATTCATTAGAACTCAAGTACAGTCAACAAAAACCCAAAAAAAATTGCAAATATAAATTTATAAATGCGTCCTTCATCAGAGAGATATAAAAGATTTTTTTAATGAATGAATCTTTATTTTTCAAGAGGGAAAAAGAGATAATTATAATACCCAAACATTTTTTTCATCCGCCCTTGGCCCTGGTTAAGGGGACTAACACCAAAGATAAAGAGAGATAGAGAGTAGATGGAGAGAGAGAGAGTAGAGAGAGAGAGGAATAGAGAGAATAGTAGAGAGAGAGAGAGATAGTCTTTTAAGATTAACAATTTATAATGTCCAATGTCCCATCATGTACCTTATGTGTTAATGGAAGTAACACAACTATGTATATTTCAAAAGTTGCCCATAAACGGTCAAAAATAATACGTATTTTAAATGAACATAAAAGATAGACCCTTCCTACAAATTTAGAAAAAAAAACTATCAGTTATATAGGCATAAAAACCATTTACAAATCAAACCCAGGGACACATCACACACACACACCACACACACACTCAACGCGCAACACACACACGCACACTGGTTCGGATTCGACATCCTTTTCAAATTCCAAGCCATCAACATATATCAACCGTCCTAAAACATCTGACTACCATAAACTGCCTTCATTCTAAAGTTATAACTTAAATCTTGACAAATTAATACGATTGGTACTGAGTATGGTTTTGTCTTATATTACTGTGCTTCTGGCGTACACATTGCTACAGATTGATATGTCATTATCAATGACAGATTGAAACAATATCAGGACTTATTGCTGATTTTTAAAAACTTAGGCAATCATGTTTAATTAGGATAGCATTATAACCCCGTAAGCTTTCCGTTGAAATAAAAAGTGGATCTTATCATACAACACTGGATGACACCACAGTGGACAAAGAGTAATAGTGTGGATGTCTCCAGGCCTGGAACCATCCCTCTTGTTTTCCATTAAAGCCTAGGTGTTCTTAGTCTAAACATAGCGTAAATAAGTCTGTAACCATTTTCGTAATTATTTTCAGATTATTTTTCTGTCTGGAAAACACATATAAATCAACGAAAAAGAACCAGCTATATTTACTTTTTTTATTCCGCCAATTCCTGAGATTGCCAGTTTTGTTTGAACAGAACAATGCTCTCTGTCTTAGTAGGTTAGAAAGAAACAGGCGTGCTCATTTCCCTACTTCCTGAGACATCCATACTAATCCCAAAACCATGTTCCTGACAAAACTCATCTTGATTTGGATTACCCATTCTCTTTACCCAAGTCCATCTTATAATCATCAAATCAAAGCCTGGTCTACACAAACGTGTTTGTGGAAGTTTCCTCCACAGGTTTAACTAATAATACACTTTACAAAAGTATAGAGGTTATATCTACCTGTCTCCCAATACAGTAACAGTATTGGAGCCCAGGAATAGGGCACATTCAAAAACCCGATTATGGCAAATTTATGGACTGTCTCCATTTGTGATTCCATAAAATCCCCCAATTTTCCAAAGCCCCCGTTTAAAAGCATTTGTTAACAAATGTCTCTTATTTTGTCAAAAAGTTATTCCATAATAGAGAAGTATTTCTAACACGACCTTTTCCTTCCCACATGAAAGAGATGCCTGCAAGCAAAATGTAGATTGTTCTTTTTGAAAACATCATCCTTTAAATATGTATAATATTAACTATTTTGACTTCATCAACGTTAGCCCTAAAAAACCATTTTTCATGGACTGAGTCATACTATTTGCTTCCACCATTTGTTGTTGTGATTCAAAAATCTTAAAACTGTATGTGGATTTTAGAAATCTATGAAGGTTTTCTAACCCAAACTGACTTACTTATACTCCTAAGACAAATGTGTGTGTGAGCATGACAAGTAACAAGCGAGTAATTTTGGTCACAAGTACGGTATGCCTTTTTACAGAACATCTAGGCACTCTATATGTGTTTGGTACACCATATAATTCCTGTCAAAGTCATCCCCCATATTTGTCGCCAACACGAGGTATAAGTATGGTATAAAGATAAAACAAACAAATCCTGCATGGATTTGACAATAGTTCATGTATGTTAGTGTCGATTAAGGAAATGATACCCAGCTGATGTGTTTACCAAAGTTTATGTGCAATAGTACTTTCGAAGGATGTGTCACACAATGTCCCCCATAGACCTGTTTTTGTTTTGATGGTATTGTCAAGGAGACAGAATTATTTAACTATTTTTTTTTTTCCTATTGAAAACAAGTCATATGTCAATCAACAAGGGATCTTTATACAGCAGTTATCATATCTGCGTATGACTACCACATGAATTTGTTAAGAGTGTACAGAAGGGTATTATTGTACATGACTTCCCACAAAACTGTCACCAGTGTCAAGCACAGTGTGACAAATTCGAAACAACCACAAAATGACGTAACCCTACAAAATGTTAAGTTAGGTATACACTAAGGAAGTTGTAGTGGTGGCACATGGGTCACAATCACATCACAAAAAGCACAAATTAATGGATGGTTGGGGGTTTGTACCCATTGCTGTCAAATGTGGAACCCTGCAGAAGACCAGAGACTATTTTATTTTCTTTCTTGCCTATGTTTCGTTATCGCATATCTGTCGTTTCTGCCATTGCAGTTTCAAAAGAAAAAGTGTTGTAATAATGAGAAAACATTCTTAAGGCATCGTTCCCCGGCGTCTATGCCGCGGAACCGGGCCGGGCGGGTCAACATTCTCTACAGTTGGTGGTGTAGCACAGGTCAGGAATGTGCCTGTCACGTTTTTTTCTGGCTCACTCTTCTCCCTAACGCAGCCAATTCCTTCCTTCACTTTCAACGTAATCATTAGTTATTAATATCAGACACACTAACAATTATCGTCATCCTCCGTTTCCCAACGCAACACCAATGGCAATACTCTCCAAACTTCGGATCACGGAGAATTAATATGTGTTTAAGTTATTAAGTGTGCGTTCGCACACGGACGTCGGTTCAAATTCTCAACCGAAAGACTTTGGGTGAGTTGATTCGCCACATGAAGTAAACCCGATAGGAAAAAATCCTCTATTGAACAAGAATCCAACCTTTGGTTGGCAGATCACGAACATAACACAGCTAAACCCCATCCTATTCCGTCCCAAAACGGAACAGGCAGTCAAAGAAAAAGAAATAATAATAATAATAAATATAACATAATAATACATATTTAATATTAATAATAATAATAAACAACAACAACAATAATATAATAATAAATAATAATAATAAAATAATAATAATAATAAAAATAATAATAATAAAAAACAAACTCCTAGGAGAGATTTTCCACAAGGTGAAGATCTATTTATACTGACGTTTGCTAACCCCGTCCCCAATAGGGTGGTGGCGGGTGGGGGAGGTGTTAATCTCAATAAAGCCTTGAAAGAAACAAAAACCAACAACATCCCATCTCCTGCCTCTCCTTCCCCCCCCCCCTCCCTCTACTTACCTCCCTCCCCCCCTACAATGGGTCCAATGATTTTTAGACAGGTGGAAAAAAAAGAAGTGTGAAAAGAATGGAAATCAAACACAACCCTGAATAACACAGGCACCACAACCTGGTGGTGATACACCTCTAGAATAATAGACAACATCCTCCACCCTCTTCTCCCCCCCACCCCCCCCACCACCTTCTCTCTGATCCCCACCCCTCACCCCCCATCCCGACACCTCCTTTTAAATAGTCCTGGTGTTTTTGAAAGGTCAGGACACATTGTGTATTAAAAAGCAATTGTGTATCAAACCTATATCACTGGCACAGTGGCATGGTGAATGTCACACCTGCTGAAAGCCCTACCATTGGTTAATTTAGCTTGCGGATCCACCTTCATACCTATTCACCTACCTCCCCCACCCCCCCAGTCCTATATACTGATTGGCACCACAGAAGATGTTGCTGACATTGTAGCTTATAGAGTGAGAAAAGCTCCTCCTGGTGGAGATTATAATGAATAAACATGGCCCCTGTGCCCACTGTGTCTGTTAGTCTCTATTGTGAGTGTGTGTGAGTGTTTGTGTTTGTGTTGTTAGTGTGTGTGTTGTGTTTGTAGTGTAGTGTGTGAGTGTGTGTGTGTTTGTGTGTGGCCTGTATGCTTCTAGCTCTGTGTTTCTTAGGTGGCCCAATTGTTTGTTTGTTAGTCTGGTCCTGTCTGTAATGTCTGTTTGTCTTCTTACCTCCCTCTGTCTTTCCTGCTCTGTCTGTGGGGGGTATAAATCTTTTCTTTTTGTCTGTTAGCAGTCAGCCTGTCTACCTTTAATCCCCCAGGGTTTTCCCCCTGGGGTCTGTCTCTTTTGTCTGTCCTGTCCATCTCTTTTGTGTCTGCTAATGTCTCTTCTTTCTCTTGTTGTCTGCTCTAATCTCTGTCTGGCTGGCTGGCTGGCTGCTTGTCTGTCTGAACTGTCTGTATGTCCGCCTTCTGTCCGGCATCTAGTCTTCCTGCCTGTCTGTCTGTCTGTCCGCCTGTCTGTCTGTCTGCCAGTCCTGTCTGGCTGCTTGTCTGCCTCCTGTCTTTTAATGTATGTCCTGCCTGTCTGTTTTGTCTCTATCTTTTTCTTTTAACCTGTCTGTCTGCTTGTTGTATCTGTCTGTATACATGTATGTCAGCCAGACTGTATGTCAGTCACCTCCCTGGCCATTTCCTTCTTGTCTTGTCTGGTCTCCGCCGTTTATCTGCCGTCCGTTTGTCTGCTTGTTGTATCTGTATGTCTGACGGCATTTGACAGAACTAACCATCATTTGATGCCCTAATCCTACAGCTCATAACTCTTTTAGAGACTCAAGGCCGCCTTTAGGCCATTGTTTGTGCTACTACCTTTTCTGATTTAGTTTTTGTTTTTCTTCTGTGTGAAAATAAACTTTGATGCAATAGAACCAATATAAGAGAGAACAGAGAAAGAGGCATGACAGACAGACAGAATGGTATGTGGGGACGCAAGAGAGATAGAGGGTGTTGGAAGCGAGACATAGACTGAGATATGATAGATCAAGAGTGATAGAAGTGGTAGATAGAGAGAAAATGAGAGAGGCAGAAGAGAAAAGGAAGTGAGAGAGGGAGCGTAGGTAGAAGAATAGAGAGATAGAGAGAGAGATAGAGAAGAGAGAGAGAAAGAGAGAGAGAGATAGAGAGAGAGAGAGAGAGAAGGAGAGAAGGCAAGAGGTATAAACATGGAGAGAGACAAAGAGACAGACTGAAACGCCCCAGAGTCCGGATACAGAACGAGAGAAAGACAGAGACTGAGAGAGAATGACAGAAACCCTGAGAGACAGACAACCACGACAGATAGACTGAGACAGAGAGACAGCCAAACCTAATAAAAGAAAGAGAGAGATAATACATATAAGAGAGAGGGAGAGAGAGAGAAAGAGAGAGAGAGAACTCAGAACTCTGAAAATTTTAAATAGCACATCGCCTTGGGCACCATACACTGCAAAGTTGATTTTGGGAAAGCATACGATATAACGTAAGTACATAATAACACAGTAATCAAACTTTGATACATATTCATTCAACAAGCGTTTTTCGTATAGGAAACACCTCTAAGTGCAGATTAAGTTTAGTTTAACTTAATTTTATGAGTGCTAGTTTTTTGAAACATGTAAACTCGTATCATACAAGAAGAGAGAACATGTCCATACGGTATGGTTACTTCTATAACAATAAAATGGGTTTTTTTTTTGTGTTTCAATTCCTTGATAATTAGAACTTTAATCTCACACTTAAGTAGTTATTCATTTATATCTGTTTAAAATATTATAACACAAAATATCCAAATAGATTTGTCTTTCTAGTACATTATTTTGTTTTAGAAGTCCTTGAACACAAAATGTTAATATTCTATATTGCATGCTATTTTCCATGCAGTTTGCTGTAAACAGAGCACCAAGCTTTTGTTTCAATAAAGAAAGTAAGAAACAAAAAACACAACACACACACAGATTCTTAAAATCCATAGCAAACCAGATGCACTACTAGACAATGAGAAAATATGTTAAAGTACATTTTATAGAAGTATTGAGAAGTTAATCACGACACCATATAATGATGTGAAAACCAATACTACAACAATCACTTTTAAAAGCCCCCCCCCCTAACAATTTCTATTTGATTTTTTTGCTGATTTTGCATAAAAAAGGCAAAAAAAGTGATACCCCCACTCAGTAATTGAAAAGCACACCCACAGTAGAAGAGCAGATCATGATAAGCTCAAGTGTAAAATAATTTCTTCCGTCGTTGATTGCATTGAACACATATTTGATAAATTATGTGTGGTGGAAGGGTTTTGTGGGCTCATAACAAAACGTGCAGAGGAACTTTCGATTCCATTGGAAATTAAAAGTCTAAGCATCATCATAGGACAGGCAAACAAAAAGTGCTGTTCATATTCAATAGGAAATTTTAACAAAATGGACAAGCTTTTCATGGATAGTGCATTTAACAACAAAAAGCAAAAATGCAATAGTTCAGATTATAAGATTATTTCAAAAATTATAAAGAAATGACAGCAAAAACGTACTTACAATCTTCGTATACAAAAATACAACCAATGTTTGCAATATGCAGCAGAAATATTGGGAATAAACAGGTTAGAACACATATAAAAAGTGCACATGTTGTGCCTTTTAAAAACAAAAGGTTTCTAGGAGTGCCAACCCAGACACCAAATAAAATGTAATAATTTGGATTTTGGGTGGTCTCCATCTCTAATTGGAATTCATACGTTACCTGCTAATATATTGGTTTAGATTATAAGAAATGAATACAGAACGATAACCAATATGGCCTATCAAACATTACAGACGACAATTAGACCTATAGGGAAGCATTCTGGTATCAAAATAAAATAAATATTAGTATGACTGTTTTAAATAATGTTTGGAAACAGCGATGTTTGGAACGTGAGAAAACAATTCTGCATAATTTTAAACAGATGCTTGTGCTAATGTAAAAACATGAAAGGACAGGTAACTCACAGAGAACGTGACAGATATCAACCTTAGCCCGACAATCAAGAACCGGTTTTGAAAAAAGAGAGAATAATAGATTGATAGATTGAGAAATATAGAGAACCAGAACTCAATTTCAAGAAATTTAATGTATCTAGGCCTAACCAAAATACCATGGTTGGCGTAGGAGAAAATGACCATACCACAGAGTGGGCAAAATCCCCAAATAAAAACACAAAACCAATCACAAATTCATTGAAAGAAATTAATGAAGACAATGCACAAATGCATAAAAATACAATATGTATCAAACACAATTCATTATCTTTATCTAAGAGTAACCCTCCTTATGTCTGAACAAACACAAAGCTATAGTATTCTCCAAAACAGAACAAAACAATTAACGGTGTATTCATTTGAGATTTAAATATCTTTAATACAACAAGCTTTTCTCTTAATGTTGCATGGAAAAAATATTTAGACAGGCAGTGAATTTTGTATTTGTTTACTGCTTTAATGTAGATGTGGTAAATGTGTATCAACCCTTCCCTTAAAAATATATTCATAAATCATTATACTCAAAAATTCATAAAGGAAATGCATTTCAACTTCAAACTATGAGTGTTATCCAAAGTCGACATTGTTTTCTTCTGCATCTGTGCACTATATCGATGTACATGTTGATGAGATTGTGATAAAACATTACTTTCCACCTTGACACAGCAACTCTTAACAGTAGTTAATCAAACAGTAAATATAAATTCTATAATAAGAGAGAGATAGAAAGTCAAAACATACTGATAGACAACATACAAGGAAGACAGACAGAGAGACAGCGCGCGACAAAACACTGAGAGAGAGGTAGATAGAGAGTCTAACTGACTTAAAGAGAGGGTGAGAGAGAGAGATTAAAAGTGAAGAAAGTAAGAAACGAAAGGAAGAAAGAAAGAACAGAAGAAAGAAAGAAAAAATAAAGAAAAGATAATAGATAGATAGATAATAGTAGATTTATCGATACAAAAGACATATAAGGGGAAGAAAAGACATAGATCAGAGAAACAAACCAGAAACACACAAGGGAGAGACAGAACAAGACAGGCAATGACCCGAACGCCTGAGAGAATATAGTATAATGGGTGTATGTGTATGAGTCAGTATAGTGGTGTGTCAAACGCGTGAGCATGTGTGTGTGCCTGTGGTGTGTGTAGGGGGGGGATTATTGTGTGTGTGTGTCTTTTTTCAACAGGTATTCCACTTAAAATGATTTTTAGGCAGAAGGTATGTGTGTTATGTGTATGTTGTGTTTGTATATGTGTGTATGCATTGTGCTTGCGTATGCATGTGTGTAAATTGTTTTTTTGTGTTCAAGTGTCTGCCCTGGAACACAGTGAAAAAAAAATACTATTCCCAAGAACAACAAACAGTGGCAGATAAAACAACTCTTTTATGGCACAGTTGAAAAAGCAAGGCCCTTTTACCTCAACATGACAGGCTAGGACAGTCATGGACAATGGTCAGCCAACTCAAGGACCTAACCTTAGTCACACGAGGCCGGAATACAGACACTTGAAAAATGGGTAGCACAGTGTCAAGATTTGGAGGGGTTCAACAATGTTAAGGTGTTTGCAGACATGGTATTGAGACAACTGTTATTAGAATATTACAATCATAAAAGGAGAAGAGGGCGGATCATGAGGCAAGCACCAGTGCGAAAGCGCTGCCGCCAGCCTACAGCCCACTGCACGCCCCCTGCCCAATCAGCCCCAAACCAATCCAAGCCAGTTACGCTGCCCCAACGGGGGGGGGACCAAGCTGGGCCGCCCGCTGGAGCCCCGCCCACCACCGACCCCCGCCCTATACCACCACCTCCGCCTCCCCCAACCACCAGCACCGCCCCATAATCAATCTGCCCGAACCAACAGCCAGCCACCCTCAACCCCGCCTGCCCCACTCTAGCCTGTCCGCCCTCATCCTCACCCTCCACCTAGGCTCCACGCCCCAAATGCCATACCCCCAAGTCCGGCGCCTGAAAGCCCCCGCGGTTTCCCCAGGAACCTGCCCGCCGCCCGCCCTGCCCACCACACCCCCCGTGCCAGGCAGACCATCCTTCCCGAGGGGGGCGATTAAACCGTTGCAATAGAGTTGAAGGGACAAAAACGAGCGAGTAAGTAAAAAATGATGAGAAAAGAAGAAAGAACAGAATTGTGAGAGCACTCACAACCACCCATATTTTCTCACTACAAATGAACACAAATAAAAATAGTTTAACACGAGTTCCACATTGCCCAACACATTCTAAAATTCTTAATGAGCAGTAATCAACACACGATGATGAGTACGATACCCATGGAACCTGTTACAATGAGTCCACAACACTGTGTAAAAGAATTACCACAATGTAGTGAGAAGTGGGGGATGGGGGGGGGATCTAAGAGGGCACCACAACATGGCCAAGCAAATGTTTGGTACCCAAACAGTTACCGTGATGGTGGAACCCAAAAGATAATGAGTCCAGATTTGGATTGCATGGACACTATAGCTGACAGGATAAACTACATAGTCATAATGAAATCCCTGACAAAAGGGACTTAATTATTTAATTATTTATTTTTTATATTAATCTTTTATATTGATGATAAATTGAGATAAGCCCACATTTCATATATACATCCAGACCCCTGTGTGTATCGTTTTTGTAAATTTAGTCATTTATTGCCACAGCACACAATGGCCTAAACCTTCCAAAAAGGGAACATGAATTAACATGTTGCACAACAGGTTTACTGCATGCATTCAAAACATGTGGGTACTTGATTTATAGTCTCAATACGAAGGACTTTGACATATTTGATATCAAACTGGTAAGTCTGGTGGAATCGGAACCGCACAACTACGACGGTGTATTTGATGGCAGCAAACATCTTAACCATCCTGCCTACCTGCCTTCCAAAGGTCACTATGCTGGACATTCCCAAGAGAGTTTTTCAAGTGAACGAGCAGAGAACAAGGGGAGAGATAACAAGTGTTAAGCATCAAGGGAGAAACTATGGTGGGCCTGTATTCTGATATCTCGCCTGTCCAGTTCCGAGCCCGACCTACAGCATGGCTAGCGATGCGCCTGACTGACTGAGTAGAAAAGAACTTTGACGTTTTTCTGTGTTGAATTCCAAATGGCTCTAGCAATCAAGAACATCTTTGGATGAGACATTGAAATACAAAGTGCACAATCTACTACAGCAAGCCAAGTAGGCACTGAATGGATAGACGGCATTGTGGCACCTAGGAATACAAAGGCAAACCAAACCTACCTCTTCTTTAGGGAATCTGTATGTGGAAGGAGTGATATCTAGAAATTCATCACCATTTTTGTCCAGGCTTCCAACAGTCAACAGAAAGTTGTGAAAATTAAATTGCTAAATATCAGCCTTTTGGAAGAAGGTAAACATTTTTTCCTTTTTCTGCTGGACCGGAAGTATACATATGTACATCAATTTTTCAACATGAAAAACAAAATTTTTGTTGGCCATCCCATAAACTAAGTTATGTGTCAAAAAACAAATAAACCAGTAAAAAGGAAAAAAATTTACTTTGGCCCAGGGTCAGTTGTTAAATTGTGTCACAAAATATATCAGTTATTTTTAGAAGGAAATAAAACTTTCACTTGGGGCAGAACCAGACTGTTGTAATTGTGTCCCTTAATGGATCAAGTTTCTCTCTAGAATTGATAAAATGCAAATTATCATCACGCTGTGCTTCATTTAAGCCAGTGCAGAGCCAGTGAGTCAATGTACATGGGCTCCAACAGAAATGAAAATTGGCCACACAACCCTGAAAACAAAAGAACACTGTCTGTCATATTCACGTGGGACCAGGACATTCACCAGCCCTTGAAAACAAAGAACACATCCATAATCACATGGAGGAAGGACTTCACAACCCCTGAAAACAAAAAAAAACACAAGTCAGTCGATATTCTGTTTAGGAAGGAATTCACAACCCTGAAAACAAAGAACACTGTCCAGTCATATTCACGTGGAGGAAGAACTTCACAACCCTGAAAAACAAATAACACTGTCTGTCATATTCACTGGAGCAAGGACTTCACAACGTGCACAAGGAACAAAAGTGTACCAGGTTAGTTTTTGTTTTATGTTTTTTGGTTTGTTGTCAGTTTGCCATGTAATTTCGGTTTGTTTTGTTTTTGGCAATGTTGGCTGGTTGAATTGGTTGTTGGCTGTTGGTGTTTCATTGTTGGTTGATGGTTGCTTGGTTGGGTTTCATAGTTGTTTTATTGTTTGCTTGGTGTTGAAGATATGGTGCAGGTTTTGCAGTTTTCTTTCTGAAATGTTCTTATCTTTCTACCTTCTTCCAGAGAGAGAGAAAAGAGAGATGGCATTTATTATACTAACTCATTCTCTATCAATACAGTTAATTATCTTTTAAATCCGAGGGTAGTGGCGAATTTAATCTGTCATGTCGTTTTTTACAACCATACTACTTTGTAACACCCAGAAAGACACACAGAGAGAAACAACAGTCAGAAACAGACAGACAGACAGGGTGGCAGACATAAAGAGAGTAGAGGGTGGCTTGACTGGTAACTGTATAAATCAAGGCATGATATCTCTGGTTATCACTTCCTCCACAATGAGGGGAAGGGACAATGAAGAACGAGGCAAAGCTTTCCAGCACAGGCATCCATGGCCTTTCAATTAAGACCAACACCAGTTTGTTTGCCGGAAAACCACCTAAACACACCATGAAAACACAGCAATTAGTGAACTTTCCCATCATTCTCTAGACATGATAGACCATGAAGTGCACAGAGGCAAGGGCATGGTTGATAGAAAGAAACGGCCAAATGAAGAAGATTGCCGGTGAAACAACTGTTTTGGGCGTTGGATTTGTAGCTGCCAATTTTATCAACATGATATATTACGATAGACAAGGCAAAAAAAATGTGATCGACTTTTTGATATTAATAATAAAAAACAAATAATCAAAAATAGACCGTTACAACAAATACTTGATGATACAAAAGAATATTTTTACACTAAATTAATATAATGAAAAATGTAGAATATCAAAAAAATAATAAAATAAGACAAAAATAAATATATAAAAATAATAAAAAAAAAAAAGATAAAAATGATATTAATAATCATAATCAAAAAAACTAAACATAAATAAAATATTATCAACAATTATTACAACGAACTATAGTATCAAGGTGATGATGCTGATGATTATTTAAAAATCCCACTTTGGAACTAAATACAAAAATACCTAAGACCGACCTGTGTTTTATTTAAATTACATAGGATCCAAAAATCATGAGTGCGAATAGTTGTATTTAAAACATGACTATCAGTTCAAACCAAATTGCCACAGCACTAAAAAGTAATCTTGTATCTTGACCAGTCAGCCACAAGTTTACAACGACTTGCTATAGGATAGTGCCAGATACTTTACAAATCACCCAAGAAAAAATCAGCTGGAATCCTTTATTTAGTTTTCAAAAACAAATGGGTTAACTCCAACAAAGGTCCTTTTACTCCTCTTATCTGCTGTCAACAGCCAAAAATCTGAAAGTATCTTCCATTGTTATGATGATCATGCTGCCCATTTAAGACAAATTAACTCATTATTACCAAGAGTGCTTAGTTAATCAGAAAAACCAGTAGATAACTCAGTCAGACTGGTAGTGAGAAAACCCTTGGTGGTATCTTATCAAGGAATGTCCTCTTTTTGTACATGCAAATGACAATCCCACGCCCTTTCATTCCAGTTTGATAAGAAACAACTGGGTAAAATATATAGGCCCAAACAGGACCATACCCCCCTTTCACAAAATGCACAAACCACTTACCAAGGAATTTATTGCTTTCTAAGACAGTCCTAGACCACACCGATTAGTGTGATAAAAAGTGTGTTGTGAGTGAGTGTTTCACAAATGCTACCTTTTAACCACCTGCCTTAAAGTTATATGTTCTATATATCCCTAGTGTATACATACTTATATATATATATATAACTATGCAAAAAAAATTTCCTACATGGAGGACAAGTTACAGAACTGGATTGAAAATTTTAAAATTGATGGACGAGGAATTGGGTTGGGTGGAGGTCAATTGGAACAACCACTGTTGGCTAGTTTCGATTTCTTCCCCTGGTTCAGTGTATTATGTGGATTCCTTCTGTCACTTTTTTCAGGGGTGATGGGGTGAGATGCAGGAGGATGAACCAGGAACCCGCACCTGGTCTTGTGTACTTTGTTACAATTGGTTATCCTGCCTCATTATCTGTGGCATCCCCTCCTGCTGACCCTGTCTCGCTCACGTCACTCTCACCCGCCACAACCTTTACCCAGATTCCTTGTGGGCATCCTTAGAGTTGAAAGTCAACCAGGGTGCCCATCAATACAGGACGCCATGTGGCCCCACCATCCATAGGGGCCTTGCAATGCTGCTGGGTTACTTATGATTTGTGTATTCAGATGGTTGGCCTGTTCTGAGGCTAACCATAAGCAGATAACCACCCTACAAAGGCCTTACTAACATAGTATTAGCTCAGTCATGGAGCCAGACTGAGTCACCCACCCCATTTCGACCACCACAAGGTCCCCCATCAAAAACCGGCCGTACCCACCTTGAACCTCTAACCCCAAAAGCTCTAGAACACAAACTCACCACAGTCCAGGCGAAAGCCAAATCTGAGGTCACCATTAAACCATATCAGCTGAGCCACCCAATCAGAGAAGGCCAATGTTACTAATGGCGATGATGATAGATTATAATGAGAAAGATTATACGATGCTTCCATTTAGTGCCTATGCTTTGGAGGACTACATGACATGGGATGTACTCTACGCTTACTATCAAAATATATCCCACGACAACCAGGCTGGAGATATACAACACTCTGCAGAGTTCGTCAGGTAATTTGAGCATCACTCTCAAAATCGCATCTTAAAGAGGATTAAAGCACGACTGGTGGTCACCAGTCTTCCCACAGAGCCCACAGCACCTGACCCTGTAATATGACCTGTGGCAAGAGTCCGAACAATCCCAATGAATTTATGTTAATTGATCCCGGCGACCATTCCAGTCCAAACCCAAGGTCTCTGACCACTACTGGCTTGGTGACTGGTTCACTTCACTAGTCCCCCTGCAATGGTTTTTGAAAGGACATAAAGGTTGGAGGGGGGGTTGGGGTAGAGTTTCGTGTGGGGGGTGGGGGGGTTGATTTTTATAAAATTGGTCCTTAGCTAGATCTCCGATTTTGTCATATACCACCGTTTTTTATTATTTGCCCCAACATGAAGGTAGCCGCATTTTCGACCTTCGGGGATGCTGCTGAAAAAGCTGTTGTTCCCTTCCCTTCCCCACGCTGGCATGAAGTACGGGATCTTTAACGTCCACAATATTCTTCTTCTTCTTCCTCAAACTCTCAGACACAACTATTGTTGTCTTCATATGACAAAAGTGTCATTCTAACCGTTAAGCTTCCAGTCATAAGAGAGTATTGTTTATCATTTATGTATTTATATGGAAAAGGCAGAAGAATGACTCAAAAAGAGGCATAACAATTGAAAGAAAAGAGTTGACGCAGGAATAAAGGAACAAGCAGAAACAAATAGAGGTAATAGGAAAAAAAGACATTTCTAGCACAAATTGTTCCAGAATGTGGGGATACAATTTATACTGTGACACCCGCCCCCCCCCCCCCCCCAACATCTCCAACGGGAAACGTCCTTAGAATATACTTTTGTGCAATGCAGAAACCAAAGGAACTTAAGCAACTGGCCAGGTCCTTGCACTTTAAGGTGACCTTAGAACGAGAAAATTCCATTTTTCTTTTTTCCCCTGCCTATCTTCAGTGACGTCCCCGTCCTGCTGTTGGCCCGGCGCTGGCTCATAGCCAACCTCCTCACCAAGCCGCCATTGGCAGACTGGTCATGACTCCCATGGTTGCAATTCACAGGTGATCCTTCAACTGTCAGACCTCAGTGGGTTCCACATCCCCAAACTTGTACTTCACCAGACACCAGTCCAGATTCAAAGCAGGACTCAATGACCTGTTGGGGTGTAAGTCAAACAGCATGAGTGTTGAATTCAGTAAAAACAGCAGGTTTCTGAAAGTCCAGTAAATTATACAGCAGGATGATAAGTTCATTAATAAACAGCAGGATGATGGAAGTCATAATAAACATCAGTATTAAGAAGTCATTAATAAACATCAGGATGTGAAGTCGAGTCATATCCTGTCAGCCTGAAGGAACCAAGCCTTTTCTAGGAAACAATGTATACAGGCACAAAGAGCACGGTGACAAACGATGAATAGGTTTCTAATTGGAAACAACTGTGCAGTCATCCTTCAGGTTTAGCAACTGTCCCTTGGAAAAGAGTGTAGGATAGTGCAGGTAGGATGGGGGGGGAGGGGGGGAGTTTGGGGGGAGTGTAAACGGGTACATGTACAGCTGGAACAACTGAGGTACAGTTTGCTATGGTGGGACAGATGTTCTTTCCCGAAAAGACAAAATGAGTAGAGGATTTTAGTTGGCATTTCTGTCATTTTTCAGAGTTAAAAAAAGTTTATAATATTATATCTCTCATTATTACTGTTTTCAAACATCACCCAAGTGAGATCTAATTAGTTCTTATAGTCCGGTCAGAGTGTGTTTCTGTGTGTGCGTGGCGAGTGTAGTGTGGGTGTGTGCGTGTGTGTGTTGAGTGAGCTCATTCATTTTTTTATTCTTTATTTCAAGGAAAACCAATGGCCTACTCTTCCGAAAAGAGTAACGGTGTTTTAATGTGTGCACTAAATGTTCTGCCTGCGTTCACCGACACGTGACCCTCGTAATATATTCCCCCCAAACCCAAGACTTTTGGGGAGAGGGCACTGATGTTTGACATCCAATAAAAAAACCTCATGAAGCAGATTCAAACCCGTTCAGCAGTCTACGCGCGCACGCGTCGCATTGTGCGTGTGTGTAGTGCGCAGCTTGGTGTGTGTGTGTGAGATAGAGAGAGAGAGAGAAAAGAGAGAAGAAGAGACATAGACCCAGAGACAGAGAGACAGAAAAACCTATAAGACATGACAAAGACTATGACAAATATCTATTATTTCCAGAATAATGACAAGCATCAATGTGCTATTTTTACATCCAGTTCCTTGCCAGTAGAAGAGCGATAATAATAAGCACAATACACTTTACACCTACACATAAAACAACAAAGTGGAAAAAAACTAAGCAGAAAATTTGTTTTATACCCAAAAAACAACAAAATGTAAAAAGCAAACTTGAAAAGGTCAAAAAAAATAACGTATCCACATTATAAGAAAGTTGGCACATAGTTTGTTACACTCAACAAAATGAAATTGAATTAAGACCATTCATTAGAACTCAAGTACAGTCAACAAAAACCCAAAAAAAATTGCAAATATAAATTTATAAATGCGTCCTTCATCAGAGAGATATAAAAGATTTTTTTAATGAATGAATCTTTATTTTTCAAGAGGGAAAAAGAGATAATTATAATACCCAAACATTTTTTTCATCCGCCCTTGGCCCTGGTTAAGGGGACTAACACCAAAGATAAAGAGAGATAGAGAGTAGATGGAGAGAGAGAGAGTAGAGAGAGAGAGGAATAGAGAGAATAGTAGAGAGAGAGAGAGATAGTCTTTTAAGATTAACAATTTATAATGTCCAATGTCCCATCATGTACCTTATGTGTTAATGGAAGTAACACAACTATGTATATTTCAAAAGTTGCCCATAAACGGTCAAAAATAATACGTATTTTAAATGAACATAAAAGATAGACCCTTCCTACAAATTTAGAAAAAAAAACTATCAGTTATATAGGCATAAAAACCATTTACAAATCAAACCCAGGGACACATCACACACACACACCACACACACACTCAACGCGCAACACACACACGCACACTGGTTCGGATTCGACATCCTTTTCAAATTCCAAGCCATCAACATATATCAACCGTCCTAAAACATCTGACTACCATAAACTGCCTTCATTCTAAAGTTATAACTTAAATCTTGACAAATTAATACGATTGGTACTGAGTATGGTTTTGTCTTATATTACTGTGCTTCTGGCGTACACATTGCTACAGATTGATATGTCATTATCAATGACAGATTGAAACAATATCAGGACTTATTGCTGATTTTTAAAAACTTAGGCAATCATGTTTAATTAGGATAGCATTATAACCCCGTAAGCTTTCCGTTGAAATAAAAAGTGGATCTTATCATACAACACTGGATGACACCACAGTGGACAAAGAGTAATAGTGTGGATGTCTCCAGGCCTGGAACCATCCCTCTTGTTTTCCATTAAAGCCTAGGTGTTCTTAGTCTAAACATAGCGTAAATAAGTCTGTAACCATTTTCGTAATTATTTTCAGATTATTTTTCTGTCTGGAAAACACATATAAATCAACGAAAAAGAACCAGCTATATTTACTTTTTTTATTCCGCCAATTCCTGAGATTGCCAGTTTTGTTTGAACAGAACAATGCTCTCTGTCTTAGTAGGTTAGAAAGAAACAGGCGTGCTCATTTCCCTACTTCCTGAGACATCCATACTAATCCCAAAACCATGTTCCTGACAAAACTCATCTTGATTTGGATTACCCATTCTCTTTACCCAAGTCCATCTTATAATCATCAAATCAAAGCCTGGTCTACACAAACGTGTTTGTGGAAGTTTCCTCCACAGGTTTAACTAATAATACACTTTACAAAAGTATAGAGGTTATATCTACCTGTCTCCCAATACAGTAACAGTATTGGAGCCCAGGAATAGGGCACATTCAAAAACCCGATTATGGCAAATTTATGGACTGTCTCCATTTGTGATTCCATAAAATCCCCCAATTTTCCAAAGCCCCCGTTTAAAAGCATTTGTTAACAAATGTCTCTTATTTTGTCAAAAAGTTATTCCATAATAGAGAAGTATTTCTAACACGACCTTTTCCTTCCCACATGAAAGAGATGCCTGCAAGCAAAATGTAGATTGTTCTTTTTGAAAACATCATCCTTTAAATATGTATAATATTAACTATTTTGACTTCATCAACGTTAGCCCTAAAAAACCATTTTTCATGGACTGAGTCATACTATTTGCTTCCACCATTTGTTGTTGTGATTCAAAAATCTTAAAACTGTATGTGGATTTTAGAAATCTATGAAGGTTTTCTAACCCAAACTGACTTACTTATACTCCTAAGACAAATGTGTGTGTGAGCATGACAAGTAACAAGCGAGTAATTTTGGTCACAAGTACGGTATGCCTTTTTACAGAACATCTAGGCACTCTATATGTGTTTGGTACACCATATAATTCCTGTCAAAGTCATCCCCCATATTTGTCGCCAACACGAGGTATAAGTATGGTATAAAGATAAAACAAGCAAATCCTGCATGGATTTGAAAATAGTTCAAGCATTTAGTGTCGAAAAAGGGAAAAGTGATTCCAGCTGAGGTTTACCAATAGTTTAGCAAAAGTATTTTAAGGATGTGTCATCAGTCGCCATACACCTGTTGTTTTAGGTATGTCTCGAGGAGACAGAAGATTTGTTTAACTATTTTTTTTCTTTTTGAGAAAAAAAGTCATTTAAATAAACATTGCCTTTATACAGCAGTTTATCTGCTATGATCCACATGTTTTTTTAAGTGACAGAATGTATTATTTACATGATGCACACTTTGTCACCCAGTGTCACAGCACAGGGGACAAATTCGAAAAAACACAAAATGTCGTAACCCTAAAAATTTTAATGTGGTAGTCCTAAAGTAGTCTAGGGGGTGGCACAGGGTCACACACTCAAAAAAAGCAAAAATTATGGATTTTGGGGGGTTGTACCCTTTGTGTCAACTGGGGAAACCCTTGAACCAGAGCCTATTTTTTTTCTTTCTTGCTATTTTCTTTATCACTTTCGTTCTTTCTGCCTTTCCCTTTCAAAGGAAAGTGTGTAATATGAAAAACATTAAAAAGGCATCGTTTTCGGGCTCCCCCCCGGACGGTAAAAATTTTCCTACATTTGTGGTAGCACAGTAGGAATGTGCCCTTGACTTTATTTTCTGGCTCACTTTTCCCAACTGAAGCTTTTCCCTTCCCTTTCCCTTTTCATCGAAAGCATTTAAACAGACTCACTTAACAATTTTTTTAAAATGTTTCTACTTCCAAACAAACCTTTTCAAAAAAATTGTCTCGCAATGATGAACGTCTGTTTACAAAAGAAAACACCATTTTTTTTTGCCACCTGCACCATTAAAAATCGTTCAGGTTGGGCGTTTTTTTTCCTCCCCCCCACTTCAGCTTTTTCGGTCTAAATTTTCATGGCACCCTCTGAAACCCTCCCTGCTCGCCCCACAAAATTTCCAACACATTGTGTGAAAACCAGGTGTGTGTGATGGAAAAGTATGCCCATGTGGCAGCCCAACGTCGGCTGGGTTGTATTGGAAATCTGGGGGCGGCCCCGCCGTTCTGTGGGCTGAGATGCAGAAAGAGAACTTTGGGGGCTTAAATACTCCCTACTTCACTCCCTTGGGGGCATTCGAAGATATCAGAATAGTCACCCCTAGCCCCGCTAAAATGAATAATACGCCTAAGGCCATATATATTTTTCCATCTACTCTGTTTTGTTAGAATTCAAAAGTATATTTCAATTTACAGAATAAAAGGCCTTTCTAAGTTTCCAAGGC
Organism: Rapana venosa; assembly: GCA_028751875.1. Lineage (NCBI taxonomy): Eukaryota > Metazoa > Mollusca > Gastropoda > Neogastropoda > Muricidae > Rapana > Rapana venosa. The sequence continues at coordinate 34,497,353 of CM054163.1, forward strand.
AACCAATTTTTTTTTTTTGGGGAAAAAAATGTTTTTGACAAAAAAGTTAGAGTAAATTTATGATAACAGCACTGACTTTGCTCTAAACTGCTTGCTCTTCAATTAATTTTTCTTTGTTTCTGCCTTATTTGGTTTTTTTTTATTAGAATTAAGATAGAGTTTGCTTAATATATTTGAGAGTTTCCGCAATAGCTGCTAGCTTTATCTATTCTCCTTTTGTAAAATTGGTATTTTTTATAGATTTGGCCCATTTTTAAGGGGAAAAGAACCCCTTTTAAAAAAGGCGATTAAACAATTGAAAAAGGGAAAAAGTAATTACATTTGGTTTGCTGTTTCCATTTCCCCAATTTTTGGTAGGACCAGCCCTTTTGTTGTTTTTAATTCATTCCTGATATAATTTGTTTATAAAGGGTTCAAATTATTTTCCTTTGTAATGTCTCTCTTGTGCTCCTGATTACAAAATTTTTTTAAAAAACCTTAAAAAATGGTCATGCCATTGTTAAATTTGTTTAACTAATATGTACCAGAGCCTACGGTTAACTGATCTTACAATGTCAAAACTTTTTTTGGAGCCCCAAAAAAAGGGAAATCTCTAAGATTTAAACCCATTCAATTCTCTTTTTTTTGTTTTTTTTAGAGATATATTCTTTTCTTGCATCATGACATTTTTTTTTTTAGTTTTATCCTCATTGTTTACAAGTTTGAATCTTTTTAAATAATCTTGTAATTTTCATGATTTATTGTTCACTTTCACCTCAACCCATTAATATTTTCTCCTTTGATTGACTGTTCTAACCATGCAGTGGCAGCTCCACATAACCCCTTTTAAAAGGACTAAAACTGACATTATCAAGTAAAAATTTAGTGGTAACGCTGTCTGTAGGGTTTTCTTGGAATTTCAGCATATCAAGCTCTTGTTTCGATATTTGTGCAAATCCTTTACCAAATAAATTTTTCTGCCTCTTTTGTTCCTAGTTTCCATTTCTAAAAAATCACTATACTTTTCATGTTATTTTAATGGGAGGTCCCATGAATAAATACAATCCCAATACACAATCAAAGTTTGATAAAAAAATGACTAGGTCTAGAAATTAATCAATAAACTACATCCATTGTGTGCACAAATGTATAATCCCTTGATTTTTCTCCCTCAACAACCATTCAAAAAAAATATTATTAATTAAACACAATATAATCGATCGAGAACTGCCAAAAAGTATTAATCATACATCCTTGGAGGAACCAAAATACAGTTCATTATCTATATACATACAAGAACACCCAAAGAAATTTTGACGTAACTCAAGTCGCTTGTTCACGCCCTGTTTGGCATTTAAATTCCCTACAATCAAAATGAAAATCGCCTTTTGAAAATATTTGTTAATGCTTCCTCTAGTAATCAGCACCATCTTATTTTTTTTTTGTAAAACAGGACCACTTTGGACAATGTAATTGATAAGATATATCTTTATTAAACGAAAAACATTATTTCTTCTAATAGCAATAGTATTGTCATATTCTATTTTGATTTCTTCTACATATGTCTTAAGACTTCTCCTAAAAAACCCACTCCTCCAAAATTTCCCTTCATGTGCAAAAGTTTTTTACCAGAACACAAAACTTTAGATAATCAAGAAAAAACACCACGTAGTCAAATTACAATCAAGGGAACGTCTCTGAGATACACAAAAATCAAATTATTTACCTAGGTAAAAAAAGCCCACCCTTTTAAATTTTATATACAGTGTTCACATCAAATTTTAAACACGCCCAATTTTCGATGGCCGGGCCTGTCCTAGCTCTTTTCAAGTGCTGGGACCATGAACTCCTGGATGTTTTATTGTCATGACACTTCCCGCAGCGGGACGACTTGCGTTGGCGAGTTACGGAACACGGCATCCCTGTCTCCCGTTTGGACAGAGGCCCCTCACTGTCAGAAAGGACACGCCACGTCACGCAGGGAATCCCAACCAAAACGTCTGACTGTGACCTTCACCTATGGAGTCCCGTGGTTACTAGGTAAGGCTCTTGGGCATGCTCTCGTGCCCGTCACCCCCCGTGCGGGGTCGTGTTGCCCTGCACAGAGGGAGAGGAGGAGGAGAAGGGTCCTGCCCTTCAGCCACTGTGGGCTGCCAGGTTGTGGCGCCACCCTCTGACGTCACACCCCCCTCTGCCGGTTGAGGACAGGGGAATCCCCATGTTGACGACTGAGAGGGGTGGGAGGGACAGGGGTGGAGGACGCGGGCACACCCCACTCTCCACCACCTCTACGGCCCGGGGGTCGGGAAAACCCTGGGCCCCATCATCACCCCTGCACCCTGCCTGGGGAATAGGTCTCCTGTCCCGCTGCTGCAGCCACCACTGCACCGGCCTGGTTAGGTGGCAGCCAGCCTGACCCGCTGTTCCTGCAGCTTCTGCCTGAGGTCTTTGTCCTTGGAGAGAGAGAGAGAGAGAGAGAGAGGAGAGAGAAGAAGAGGAGATGAGAGGAAGAAGAGGAGAGAGAGAGAGAGAGAACCCTTGAATTGATTCTCAGCTTGTTGGTCCATATGGAAGAGACTCTGGTGTGTGTGTTGGTGTGTTGTGTGTGTGTGTGTGTGTTTGTGTGTTTTGTTGTGTGTGTGTGAGTGTGTGTGTGTGTTGTGTGTGTGGGGTTGTTGTGATGTTGTGCGTTGTGTGGTGTGTGTGTGGGGTGTGTTGTGTGTGTTGTGTTGTGTTGAATACATCAAAGACAAATAAAACACACTAACCATACAATTAATGATAATACAAAAGAACGTAATTACAAAAACAAAACTTAAATTTATGTTAACAGCTGTCCTAGGGGACTTGACTGTAAACCTTTTAGATATAACGTTATCTACATCTTGAAATGTTTTTCAATTGGTCTGAGAGGTGAGAAGGCAATGGTTTAAGTTCTGGCAATCAATGTGATGGACATTGGAAATATAATCTCCCAAAAGCATTAAAATTTTTTGCTGAATTTTGAAATAAATACATTAGTCTCATTCTAAAGAATAATGCTTTTGATTGTTCTGTCTCTGACACATCTGTATTAGGTGGGGGTTTTCGATGGATAAGGGTTTAAAACCGCTATCTACTTAGAACCCCTTCGGAAACTGTCCTGTTTCCTCTAGTAATACAACACCATCTTTTTTTTTCAATTGTAAATAGGACCACCTTCTGGTACAATGTGACATGCTATAAGAATAATATCTTTATGTTAAATGAAAATACATTCATAATTTATAATGGCAATAGTGTTGTCACATTCTATTTTGATTTATTCTACATATTCTTCCAAAGACTTTCTCACTAACAAAAGCACTCCTCCAGAATTCCTTCCATGATGCAAAAGGTTTATTTTGGCAGGAACAGAAAACTTTAGATAATCAAAAAAACACCACCATAATATGTAACTCCATGAGTTTTATTCAAGGATGCCTGTTCTAAATATCGGTAGCCCTCTCCTAAGGATAAAGGAATACTCAATGCTGTGGATCAACTGTTATTATTTGCACTTTTTTAGCAAATCTCTCAGCCCATTCATTGAATTCATCCTATATTTCCCTGGTTGGGATACCAATCGCCACCTTTTGGAATTTCCCTGTCCTACAATTAATCTTTTTAAACCCTCTCTTTGTTTTCTCCTTTGGTTTCTCTGCACCAATCCTTCTTATCTTTTTTCTGCCTTCTTGGTTCCCTCCCCTGCCTTTTTTTCCCCGAAAGCCCTTAAAAAGTATCTATCTTTCCTAAACCAAATGGGAATGCGGGCCTGAGTTGTCATCGCTTAACGGCAGCGTTTGCATTTTGTCATAACTATGACAGAACGCTAAACGACGCAACGGATGTCATTTAGTGAAGGGTCCAACGAAAGGTCACATTCAAGGTCCTCTAAGCCTTAAAGCTTATCAGTACTTATACTGGTACGATTCTAGAAATGTTCTTAATTTGAAGATCTTATGGGTAGAAGGCGGACTTCGACTTGTGACAAGCAAGCGCGATGCGCACTGTGTGGGGTGTGTGTGTTTTTGTGTTAGTTTGGGGTGTGTGTTTTTCTGTGTGGTGTGGGGCGAGCATGTGTGTGCGGGCACGGGCGCGCGCACGCCGCGGGGTGTGTGTGTGTAATGTGTATATGTGTGTGTTTTGTGAGTTGTGTGTATTTTTTAAATATATTTTTAATTGTTATACTTTTTATACGTGGATAATGTTATAGCACTTTGTGCTTTAAACCAGTCCCGTGTGTAGCGGTTTTGTAAATTATGTGATCTGTTCCCACCGGCCACACATGCCTACTCTTACAAAAAGGGGAAAGGATTAACATGTGGGGCAAATGTTCTGTGTGCGTTCGCACACGGGGCCTCGGTTTCGTCTCAAGGGAAAGGACTTTTGGGAAAGTGGAGTCTGCCTAACGCAAACTCCAGGGGAAAATACCCTTTGGGAACGGAAATCAACCGGGTCGTCAGATTGCGAGGCGCAAGATCTAACCACTAGGTATTCCGCCCCCTGTGTGTTGGTTGTGTGTGTGTGTGTGTAAGTGTAAGTAGTCTTCAATTTAATGTCTTCCACTTAAATTTGATACCAGCGACCCTTTAAAATGGAGACTGAATATTTTGAGATAGGGGAAAGGGGAAGAGAGAGAGAGAGAGGAGAGAGAGAGAGAGAGAGAGAGAAGAGAGAGAGAGATCTCTCTTTGTGTGTGAGAGTGCGTGGGCTCCCTGCGTGCAGCGCGTCGTGTGTGTAATAAACAGTAATAAAGAAATGTATTCTTAACATGAACAAAATCAAAAAACAAATTTTTTTTAATGAAATTTTAAAATACTACAATAACTACAATAAATGTCCTATAGGACTTAACAAAAACCCTTAGCAATATCAATTTTTTAATTTAACATTGTTCAAAATTCTTAAATGGAATTCTCAGAAAAGGCGGAGATGAGGTTTAATTCTCACATTCAAGTATGATATGAGTATTAAAATTTTAATTCCCACATAGCATTTAACATCTTGCTGAATTTTTTTGTGAATGCATTTTTCTTATTCTGAAAAATAATGCCTTGAGTTTTCTTTCTTTAAAAGCATTTTTATGAATCTTTAAGTCTTCAAAGTATTCAACTACCTATTCCACTCAAAATTGAATGTGAAAGCGATTGTTTTGCTGATACTTTTCTATTTAAATTTTTTTTAAATGCTTCTTCCAACAACCGATAAACCTCTACATTGATAGAGGGAATGCATACTGTAGACCCTTTCATCACGTGCACCTTTCTTGCAACCCTATCAGCCCACTCATTAAAAACAATTTCCTATATGGAAGGAACCAGCAAAAGGAAAAACATGAATTTCCTTTTTAAACAAGAAGATTTATAAATATTGACGTCAAGTATAAAGTTTAGCTGATTGCTTATAAAGTTATTGACTTTAGGGATTAATATGATTTGAATCCACCCCAAAGTAAAATATGAAATAAAGAGTTTGGTGATCTAAAAGAAATCAAAGCCATGAAAATAGGCATCAGTTCAGCCCTTTAAAACAGATCGATTTTTACCACATGATTAGGACTTTCTATTTTTAGTGCCCGTATCAATGCTGAACCTGCTTGTGTTATCTAAAATGAGCATCGTTAAAATTTTAAGACAATGACAGTAATTTTGTTGTTATGTAATGAACATTAACTGCCATTTATTTGGATTTTCATTCTTTCATGTTGATATAGTCAACATCAAAGTGAGCTTGCTTTATTTCCAAACAGGACAAACTGATTTCCCTTTGTTGGGCTACATCATATTTTAAAATGTTCAGAACGCTTATAAAGATCTGATTGTGAGGTACTTATAGTCGTCAAGAGTTATGTTTCGGGCTCTTTTGGGAAATATGTTTCAGACCTCTTTTATTTCTTCTGAAGCAAAGTTTTCAGATGTTTGAAATTCTAGAATATATTTTTGGAACATACAAGTTGTCGTAAACCCTCAAGTTTTAACATTCCAATTTCTTTATATGTATTAAGTGCAGGCCATAAAAGGACACCTAGAGCAGTTATATGCTTGCGTCTACCTTTGAAGCTTCTTTAGTAAGTATTTAGGTGCACTAAATAACTTCTTGTCCATACGAAATTTTAGACTAATTAAAGAAGTTAGATAGATGTTTCAGAACTATGTGTGTGGGGTTTTGTGTGTGTGGTGTGTGTGTGTGGTGTGACTGTGTTTATGTGTGAGTGGGTGAGTGGGTGGGGTGGGGGGGGGGGTGAGAGAGAGAATTCTTAAATCTTAATAATCATTTATTTATAAATGACATGAGAGAGAAGGGAGGTGAGTGGGAGAGAAAAGAGAGAGAGAAAATCTGAACCCTTAATTTAAATTTATAAAAGGCTTTGATGTGTGTGTGGTGTGTGCGTGTGTTTGGGCGCGTGGGCGTGTGGGTGATGTGTGTTAAAGCATAGAAGGCAGCTTAGACCTTGTGTGGGGTGTGGGTGTTTTTAAACATATAAGGCAGACTGGTGTGTGGGTTTGTGTGTGGAGAGAAGGAGAGAAGAGATAGAAGAGAAAGCGAGAGCAAGAGAGATGGTGAGAGAGAGAGTGAGAGAGAGAGAGCGAAAGATGGAGAGAGAGAGAAGAGATGGAGAGAGAGGGGGGAGGGGAGGGTAGGGGTAAGGCTAATTAATCAGCCTTTTCCTAGTTTTCTGTTGATCTATCTACATCTCTTCTGCCTGTCTTTGTACATGTCTAAAAGATGATTTAAACATTGCACAAAGTGCTTGATAAATATCAGACGTTATATGAACTTCAAATCTGATTTAAAAAAATTAAAGTAAATGTAACCAAGAGTTAAGGTGTAAAAATTCATGAAATTGCAGCTTTTCCTAAGCTAACAAAACCTGCGTGGTAAACCCCCCTAAAAACACACCAAACAACAACAATTAACCATCCCAAACCATCAGCTATTGCATAGTTTATGTCTGTCTTTGTTGTATGTATTATACTAGCGTGCTTTTTATGATATTTGTGGTTGTTTGTTTGTGTAGCGCTGTTTCTGTGAGTACTTAACAAACATATCGTTTCGTTGTTGGGTTTTTATCATCATTCATTATTTGTTTGCTCTGTTGCTGTGTCTTTGTTGTCACTTGTTGTGTTTACTTTCAACTTTTCTGTTGCAGGGTCACTGACAGTTATAAAGCATCACAGAGTTTGTTGTAAAAAAATGACATTCTGTAAGCATTAAAATTTTCGTCATTTACATAAGAAAAGAAAAACTGTTAAAGGAAAAGAAAGATACAAAATAATATATTAAAGAATTTACTTTTAAAGCCACTCACATGCTTATGATATTAGATTGAGTTGAATGTAAAAAAAAATTCGATGAAAGTTGAGGGGTTTTCCCTCACTAACTTTGACTAACAGCTTAAGCTCTTTCTAACGAATTTAACCCAGTTAACATTGTAGAATGTAGAGAGGTTTGTGTACATTGTACTCAACATAGAATGAAGTTTTCAGAGAGGCTTTGCCGATATTGTACTAACATAGAGTTGATTCTACTATGTACTAACATACAGTGGAATCTGCATTGTACTAACATGTAGGGACTCCTCCCGTTTGTTTATTGTTTTCAGAGTAAAGAATTATGCTGAATCAAAAACCTCCAACATGACTTGTGGCTGACCATTGAGAAATCCCCCTCTCCCCTCCCCCCCCCCCCCCCCCTTGCTCATACACCCCCTTCTTCCCTGGCCCTCACCTGACTTATCTTTAGTCATCGTCAGCCTCTTCCGCCCTTCAAAAAACAACCCAAAGCAAAACAAAGTAAAAGTGTTGATGATGATGATGATGATTATAATAACAATAGTTATGATAATAATAATAATAATAATAATAATAATAATAATAATAATAATAATAATAATAATAATAATAATAATAATAGGTAAAGATATCGCTAACCCCCCCCCCCCTTCCTCACCTAAAGAAAAAGAAAACCAGACTGCAAAAAATCCCACACCAACAAAACCCTGAAAAGAAAATACAGAATAACAAACCATACACAATCCCTAACCACAGACATGCCTAGAAGAGTGGGTGTGATCTCCCTTTTGCTCCCCCCCCCCCCACTCATCTACTAGACCTTGAGTAGTGGTCTGGGTGCTAGATTTTGCTATGTGGGGATAACGGAGATCCAGTGTTGTACAACACGCATTCAGTGCAGGTAAAAGAACCCACGGTAACAAGATAGTTGTGCTAAGCAAAATGCTGCAGAAAATGGCCACTCTGGTAGAAATGGGGGTGGCGTGGTCTTGTGGCGATGTGCTTTCTCCAGGGAGAGCAGCTCGAATTTCACAGGCATGGCTAACAGTGGCATTATTTTATTTAATTTGATTATATTATTGTCACATGTTTCAGATGCAATCCTGGCTTTTGCTTTGTTTTGTTTGTTTCGGTTTACTTAGCTTTTTGTGTATCATCCTATTGTCTCACTAATAACCCCGCTTTTTGGTTTGGGTTTGCTTTTGCTTATTGTTTGTTTGTTTTATTATCATTATTATTACATTGTTTCACTAATAACCTTACTTTTTGTATGGGTTTGTTTTGGGTATTTTTGGATTTTAAAAAATTATTATTACATTGTTTCACTAATAACCCCGCTTTTTGTTTTGGTTTATGTTTTGTCCTTTTTCAATCCCAGTTTGTGAATAAACACCCTGATGTTTATTTTGTTTTGCTCGTTAGTGTTTCTTTATAATCATCAGTGTGTTTCACTAACAGCCTTGCTTTTGGGGGAGGGGGATGAGGGGTTGTTGTTTTGTTGGGTTTTTTTAAAATTTCCCCTTGTTTTACTAACAATTCTGCTATTGTTTTATTTTTTGTTGTTTAGTGTTGTTGTTTTTTAAATCATCGCATTGTTTCTTTCATTTTAAATCCTGTTTTTTGGTTTGGTTTTGTTGTTGTTTGCTTTTTCACCAGCACATTGCTTCACTAACAATCTTGATTTGTGTTTTGTTTTGTTCATTGTTTTGTTGTGTTCATTGTTTTGTTGTGTTCATTGTTTTGTTCTGGTTCACTGTTTGTTTTGCTAATTGCATTTTTTCTTCATTGTTTTGTTCTGCTCAGTGTTTGTTCATTGTTGTTGGTTTATTTTTGTTTGTTCATTGTTTGTTTGTTATTGTTTTGTTCTGTTCATTGTTGTTTTTTCATTGTTTGTATTGTTCTGTTCATTGTTTGTTTTGTTCATTGTGTTGTTTGTTCATTGTTTGTTTGTTTTATTGTTTGTTTTTGTTCTGTTTTGTTTGTTTTTATTTGTTTTGTTTAATTGTTTGTTTTTTCATTTATTGTTGTTTCATTGTTTGTTTGTTCTTGTGTTGTTTTTCATTTTTTTGTTATTTTTTGTTTGTTCATTGTATTGTTGTTTTTGTTTGTTTTCTTATTTCTTCATGTGCTGTTCATTTTTATTTTCGTCTTTTGGTTTTTTCTCATGTTATTTCTTTGTTCTTTTTTTGGGCAGGGATAGCTCAGTGGTGGAGATCCGCTTTCCCCCAGAAGTTTGCGCTCGACTTTATAGGTGATGGGTACCGTTTTGGCGCCTTGGTTTAGTTTGTTGTTTCATGTGTAAAGGGTCTGCCTTTTAGGTCAGGAGTTAACAGCGTAGGGAGGGAATTTGGGGTATTATGCTGCCTAGGAAGTGGTTTTTGAGTGGTTCGATTTGGTTTGGTACTCCTTTTTTTACTAGTTCCTGTTTTTGTTTTGTTTTGTTTTGTTTTTGTTTTATTTACATTGTTTCACAATTTAAACTGATTTTTTGTTTTGTTATTTTGTTTGTTTTTTTTCATCTTTGTTTCATGACATTTTAATTTTTGTTTGGTTTGGGGTTTGTTGTGGTGACATCATGTTTTACTTGCATCCTCATTCTGTTTTTGTTTTGTTTGTTTTTGTTTTGTTTGGTGTTGCAAAACAGACCAAATTAAAACGAGTAATTTGGATTCGCTTTTGACTCCTAGGTTGGTTTATGCACGCTCTTTACCATTAAAGTAAATTTTGGATTTACTGTTTTTACCAGTATCCTCAAATGTTTGCTTTTTGTGTTTTTTTACCTTGACAGGATTTCTTAGTTTGATGTTTGTCTCACAATGCTATGCCTTTTTTTGTTGAATTTTTTGAAAAATTTCTGTAGGGAAAGCCCAAACATAATACGTTTTTTAGAAGATGTAATTCTTATATTAAACACCAAACTGTAACAAATAATTTGTAAGCAAAATAAATTTTTTTAAACCATTTCTTTCCCTAAAAATTTTTAGAAAACCTTAATTGTACCAGTTTTGTTTAAACCAAACATACTAGTTTTGCAAGCAAGAACCCGTTTTTTAAGTTGAATACAAAATGGTTTGAAACAGCCAAAAGAACAATAATTAAAATAACAGCTTTATTTAAAATTACTTAAGAGATAATGTTATGTAAATAAAATCATTATTTTGTATAAACAGGGACAGAAAAATTTTAAAGCCATAAAAGCTTTTTAAAAAAATTAAATCTAGAATAAAAAATGAACCTTATAATGATAATGTACCATATGAAAAGGGTTGCTGTAAAACGCAACAGATTAACCAATCAGACCCCTTTTGTTTATACAACAGAATGGATTGGTGGTTGTGCATATTAAGTCTCAGCAAACCTCACCAATATCATTTCTGCAGTCCTCAAATAGGAAACCTCATCCTTGGGAAGTTGATACAATTGTAGCAACAACAACAACAACAAGTAACGAATTAATTTAAAACTGTACCAGCCACCAACAACCATCACTCATTTTCAGCAGGGGTGGGGGGAAGGTGTCTATGTCAGAGAGTTTGGAAGCCCCTCCCATATCTATACCCTGTGTGTGTGTGTGTGTGTGGAGCGTCACCCATAGTAGAGGGGTGCCAAACTTCTAATCACAAGCCCTTGTAGCAGTTGGTGCTTGTAGGACACCCAAGGAGACTGCTACAGCACAGCTGACGGAATATGGTGTAAGGGTTGGTCCTTTCATTTTGTGGTAACACCCTCCCCTCCCTAATGACCATCATGGTTGGCTAGAGAAGTGACACCCCTACCTGTCTGGACCCACCCACACCCTGTAACAGACAGAAACCAGAGAGATAGGGGTAGTGAACACCCTTCACTGGTCACCAGAAACAAGACAGGTTTCAGTGGGCCTAACCTACCCAAGAAATGTAGTTTGGAAATACCTACTTTGTTTATATTAGATATTTATTTATTATATTATATTATATTATATTATATCATATTATATTAATTTATATTATATTATATCATATTGTATTATATTATATTACAATATATTATATTATATTATATTATATTACATCATAAATTATATTACATTACATCATTATATTATATTACATTATATTATATTACATCATTATATTATATCACATTATATTATATTATATTTTATCATATTATATCATGTCATACTACCAGCAGGATTTAGGAACAGTGTTGGGCACATAACAACTGATGATTAGCTGCTACACAGTTTCAACTGAGATTTTATTTTCAACAAGCAGACAGAGTGATAGGGCCTTAGTGGTCTGCAGGCTATAAAACAAATAACAACAACAACAGTAATAATAATAATAATAATGATAATAATAATAATAATATAGTTAGTGCATATTATAACTATTATTATAATTATAATACAAATAATAATAATAATTTTTATTATTATTATTATTATTAGAAGAGGAAGTTCAACAACAGCAAAACGAAGAAGAAGAAGAATGAGTTTTCTACTACTACTACTACTACTTCTGCTGCTGCTGCTGCTGCTGCTGCTGCTTTGGGTGGACGGGATAGCCTAGTGGTTAGAACATTGCGCTCGCAATCTGACGACCCGGTTCGATTCCCGTTCAAGAGGATTTTTCCTTTGGAGTTAACATCAGTGCAGACACCACTCTCCCGAAAAGTCCTTTGGATGAGACTATAAACTGAGGTCCAGTGTGCGAGCGCAGGCAAGGCATCTTGCGCACAGGTTAAATCCTGTTCCGCTTTTCCTAAGAGTAGGCCATTGTGTGCCGGTGGGAACAGATGACAAAATTTACAAAGCCGCATACACATGGGGACTGAATGTAATTAAGCACATGGTTGCTTATTCTATTATCCTTGGAATAAACGAATGAATGAATATCTACTGCTAATGTTACTGTTGCTACTGTTGCTACTGTTGCTACTACTACCACTACTACTACTACTACTACTACTACTACTACTACTACTACCTGGATCTGTGGTCTAGAGGAAACCCGCCTGTCTAGACAGGGAAAAGCCGGGTCGGAAGTGTGCGGTGGTTCGAATCCTGTAGGACCCGAAACTTTCCCCCCATCCATTAGACCATGAGTGGGGGTCTGGGCGCTAGTCTTTTGGATGAGACCATAAACCGATTAGCCGAGGTCCCGCGTGTTACACAATTTAGCGCACGTAAAAGAACCACGGCGACAAGAGAGTTGTCCTAGGCAAAATTATGTAGCAAAAAGCCACTCTGATAGGGAAATAAATACAGTTGCAGACAGGGAAAACAAAATGGGTGGCACTGCTCTTGTAGCCACGCGTTCTCTCCCTGGGGAGAGCACCCCTGAAGCAGTGAAATCTGCAGTGTCTTAAAATTGTTATAAATAAAATAAATATAATATAAAAAGAAAGTGTCCCGCTTGCACAAGAGCAAAAAGAGCACTGCACATGCTGTAATACAGGCCGCACACCGCAAGTAAAAGATCACTCTTTTGCCCTATGTTTTTCTATGCGACTCTTATATTCATACCGCACGTACTAAGGCATCCACAGAAATAAAAACCACTTTTTGTGAAAGACTAGCCTCTGACTTAAAACCCATGTGATTTTGAACAAATTTGGTAGGATTAAAAAAATTTATATTTCAGCAAACACTGTACCCCCTCAGTCGTTGGTCGTCTGCTATCTTCCTTACCGCAGTTACTACTGCTCAATAGACTGAACGCCAGTCTTTGATCATGCAAGTGTGAGTGATGCAATCCTCGCCTCTATCGCTGTCCAAGTGCCTGTGGCCGTAGCGCCACACGGAGTTCCTGCCATCCAGACACATCCTGTGCGCTGAGGAGAGGGAGGGATGAAGGGGCTGCCCTCACCACAGAAGAGGGCTCCACGTTCCTGGACATCTGGAGAAGAAGGGGCCGAGGCGTACGACGCCTGTGCGCCTGGCTAGACGATGACCCGCCCAAGGTGCCTCCTGATCTGAGAGAGCTGCATCAAGGCTTTGAGCAGCAGCAGCGGCGTATCCAGATCTCATCGCCAGCAGAGGTCTACGCAAAGGCTTCTCCACCTCTCTCCTCCCCCACTCCAACCTCCCTCCCCCTCCCCTCCCACCATCAGCGCCAACCCCCACACCCCAACACCAACCCTGCCCTCATCCCCAACCCCAAGGTCACAACCCTACCCTAACCGAGAACGACTACCGGGTATCTGCCCCAGCTGTACCCCATGGACTCCAGCCCGGGGTATTCGTCACCGCCCACTTACCTCAGCTCCAGCCCCCTCTCCACCTCCCCCCTCTCCAACGGCGGCTGTGTTGCCCCGACGACGGAGGTCAGCAAGGAAGAAAAGGTCAAGGTCGTCGACCTTCAGAAAGACAGGCTGAATGTGGCGGCCTACTTGGGGAGCTGGAGCGGCAGCCAAGCAGAGGGCCCAAGCCTGCCGCCACTGTCTTGTCAAGGCCAGGGTCGACACAGCCGCCCCCAGACTCCAGCCTGCAACGTCAGCTGCCAACGTGTCTCTCCACCGCAGCAACATTCGGCAGCAACATCTCCAGCAACGACTTCAGCAACGGTTCCAGTGTAGGCCAAAATCAGGCTGTCCCTCCAGTGGCTTTACCCACCCCAACACAAGATTCCCAAGGGTTATCTGCTGAACCAAACCATGTCGGCGGACGCCGTCAACAGCGGATAGTGCCGCCACGAGGGAGGACTCCGCAAGAGATGGGCATCCCCGCCTTTCTGGGCGGAGACCTAGGCACCAGTGCTTTGCCCCCTCCAGTTGTCAGTCAGGGTCCTGAACCCGTGGAGAACGAAGACACCTCGGCAGACGACAGTTCCCTGGAGAACTCCAGTTTATTTTGCTCCCTGGACAATGCGTCACTCTTCTGTTGATGTGAACGAAACAGCTGATGTTATTTCAGACTATATACAATTTTGTGAAGAAATCTTGTCCAAAGACAACTGTGAAAATTGTTTTCAAATAACAAACCCTGGGTCACAAAATCTGTAAAGAAAACACTCAACGAAAAGAAAATTGCATTCCAGTCAGGAGACAACCTTGCAAAAAAACAAATACAAACACAACTTAGAAAGGAAATACAGCATGTCCAGACACAGTACAGAACCAAAGTAGAAAGACAATTTCAGTCTGGAAATATGAAAAGTGCATGGACTGTGTTAAAAACTTTAACATGACAAAATAAGACATGGAGCAAATGTACATTACCAGAAAAAGAATGCAGTGCCTTTTCAAATAAATTAAATGATTTTTACTGCCATTTTGAACGTAGTGATCTTAAAGATTGTTTGGAAACCATCTTGTTAGACGTGACAGCCAGCCTGCGATAGAGACGACCTTATTTTTAACATAGACAGTTCTAGAGTTTACCACCCTGTTCAAAAGGTTAAATGTAAATAAAGCTGTAGGCCAGACAGTATCTGCAGAAACCTTTTAAAACTTTGTGCTGATCAGCTGTGATTTGTTTTTGCGAGGTTGTTTTCATTGTCTTAAATACCGGAGCCATTCCTTCTATCTGAAAAAAATCCACCATCTGCTCCATTCCCAAAACAAAATATCCTAAAGTTTTAAATGATTACAAACCGGTTGCTTAACATCCGTTGTTATGAAAGCTCTGAGCGCATTGTTCTTCAGTACCTCCTGCCACTAGTAAAAGATTCCCTGACCCTTATCAATTCGCCTACAAGCACAACAGAAGTACAGATGATGCAACAATCACGCTCTTGAATCATATTTACACACATCACCTTGAAAATAACAACTCTTTAGTTCAAATTCTCTGTGTTGATTTTTCCTCCACATTTAACACGATTCAGCCACATCTCATGGCCCAAAGGCTGCAATCACTCAAATATATCCCGAAACTTATTTAATGGATTGTGAAATGCTTAACCAATCAATTTCAGTGTGTTTATTTTCAAGGAAAAAATTCATTACAAAGAACCACTTCCACTGGTGCACCACACGGCACTGTCTTAGCTCTGGTACTTTTTACCCTGTATACAAATGACTGCACTGGTACATTACTTACACCTGTTGTAAAATACTCAGATGACTCTGCTTTTGTAGATGTATTCAACCCAAATTTGGTTTATTTTGATAAGGTAGAAAGGTTCTGTAATGGTGTAAAAAAAGTATCTTGACTTAAACGTTAAAACCCCCAAAGAATGCTCATGATTTTCGCAGAAATACACCTAAAGTTCCTGATCTGTTAGTAGACGGAACAAAATAGAGAGAGAGTGCTAGAGTACAATATATCTTGGTACCATTCTTAGATAATAAGTTGAATTTTTAATGCAAACACTGCTTTTATTCATAAGAAATATCAATCAAGGATATACTGCCTTAAAAAACTGCCATCACTGAACTTTAAAAAATAAATTATGTGCTTGTTTTATCGCAGTTTTGTAGAATCAGTCTTATCATAATATGGGTTTTTTATGCTGGTTTGGTTGTTTGAATGTAAGAAACAAGAACGTATTGAATAAAGTTGTGAATGTGTGTGGAAAGATTGTTGGAGAAAAGCAAAAGACGCTAACATCATTGTATGAAAATCAGATGACTAAAACAGCAAAAGACATTTCCACTGACGAAACCCACGTGCTTTCACAACACTATGTATTGCCTTCCATTTGGTCGAGGATTCCGATTGCCAAAATCAAAAACAAACAGAACTAAAAATAGTTTTATTAACAAGTCAATTGAGCTTCTAAACCAATGTTAAGCTTTAAAAAAGAAAATCTTTATAGGGGTTTTCATATCAATTCATCAAATAATAGGGTTTCTTTAATATGCATCTGAAGAGAGCAAAAGGGGAGAGAGAGAGGGAGAGAGAGTAAGAGAAGAGAGAGGGGTGGTGTGTGTGTGGTGTGTGTGGTGTGTGTGTGGTTGTTGTGTGTGTGTGTGTGTGAATGCATAGTTTATATAAAGTACCAGGCAAAGAATAAGAGTGAGCTGTGATGGGTGAAGGGGAAATATTGTTAACACTTTTTTTTTAATCAAAATGTTTTTGTCATTTTTTTTCTTTTTAATTTTAAAAGTTACTTGTGAAATTTGTATTTATTGTGCTGATTTTGTTTCATGAGATGTGTTTGAATTATTGTTGTGTTTTGGATTTGCTTTGCTACTCTTAACCTTTACTGGTGTGTTTGCATGCGCACACGCATGCATGTGTGTATGTGGGGTTGTTGTTTTTGTGTGGGATGGGGGGTGTGTGGGGTGTGTGTGACGTAGGTTGTTGTCCGCTTTAAAATACTGTGTTAATTTCTTAATCTGTAAATTTAAATTTAAAAAGCATGCTGTGTAAAATTTTAATTTTAAAATGGCACTCATAGTTCTCTAGTTGAGACATTAAGCCTCCCCAGCCTGAAGTCACTGGCGCACCACGTCATGCTGGCGTCCCCCAACCCAGCCTCATCATGCAGCGCTGCCACCCACCATCACCACAGCCTGGAGCATGCTCCCACCAGACCACACGAGGTCAAGCATAAAGGCAGAGTCATTCTGCCTCAAAGCAGCCTGAGTGCACCAGCCACACCACCGCTGCAGCACATGTCACCAGCAACAAGGTGGCTGTTGTCCAGCCATCACCACAGCCTGCAGCATGTCACCAGCCATCACCACAGCCTGCAGCATGTCACCAGCCATCACCACAGCCTGCAGCATGTCACCAGCCATCACCACAGCCTGCAGCATGTCACCAGCCATCACCACAGCCTGCAGCATGTCACCAGCCATCACCACAGCCTGCAGCATGTCACCAGCCATCACCACAGCCTGCAGCATGTCACTGCAGCATGTCACCGACAAGAAGGTTGTGGTTGTGCAGGCATATTGTATTTTGCATCAGGAAAGAAGAACCACTCTGTTGTATTAATAGAATGATGAAGAGATGTATAAACTTACAAACATAATACTCTGGTATTTCAGAGAAATATTGACATTTTCCTCCTTGTAAAAGATTTACAAACTTATATAGAAACTTTTTTCTGATTACGAAGTTTGATTTTTTTCTATGATATATTTTATAAACTTGCAAACATGTTATTTTTGACATATCTTCAAAAAACAGTTTGATTAGTCTTTTAATCAAAGCTTTATAAAATTGCAATCATATTGTTTGGATTTTTTTCTGAGAAAGAGCTTTGATTTGTTTTCCAAGGAAAGGCTTTGTAAACTTACAAACAATACTATTCTGATCATTATGAGAAAGAACTAGATTATTTTCTTGATAACGTATTTGTAAAGTTGCATAATTATTGTTCTGATAATTCTGAAAAAGATGTTTGATCAATTTTCGGATAAGATTTATAAACTTATAATCATATTATTCTGTTGATTCTGAGAAAGATTTTTGACAATTTTCTTGATAAAACATCGTGTGTGTGTTGTATTTGTAAGTGTGTTTGTTGTATTTGTGAGTGTTCTTTTACGTCTGTTTGCATGTCTGTATATCTGTTAGTATACAGAAAGTTATATGGTAAACTTTGATATTGCTATTTTCAACAATCAGAATCGTTGGAATACCAGTATTTTATCTCATATTGCATCAGATTTGAAAACAAATTCCTTCAAGAACTAAATGCATAAAACTAGAAGAATGCTTGACTCTAAAGCACCACGCACCATTCGTATTTTGATTTTACTGCTGTTTTGGGCATTGATGTATTAACCACACATTTTGAAAAACGGTCAAAATTAATCCACATAAACATTAGGAACTGTTATTCCCTGTTTGAAGACTAGGGCCTGCTTCAGCAATTAATGTACAGTGAATGAATGCATCAAAGACGTAAAAAGTGTAACTTGTTGCATGTGTAAAAATAGGATGTATGCAAGCGCTTTGATTTGTTTTTGCAAGATATAGTGCTATATAATTTCCATTTATTATCAGTATTAATATGCATGCCTGCAGTCAACACTGTACAAATACAAGCAATCCTCATTTGATGATTATTTCCAACTTTCTCGTGACTACCTGATATTGCTCTATGTCCTCAATTCCCCCAAAACAAGTGCACAATGCATTTTTTCATACTTTAAAAAAATCTGTAAAATCACCAAAGTTTTTTTCGAATGGCAGTCTATACAAGATACTACATGACCCCCAAACTAATGCCGGTGTGCAGCCTAACCTGCCAGCACAAGAGCACTGCAGAGCCCTAATGCTCTAGGCTGCACATCCCCCTTCCCTCCTGCACAGCAGGACAAACCCCAAGGCTGTTGTCTAGGCTAATAATAATAATAATAATAATAATAATAATAATAATGAATAGCATTTATATAGCACATTTCTCAAAGCAATGACTCAATGCGCTTTCATACCATGCGCATTTATACACATGCACACACAGCACATAATAACAACAACAGCAACAACAACAATGATAATGAGCATTTCTAAAGCGCAAATAAATTTACAAGAGATACCTATCGCACTGTAGAGGCACACACTTGCGTCCGGGCACACACTAGCAGGGCAATTAACAGTACACTCAGAGAAAAGGCACTAGCAATAACATAACTAACAAAAAACATAACCAACAGCCAGGCATGCACATGAAGTAGCCTACAGTGTGACAAACGGCGACCGTCAAGACAAGCACAATATATTAACTAGCTAAGAAATACATTAAAGAGATGTGTCTTCAATGAAGACTAAACTGGGATAAAAGTGGGAGCATGTCTGACGGCTGGTGGCAGAGAGTTCCAGATCGGGGGCGCAGCAACACCAAAAGTTTCTACGACCTGCGGTTTTGAGGTTGTAATGGGTACAACAAGTAAGTTATCATTCGAAGACCGCAGGGTTCTAGTTGCGGTGCGTGTTTTCAAAGGGAGCTGACAGAGATGGAGCAAGCGAGCCTTCAGAGTGACGGTATGCCAAGACCGCAACTTTGTACTGACAGCGTGGGCCCCTTTCAGGTAACCAAAGAAGCTCCCTAAGCATGGGAGACACATGGTCCCTTTTGGTCTTTCCAAGGATGAGCCTGGGAGCAGAGTTCTGAATTCGCTGCAGGCGTGTAAACTGTTCATCACTTATACCGATAAAACAGGAGTTGCAATAGTCCAGTCGCGACAAAACGGTCGCTGAACGAGCTTGATCACTGCATCTCGAGGCAAGAATTTCTTAATGTGTGCAATACGGCGCAGCTCTAGAAAGCATGCTCTGCAGACGTTACTAATGTGGTCTTTCATGGAGAGAGTAGGATCTAGCTGAACACCCAGATACCGCACAGAACTCTGAAATGCTATGTCACAGCCACCCAAGACCACAGAACTCTCCGACACCCGCATAAGACTAGATGGTGAACCAACTGCCATAACTTCTGTCTTGTCTGTATTTAATTTGAGTTTGTTGCTGTCCATCCACTGAAGGACACTGTGCGTGCAATCTGCCAGTGTGTGTGTGGCGTCTAAAAAATTTTGAGGTGTTGCATTTGCCGAAATTTCTGTATCATCTGCATATTTATGAAACTGGCAATCATGTAAGGTCATCACATTAGACAGAGGCTGAGAATATAGTGTGAACAATACGGGACCCAAAACAGAACCTTGAGGTACGCCATATAGTGAGGGGGCAGGTTGTGACTTAACTCCCCTATCAGCACGCTCTGCGACCTATCAGAGACATAAGAGGTAAACCATGCCAAGGCAACACCTCTTATTCCAAAAGAGTAATCTAGTCTTTTGAGCAAAATAGAGTGGTCAAGCGTGTTGAATGCCGCACTGAGGTCCAACAAGCCCATGACCGACACTCTGCGGTCGTCATTCTGCAAAAGCAGGCTGCTGGTGACACTCAGTACGGCAGTCTCCGTGCTGTGACCAGCCCTATAGGTTGACTGATGATCTTCCAAAAGGTGGTTACAAGCTAGGTGCTTCTGGAGCTGTTTGAGACGACCCTCTCCAGAACTTTGAAATGAAAGGAAGATTGGAAACCGGCCTGTAATTTTTTCATAGCATTGCAGTCTAGACCTTTTTTCTTGAGGAGTGGGATAACAATAGCATTTTTGAACTGACAGGGTACAGAGCCCGCCGACAGAGATGCATTGATGATGTCTGTTACGATAGGTGCCAAAAATATCAAGGCTTTGCTTTATCAAAACAGTGGGCAGAGACTAAACAACAGCTTTTTATTGGCATGGACAGAATTACTTCATGGATGTCTTTCACAGAAACTGGTTGAAAGGATGACAAAAATGGGACCATCATACTAATGGAAACTAGTGGAACAGATGGTCGCTGATCAAGATCCATCGCGTATTTGTCTGATTTTATCCATGAAAAAGTTACAAAAACTTTGTGTAGATGTGTAGGGGCACATTTGTGGGAAGGGGAGTGGTATTATTCTTACCCAGGAGGCTGTTAGCTATAGAGAAAATTTGTTTTGATGAACGACATGATTTCATTCCTCAAAATAAAATTCTTTAGGCTAGTGGTTGCATGCACAATAGGCAGTTAGTCACACAGTATGGGGAGGAGGAGGGCACCTCCATCTCATTTGTATAATTCTGAATTAAACTCCCCCTCTGTCTATGTGTCTGTTTTCTACTCCGTCTCTCTACTCTGTCTCTTGCTCTCTTCACGAAAACATCTTTCTCACACCCCTTAAAACCATAGCTTT
>CM054163.1:34523759-34556259 GCA_028751875.1 Rapana venosa
TGTGGGCCCAAACCCCCAAAGAAAATCCCCTTCATACAAATCAGCACCTCATTGCCATACAGTGAAGAAGTAAAAGAATTTTATGAAGATCTTGAAGTGCCCATTAAGGGAAAAAATCCCAAAGAAGGACATCTCTCACCCAAGGGGGATTTTAACCCAAATAGGCCCCTGATCTTAAACCAAGGGGCCCGGAACGTTGGTCATTTTGGGAAAACTGGGGGCCAAAAAAGGGGATTTTGGGTCTGCGGGATTTGCCTGCCCACAGACTTACCATTGCCAAATTTCCCTTTCCCACAAGCAGTCAAGGAGGCAACCTGGCATGCGCCAAACGGAAAGATCCTAACCAAAAGGATTTTATCTTAACACCACGGCTTCAATCCAGCATCAACAGAGCAGAACAGAAATACCTGGAGCGACAGGCGCCCCCACGACCTTTGCTGCTGGATTCAAAAGAAGTAAAAGAAAAACAAACAGCCTGCAAACCCAGTTAAATTTGAGTGGCCCAAAAATGAAGACCCAGATGTCGAGGAGGTTTCCCAAAGCAAAGCTTGCGGATTTTGCGGCTTTAAAACCCTCCTGGAAAATGACATCAATGCCCTCACCAACAACTTCATGAGGCAGTCGAGAAAAACAGCAGAGGAGGGGTACTCGGTGTCGAGGAAAAAACCCCAGCCAGGACTACCAATGACATCTTGGACCTCTGCGATACAAGAAGAGCACTGAAACCAACCGGGTTTCCCAAACCCCAAAAGAAATCCGGGAGGCAACAATTCGTGAAGAAGTAAATGTTAAAGGCCAGAGAGAAGGGTGTGTAAATGTGATGAGATCAAAAAAAACAGAAGGGGGGAAAGTAAAAGGCATACGACACTGAAGAAACTCACAAAACCACTTAAAACCAAAATCATAGTCATTGAAGACAGCTCCGGAAAACCTCCTCCAGAAAGCCAGTGCATTGAACAGGTGGTTAAATTTTGCAAGAACTGTAAAATACCAATACAACCTGACAAGAGCTATGAGAGAAAGCAAAAAATTCAGAGACCCTCGCCATTCCTATATGAGGGAAGAATGGAAGAAACATTTCCCCAGCTTACAGTTGGAAAGTCCCAGGAGAGACAATATACCAGCAGGCTCTCAAGATGGGGCGAAACAGTCATAATATGTTACAGCTATTGTCAGAAAATTTGGGGGACAAAACGTGGCCAACGAATGGGAAAAATCACTCATCATACCCCCGCCCAAAAAGGGGAATTTTTCGCCAAAGCCAAAAAATATAGACAATCGCTCATCGCCACGCCAGCAAGTCACTCAAAGTTATTTTGAATCGACTCAAGAAAGGGGGCAGAAGAAAACCTTGCGAGGAAAAGCGGGTTCAGGCAGGCAGGGCACAATCGAACGATTTTTAACTGCCACATCTGATGAAAAAATCTCCAACTAGAGGGGCTGTTCCACAACTTCTCGACTTTTAAGAAGGCTTTGCAGAGTATGGCCAAGGCCCGTGGCAGGTCCTTTTTTTGGTTTGAAAGAAAGGATAGTCTTTTCCATCCAAAATTTACAACCTCAACGTTTCAGTCCTTTTTGAACAAATTCGGGGGGGAGCTACTTCAAAACACAGTTGGGGTCCAAAGGATGCCTTGTTATTCCCGTTGTTCAATCTGTTCTTGGAAAAAATCTGAGAGGCCCCCCCATGACCCTTTCCACTCTTCCATCTCATTTGGCGGCAACCCCTAACAAAATTCGGTTTGCCGATGACTTTTACCCATGGGGGGGGATTTTTAACAAGAGCTGCGATTTACACCGATTTTTAAAAAAGCTGGGGCTTGGGGTGGAGGTGAGCTCGGAGAAAAGTAAAGTACTTGTGCAGCACGAGCAAAGCCACCGCTAAAATTTACTGAACGGCCCCCCAACTGGGGGGTAGTGCTTTTAAATACCCCGGCGCACACTCAAAAGGACGGGCGAAACGCGACAGAAATCAAAGTCGAATAGCCATTTTCAACTCTTCCTGACAAAAAAATCACCCCATTTGGAAAAATAAAAAGATCAGTTTCCCAATCAAACTAAAGCTCTACAAAAACCTAATTCAGTCAATCGCTGTCGGAAAATGAAAACCTGGACATTTACTGCTGAAACAGCAAAGCGTCGTATTCGAAAAAAGCCATAGAAAATCTGGGCATATCTTGGAGAGAACGAAAGACCATGAATTTTTCAAAAAGGCAAATAACATGGGCAGGTCCCCAGGAAACCCCCCCCCATCGTCAAAAAGAAAAGTGACTGGTTGGCCCCGTCACCCGCCACAACATCTGCCCAAAACAGTTGCAGGGAACATCGAAGGGGCGAAGGAGGGGAAGACAGAAAAAATCATGGATGGGAAAATCAGAGAATGGAACCGGTGGAAAGACTCGGACTACTGGAGAGCCCGGGACCGAGATGGTGGGGGGCTTAACGGATCGTCTTTCAGGGCTCCCCCCCGACCGCCAAAGGGCCGGGTCTGATGAAGATGTGAGATAGTAAATTTTTTTAAATGACATAAGTTCTTTCTTCATTGACCTTTAAATCCAAACGAAATTCACGACAAAACACAGTCCCAGCTCAGGAACCAATCTGGCAGAGATGTTGATGAGCTTTGACTTCACAGGTTTCAGCTTCCCATCCTATATTTGCTTGAACAACGTCAGTCTAGTATTTTGATTGACCTTAGATTAAACAAGGGAACATGCAGACGGCGACTCGCGCGGAAAAAGCGAACAGCAGATGGAAGGCCTTGATGACAAAATTGCTACGGATTTTGGATGAAGATAGTTTTCCAAAATAACTAGTCTAATGCTTGATTAGTAAGTTGAGTGGGTAGGATTTTTTGATGTAAGGTATGGATAATTCGATATAACAACGCATCGAAACACGGGCAAATTTAAAATAAAAATTGGAATTTTCAGACGCTAAAAATGTGGCAAAGGTTCAAGTAGCCTTGCCTTCACATTCTTAGAGGGGCTTTGCTTCAGGGTATGGAACATCAAAACCAACCCCTCCCGAATCGCAGACGGCGAAATGAGGCAAACCACAGCAGGACACTCAGAATGGAAGAAATACCGGAAAAACACATGCGAGGACCGACACACTAGAGGTGAAAGGCTGTAGATATAGTCTTGCCACATTGCCAGGTGGTCTGAGAAATAAGTTGTTAGGACTTTTGAAAGAAGTAAATCTTTAAGTGACTAAAGTGAAAGAAATTCAGAATACATGTTAAGAAGTTCTCTTAATATGGGGAAATGGTGTTCAAAAAGAGTATCGCTTTGCCGAAAGCAGTTAAACAGAATAAGAACAGTTAGAGATGAGTGGGTGACACTTTAAGAACCATTGTTCAGTAAAAGTCCAAGTCCAAGCTTAAAAGGGACCTCTTTAGTGGGAAAAAAGTAGAGATGGAGTGATTGGTCTGTCCTCAAAATCTTCCAGAATGTGAGCTATGAGTGTTGATAGTGTGCATAGGTTAAGAAACCTTACTCTCTTATTGCGAAGAATGTTGTTTTCATAGCTTAAGTTTAGATCTAAATCTTTGAAGTCAAGGTATTTTGCAAAAATTTGCAAACTGTGGACATTTTCCTAATGAATTGCTGGGCATTGTAAATTTGTCAGGTGTTATTGATCTTTTGTAATATGCATGATATCCTAATGTGGAAAAAGTTATGCTTGTGGCTCCTTTACATCATTGTGTGAGTCTCAATTTACTGGTGTGTCAATCATCTGTTCCTCGACAGTATGGATAGAACTGAAGGGTTGTGTTAAGGCTCTGCAATTGGCTGTAGTTCACAAAAGGTTACATGGCGGTCTGATTTACTAATTAAAGCCATGTGAGACAATGTAGAGTTGAGAGCCTGGGAGCCATGTTTGTTGAAGCTTAATGAATTGTCTTGTCAATCTTGAATGTGAAATGTCGGTCTGTTGTGACCTTAATCCGTGTCATACAACAAAAACCTTGTAATGAGTCGCGATGTTATGAAGTAGAAACTGCAAAGAAGGAAGTGCTATGTGAATAACGTTCTTGAAGAGCTGCTGGTAAAAAGTCCTGGATTCGGATTGTAATGGAACAAGGCCTTGTAACACAGAATATTTTTAACAGGAATTGAATGCTAGCTTTTCAACTTGTCTACTTGATCAGAAAAGATAATGATCGGTGTGTCTATTGGCGTCTGTGTGACAAAGTGAGTGTCGTGAAGTGTGGTTTGTTAAAACTGAAAGGTGTTTTTTATTTGACAATGTAAGGATTGCTGTGGAGAAAGTATGTTGGAACCTTATTAGTAATTAAAGCCAAGTTCGCCACGAAAGGACGGGTTTAAGAGAGGAGTAAGTAGTGGGGTGGAGATAGGGCGTCGACCTCAATAATGCTTGCCTAGAGATTGTGAGTACTGGACGCCAGTTAGACGCGAATAGGTAGGAACCTTTACTTTTATTTACCTTTTTAGAAATGACAGAAGTTTTTCTATTCAGTTAGATAAATCATGCCGTAGTCTGCCTAATGAATCTGTAGCAAAACGTGAAAGATGTGAGATGGCAGCTAAGCTTTCATCATGAATACTTCGGGGTGTTTAAGTTGTAATGATTAGTTAGATTTTAGTTGAGAGATTTTTTATCCAAGATGTGGCAACAATTACTCCTTACTTTATGGGTTGGCAGGGAAATGTGAGAGTTCTTTATTTTCATCAGGCAAGTTTATCTTAGTCTCAAGCAGGTATGGTTGCGCCTACAAGTGTCTGTTGTAGTCTCAAATTTTAGGTTTTAGTTCAAAAGTACAGTTTCAGGCCTTCAGCTATGTATAAGTTTAAGCCTGTGAGGACATCATGAGGTGAATTCAGGGGGTTGACAGTTATGTGATTTGATGAGAGCTAAGAACAGCCATGGTACATGAAATGCGGACCTCTTACCCTACATCGTGTTGTTATCAGAAACTCCCTGTATGTCAATGTAGGTGTTCAGTAGAGTGGTGCACAAGTAATGGCAATCCATTAGACAATAAAGTTTTATCGGTCTTGGTAAAATGATCTGTCAATGGGAAAGAATTAAATTCCATGTGGTACTAGAATATATTTAAGGAAATGTCTGAATCCAGCGTTTCACTTGTTACTGGTAGAAGATCTAATAGATGGTGTGTTTTGAGGCGTTGTGCAGTAAGGCTTAAAGTTGGATATGCCTTGTGAATTGTTGATGTTCTTATAATATGATTTTTTGTAAACTTGTGTTCTACTCAAAATTTTTGTAAGGTGTTAAGTTGCATAAGAAATTGGTTATGATAAGGGATAGGTATCTGGATGTTTGATAAAATTGTGAATGTATTGAATTGTGAACTTATCGGAATACTTTGAATGAGTCCTGGCGAGGAAATATTTTGTACATCAAGCATGAAAGAAAAATATGTTCCAGAAGAACTTCTATTGCCAGACTTTAAGGAATATGTACTAAACTAAATCACGCTAGTTTGCAATTAAAGCGAGAAGTACCAAAAGTTCGGACTGAATCGTTTACATTAGGCTTAAGATTTTTAGCGAGATGGAAGACCAGTTTTTGAAATTGGATCATTAGCACAGAATATGTATCAATCTTTGAATAAAACACATCCTTTCCAGTAATTAATCGCGTGCGATCTGAATCGTGTTTAACGGCTGAGGCATATGGTATCGCTAATTGCAATAAAATGTCCATGTAACATGCTAAATCTCTTATCCTTCCAGTCCTGTTCAACATTCGATTTTCTTACTTCCATCCCATGCCCCCTTCCCAGCACCATAAACCCTAACCACCTCCCTCAACCCCTGTCACTTGCTACCATCCTCTCCAGCCTTCTCGTCCGGATTCCACCCCCCCTCTCACTCCTCTTAATCAGGTATGGTTAAATGTTTAACTCAACGCAAGTTACGTTATTAAATATAGATTCCCCAATTGCTTATCTTCAGTCACTACTTTTGAAAAGTTATGTTTAATTCGGGACCTTGGGTGTATCAATAAATGTTCATAAAACAGGAAAAAAGGGAATGAGATCAGGTGGTATCCATTATGTAACAAGCCCAGGGATATTCTTTTGGTTTGCGCCCAAGTTTTTGGGTGAGGAGAACTTTTCCAGAAAATGTGGCCAATTTTTTGGGGACGTTTCCCTCCAAACACCGGGTTGGGGGAGCTACTTATATTTGTGTTTTTAGGGCTTTTCAGAATAAAGGAAAGGGTTTTAAATTTTTTTGGGGTTACTTTTTTTTAACAAAAAATGTTGTCTTGTTGTTTTTTCTTTTTGTTTTTTTTTTCTTTTTTTTTTTTAAAAACCCGTTCAAAAGGTTGGAACCCCCAAGGTATATGGCCTTTTTTGAAAAAAATTTTTGGTTTTCATTGGTTTCTTTCCTCTCTCTCTCTCCTTCTCTTCTTCTTCTTCTTCTTCTTCCCCCTCCCCTCCCCCTCCCCCTTCCCCCCCTTTTCCCCCTACCCACCTTCCCCATCCCACCCTGTCCCTCTCCCCCCCCTCGCTCCTCCCCCCTCCTCGTCCGGATTCCCCCCCCCTCTCATCTCTTTTAAATAAAGGTTATGGGTTTTTTAAGTTTACTCCAAACGCAATTTAGTTATTAAAATATAAGTTTCCCCAAACTTTGCTTTTCTTAAAGTCACTTTAAGTGTTACATGATTTGTTTTTTTAAATTTACGAATCCCACTTTTTCCCCAAACCCTTTTTCGACTTTGTTAATTTTTGATTAATATTGTTTTTCCCCCTTAGATTGTAACCAAAATAAAACATCAGTTCAGGACAGACAATTTTTCCCCAAAGTTCATTAGCGATAACGGTTCAATAAAAATTCAGAAATCTTTCATTGAGGAAATTGAAAGAAAAAGGTTCAAAAACAACCGTATTAGGCAAAAATAATAACGACAATGGTATCGAGCCCCCCATTTCTTTTGTAAGTGTTGTAGGGTTAAATTTATGAAAAATTTTTTCCTTGGAGCCTCTTAAAAGTCCTTCCCGATGAAACTATAAACGGGTCCCTGTGCGAACGCACGCAAAAAACCCTTGCGACACGTTAAAAAACCGTTCTGTTTTCCCGAAGAGTAGGCCTTTGTGCCGGTGGAAACGGGACAAAATTGAAAAAATGATCACTGGAGACTGATGTAAAAAAGACCGATTGTTTTTCCTTTTTTCGAAAAAAAAATTCTTTTTTTGTTCTCTGGGAAACTTTCTTTCAATACCCTCTCTTGTGTGTGTTTGTGTGTGTGGTGTGTTGTGTGTGTGTGTTTGTGTGTGTGTTGTTTTTGTGTGTGTTTGCAGGGGGTGTTCTGTAACAAAGGGAATAAAGGCATGGAGGTTGCACGTTAAAAACTGCCCCGGGAGATGGAAAACAACCCCCATTTTATTTCCCCAGACAGTGCTCCCGAAATTCAAATTCAAAAAAATTTATCATCTCAGGAAGGGAAATTCGAGGGTCACGAGCCATAATAAAAAATCAACATGTAAAATTTAATACAAACACCAATCAAACACAGCACAAAACAAAAACACACAAACCACACCAAAAACAAAAAGAACACGGGGCCCCACCCACAGATCCAAAGACCACCATCGCAAAAACCACAGCCAGTCGGGACGCCTGAATGCAGAAGTGTTTCGGGGCTTTGACTTCTTGGGGTTTCAGCTTTCCCCATCGCTATTTTGGCTTTGAATTTCAACGTCAGTTTTTTATATTTTGTATTGTTCATGGGATTAAAAAAAAAGGGGGAAAAATGGGGGGAAATCGGGGGAAAGACAAAGCAGGAGTAAAGGGCCCTTTTAGTGGAAGAATTGCTGGGGGAAAGCAGAGGCCCGGAGTTAGGGAAAGCTGGTTGAAAAATTTTCAGTATGCCGGGGGGACTAGGGAAGGTGAGGTGAGGTTCATGGGTTTTTTTTTGACTTGACATGATGATAAAATATAAAAAAACAATAAAAACAACGACAAAGGGGACAACAAAACAAAATTTTAAAAAATTTAATATAGGGAAATTTATATGCGCTGATTTGTAAAAAAACAAACAAATCGAAGCGTTGCTTTCAATCTTTTAAAGGCTGCAACTCTCCTTAAAACAAAAATGAACTCAGTTTTCAAAACCTGCGCGCGCACGCATCCGACCACACGCGCACCGCACAACAACAAAAACATACACACACACCACACACGCAATGGGAACCACTTAGAGGTGAAAAGATGTGCGAAAATTAGGACGATTTTGGGGGGAAAAGTTAGGTAGGAAAATGTGTTTTGGGCTGGATTTGGGGGTATCAAGTGAAGGTTTTTGGCGAAGGAAAGAGGGAGGTCATTCCAGGTGGTTGGACCGAACAGAAAAGGGAGCGACGGCACGTGGTTTAAATCGGGGTGTTCGAAGCACAAATTTTCTGCGGCTGAACGAAGGGGAACGAGATGGATTTTCAGTGAGACGTTACAGGTAAGGGGGTGGATTTGGGGAGACTTTGAAAAAGGGTATTAATTTTATACTAAATCTTTGTGAGACAGGCAGCAGTGAGGTGCAGAAGAGGGTGTGGTTCGATTTTTTTTTTCTTGGCAGTCGGCTGCAGAGTTTTGGGGTTTGAAGGGTGGATAGAGAGTGGTGGGCCCACCCAAAAGGCATTAAGTAGTCTAAAAGTAAAAAGAATGAGAGTGTGAAAAAGTTTGGAAGTTGTCAGGGACAGTATTTTGGAAATCGCGCTTATGCCCCCGAAATTTGATAGTAGCAGACTGGCAGGTCGGGGTGATGAATTTTTTTCATAGGGGTGTTTGTCAGAACTACCCCTAAATATTCCAGGTTGGACAAGGAACTGACGTTTTTGCCGAATTCTATTGAAGTTTTTGCGATAGGGGAAAAGGTTTTTGTTGGGTCCCATAAGCTGGCTTCGGTTTTTCGGCCATTAAAGTTGAAATTGTTCTGGCATCCAGTTTTGAATGTCTTGAAGGCAGTAGGACATTTTGTCAGGGGGAGGGAAAGTTTTCACAGTTCAGCATGAAGCGAGTACATCGGCATAAAAAATGATGATCATTTGGTGGTTGTTTTATTTGTGAGAGGGAGCGTGTAGGGAAAGAAAACAGGGCCCGGGGATGACCCCTGGGGACTCAATTCCATTTTAAAGGTTTTGATTGGATTTTTTTTTTCAATAATTTTCGGGAAAACCTGTCTGTGGGCATAAAGTAACCCGGGTGGGGGCTGTGCCGTTAATCCCAAAGTTTTTGGGGGCGAGAAAGAAGAATTGAGTGTTCTAGGGTTCAAGGCTGCGATAAGTCAAGAAAGTGGGGGGGAGATTTTTCCCGCATCAGAGCAAGTAGAAGTGTTTTAAAAGGTGGGGTTTGGGTGGTTTCGGGGGGGTTTTTGGGGGTTTTGGGTTTGGGAAATTTGGAAGGGTTTTTTGGAATGGAAGGTGGACTGTTGAGGTTTGAGAAGACTTTTTTTGTACTTTGAGAAAAGGGTAAGTTTGAGACACCCCTATAATTTTTTGAATGTTGGGTCGAGGTCGTGCTTTTTCGTAGGGTGTGATTAGTGTTTTAGGCTGTGGAAATTTCCTGATGTAAGGATGAGTTTCTATTTTAGTGAAAATAGGTACAAGTTGGGAAGGGATTGTGAGAAAACAGGAGAAAGGTTTTGGGATCAAGGTCGCACTTTTATAGTCTTTTCCTTCAGAATTGTCATGATTTCTTTTTCACTAACATTAAAAATTTTAAAAAATTTAATAAAAATTTATAATATAAAAATATATTAATAATAAACTACTACTACTACCTACTTACTACTATTTACTACTACTACATCTACCACTTCTAATTTGAAATGGAATTTATATAGCGCTATATTTTGTCAAACATTTGCCCAGCCAATCACCACCAAGATCACTCGTCAGCGGAAAAGAACTGGAGACAGTTGACCATTTCAAGTACTTGGAGCCATCATAAGTGAGGAGGGATCGAAGACCGAAATCCTAGCAAGAGCGGCACAAACAGCAGCAGCAAGGGCCCAAGACTGAAGACCATTTAGAGAGACAGAAACTTTCCCTCTCGGAACCAAGGTAAAGTTACTAAACGCGCTAGTCACCTCAATCATTGCTTTACGCATGTGAGGCTGGGACACTGAACGCAGACTACAAAGGAGGATCCAAGCAGTAAAAAACGAGATGCCTCAAAAGGCTCCTTGGCATCTCAAACAAGGACCATGACACCAACAATGAAGTCCGCAGAAAAGATAACTCAACAAGTGCGGGATATGAAGACCTACTGACCACGGCGAAATAGGGGAAAACTCAGATGGTATGGGCACGTAACACGCTCAGAAGGACTTGCAAAGACCACCCTGCAAGGAACAGTCCAGGGGAAGAGAAGAGGGGGCAGCCAGAGGAGAAGTGGGCCGACGCATCCGTGATTGGACAGGGGAGGACTTCAGTGTCACCAGGCACTCGCACACGACCGTGCTAAGTGGAGCCAGCTGGTCCACCGTTCGTCCACCATGCAGCGCCCCTACGACCTACGGGAAAGGAACAGTGAACAGTGAACAGTGATATTTTGTAAAAAACATATCAAAGCCCTAATGTCTAATCCCCCCCCAAAACAACAACACAACACCAACAACCTAAAACAACCAAAACAAAAAAACAAAACAAAAAACCATTAGATTGCAATTTTATTTTAAAGTCCATTGCATTCATTCTTTCTTGTTCTTTTGTTTAGTGTGGTAATATTGTGTAGCGTTTTTCACACCACTACCCCATTCAGTCCTCTCTGATCAAACAGAAACTGCAAAATACTTTCCTACCTCTGAATTAATCTGGAAAAATGTTTAACATTGAGATTTCGAGCAGAAAATAGCCATCTCACGCTGGAATCTACGAGAGGTCAAAGGTGAGCAACACATTTGTTTTTTTTCTCTCCCAGTGTTGTTACTGTTGCTGTTGTGCGTTCCCCCTTAACTCTCTGGGGGTAGCCCAGAATGTGCACTCTGACTCACTCATCCCACTGGGATTCACTGTGAGATTGAAATTGCACGCTGAATGAGAAGTTTTGCCTGCATTGCGTTTTTAAGCCCTTGGCCATATACGCAGCCATACTCCGTATTCAGAGGATTTTCCCCTCCTTTAAAGGAGAGCGCAGGTTGTTAGTTTAAGAGCTTGTCTGCCTGAAAGCAATCTCAACAGCAAATTGTACATTACAACGGTTTCATTGTAAGTCTTGGCAATTAGCTGACATCAATAAATGACACAGCTTTTGGCCTGGCCATTAAGGTAGCCAACAGCACCCAGTGTTCCAAAAACTAACGGGAGGAGAGGGGTGGGGGACACCCTGCTCATCATCATCAGTCCCGTGACCTTGGGCGGTCGTGGAGGAGACACGAAAGACGATGCCGTGGTAAGCCTCCTCCATCCATATCGGCCCTCGGCTCTGTGCAGTAGTCCCGAGTCATTCATCCTGGTCCATTCTCTGATGTTGTCCATCCATGACTTGTTCTGTCTTCCCCTCTTCCTGCCACCTTTGAGTGTTCCCGCAGTACGGGTTTTTTGGCAGAGTGTTGTGGCGGGGGGGACGGGGCCGAACCATGTCAGCTTTTTCTTCTACGATGGTGAGAAGGGGTTCCTGTGGCCCTGCCAGCCGTGTTTTTTGACTTTGAAAAATTCATTGGTCTTTCGTTCTCTCCAGGATATGCCCAGCAGTTTTCTAGGGCATTTTGTTTCAAATGACTTGATTCGTTTTGCTTTTTTCAGCAGTCAATGTCCAGGTTTCACTTCCGTCCCAGCAGGAGAGTCTGAATTAGGGCTTTGTAGAGCTTTAGTTTGATTGGAAAACTGATCTCTTTACTTTTCGATATGGTGGTGAGTTTTTTCATGGAAGATGTTGCTGGCTTTCTGACTTTGATTTATGTCGTGGATCGCCCGTCCTTTGTGGTGTAGCGCCAAGGTATTTAAAAGCGTCTACCTCCTCCAGTTGCTGGTCGTTCATGTAATTTTAGCAGTGGCGTTGCTCGTGCTGTTCACAAGTACTTTACTTTTCTCCGAACTCACCTCCATCCCATATGCTCCAGCTCTGTTCATAAGTTGGTCGTAAGATTTGCAGTTCTGTTTTAAACTTCCGCCCATGAGGTCAATGTCATCGGCAAACCGTAAGTTGTTGAGGGGTCTGCCGCCAATGGAGATGGTAGAGTGGAAGTCATGGAGGGTCTCTCTCATAATTTTTCCCCAAGAACAAATTAAACAGGACTGGAGATAACAGGATCCTTGTCGGACCCCAACTGTGGTTTTGAAGTAGTCTCCGACCTGATTTGTTCAGAAGGACTGCACTGCTTGCGTGTTGTATAGTGCTTGTTTGGGCTTTGCACTAGCCCTTTCTTCAATGCCAAACATTCTGAGAACCTGCCACAGGCCTTCGTGCCATACTCTGTCAAAAGCCCTCTTGAAGTCGATGAAGTTTTTGGAAACGGTTCTCTGATGTTGAAATGTTTTTCCATCAGGTTTGTGGCATTTAAAAAATTTCTGTTCGATTGTGCTCCTGCCTGCCCTGAACCCAGCTTGTTCCTCTGCAAGGTGTTCTTCTGCCTCCTTCTTGAGTCGTTTCAAAATAACTTTGAGCATGATCTTGCTGGCGTGGCTGATGAGGCTGTTTGTTCTATAGTTTTGGCATTGGCATTTTTTTCCCCTTTGGGCAGGGGTATGATGAGTGATTGTGTCCATTCTGTTGGCCACTGTTTTGTCTCCCAAATCTTCTGATAGATAGCTGTAACATGTGTGATGACTGTTTCGCCACCATGCTTGAGCAGCTCTGCTGGTATGCTGTCTGTCCTGGGGCCCTTTCCTACTGGTACGCTGCGGTTTGGCTTCTTCCCTTCTTCCCTCAGTATAGGTAATGGCGAGGGTGCTCGTGATGTTGCCTGCTTCCTCTTCTATTATGCTTTGTCAGGTTGTATTGGGTAGTTGTACAGTTCTTGACAATACTCAGACCCCCTGTTCATGCAGCTGAGCTTTCTGTGAGGAGATTTCCGGAGCTGTCTTAAATGATTTGATGATTTGGTTTGAAGTGGTTTTGTGAGTTTCTTCAGTGTGTCGTATGCCTTTTTACTGTTGCCCACTTTCATGCTTTTTTCGATTCATCACATTGATCACGATCCACTTCTCTCTGGCCTTTAACATTGACTTTTCACAGATTGTTGGCCTCCCGGTATTTCTTTAGGGTTGGAAGACCTGGTCGGTTCAGCGCTTTCTTGTTATCGCAGAGGTCCAAGATGTCATTGGTAGTCCATGGCGGGTTGTTTATTCCTTGACGACCGAGTACACCCTTGCTGTTTCTCAAACTGCCTCATTAAAGTTGTTGGTGAGGTCATTGATGTCATTGTCCAGGAGGGTTAATGCCGCAAAAACGTCCGCTAAGCTTAGTTTGGGAAAGATTTTCCTCGACATCTGGATCTTTCAGTTTGTCCACGTCAAATTGTTTACGTGGGTTTGCAGGCTGTTTGTTTTTCTTCAGTTTCATTTTGAATACCAGCAGCACAAGGTCGTGGTCGCTGCCTATGTCAGCTCCCTGCCTAACTTTCCTCAATTAAGGTAAATCCCAGTTGGATGTTTAGTGAAGTCATGATTTTTTTCATGGTTTTCTGTGTGGGAAATGAACCCATAAAACACGTTACTTTCATGCCCTAAAACTTTGTCCCCGAAAAAAGCAGCAGAAAGTATGATGATTAGTCAATAGAAATGACAACACAGCTTCATTATTGAGTGAATTGTTTTTTATGTTTGTGTTTTCTCATTTTTCAGTTTTTATTGCCAAATACTTTTTCTAAAAGAATATACACTTTTTAAAAAAGAGATACAGTATTGAAAATTTTGCATGTTGTTTATTTGTGTTATGATCTAAAGTTCTACGAGTTTTGGGAGCTTCTATGAATAACTTCTAAAGTTACAGCATGAATTTGTTTCTGTATCCACCAGATTTGCACAAAAATCCTAAAACAAACAAAATTGAAAAGAAAAATTCAGAGAAAATCAGAAAATTGCTCCAATATGAAAATAACTCTAGAATTATAAAAATATTCTGTAAAACTTATCTAAAATTTAAAGCATTGAAATATATTCGATATTTAAAAAAAATTACTTTTTTCTTTTAAAGCGATTTTGTTTGTTAACCATTTGAATTAGTTTTCATAGCAACTGAAGATCATAACGCATCATTAACCTTGTTTTTTATTCTGATTTTCAAGTGGTGTGTGCTACATCTGAAACACCAACACACATCCAAGCCATCAATGAAATTATTCTATCATCAGTTGTACCTGTGATAACAAAGAGCTGCACTCCACCCTTATAGGGCTTGCACCGTGTGGGAGGGGAGGGGAGAGGGGGAATGACGGGAGGTGGGGGTGAGTGGGGTGGAGTGGGGGGGGGGTTGGGGGAGGGTTGGAGGTAATGTTCCCTGTCACACTGACACCAAGTAAAATCAACCCGACGTCTAGGTGACATGGAAGTACAGGAGGCCTCAGTTTATGTGGTTGTAATTACGTTTTGCTGTTTTTGCAATAACAAAAGAAAAAAAAGACTAGCCCAACAGGAGAGAGATTATCAAAACAACAACAACAACAACAAAACAGCAAAAACAAAACCAGAAAAAAAGAATTTCAGACACCATGTGTTGTGTGCAGGTTAATAAAATGAAACATTTTTGTGACAGATACACTCCTTTTTCTTTTTCATTTATTTTATTTCGAGAATAAAGGAATAACACATGTGCTTTTTTACACCCAACCCCGTGTGTATGTATTTGCGTAAATGTTGTCATCTGTTCCCAGGCACAAAAAAGGCCTACTCTTCCAAAAAAAACGGAAGGATTTAACGTTTTTGCCAAGATGTTCTGCGTGCGTTCGCCAAGGGGCCCTCGATTTATTGCTCCCCCGAAGGACTTTTAGGGGGAGAGTGGAGTCGGCACTAAATGTTAACTCCAGAGGAAAAATCCTCTTAGACAGGAATCGAACCCGGGTCAGCAGATCACGAGCCATCACTCAAACCCACCAGGCTATCCCCCCTCCTGACAGACACTCTGGAAGGTTGTTGTGTGGGTTGTGTGTTTTGTGTGTGTGTGGTGTGTGTGTGTGTGTGTGTGTGTGTGTGTGTGTGTGTGTGTTGGCGTGCAGTGCGTGTGTCTTATTCATTTATTTAAAAGTATTCATTTGTTCACTTTATTCTGCTTTCGAGGACAATGTAATAAGCATTCATGTGCTTTTGTGCATCCCCTGTGTATGTGATTGTCAGCCATCCCCCTGCTACAAAAACCCCTACTCTTCCAAAAAGCAAAACAGGTTTTAACCTGTACACAAGATACTTTGCCTAGCTTCTACAGGAGACCTGTGTGTGTAGGTGCATGAAATATGTACGTGTTCGAGTGCGGGTTGTGTGTGTTGCGTGCGTGGTGTGTGTGAGTGTACGTGTGTGTGGGTGTGCGTGCGTTTGTGTGTTGCGGGGCATTGGCGTGTGTGTGTGCGCGTGTGTATGCGTGTGTGTGTGCGTTTTGTGTGCGTGTGTGTGTATATGTGTATGAACTTCAAGTGCAGATAATTATGCCGCCCCCTTAATTCCCTTCATGTATAAAACACATGCAGAAATAAAATTATAAAAGAACATAGATCCCCATTAATGTCAGTGTTCAGGGGGAGGTTACAGGAAACACCAACACACCCAGCATACATCCCCGAAATCAGAATGCCGCTAAATTCATGGTGGGGGAAATAGGTCAAGTAGCAAACTGTCACCATGGTCAACCTCACAGCTCTAGTGCAGACAAGGAAAAAAGCAAACACTTTCTTAAAAAAAAAACCTTTCCCAAAACAGCTGATATAAAATTTTCTTTCTTTTTTTTCTTTCTTCTTTTTTATTTTATTTATTCTCTTTAAGTCACAAGATTTTCTGCATAAAATTCGGGCTGCTCTTCCCCGGTAGAGCGCATCGCCACAAGAGCAGCGCCACCCTTTTTTTGGGGGCTCTATTTGTTTCCCTATCAGAGTGGCTTTTTTCTAAGAATTTTGCCCGGGACAACTCTCGTGTTGCCGTGGGTTCTTTTACGTGCGCTGAATAATTATTTGTAACCACGGGACCTCGCTTATCGTCTCAGCCAAAAGACTTAGCGCCCAGACCACCAGTCAGGTCTAGTGGATGGGGGAAAAATTTTGGCCAAACGGGATTCGAATCATCGCACACTTCCCCCCCAGAGTTTTTTGCTTTATAGACAGGCACTTACCTCTCTATGTCTGTCTGTCTGTCTCTGTCTGTCTGTCTTTTGTCTGTCGTTGTCTTCTTCTTCTCTCTCTCTCTCTCTCTCTCTCTCTCTCTCCTCTCTCTCTCTTTTTCTCCATGGGGACTGGGTGGAAAAAAAAGCACGCGAGTGCTTATTCCAGTATTCTCGAAATAAAGAATAAAAAAAAAAAAAACAAAATAAAAATCTCTCTCCTCACGGGGCTAGACTCTAGACCTCTAAACCACCATCCACTAGGTCAACAGCATGACCCTCATTGTTTGCTGCCATCCCCTAGGTCAACAGCATGACCCTCATTGTTTGCTGCCATCCACTAGGTTTAAAAGCATGACCCTCATTGTTTGCTGCCATCCACTAGGGGCAACAGCATGACCCTCATTGTTTGCTGCCATCCACTAGGTCAACAGCATGACCCTCATTGTTTGCTGCCATCCACTGGTCAACAGCATGACCCTCATTGTTTGCTGCCATCCACTAGCATAGTTGTTTGTGTTTTTTGGAAAGTGTGTTACAGTCCCAGCGGAATTTCTCCAGTGTCCGTGACCAGGTGTATGGTTTGGTGGGGGCTGAGTATTAGTGATTTTCTTGGGCGAGGGTTTTGCTGGCTGAGGTTTTTGCTGATGGTGGGGCTTTTTATCTTTATGATGTACTGCTATCCTTGATAGTGTGTGGTGGGTTGTTTTTTGTGTTTTTTGGGGTGAATATTTATGTTTAATGTTTATTGTTTTTATGTTTTGGTCGTGACTCACCGGAATTTTCTCTGTCTGTAGTTAATAAAGTTTAAATTTCAATTTCAGTTCTCGGATTCGGGAAACTGTTTGGTCACAATCTTCCTTAAGGCCACCCCCCAAAACTGTACCCAAATTTCCCAAAACGCTGTGCCGGCCTGTGCAAGCAAGCAGAGAGTGCACTGCAAAAAGCTGGAGGTCTGAGTGAAGAGCATAGCTTACATTAAAAAAACAAACAAAAACACTTTATTATCTCAGATACAGAGAAATTTTGGTAGGTCACGAGCCAGACATAAAAACAGTAAATATGGGAAACATAATGTCACACAAAACCCACGACCAGCAGCAGGCACCCATCATAAAAAAGCACCCACACATCAGCAATACCTCAGCCAGTCATAAACTCACCAAGGTAAAATCACTAATACTCATGGGGCACACCAGTAAATCCATGCAAACTGCACACTTACAACAGCACCCCCACCCACCACAACACACCCCACATACACACACACACACACACACACACACACACCCATTTGAAAAATTGGGAAAGCACCTGACTTTTTGAAGTGTAGGGAGGAGAGAAACAGGAGAGAGAGAGAGGAGAGGAGGAGGAGAGAGAAGGGAGAGAGGGGGAGAGAGAGAGAGAGAGAGAGAGACTGCTCTGAAATGGTTTATATACATCGACCTTTGGCCACAATAACATTAAGGAGAAAAACCTTCAAGAGGGAAAAGTGGAGATGAAAAAAATTCACATAAAAATTTTTTAAGACTTTAGCATATAAAACCTTGGAGTGCACTCATAACTGTATACTCTTGCATAAACATATTCCAACATCATGACTAAATAAAGACTGGTTTTAGGCCAATAATCAAAACAAAACAAGCTAAAAAAAATCAGTTCACTGTTTAAATATTTCCTAGGTACCATAAACAGATAAAAGACCTGCAAACAAAGTTTTTTATGGAGTTATTCCTGATATGTTAACACCTTCTCACATACAAAAAAACAAACATCAAGCATCATAAATTTTAGCAGTTGAAATCATTAAATGCTCATTTGGGTTTTGTTTTTTGCACTTTCGTAATAGCTTCTATGCTCACACCGTGGTCGAGTGGTTTAGGCGGTCAACTCGTGATTCCCGAGGTCGCGGGTTCCATCCCGTCGGCTCGGTGTTGTGTCTTGGGAAAGACACTTTACTCCTATTTTCCTCACTCCACCCAGGTGTACCAAGGGGGACCAGCTCTGCTGGGGAAGTATCTGGCGACAGACTAGCGTCCTGTCACAGGGGTGGTGAAAAACCATCAGTTTTGCTTACGCTACAGAAACCAGACACGCTCCGGCTCTATGGGCCTTCTGGCTCGAAAGAACATAATTCTATGCTCACAAAAACTACTGCTTTCTCAAAACATTCAACACACTAGAAAAGTGTACCTCAAATAAAAACTATGTCAGTTCCAGGCTACTGCAATGTTAACGCAATGCTGTATGCAACAAAAAAGCCCCCAAAACCAAACCCAAAACAAAAACAAAACAAAAACAAAAATTGTATTACCTGTGCTTTTTTACGTCTTTTAACGTTTTACGTCATAAAAAAGGGGAAAATGGGGTGTTCATCAAACAATGCAAGATATCCTTTTCCGAAACAATATTTACTCATCACACGTCCTCTCATCACATTTAAAATATGCAATTTTCATCCAAAAAGTATGCTGGACACTTCCTCAACTACCTTTATAACACACCTTCACCCGCCTGCAAACACACACACATGCACACGCACCCAGGCACAAACACCACACACACACACACACACACATTTCTCACGTGTGCATGCATGGGGTCTTGCACTCAACCCCTTCCCCCTTCAAATCACTCATACCAACACTACAAGCTGGCGCACGCACACAACACACAATGCACACGCGCACGAACAAACAACAAAAACACATGCACACGCACACACGCACCAACACACACATATAAACAATAATTTCTCATGGCCGTTCTCATTAAATGAAAAGCTACACAACATTTAGATCAATGTTTCCAAATTAAAGATTGTTCTTCTTTCAAATTTCTTGGAACAGGAACCTGGATAAATTGTCCTGTGATTTGGATTTGTAGCCCTGAGTAATGCATGAAAGGGAAGCTTGGTGAGAGAGGAGAGAGAGAGAGAGGAGAGGGGAGGGAGGGGAGAGAAGAGAGAGAGAGAGAGAGAGAGAGGATGAGAGAGAGAATTTTTATTTATTCTTTTATTTCGGGTGATACTGAAATAAGCACTCCTGGGTTGTTTTTTTTATCCAGTTCCCCCTGTTTTATGCAGTTTTTAAAAAAAATTTTTCATCCGTTCCCACCAGTACGCATTGGCCTTCTCTTGGGAAAAGCGGACGGGTTGGTTTTAACGTGTGCCCAATATTTTTCTGCGTGTGTTCGCACACAGGACTTTGGTTTATTTTCTATCTGAAGGACTTTTGGGGTGAGTGGAGTCAGAATGATGTTGACTCCATAGGAAAAATCTCTTGAACGAGATTGGAGCCCAGGTTTAGCAGATCATCAATACATCACTCTAACCACCAGGCTCTCCCTCCCCCGGAGAGGGAGAGAGAGAGAGGAGGAAGAGAGAGAGAGAGTGGGGAGAGGAGAGGAGAGAGAGGAGAGAGAGAGAGGAGAGGGGGAGAGAGGAGAAAGAGAGAAAGAGGATAAATGTGTATGCAGTTTGTCAATTTTGGTTTATCTGTTCCCACCCCACACAATGCCTACTCTTCTGAAAGCGTATGGTTTTTTAAAGTGTGAGCAAGATGTTCTTGTGAAAAGAGACAGAGAGACAAAAGATAGAGAGACAGAGAGTAGAAAAACAGACACATAGACAGGGGGGGATTTAATTCAGAATTATACAAATGAGATGGAGGTGCCCTCCTCTCTCCCCAACTGTGTGCTAACTGCCTATTGTGCATGCAACCCCTAGCCTTTAAAAAATTTTTTTTGAGGAAATGAAATCATGTCGTTCATCAAAACAAATTTTCTCTATAGCAAATGCCCCTGGTAAAAATAATACCAACCCCCTTCCCACAAAAGTGCCCCTACACATCTACCCCAAAGTTTTTGTAACTTTTTCATGGAAAAAAAATCAGACAAAAACGCGATGTCTTGATCAGCGACCATCTGTTCCACCCAGTTTCCATTAGTTGTGGTCCATTTTGTCATCCTTTCAACCAGTTTTTGTGAAAGACATCCCTGAAGTAATTCTGTCCATGCCAATAAAAAGCTGTTGTTTAGATCCTCTGCCCACTGTTTTGATAAGCAAAGCCTTGATATTTGGCACCTATCGTAACAGACATCATCAATGCATCTCTGTCGCGGGCTCTGTACCCTGTCAGTTCAAAAATGCTATTGTTATCCCACTCCTCAAGAAAAAAGGTCTAGACTGCAATGCTATGAAAAATTACAGGCCGGTTTCCAATCTTCCTTTCATTTCAAAGTTCTGGGGGAGGGTCGGTTCTCAAACAAGCTCCAGAAGCACCTAGCTTGTAACCACCTTTTGGAAGATCATCAGTCAACCCATAGGGGCTGGTCACAGCACGGAGACTGCCGTACTGAGTGTCACCAGCAGCCTGCTTTTGCAGAATGACGACCCGCCAGAAGGGGTCGGTCATGGGCTTGTTGGACCTCAGTGCGGCATTCACACGCTTGACCACTCTATTTTGTCAAAAAGACTAGATTACTCTTTTGGAATAAGAGGTGTTGCCTTGGCATGGTTTACCTCTTATGTCTCTGATAGGTCGCAGAGCGTGCTGATAGAGGGAGTTAAGTCACAACCCGCCCCCCTCCTATATGGCGTACCTCAAGGTTCTGTTTTTGGGGCCCGTATTGTACACTATATTCTCAGCCTCTGTCTAATGTGATGACCTTACATGATTGCCAGTTTCATAAATATGCAGATGATACAGAAATTTCGGCAATGCAACACCCCAAAATTTTTTAGACGCCACACACACACTGGCAGATTGCACGCCCCAGTGTCCTTCAGTGGATGGACAGCAACAAACTCAAATTAATACAGACAAGACAGAAGTTATGGCAGTTGGGTTTACCATCTAGTCTTATGCGGGTGTCGGAGTTCTGTGGTCTTGGGTGGCTGTGAATAGATTCAGAGTTCTGTGCGGTATCTGGGTGTTCAGCTAGATCCTACTCTCTCCATGAAAGACCACATTAGTACGTCTGCAGAGCATGCTTTCTAGAGCTGCGCCGTATTGCACACATTTAAGAAATTCTTGCCTCGAGATGCAGTGATCAAGCTCGTTTCAGCGACCGTTTTGTCGCGACTGGACTATTGCAACTCCTGTTTTTTTCGGTATAAGTGATGAACAGTTTACACGCCTGCAGCGAATTCAGAACTCTGCTGCCAGGCTCATCTTGGAAAGACCCAAAAGGGACCATGTGCTCCCATGCTTAGGGAGCTTCATTGGTTACCTGTAAGGGCACGCTGTCAGTACAAAGTTGCGGTCTTGGCACCGTCACTCTGAAGGCTCCGCTTGCTCCATCTCTGTCAGCTGCCTTGAAAACACGCACCGCAACTAGATACCCTGCGGTCTTCGAAAAGATAACTTACTTGTTGTACCCCCTTAAAAACCTCAAAAACGCAGGTCGTAGACTTTTGGTGTTGCTGCGCCCCCGATCTGGAACTCTCTGCCACCAGCCGTCAGACATGCTCCCCCCTTTATCCCAGTTTAAGTCTTCATTGAAAACACATCCTTTAATTTTATTTCTTTGCTAGTTTTAAAATATTGTGCTTGTCTTGACGGTCGCCGTTTGTCCCCACTGTAGGCTACTTCATGGGGCATGCCTGGGTGTTGGGGTTTTTTTTTGTTAGTTATGTTATTGCTAGTGCCTTTTTCTCTGAGTGTACTGTTAATTGCCCTGCTAGTGTGTGCCCGGACGCAAGTGTGTGCCTCTACAGTGCGATAGGTTATCTCTTGTTTAAAATTTTTTTGCGCTTTAGAAATGCTCATTATCATTGTTGTTGGGTTTCTGTTGTTGTTATTAAAGTGCTGTGTGTGCTGTGTATAAAAAGCGCATGGTATGAAAGCGCATTGAGTCATTGCTTTTGAGAAATGTGCTATATAAATGCTATTATTATTATTATTATTATTATTATTATTATTATTATTATTATTATTATTATTATTATTAGCCTAGACAACAGCCTTGGGGTTTGTCCTGCTGTGCAGGAGGGAAGGGGGATGTGCAAACCCAGAGCATTAGGGCTCTGCAGTGCTCTTGTGCTGGCGGTTTAGGCTGCACACCGGCATTAAATTTGGGGGTCATGTAGTATCTTGTATAGACTGCCATTCGAAAAAAACTTTGGTGATTTTACAGATTTTTTTTTAAAAATATGAAAAAATGCATTGTGCACTTGTTTTGGGGGAAATTTAGGACATAGAGCAATATCA
Source organism: Rapana venosa (assembly GCA_028751875.1). NCBI lineage: Eukaryota > Metazoa > Mollusca > Gastropoda > Neogastropoda > Muricidae > Rapana > Rapana venosa. The sequence goes on from CM054163.1 coordinate 34,546,195, forward strand.
GGTAGTCACGAGAAAGTTGGAAATAATCATCAAATGAGGATTGGGTTGTTTTGTACAGTGTTGACTGCAGGCATGCAATTAATACTGATAAAAAAATGGAAATTATATAGCACTATATCTTGCAAAAAAAAAAACAAATCAAAGCGCTTGCATACTCCTATTTTTACACATGCAACAAGTTACACTTTTTACGTCTTTGATGCATTCATTCACTGTACATTAATTGCTGAAGCAGCCCTAGTCTTCAAAAAAGGGAATAACAGTTCCTAATGTTTAAAGTGGATTTAAATTTTGGGCCGTTTTTCAAAATGTGTGGTTAATACATCAATGCCCAAAACAGCAGTAAAATCAAAATACGAATGGTGCGTGGTGCTTTAGAGTCAAGCATTCTTCTAGTTTTTGCATTTAGTTCTTGAAGGAATTTGTTTTCAAATCTGATGCAAAATGAGAAAAATACTGGTATTCCCAAAGATTCTGATTGTTGAAAATAGCAATATCAAAGTTTAACCCTATAACTTTCTGTATACTAACAGATATAAGACATGCAAACAGACGTAAAAAAACACTCACAAATACAACAACACACTTACAAATACAACACCCCACGATGTTTTATCAAGAAAATTGTCAAAAATCTTTCTCGATCAACAGAATAATATGATTATAAGTTTTTTAATCTTATCCGAAAATTGCAACATCTTTTTCAGAATTATCGAACAATAATTATGCAACTTTTCAAATACGTTTATCAAGAAAATAATCTAGTTCTTTCTCTTTAATGATCAGAATAGTATTGTTTGTAAGTTTACAAAGCCTTTCCTTGGAAAACAAATCAAAGCTCTTTCTCAGAAAAAAATCCAAACAATATGATTGCAATTTTATAAAGCTTTGATTAAAAGACTAATCAAACTGTTTTTTTAAGATATGTCAAAAATAACATGTTTGGGAAGTTTTATAAAATATCATAGAAAAAAATCAAACTTCGTAATTCAGAAAAAAAATTTTTATTAAGTTTGTAAAAATTTTTTCAAGGAGGAAAATGTCAATATTTCTCTGAAATACCAGAGTATTTTGTTTGTAAGTTTATACATCTTTCATCATTCTATTAATTTCAACAGAGTGGTTCTTCTTTCCTGATGCAAAATACAATATGCCTGCCAACCACAACTTCTTTTGGGGAATCGGTGACATGTGGGCATTGCTGACATGCTGCAGGCTGTGGTGTGGCTGGTGACATGCTGCAGGCTGTGGTGATGGCTGGTGACATGCTGCAGGCTGTGGTGATGGTGGTGACATGCTGCAGGTGTGGGATGGCTGGTGACCTGCTGCAGGCTGTGGTGATGGCTGGTGATTGCTGGGCATGTGCGCTGTGGTGATGGCTGGAATGACCTGTGCAGGTGACAAGTGCAGGCGTGGTTTATGGCTGGTGACTGCTGCAGGCTGTGTGATGCTGTGATGTCGGTGTTGTGCTGCTGGTGACTGCTGCGGCTGTGGTGTGGTGGTGGGCCTGCTGCAGGCTGGGGGTGATGGCTGGGGGCTGCTGCAGTGACATGTGCAAAGGGTGTGGTGATGGCTGGTGGGCATGCTGAAAGGGTGTGGTTGGTGGACTGGATGACATGTGAGGCTGTTGGTATGGTGGGAAAAAGCGCACTTGTGTGTTGCTTGAGTGAATCCAGGCGGGGATTGGCGGACACAACCTTCTCAGTGACTGCGCAGCCACAGGCCTCTGTCACAGCTCAGACTGTCAACCTCTGCTGGTTGAGGCAGTGCACATCCCAGTTGCTGTGGTGGGGCGCTCTGCAAAGACCCAGGCTGGGTGCAGGTGGTGGGGGCACCCTGGAAGATGGAATAGCACCCTTTACGGAATGCTTAAGCTAAAAGAGAAACTTATTAAGCCTTTTAAAAATTTTATTACACAGCATGCATTTTTAAATGACAGAATTAAAAACCCGTATTCTTTAGCGGACAAAAACTAGCACCCCACCCCACACCCAAACCCATCCAAACACACACAACCATCACACACCACACATACAAATTAACACATGCATTGCTGTCCAATCTCACACCCCAGTTTAATTAATTCCCAAAGCAAATCACAACCAAACATTATAAAAAAACCCATTCATTTAAACAAACAATCAGCCACAATATAATACAAATATCAAGTTAACTTACATTAAAAAGAAAAAAAAAAATGACAAAAACATTTGATTAAAAAAAAAGTGTTAACATTATTTCCCCTTCACCCTCACAGCTCATCTTATTTTTTGCCTTGGTACTTTATTTAAAATTTGCATTCAAAACACAACACACACACACACACACTCAAATCACACACAACACACACACCACCACCCCTCTCTCTTCTCTCTCCTCTCCTCTCCATCTCTCTCTCCTCTCTCTCTCTCTCTTTCGCTCTCTCCCCAGATGATATTCTTGCAACGCTTTATTTGATGAATTGTATGGAAAACCTTTTAAAGTTTTCTTTTTTAAGCTTTAAAATGGTTTAGAAGTCAAATTTCTTGTAATAAAACTATTTTTAGTTCTGTTTGGGTTTTTGATTTTGGCAATCGGAATCCTCGACCAAATGAAGCAATATAGTGTTGGAAAGCACGTGGGTTTGTCAGTGAAATGTCTTTGCTGTTTGTCATCTGATTTTCATAAATGTTTTTTGCGTTTTTGTTTTCCAACAATCTTTCCACACACATTCACAACTTTATTCATTACGTTCTTGTTTCTTACATTCAAAACAACCAAACAGCTAAAAATACCATATTATGATAGATGTTTCCAACTGCGTAAAACAAGCACATAATTTATTTTTTAAAGTTCAGTGATGGCAAATTTTTTAAGGCAGTTATCCTTGATTGATATTTCTTATGAATAAAAAGCCCGTGTTTGCATTAAAATTCAATTTTTATTTGGAATGGTACCAAGATATTTGTACTCTAGCAATCTCTCTCTATTTTGTTCGTCTACTAACAGATCAGGAAAATTTAGGTGTATTTCTGCGAAATAAAAGCATTTTCCTTGGGGGTTTTACGTTTAAGTCAAGATACTTTTTTTTCACCATTTTTCAAAAAACCTTTCTACCTTTTCAAAATTAAAAAATTTTGGGTTGATACATTACAAGCAGGTCATCTGAGTATTTTACAAAGGTGTAAGTAATGTACCAGTGCAGTCATTTGTATTCAGGTAAAAAGTACGGGGCTAAGACAGTGCCTTGTGGTGCACAGTGGAAGTGGTTCTTTTCATGAATTTTTTCCTTGAAATAACAAAACGGAAAATTGATTGGTTAAGCTTTCACAATCCATTTTTAATAAGTTTCGGGTTATATTTGATGATTGCAGCCTTTGGGCCAGAGATGTGGCTGAATGTGTTAAATGTGGAGGAAAAATCAACACAGAGAATTTGAACTAAAGAGTTGTTATTTTGGTGGGTGTAAATATGATTCAGAGCGTGATTGTTGCTCATCTGTCTTCTGTTGTGCTTGTAGGCGAATTGAAAGGGGGCAAGGGAATCTTTTCTAGTGGCAAAGGAGGTACTGAAGAACAATTTCGCTCAGAGCTTTCATAACACGGATGTTAGCAACGGTTTGTAATCATTTAAAACTTTAGGATATTTTGTTTTGGGAATGGAGCGATGGTGGATTTTTTCCCAGTAGAAGGAATGGCTCCGGTATTTTAAGACAATGAAAACAACCTCGCAAAAACAATCACTAGCTGATCGCCACAAGTTTTAAAGGTTTCTGCAGATACTGTCTGGCCCTTTCAGCTTTATTACATTTAACCATTTTGAAAAGGGTTGGTTAACTCTAGAACTGTCTATGTTAAAAATAAAGGGCCCTCTTATCGCAGGCTGGCTGTCACGTCTAACAAGATGGTTCCAACAATCTTTAAGATCCATAGTTCAAAATGGCAGTAAAATCATTTAATTTTTGAAAGGCACTGCATCTTTTTTGGTAAAGTACATTTGCTCCATGCTTATTTTGTCATGTTAAAGTTTTAAACAGTCCATGCACTTTATATTCCCGACTGAAATTGTCTTTCTACTTTGGTTCTGTACTGTGTCTGGAAAATGCTGTATTTCCTTTCTAAGTTGTGTTTGTATTTGTTTTTTGCAAAGGTTTTTCTCCTGACTGGAATGCAATTTCTTTCGTTGAGTGTTTTCTTTACAGATTTGTGACCCAGGGTTTGTTATTTGAAAACAATTTTCACAGTTGTCTTTGGACAAGATTCTCACAAAATTGTATTTGTCTGAAATAAATCAGCTGTTTTCGTTCACTCACAGAAGAGTGGGCGCATTGTCCAGGGAGCAAAATAAATGGAGTTCTGCGGGAACTGTCGTTTTGCCCAGTGTCTTCGTTTCACGGGTTCAGGAACCCTGATGCAACTGGAGGGGGCAAAGCATGGGGCCTAGGTCTCGCCAGAAAGGCGGGGATTTCCATCTCTTGCGGAGGGCCTCCCTTCGTGGCGGCACTTCCGCCGTTGACGGGTCCGCCGACATGGTTTGGTTCAGCAGATAAACCCTTGGAATCTTGTGTTGGGGGGGTAAAGCCCTGGGGGACAGCATTTATTTTGGCCTTTCACTGGAAACGTTACTGAAGTCGTTGGGTGAGATGTTTCTGCCGAATGTTGCGCGGTGGACAGTCACGTTGGCAGCTGAGTTGCAGGCTTGGGTCTGGGGACGGCTCTGTCGACCCTGGCCCTTGACAAAAACAGTCGCGGCAGGCTTGGGCCCTCTGCTTGGTTGCCGCTCCGCTCCCAATAGGCCCCCACATTCGCCTGTCTTTCGAAGGTCGACGACCCTTTACCCTTTTTTCCTTGTGACCTCCGTCTGGGGCAACCAGCCCCCGTTGGAGAAGGGGGAGGTGGGAGGGGGGGAGCTGGGTAAGTGGGGGTGACGAAAGCGGGCGGAGTCCTGGGGTCAGCTGGGGGAGATACCGGTAGTCGTTTTTCGGTTAGGGTAGGGTTGTGACCTTGGGGTTTGGGGGTGAGGGCCCGGGTTGGTGTTGGGGTTGGGGGTTGGGGCCCGTGGTGGGGGGAGGGGGAGGAGGGTTTGGGGTGGGGGGGGAGAGGTGGAGAAAGCCTTTGCGTGGACCTCTTCTGGCAATGACATTGGAACTGCCGTGCTGTGCTCAAAGCCTTGATGCAGCTCCTCGATCAGGAGGCACCTTGGGGGGTCATGTCTAGCCAGGCCCACGGCGTGTACGCCCCGGCCCCTTTTCTCCAGATGTCCAGGAACGTGGAGCCTCTTTGTGGTGAGGGCGCCCCCTTTATCCCCTCCCTCTCCCCAGCGCACAGGATGTGTCTGGATGGGGGACTTGTGTGGCGCTCGGCCACAGGCATTTGGGCAGCGATAGAGGCGAGGATTTTCTACCTCACACTTTTCAGTCAAAGACTGGTGTTAGTTATGAGCGTAGTAACTGCGGTAAGGAAGCTTGCAGCGACCAAGACTGAGGGGGGACAGTGTTTGTGAAAAATTTTAATTTTTTTAATCCCACCAAATTTTTTCAAAATCCTGGGTTTTTTGTCAGAGGCTAGTCTTTCACAAAAGTGGTTTTTTTTTTTTGGGGATGCCTTGTACGTGCGGTTTGAATATAAGAGTCCTAGAAAAACATAGGGCAAAAAAAGTGTCTTTTACTTGCGGTGTGCGGCCCGTATTACAGCAGTGCAGTGCTCTTTTTTCTCTTTTGCAAGCGGGGCACTTTCTTTTTATATTTATTTTTTTTTATTTTAAAAAATTTTAAGACACGCAGTTTTTATGTTCGGGGTGCTCTCCCCGGGGAGAACGGTGGCTACAAGGCAGTGCCACCCCTTTTTTTTTCCCTGTCTGCAAATGTATTATTTCCCCCTAGAGTGGCTTTTTTTAAAATTTTGCCCAGGGAAAATTCTTGCGCCGTGGGTTTTTTTCGTGGTAAATTCCCTCCCCCCCCTTTCCCCCCTTCCCCTCCCCCATTCCCCCCCCCCCCTTCCCCCCCCCTTCCCCCCCCCTTTTCCCCTTTTTTCCCCCCACCTCTCTCCCCCCTTTCCCCCCCCCCCCCCTCACCCTCTTTCTAATTTTTTTATTTTTAAAAAACCCAAGTTGTTTTAAAAAAAATTTCCCCAATTTTTCTTCTTAAAAATCCTTTAAGGGTTTTTACATCGATTCTTTTTTTTTTAATTTTCGAATGCACATTTTCCCCAACCTATACGATTTTGTTATCTATGAAAATATCGATTTATCCCTTAGATTGTAACCAAAAAAACATCAGTTACGAGACAGACAACTTTTCCCAAGTTTTATTAGCGATAACGTTTTTCAAACAATTCCAGAAATTTTCATTTTGGAACATTTAAAAAAAAGTGCAAAAAACAACCCATTGGGCAATAATAATCACACAAAAGGGATCAAGACCCCTCTTCTGTGTAAAAGTTAGTAGGTAAAATTATGTAAAACTTTTCCTTGGACTCTTCTTGAAGTCCCGAGAAAATATAAAACGAGGGCCCCTTGCAAGCACGCAAAAAACCTTGCGCACACGTTAAAACCCGTTCTGCTTTTCCGAGAGTAGGCCATTTTGTCCGTGGAAACGGATGACAAATTGACAAAACTCTACAATGGAGACTAATGTAAAAAGCCCCCGATTTTCTTTTCCATTATCTTCGAAAAAAAATTCTTTTTTTGCTTCCTTTGGGGGAAATTTCTTTCACTAAAACTTTGTGTGTGTGTGGGGGTGTTTTGGGGTGTGTTGTGGGGGGGGGGGTTTTCTTTGTAACAAAGGGGAAAAAGGCCTGGAGGGCTGCACGTTAAAATGACCCCCGGGGGATGGAAAAAAACCCCACCTTTATTTTTACCAGACAGCTGCTGCCAAAAAATTTAATTTTTAAAAAATTTATATCTCAAGACAAGAAATTCCAGGGGCACGGGATACATAAAAACAATCAAAAGTAAAAAAATAATAAAAACACACACTCACACCACACACAACAAAACACACCAAACAACACAAAAACACTATCGAAAGCAGCAGGCCCCATCCCCAGTCCAAAGCACCAACATCAGCAATACCCACCCCAGGGAGCCGAACTGGCAGAAATGTTTTGAAGCTTTGACTTTTTCGAGGTTTCAGCTTTTTCCCCTCCTATTTTTGGCTTGAATTTTCAAACGTCAGCTATTATTTTTTTATCTGACCTTCATGGATTAAAACAAAGGGGAAAAATGGGGAAACGCTGGAAACAACGCAGAGATAACTGGCCTTGAGTGGAATAATTGCAGGGGAAAACAAGGACCGCGAGCATTAAGGAAACTGGTTGCAAAATCTTCATAGTGCCCCAAGGACTACGGGATAGGGAGGTGAGGTTCAGGTTGTTTTTTTGACTGCATGATAAATAATAAACAACAACAATAAAAAAACGAAAAAGACAACGACAACAACAAAATAAATTTTAAAATATATGGAATTTATATTAGCGCTGAACTTGTAAAAAAAAAAAAAATCGAAGCGCTTTCATTCAAACATTTAAGGATCAAACCCCCTTAAAAAATAATGAAAAACAGATTTCAAAACCATCGCGCGCACGCATGCACGCACACACACGCGCACGCCAACACCCCACACATACAACAACACACACACACACCGCACACTCGGAACAACACTTAGAAGGTGAAAATGTGTGAAAAATTTAAAAAGGGCAGATATTTTTGGGGAAATCTCGGAGGAAATAAATGTGTTTTGAGGCTGGATTTGAAAAGGGATCAAGTGAAAGGTTTTGGCGAAATGAAAGAGGAGGGCTTCCCGGGGGATGGACCCGAAACAAAAGGGGGCCGGCCAAAAAGGGTTTAAATCTGGGTGTTGAAACAAAAGATCTGCGGGTGAACGAAGGGAACGGATGTTTACAAAAGAAGACAGTTACAGGATAAGGGGGGGCAGATTGTGGAACATTTGAAACAGGGGTATTAATTTTAAACCAGCTTTGGAGACGGCGCCAGTGAGAGATCGCAGAAAGGAGTATGTGTTTAAATTTTTTCTTTCTTAGGGCCAGCGAGCTGCAGATTTTTTTTATCGTGAAAAGAGTGGGTAATGATGTGGTAGGCCAGCCAAAAGGCATTACAGTAGTTAAACGTGAAAGAATGAGAGATGTGACAAACTTGGGAAATTTTCTCATGGCAGATCTTGGAATCGGCTTAGCCTAATTGATTACAAGAAGGCAGGGCGGGTGATGAATTTTTTCTAGAGAGTGTGTTGCAAGAAATACTCCCAAAAACTTCAAGATTTTGGGCAAAAAATAGTATTTCCAATTTTTTGAAGTTTTTGCGATGAGGGAAAATTTATGTTGGGTCCCTATAAGCAGGGTTGGTTTTATCGCATTAATTTAATTTTCTGAGTCATCCCTTTTTTTAATGTCTTTAAGGCGAGGACTTTTGTCAGGGGGGAAGGGAAGTTTTCAACAATTTACTGCACTGAAGCGATTCACGCATAAAAAAGATGATCAAAATGGTGGTTGTTTTATAGTGAGAGTGGAGCATGTAAGAGTAAAAGGGAAAAGGGGCCCGGGCTGGGTCCCCGGGGTTCCCCCTTTTCCCTTTGACAGGTTTTTATTGGGGTTTTTGTTACAAAACTTTCTGGAACCGTCTGTGGGATGAATAATCCAGGGAGGGGTTGCCGTTAAACCCCAAAGATTTTTTAGGCGAGAAAGAAGAAAAGATGATCTATGGAAAAAAAGGGGTGCAGATAAGTCAAGAAGATGAGGGGGGAGATTTTTCCCCCCATCAGAACAAGTAGAAGGTATCTAAAAAATGTGGGCTAGGGTGTTTCGGTGCTGTGGGTTGGGGCGATAGGCAAAGAAAAGGGGAAGGAGTCATTGGAATGAGGGGTTAGTGTTTTTAGAACGACTTTTTCAGTATTTAGAGACAAAGGGAATTTAGCAGGCCCATAATTCTTTAGAAAGTTTTGGGTCGAGGTCTGCTTTTTTGTAAAGGGTTTTGGGACTAAGCGTTTTTAAAAGCGAGGAAAAAATTTCTGATGTAAAAAGAGTTTACTATTTTATTTAAATAGGGACAAGTTGTGGGAAAGGGATTGTGAGAAAACAGGGGCAGGGATGGGATCAAGGCGCCGATTTTTAAGTCATTTCCTTTAAATTGTCGATGTTTCTTTTCACAAAACAATAATAATATTAATAATATAGTAATTTAATTATAATAATGAAACTACTACTACTACTACTACTACCTACAAATTACTACTACTACTACTACTACTACTTACTAACTAACAATCTACATTTAACTAGAAATGAATTTATATAGCGCTATATTTTGTCAAACAGTGCCCACCCAATCACCACCAAGATCACTTCAGCGGAAAAGAATGGAGACATTTGGGACCATTTCAAGTACCTTGGAGCCATCATAAGTGAGGAGGGATCAAAGACCGAAATCCTAGCAAGAGCGGCACAAACGCAGCAGCAATGGCAAGATGAAGACCATTTGAGAGACGGGAAACATTCCCTCTGGGAAACCCAAAGGTAAAGTTACTAAACGCGCTAGTCACCCCCAATCATGCTTTACGCATGTGAGGCATGGAAAACTGAACGCAGACCTACAAGGAGGATCCAAGCAGTAGAACGAGATGCCTCAGAAGGCTCCTTGGCATCTCAAACAAGGCCCTATGACACCAACAATGAAGTCCGCAGAAAGATCACTCAAAAGTGCGGGACTATGAAGACCTACTGACCACGGCGAAAAGAGGAAACTCAGTGGTATGGGCACGTAACCACGCTCAGAAGGACTTGCAAAGACCCTCCTGCAAGGAACAGTCCAGGGGAAGAGAAAGACGGGGCAGACAGAGGAGAAAGTGGGCCGACGACATCCCTGATTGGACAGGGGAGGACTTCAGTGTCACCCAGGCACTCGCACACGACCGTGCTAAGTGGAGCAGTGGTCCACCGTTCGTCCACCCTGCAGCGCCCTACGACCTCGGGACCGGACAGTGAACAGTGAACAGTGATATTTTGTAAAACATATCAAAGCCCTAATGTCTAATCCCCACCAAAAACAACAAACACAACACCAACAACCTAA
>CM054163.1:34561259-34610482 GCA_028751875.1 Rapana venosa
GTTTCCAATCTTCCTTTCATTTAAAAAGTTCTGGAGAGGGTCGCCCTCAAACAGTTTCCAGAAGCACCTAGCTTGTAACCACCTTTTGGAAGATCATCAGTCAACCTATAGGGGCTGGTCACGCACGGAGACTGCCGTATGAGTGTCACCAGCAGCCTGCTTTTGCAGAATGACGACCGCAGAAGTGTCGGTCATGGGCTTGTTGGCCCTCAGTGCGGCATTCACACGCTTGACCACTCTATTTTGCTCAAAAGACTAGATTACTCTTTTGGAATAAGAGGTGTTGCCTTGGCATGGTTTACCTCTTATGTCTCTGATAGGTCGCAGAGCGTGCTGATAGAGGGAGTTAAGTCAAAACCTGCCCCCCTCCTATATGGGTACCTCAAGGTTCTTTTTTGGGTCCCTTTATTGTCACACTATATTCTCAGCCTCTGTCTAATGTGATGACCTTACATGATTGCCAGTTTCAAAATATGCAGATGATACAGAAATTTCGGCAATGCAACACCTCAAAATTTTTTAGCGCCACACACACACTGGCAGATTGCCGCACAGTGTCCTTCAGTGGATGGACAGCAACAAACTCAAATTAAATACAGACAGACAGAAGTTATGGCAGTTGGTTCACCATCTAGTCTTATGCGGGTGTCGGAGAGTTCTGTGGTCTTGGTGGCTTTTGAATAGCATTTCAGAGTTCTGTGCGGTATCTGGGTGTTCAGCAAGATCCTACTCTCTCCATGAAAGACCACATTAGTAACGTCTGCAGAGCATGCTTTCTAGAGCTGGCCTTTATTGCACACATAAAAAATTTTCTTCCCTCGAGATGCAGTGATCAAGCTCGTTTCAGCGACCGTTTTGTCGGGGACTGGACTATGCAACCCCCTTTTTTTATCGGTATAAGTGATGAACAGTTTACACGCCTGCAGCGAATTCAGAACTCTGCTGCCAGGTCATCCTTGGAAAGACAAAAGGGACCATGTGAATCCCATGCTTAGGGAGCTTCATTGGTTCCCGGGTAAGGGCACGCTGTCAGTACAAAGTTGCGGTCTTGGCATACCGTCACTCTAAAGGCTCGCTTGCTCCATCTCTGTCAGCTGCCTTGAAAACACGCCCCGCAACTAGAACCCTGCGGTCTTCGAATGATAATTTACTTGTTGTACCCCATTACAACCTCAAAACGCAGGTCGTAGATCTTTTGGTGTTGCTGCGCCCACGATCTGGACTCTCTGCCACCAGCCGTCAGACTGCTCCCACTTTATCCCAGTTTAGTCTTCATTGATGACACATCTCTTTAATGTATTTCTTAGCTATTTTAATATATTGTGCTTGTCTTGACGGTCGCCGTTTGTCCCCACTGTAGGCTACTTCATTTTGCATGCCTGGCTGTTTTGGGTATGTTTTTTTTGTTAGTTATGTTTTGCTAGTGCCCTTTTTCTCTGAGTGTACTGTTAATTGCCTTTCTAGTGTGTGCCCGGATGCAAGTGTGTGCCTCTACAGTGCGATAGGTATCTCTTGTTTAAAATTTTTTTGCGCTTTTAGAAATGCTCATTATCATTGTTTTTGGTTGCTGTTGGGTTTTTATTAATGTGCTGTGTGTGCATGTGTATAATGCGATGGTATGAAAGCGCATTGAGTCATTGCTTTGGAAATTTTGCTATATAAATGCTATTCAAATTTTTATTATTAATTTAGTTATTATTATTAGCCTAGACAACAGCCTTGGGGTTTGTCCTGCTGTGCAGGAGGGAAGGGGGATGTGCAGCCCAGGATTAGGGCTTGCAGTGCTCTTGTGCTGGCAGGTTTAGGCTGCACCCGGCATTAGTTTGGGGGTCATGTAGTATTCTTGTATAGACTGCCATTCGAAAAAAACTTTGGTGATTTTACAGATTTTTTTTAAAGTATTAAAAAATGCATTGTGCACTTGTTTGGGGGAAATTTAGGACTTAGAGCAATATCAGGGAGTCACGAGAAAGTTGGAAATAATCATCAAATGAGATTTGCTTGTATTTGTACAGTGTTGACTGCAGGCATGCATATTAAAACTGATAATAAATGGAAATTATATAGCACTATATCTTGCCAAAAAAACAAATCAAGCGCTTGCATACATCCTATTTTTACACATTTCAACAAGTTACACTTTTTACGTCTTTGATGCATTCATTCACTGTACATTAATTGCTGAAGCAGGCCCTAGTCTTCAAACAGGGAATAACAGTTCCTAATGTTTATGTGGATTAATTTTGACCGTTTTTTAAAATGTGTGGTTAATACATTTAATGCCAAAACAGCAGTAAAATCAAAATACGAATGGTGCGTGGTGCTTTGAGTCAAGCATTCTTCTAGTTTTATGCATTTAGTTCTTGAAGGAATTTGTTTTCAAATCTGATGCAATATGAGAAAAAATACTGGTATTCCCCGATTCTGATTGTTGAAAATGCAATATCAAAGTTTAAAATATAACTTTTGTATACTAACAGATATACAGACATGCAAACAGACGTAAAAGAACACCACAAATACAACAAAAACACTTACAAAATACAACACACACACGATGTTTTATCAAGAAAATTGTCAAAAATCTTTCTCAGAATCAACAGAATAATATGGGTTATAAGTTTATAAATCTTATCCGAAAATTGATCAAACATCTTTTCAGAATTATCGAACAATAATTATGAATTTACAAACGTTATCAAGAAAATAATCTAGTTCTTTCTCATAATGATCAGAATAGTATTGTTTGTAAGTTTACAAAGCCTTTCCTTGGAAAAAAATCAAAGCTCTTTCTCAGAAAAAATCCAAACAATATGATTGCAATTTTTTTAAAGCTTTGATTAAAAGAATAATCAAACTGTTTTTTTAAGATATGTCAAAAATAACATGTTTGGGAAGTTTATAAAATATATCATAGAAAAAATCAAACTTCGTAATCAGAAAAAGTTTCTATATAGTTTGTAAATCTTTTACAAAAGGGGGAAAATGTCAAAATTTCTCTGAAATACCAGAGTATTATGTTTGTAAGTTTATACATCTCTTCATCATTCTATTAATAAACAGAGTGGTTCTTCTTTCCTGATGCAAAAATACAAATATGCCTGCCAACCACAACCTTCTTGTCGGTGACATGCTGCAGTGACATGCTGCAGGCTGTGGTGATGGCTGGTGACATGCTGCAGGCTGTGGTGATGGCTGGTGACATGCTGCAGGCTGTGGTGATGGCTGGTGACATGCTGCAGGCTGTGGTGATGCTGGTGACATGCTGCAGGCGTGGGTTGGCTGGTGACCCTGCGCAGGCTGTGGTGATGGCTGGTGACATGTTGAGCTGGGGATGGCTGGCCAGGCCACGCTGTCGGTGATTGTTTCAGGCCACGCGGGTCTGTTTGGGTCCCCCGTCTTTGGGGGTACATCCTCCCTTTGTTTTGGCGGGGCATCCTTTGGCGAGGCCTTTGGCTGGGGTGCTGGTGGTGGAGGGCAGCGCTGAAAGAAGGGGGAGGGTTGGGGGCCCCCCCTGACGATGAGGCCCAGTGACTTCAACGGAGAAGACTTTAATGTCTCAATAGAGAAAATGAGTGCCTTTTTAAAAAATTATAATTAACGCAGCATTATTAATTAAACGATTAAAAAATAACCAGTTTTTAAAAGCGGACAACAACTACCAACACACCCCACACCCACCCATCCACACCAAAAACCCCACCCCCACATACCCATGCATGCGTGTGCGCATCCCCAAAAAAACCAGAAAAGGGGTTTAGGTAGCAAAGCAAAAAAAAACAAAAAACAAAAATTCAAACACATCTCATAAACAAAACCCCGCACAAAAATACAAATATCCAAGTAACTTAACTTTAAAAAAAAAAAAAAAGACAAAAAATTTGTTTAAAAAAAAAAGTTTTAACTTTTTTCCCCTTCACCCTCCCGCTCACTCTTTTTCTTTGCCTGGTACTTTATTAAAACTTGCTTCAAAAACAAACAAACACACAACACAAACACAACACACCACCACACACCCCCTCTCCTCTCTTCCCCCACTCTCCCTCCCCCTCCTCTCTCTCTTTTGCCTCTCTCAGATGATATTTTGCAAACCCCCTTTTATTTTATGAATTTATGAAAACCTATAAAGTTTTCTTTTTTTAAAACAACTGGTTTGAATCAATTTACTGTTAAAAAAAACTATTTTTGTTTTGTTTGTTTTTTATTTTTGGGAAACGGCCCCGCCAAATGAAGAATACTAGGTTGTGAAAGCACGTGGGTTTCGTCAGTGGGAAAAGTCTTTTGCTGTTTTTGTCAAGATTTTCATAAATGATGTTAGGTTTTGTTTTCCAAAAATCTTTCCACACACATTCACAACTTTATTCAATACGTTCTTGTTTCTTACATTCAAACAACCAAACCAGCATAAAAAACCCATATTATGATAAGACTGATTCTACAAAACTGCGATAAAACAAGCACATAATTTATTTTTTAAAGTTCAGTGATGGCAGTTTTTTAAGGCAGTATATCCTTGATTGATATTTCTTATGAATAAAAGCAGTGTTTGCATTAAAATTCAACTTATTATCTAGAATGGTACCAAGATATTTGTACTCTAGCACTCTCTCTCTACTTTTGTTCCGTCTACTAACAGATCAGGAACTTTAGGTGTATTTCTGCGAAAATCAATGAGCATTTCTTTGGGGGTTTTAACGTTTAAGTCAAGATACTTTTTTTACACCATTTACAGAACCTTTCTACCTTATCAAAATAAACCAAATTTGGGTTGAATACATCTACAAAAGCAGAGTCATCTGAGTATTTTACAACAGGTGTAAGTAATGTACCAGTGCAGTCATTTGTATACAGGGTAAAAAGTACCGGAGCTAAGACAGTGCCTTGTGGTGCACCAGTGGAAGTGGTTCTTTGTCATGAATTTTTTCCTTGAAAATAAACAAACTGAAATTGATTGGTTAAGCATTTCACAATCCATTAAATAAGTTTCGGGATATATTTGAGTGATTGCAGCCTTTGGGCCATGAGATGTGGCTGAATCGTGTTAAATGTGGAGGAAAAATCAACACAGAGAATTTGAACTAAAGAGTTGTTATTTTCAAGGTGTGTGTAAATATGATTCAAGAGCGTGATTGTTGCATCATCTGTACTTCTGTTGTGCTTGTAGGCGAATTGATAAGGGTCAAGGGAATCTTTTACTAGTGGCAGGAGGTACTGAAGAACAATGCGCTCAGAGCTTTTCATAACAACGGATGTTAAGCAACCGGTTTGTAATCATTTAAAACTTTAGGATATTTTGTTTTGGGAATGGAGCAGATGGTGGATTTTTTCCAGATAGAAGGAATGGCTCCGGTATTTTAAGACAATGAAAACAACCTCGCAAAAACAAATCACAGCTGATCAGCACAAAGTTTTAAAAGGTTTCTGCAGATACTGTCTGGCCCTACAGCTTTATTTACATTTAACCTTTTGAACAGGGTGGTAACTCTAGAACTGTCTATGTTAAAAATAAGGTCGTCTCTATCGCAGCTGGCTGTCACGTCTAACAAGATGGTTTCCAAACAATCTTTAAGATCACTACGTTCAAAATGGCAGTAAAAATCATTTAATTTATTTGAAAAGGCACTGCATTCTTTTTCTGGTAATGTACATTTGCTCCATGTCTTATTTTGTCATGTTAAAGTTTTTAACACAGTCCATGCACTTTTCATATTTCCAGACTGAAATTGTCTTTCTACTTTGGTTCTGTACTGTGTCTGGACATGCTGTATTTCCTTTCTAAGTTGTGTTTGTATTTGTTTTTTTGCAAGGTTGTCTCCTGACTGGAATGCAATTTTCTTTTCGTTGAGTGTTTTCTTTACAGATTTTGTGACCCAGGGTTTGTTATTTGAAAACAATTTTCACAGTTGTCTTTGGACAAGATTTCTTCACAAAATTGTATATAGTCTGAAATAACATCAGCTGTTTCGTTCACATCAACAGAAGAGTGACGCATTGTCCAGGGAGCAAAATAAACTGGAGTTCTGCAGGGAACTGTCGTCTGCCGAGGTGTCTTCGTTCTCCACGGGTTCAGGACCCTGACTGACAACTGGAGGGGGCAAAGCACTGGGGCCTAGGTCTCCGCCCAGAAAGGCGGGGATGCCCATCTCTTGCGGAGTCCTCCCTCGTGGCGGCACTATCCGCCGTTGACGGCGTCCGCCGACATGGTTTGGTTCAGCAGATAACCCTTGGGAATCTTGTGTTGGGGTGGGTAAAGCCACTGGAGGGACAGCCTGATTTTGGCCTACACTGGAACCGTTACTGAAGTCGTTGCTGGAGATGTTGCTGCCGAATGTTGCTGCGGTGGACAGACACGTTGGCAGCTGACGTTGCAGGCTGGAGTCTGGGGACGGCTCTGTCGACCCTGGCCTTGACAAGACAGTCGCGGCAGGCTTGGGCCCTCTGCTTGGTTGCCGCTCCAGCTCCCCAAGTAGGCCGCCACATTCAGCCTGTCTTTCTGAAGGTCGACGACCTTGACCTTTTCTTCCTTGCTGACCTCCGTCGTCGGGGCAACACAGCCGCCGTTGGAGAAGGGGGAGGTGGAGAGGGGGCTGGAGCTGAGGTAAGTGGGCGGTGACGAATAGCCGGGCAGGAGTCCATGGGGTACAGCTGGGGCAGATACCCGGTAGTCGTTCTCGGTTAGGGTAGGGTTGTGACCTTGGGGTTGGGGATGAGGGCAGGGTTGGTGTTGGGGTTGGGGTTGGCGCTGATGGTGGGAGGGAGGGGGAGGAGGTTGGAGTGGGGGAGGAGAGAGGTGGAGAAGCCTTTGCGTGGACCTCTTCTGGCCAATGACATCTGGAGACTGCCGCTGCTGCTGCTCAAAGCCTTGATGCAGCTCTCTCAGATCAGGAGGCACCTCTGGGCGGGTCATCGTCTAGCCAGGCGCACACGGCGTCGTACGCCTCGGCCCCTTCTTCTCCAGATGTCCAGGAACGTGGAGCCCTCTTCTGTGGTGAGGGCAGCCCCTTCATCCCCTCCCTCTCCTCAGCGCACAGGATGTGTCTGGATGGCAGGAACTCCGTGTGGCGCTACGGCCACAGGCACTTGGACAGCGATAGAGGCGAGGATTGCATCACCTCACACTTGTCATGATCAAAGACTGGCTGTTCAGTCTACTGAGCAGTAGTAACTGCGGTAAGGAAGCTAGCAGACGACCAACGACTGAGGGGGCACAGTGTTTGCTGAAATATAATTTTTTTTAATCCTACCAAATTTGTTCAAAATCACATGGGTTTTAAGTCAGAGGCTAGTCTTTCACAAAAAGTGGTTTTTATTTCTGTGGATGCCTTAGTACGTGCGGTATGAATATAAGAGTCGCATAGAAAAACATAGGGCAAAAGAGTGATCTTTTACTTGCGGTGTGCGGCCTGTATTACAGCATGTGCAGTGCTCTTTTTGCTCTTGTGCAAGCGGGGACACTTTCTTTTTATATTATATTTTATTTTATTTTAAACAATTTTAAGACACTGCAGATTTCACTGCTTCAGGGGTGCTCTCCCCAGGGAGAGAACGCGTGGCTACAAGAGCAGTGCCACCCATTTTGTTTTCCCTGTCTGCAACTGTATTTATTTCCCTATCAGAGTGGCTTTTTGCTACATAATTTTGCCTAGGACAACTCTCTTGTCGCCGTGGTTCTTTTACGTGCGCTAAATTGTGTAACACCCCGGGCCCCCTGGGCTAACGTTTATGGTCTCAACCAAAAGACTAGCGCCCAGCCCCCACTCATGGTCAAAGGAAGGGGGGGAAATTTTGGGGCCTACAGGATTTGAAACCCCCGCACCTCCGACCCGGCTTTTCCCCCGCAAAACGGCGGGTTTCCCCTAGACCAAAAGATCCAGGTAGTAGTAGTAGTATAGTAATAGTAAAATAGTAAATATAATTTTACAACAAAAGCAACGTAACAATTTGCATTTTGATATTCCCTTATTCGTTTATTTCCCAAGGGTAATAGAATAACAACCATTGGCCCTTTAAAATTTCATTTATCCCCCTTTTGTATGGGGGCTTTGTAAATTTTTTTCACTGTTCCACCGGCACCCAATGGCCAAATCTTAGGAAAAGCGGAACAGGAATTTTAAACCTGCCCAAAAAGCCCTTTCCTGCGCTCGCAAAACCCCGGACCCAGTTTATAGTTCATTTCCCAAAGGGCTTTTTGGGATGTGGGGCCGCACTGATGGGTTTAAATCCAAAGGGAAAAAACCTCTTGAACGGGGAAACGAAACCCGGGGCGTCAGATTTCGACGCAATTTCCCAAAACCCCTAGGCATCCCTCCACCCAAACAGCACAGCAGCAGCAGCACACAAAGTAGTAGAGTAAATAAAAACCCCATTCTTTTTCTTCTTTTTTTTTGCTGTTTTGAATTTCCTCTTTAATAATAAAAAAAAAAATAAAAATTATTATTAATTTTTTTATTTTAATTATAATAATATTTTTAAAAAATGCACAACTAAAAATTTTTATTAATTTTTATCAATTTTTAATTTTTATCATTATTATTACTGTTGTTTTGTTATTTGTTTAAAAAGCCGCAGACCCTAAGGCCCCATTTACTCTGGGCTGCTTTTTGAAAATAAAATCTCATTGAAACTGGGGTAGCAGCTAAACATCAGTTTTTTATGGGGCCCAAAAACCCCTTTTCCAAAAACCCCGCTGGGAAATAAAACATGAAAAAATAAGATAAAATATAATAAATAAAATGTGAAAATAAATGATGTAATAAAATAAATTTTAATAGAATTTAAAAAAGGGAAAAAAAAAAAAATTAAAAATTTTAAAAAATTTAAAATTAAAAAAAAAAAAAAAAAAATTTTATTTTTAATTTAAAAAATTTTTTTTAAAATTTAATTTTGGGTTTGTTCCCAATAAATGCTTGTTTTCCTGGGGTGTTTATATTTCGGTTTTTGTTGGGGTGGGGGGGGGCGGTGGGGTGTATTCTGAAAACCTTGTTTGGAGGGGGGGTTTTAAAAATGGGGGGTTTCCCCATATTGACGTCGAGCGTTTTGGGTTTTGTGTTTGGGTGAAAATTTGGGGAATTTTTGGGCGTCCCCCCCCGGGGGTTAGTTGGGGGGGTCCCCTCGAAAACCCCTTCCCCAATGTTGGGGGGTTTTTTTGGGGGGGCTTCAGTTTTAAACGTCGTTGGGTTTTTTAAAATTTGTACACCCCCCCAAAGGGGGGTTTTTTTGGGGGGTTTGGGGGGTTTGTATTTTAAAAAGCCCCAACCAAAAGAAAAAAGGGATTCTATTTCGGGTTAAAATTTTGTGAAGCCCATTTTCGCATTAGGGGGGTTTTTTGGTTATGGGGGGGTTTTTTTTTTTTTTTTAAAAGCAAGCGTGTTTTTTTAAGATTATTTATTACAACAAACCCTTATTTAAAAAATGAGCGTGTTTTTTTGCTTTTTTCAAATTTTTTGTTTTTTTTTAAATAATTTTTTGCGGCTTAGGTTTAAAAAAAAAGAAAGGTTTTTTTTTAAAGGGGGTTTTTAAAAATAAGTTTTTTGTAAAAAAATTTGGAAAATTTGGGGGTTTTTTTGATTTTTGGCAAAAAAATTAATGTTTTTTTTTGGGTTTTTTAAAAATTTTGCAAAAAAATTTAAAAAAAGGGGGGGTTTTTCCCCCAAAAAATTTTGCAAGGGGGGTTTTCCCGTTTGGGGGGTTTCAGGGATAAAAGTGCAACCCCTATTTTGGTGGGGGGGGGAAAACCAGTAGGTTAAAAAGGGGTTTAAATTAAAAAAACTTTTTTCCCGGGTGTTTGCCTGAATCCTGGGGCAAAAACAAAGGGGGGGGGGCCCCCGGGGGATTGAAGTAAAAAGGTGAAAAAAAAACCCCAAAAAAAAAAAAAAGGTTCCCTTTGGGGGAAAAATTTAAAAAAAAAACAAACTAAAAAAAAAAAAATCAGGTTTTTAAAAATGTGTAAAAAAAAACCAAAAAAAAACAAAAAAAAAAAAAGCAGGTCCAAAAAAGGGGAAAAAAGGGGCCTCCTTGGGCGTAGGGGGCGGGGTAAGCCCCCTTTAAACCGCAAAAGGGGGGGGGTCCCCCCGGTTTTCCAATTAAAAAAGGGGGGGGCCCCATTTGCTGGGGGGGGGGGGGTTTTGGGGGAAAGGGGCCCGGAAAAAGTAAACGTTTTTAAAATTCAAAAGGGGGCCCCCCCCCTAAAACCCCCCCCAAGGATCACTGACAAAAATATAATCTTGAAGATGCAAAACCAAAGACGAAAATAAAAATGAGGACAGCACATGAAGATGATAAGAAACAAAACAATAAAAAAAACACAAACAATGAACAGAACAAAACAATGAACAAACAAAAAATTAAAACAGAACAAACCAAAATGAACACAAAAACCAAAAAGGAACAAAAACAACACAATAAAACACAAAAACACAAAAACCCCACAACAACACAAGAACACAAAAAACAATGAACACAACAATATCAACAAATGAACATAACATCACAATGAACAAACAAAAAAATGAACAAAAAACAACAAAAAGAACACAAAAACACAATGAACACAAAAAACAAAAACAAAAACAATGAAAACCCACAATAAACCATAACATCACAATGAACAAAACCCAAAACAATGAACAAAAACAACCCAATGAACAAAAACAACACAATGAACAAAACCAAACAATGAACAGAACACTGACCCGAACAAAAATAAAGGAAAAAAAGCAATTAGCAAAACAAAACAGTGAACAAAAACAAAAAAAAGAACACAACAAACAATAAACACAACAAAACAATGAACAAAACAAAACCAAATCAAGATTTTTAAATGAAGCAATGTGCTGGAAAAAGCAAAAAACCCAAAAAAACCAAAACCCAAAAAACAGGATTTAAAATAAAGAAAAAAAGGCGATGTTTTAAAAAAAACAACAACACAAAACAACAAAAAATAAAACAATAGCAAAATTTGGGAAAGAAAAAAAAGGGGAAATTTTAAAAAAAAAAACCCAACCAAAAAAAACAACCCTTCACCCCCTCCCCCAAAAGCAAAGGGGTGTTAGTGAAAACAAAACGATGATTATTAAAAAAACACAAAAGAGCAAAACAAAATAAACAATCAGGGGTTTTTTCACAAACTGGGGTTAAAAAAAAGGGCAAAAAATAAACCAAAACAAAAAGCGGGGTTATTAAGAAACAATGTAAAATAATTTTTTAAAAACCAAAAAAAACCCAAAAAAAAACCCCCAAAAAAAAAGGGAAAGGGTTTTGTGAAACCAAAGTAATAATAATATAATAAAAAAAAACAAAACCCAAAAAGCAAAAGCAAACCCAAACCAAAAAAACGGGGGTTTAAGTGAGAAAAATAGGATGATACACAAAAAAACTAAGTAAACCAAACAAACAAAAAAAAGCAAAAACCAGGGTTGCATCGAAACCTGTGACAATAAAAAATAATCAAAATTTAAAAAAAATAAAACCACGGGTTTCCATGCCGTGAAATTCGAAACGGGCCTTTCCCGGGGGAAAGCACAAACGCCAAAAAGACCACCCCCACCCCCCCCTTTTTTAAACCCGAGGGCAAATTTTTTGCAGCATTTTGCTTGCCAACTTCTTTTTTACCATGGGTTTTTTTACCGCACCCGAAAGCGTGTTGTACAACACTGGGTCCCCCGTTTTCCCCACATAGCAAAATCTAGCACCCAACCACTACTCAAGGGCTAGTAGATGATGGGGGGGGGGGGGGGGGGGCAAAAGGGAGATCACACCCACTCTTCTAGGCATGTCTGTGGTTTAGGGATTGTGTATGGTTTTTTATTCCCCGTAAATTTTTTTTTCAGGGTTTGTTGGTGTGGGATTTTTTTTTTCAGTCCGGTTTTCTTTTTTTTTAAAGGGGAGGAAGGGGGGGGGGGGGGTAAACGATTTTCTTTACCTATTTTTATTATTTTTATTAATTTTTATTATTAAAATTTTTATTTTTATTTTTATTATTATTATTATAACATTATCAACATCACATCAACATCCACATCATATCATCATCATCAACACTTTTACTTTTTTTGCTTTGGGTTGTTTTTTGAAGGGGGAAGAGGCTGACATTTACCCAAAGATAAATTTAAGGGAGGGCCAGGGGAAAAAGGGGGGGTAAGGCCAAAAGGGGGGGGGGGGGGGGGGGGGGGAAAAAGGGAAAAAGGGGAGGGGGAAATTTTTCAAAAGGCAGCCACAATAAGTTGGGGGTTTTTTTATTCAGGGATAAAATTCCCTTACTCTGAAAAAAAATAAACAAATGGGAAGAGTCCCTACAAGTTTGTACAAAAGCAGATTCCCCTGTAAAATTTTTGTACAAATGCAGATTCCCCGTTTTTAGTACAATGGGGATTCCATTTTTATAATAGAAAAAACAACTCTATTTAAAACAATTCCGCAAAGCCTCTCTGAAAACTTTATTTTATGTTTTTAGTACAATGTACACAAACCTCCCTACATTCAAAAAATGTTAAAATGGGTGAATTCGTTTAAAAAAGCTAAGCTGTTAGCCAAATTTTAGGAGGGATTTTTTTTATTTGGGTTTTTGTTCGGTATTTTTTAAAAAAAAATCTGGAGTTTTTGTAATGCCCGAAAAAAGAAAGAAACCCGGCAAAAGCACGACGGAAAAAAAAATGAAAAAACCCCCAAAAAAAAAGAAGTTTTTAAAAAAAAACCGCAAACCCCCAAAAAAAAAATTCAAAAAAGGGGGGTTTTAAAAAAAAAAGGAAAAAAAATGTGTGGATTGGGTTTTTGTGGTTTTTTTTTTTGGGGGGGGTTTAAACGGGTTGGGGTTTTGGGCTAATTTTTAAAAAAATTTTTTTTAAATTTTTTTTTAAAAAATTTGTTTTTTGTGTTTTCAAGATTTTGTGCAAAAATTTTTTCCCAAAAAAGGGGTTTTTGGAGGGGAAAAAAAAAACTGGGGTTAAATTTTTTCCCCCCCCTTCCCCCCCCCCCCACCCTTTCCTTTCTTTTTTGTTCCTTTTCCTTCTTTTTTGGTTTTTTTTTTTTTCCCCCCAAAAACCCCGGGGGGGTTGTTTTTTCCCCCCCCGGCCCCCCCCCGGGTCCCCCCCCCCCCCCAAAAAAAAGGTTTTAAAATGGTTTTTTTCCCCCTTTTTCCCCCCCTTAGTTTTTTTTTTTTTTTTTTATTTTTTTAAAAATTTTTAAAAAAAATTTTTCCTTTTTTTTCCCCCCCCCCCCCCCCACTCCCTAAAAAAAAACCCCACAAAAAAAACACACATATTTTCTAAAACATCAAACAACTTCTTTGTTTAGATTTTTAAAATTACGAAATGGACAAGAAGTTTTTTTTAGTGAAACCAAAAATATTTTACTAAAGAAGCTTCAATGAAACGAAAGGGCATAAGACCGCTCTGGTTTCCCAAATTTTCAGGGCTTTTCACTTAAAAATTTAAAAAAAAAATTGGAATTTACCACTTGATGATACCGACAACTTGTATGTGCCAAATATACCCTTAAAGTTCAACATCTGAAAACTTTGCTTCAGAAGAAAAAAATGAGGTCTGAAACATTTTTTTCCCCCAAAAGACCCGAAACATAACCCTTTTTGCCGACTATAAGTACCTACAAATCAGACCCTTTATGACTTTTCTGAAAATTTTAAAAATATGATGAAAGACCCACAAAGGGCAATTCCGGGTTTTGCCATTTTTTGGGAAATGAACAACTCATTTTGTTGTTGACTAAAACAACTAAAAAAAGAATAAAAACCCAAAATATAAGGCAGTTAATGTTCATTCACTATACCCAAAATAATTAAAGCCATTGCCCTTTAAAAAATTTTACAGAAAAACTTTCTTTTTTGATAACCATCAAGCAGGTTCAGCATTCGCAAACGGGGACAAAAATAGAAAAGTCCCATCAGTTGGTAAAAAACGTCTGTTTTTTAAAAGCTGAACTGAACGCTATTTTTATGGCTTTGATTTCATTTTAGATCATCTCTACTCTTTCTTCATATATTACTTTTGTGGATTTAAAACAGTAAATTTTAAAGCCTTAAAGCAAAAACTTAAAGCAAACGCTAAACTTATACTTGGGCTCAAAAATTTCATAAATCTTCTAGGCCCCCCTTAATTGGGGGGGGGGGTTTGGGGAAAAAAAAAAAATTTTTTTAAAAAAGCCCCAAAAATGGTTTTTTTGGGTGTGGTTTTTTAAAAGGGAAAAAAAAAATGGTGGGAAAAAAAAAGGAATTTTTTTAAATTTTTTTATTAAAAAAATTTTCCCTTTAAAATTTTCTTAGTTATTATTAAATATTAATTATTAAAATTAAATTAAAAAATTTTTTTAAATTATTAAAAATTTTAAAATTTAAAATTAAAAATTTTTCAATTTTTTTAACCATGGACTTTTGTTTTTTTTTTAAAATTTAAAAAAAAATTTCTTTTGTTTTTTTTTAAAAATTTTTTTAAGTTTTACCCCACCCCCAGGAAGGGGGGAAAACCACAAAAAAAAACCCTTCCCTTTCGCTTCCCCCACCTTTTCCCCTCCCCTTCTTGCTTTTTGTTTCCCCTCTACAAAATTTACCCCCAAAACCAACCAAGGGAAAAAATTTAAAAGGGGCTTCAAATTTCCCACAAACACCCCACCCCCAAAAAAAAAAAAAAGGGGGGGGAAATCCTATTTTTTTTGTTTTGGCTCCAATTACACCCCCGGTTTTTTTTTTAGGGGAATTTTTGGTTTAGGTTGTGAACTTTTTCCCCCAAAAGCCCTTCCGTTGAAAAAAAAGGGGTTTTGGGCACACAACAATTCAATGTTAAACCCTTTTTTTTAAAAATTTTATTCCTGTTGCTTTTGTAAAGTAAATGTTTATTTTCCAATTAAAATTTCACTAATTTAAAAACGTTACGTTGCTGGGTTAAAACTTCTTTTTCATTACCCCTATATAACGTTAAAATTAAAAATATTTTTTTACAACACATTTACAAAAAAATTTTAAATATAAAAAAGGGGTTTTTGCCCGCTACAAATAAGGATAAAAGGGTTAAAAAAAAAACACTCCCAAAAACACTGTATGGTTTGCTTTTCACATTTGAAGGTTCACCAAAAAGATTCAATTAAAGGAACATCATAAATGACCGTATAAAGTATTAAAACTTTATCACTTGGATGACCTAAGGTACCCTTTGGACTTTCACATAATTACATGTTGGTTGAGGTCTGCTATTAAACAAAATCCCAAAGCAGGAAACCCACAATTCAAAAAATCTTTTTAAGGTGTGTACTTTTAATCCTAAAAAAAGCAAAAAGACCAAAAACAAAAAGATAAGAGGAGTGAAGAAAACAAGCAAAACAAAAAAAAACAAAAAAATAAGGCAAGGAACAAGGTGGAAAAAACAACCCAAACATAAAAAAATTCAAAAAATGGGTGAAATTTGAAAAAAAGTGAAATAAAAAAAAAAAACAAAATGGGGATCCTATTTAAGAAGCGTAAGATAAACAAAGGTTTAACAGGGGTAAATTTTTTTTGGGGAAAAAACCCGGGGCCCTTCCCCCCCCCCTGGTTTAAATTCCCTATAAAAAAGGGGGCCCCTTTAAAATTGGGTAAATAAAAATGAAATAAAACCAACCCCCCTTTTTTTTTTTTTAAAAATCCCTTTTTTTTTTTTTTTTAAAAAATTATTATTAAAAAAAGAACATCTTCCTTGTAAACCATTAAAGAAAAAAAATTTTTTTAACTAAGGAAACACAGCCGAAGGCTATAAAACGTTGAAGCCATTATATGAAACCCCACAAATACAGAGAGAACAGCCACAGGATAAAAAGAAAAATTATTTAAAAAAAAAAAAATTTGAATTTAGGGATAATAAAAAAATAAACAACAACAAAAAACCAAAAATAAAACCACCCTAAATAAAAAACAAAAAACATTCAAAAATAAATAATTAAAAACAAAAAACATAACCCAAAACAATTAAAAAAAAAAAATTTTTTTTAAATTTTAATAATAAAAAAAAATTTTTTTAAAAAATAAAAAATTAAACATAAACACAAAAAACAAACACATACAAAAACACAACAACAAACAAACACACAAAAAAAACAACAAAACACAACAAAACTGAACAGGCCTTTGCAAAAACCAAAAGAAAAAATCAATTAAAAAAACCCTACAAATTCAAAACTTCCCAAATCTGCCCAAACATCAAACAAACAAAAATAAAGGAGTGAAGAAGGGGTAAAAAAACAACAACCCCAAAAAAAAAGGTTTTAAAAGAAAGAAAAAACTTTTTTAAAAAAAAAAAAAAACCCAAAAACCCCCAACCCCCTACCCCCCCCCCCAAACAAAAAAACACACGAGTTTGCAAAAGACAAAACAAAAAAAAATCGGGGGTTTTTCCAAAACTTTAAAAAGCCCCATCCCCCCAAAAAACTTTTCCAAACAAAAACTTTTAAAACCAAAAAAAAACAAACCCCTACAGGGAGGTTTTGTGAACTGATAATGAAACAAAAAAAGAAAAGCAACCCAAAACCCAAAAGCGGTGGTTTTTATGGGCCCAGGTTAAACCGTAATTTAAAAAAAAAACAGCCCTCCCCCGGTTCCCCCTCCCCTCTACAATAATTAAATTTTTCCTGAGAGTGTAAAATTCGGGGTGCCCCCCTGGAGAACACATGCCAAAGACCCCCCCCCCCCTTTTCCCTCCGTGGGCAACCAGCAGTGCACCACGTACCGGGGTTTTTACCTAACCTGAAGCGGGGACACATGGTGGGTTATCCTCGGGAAATTGGGGCCCAAACCTCTCAAGGCTGTATGAGTGGGGGGGGGCAGAGCAAAGGGATCCCCCTTTCCTGGATCGGGTTAGGTTGTGATTTTTTGATTGATTTTTTTTTCAGGGTTTTGGGTGGGTTTTTTGCAGGGGGGGTTTTAGTAGAAGGGGGGTTGGATATTTTATTTTAATAATTTTATTTTAAATTAAATTTATTTTATTATTATTTTTATTTTATTTTTCATACAACTTCTTATTTATTTACTCATTCTTTTTTTTGTTTTTTTTTTGGGGTTGTTTTGAAAAAAAACTTTCGATAAAAAGAATTCGGGGGGCGGGAAGAAGGGGGAAATATGAGAAGGGGGGGGAAAAAGATGAAAAATTGCAAGAAGAAAAGATTTTAGTTTGAAAGATTTTATTGAAGTTAAAAACCGAGGGGTCCTTTTAAATAAAAAAAAAAGTGATAACTGGAAGCATTAAAATTTTAAAAGCGATTTTCCCATTATTTGATTTAAGGAAAAATGCAAAAATGAACGTGACGAGAAAATTTGGTGTAGTAAATGTAGTAGGAAAGATAAGACTGTTTGTTTGTTGTGATGGCCTCCGGTAAAAACATGAAAAAAGGATAAAAAGGGGAATAGCAAGGGGAAATTATTGGTCGAGGGTTTGAAAATTAAAAAGGCTTGGGTTAATTAAAAACAAAAGCGTAATTAAAAGGTAAATGTAGAGGGGGTAAGGGTATGATGGGGGCTAATTGTTAATAAAGGAGAATATGAGGGTTTTAGGGTTGGTGAAATAAATTGGTTACAGATTTAAAAAGAAGGTGTAAAAAATGGGGATAAAAAATAAAATGTACTGAAGAAAAATATATAATTAGAGAAAAGGAATTGATAAAAATTTAAAAGTTCCTTTGGGGGGTTTTTTGGGGAAGATTAGGGAATAAAATTGGGGAAATTGAATTTTAAATTTGGGGTTTTTAATAATTGATTTAAACCAAAGATTTTTTTTGTTTTTATTAAAAAATCAAAAATTTAAAAATTATAAAAAATTTTTCTAAATTTTTTTTAAAATTTTACCCTTAACTTTTTTTTCAATTACAATTTAATTTCTCTTTAATTTTTTTTAAAAAATTTTTAAAATTTTTAAAAAATAATTTTGAAATTTTTTTAAAAAAAAGGGGGGAAAAAAAAATTTTTTTTTAAAAAGGGGAAAAAAGGGGGGTTTGGGGGGAAATTTGAATTTTAAAAATTTTTTTTAAAAAAATTTTTTTTATAAAAGGACAAAAAGAAAAATAAAATTTAAAATAAAAAAAAAAAAAAAAAATAAAATGATTTTTAAAAAAAAAAACAAAAAAAGGGTGGTCAAAAAAAAAAAAAAAACCCAAAAAAAAGAAAAAAAAAAAAAAAAGGGAAAAACTTTTTGGGGGGGGTTTTTTTTAATTTTTTTTTTGGGGTTTAAAAAGGGGGTTTTTTTTAAAAAAGGGCCCTTTTTTTTAAAAATTTTAAAAAAATTTTTAAAAAGAAATGGGGAAAAAGGGGGATTTTTTTTTTTTAAAAAGAAAAAAGGGGGGGGGGGGGTTTTAAAAAGAAATTTAAAAAGGGAAAAAAAATATTTTTTTTTAAAAATTTTTTTGCTTTTTATTTTTAAATTTAAAGAGGTTTGGATTTATTATCGGAAAAAAAAGAAAAGTGATTATTAAAAAATAAACTCCCCCAAAAAAAAAAACTTTTTTTTAAAAGGGGTTTCCAAATTCAAACCCGGCTTTTCTATTCCCCCCAACAAAACACAAAATTTTAAAATTAGTTAACACTTTTAAGGCGGGGGGCCCTTTAATCTTTTAAACACATCGGGGGAAAAAAAGAGGTTAGTAATTGACCATAATCATTAAGTTACAGATTTATTTAAAAATTTTCCCCAAAACTTTTTAAAACTAATGAATAAAACCATAAAAAGAAAAATTACACTGACCCCCCCCCAAAAAATATTCCAATCTAAAAACAAAAAAGAATTTATAATTTTGAAATTATAAACCCCAAATTTCCCTTTTAAAAAGACTCCAAAACGTTTTTGGTTTGTTTGAAGAAAATTAACCGTAACCTGGTACAAATTAGTATAACTATTAAACAATGGCAGCCCATTTCTTTAAGGTTTTAATGAATTTTGAAATTTACAGGAGCCAAAAGAGACATTACAAGAGGAAAATGAATTTTGAACCTTATTAAACAACAAAATTATATGGAATAAATTTAAAAAAAAAAAAAAAACAAAAAAAGGGCTGGCCCTGACCAAATTAATTGGAGAAAGGGCTGAAGCATGGCAAACAAAAAATGTAATTACTTTCCCTCGTTCAATTGTTTTTTAAAATCGCCTTTCAACAAAAGGGGTTCTTTTCCTTTAAAAATGGGCCCAAATCTATAATAAATACCAATTTATAACAAAAAGGAGACATAGATAATGCTAACACTATTGCGGAAATACTCTCACTAGTATTTTAAAGGGCAAACTCAAACTTTTACATTTGATAAAAAGCAACTAAAAGGCAGAAACAAAGAAAAATTAATTGAAAGCAAAGGCGGGTTCAAAAGCAAAGCACATGCTGTTGATCATAAAATACTCTATACTTTTTCTTGTGCAAAAACATTTGTTCCCAATGAAACTAGTGTTGCCTTGGAAACTTAAAAAGGGCCTTTGAATTCTGTAAATAGAAATATACTTTTGAATGTATAAAACAAAAGCAGAGTAATGAAAAACTATATAGGGGGCCTTAGAGCTGTATTTTATATTCAGTTTTAGCGCGTGCTGTTGGAGAGACTATTCTGATCTTTCGAATGCCCCAAGGGAGTGAAGTAGGGGGGTAATTCTAAGCCACAAAATGTTCTCTTTTTCTGCATACATGCACCACAGTAACGGCGGCCGCCATAGATTCCAATAACAAAACCGCAGCCGACAGTGGTGCGCCCACATGGCTACTTTTCCCCATCACACACAGACCCGTGGTTTTAAACACAAGTTTTCCTGGAAATTCTGGGGCGATGCAGGGAGGTTTCAGAGTCCCAGTGATAAAATTTAGACGCTAACATCGAAGTGGGAGGGAGGGAAGAAATAAACCACAACCTGAACGATTTTCAATGGTAGCAGTGTGGCAAAAAAAAGGTGGTTTTCTTAGTAGCAGACGTTTCCCATCTATTACGAAAAATTAGTTAATGGTATTGTCTTGGAAGTAGAAACATTTTAACGAGAATTTTAAGTGAGTCTGATATTAAATGTTTAAAGATGAAAGAGAAAGGAAGGAAATGCTTCAGTTAGGAAAAGTGACCAGAAAATAAAGTGCTACAGGGCACATTCCTGACTGGCAACACACCTGTAGAGAAATTTGCCCGATCCGGGCATAGACGCCTGAAAACGATGCCTTTGAATGTTTTTTTCATTTTTAACACACTTTTCCTTTGAAACGCAATGGCAAAAACGAACAGATATGCATAACGAAAATAGCAAGAAAGAAATAAAATAGGTCTTGGTCGCCAAGGTTCACATTGACAGCAATGGTACAACCCAGACATCCAAATTGGCTTTTTTGTGAGTGATGTGACCCTGTGCCCACCACTACGACTACTTTAGAGACTACCAGCTTTAAAAAATTTTTTAGGGTTACAGACATTTTGTGTTGTTTCAAAATTGTCCACACCTTGCGTGACCTGGTGACAGTGTGACAGTCATGTAAATAATACATTCTGTACCCCTTAACAAACATGTGGTAACATACGCAGATATAACCCCTTAAAAGGTCACATGGTTGATTTAATAGACTTGTTCTCAAAAGAAAAAATTAGTTAAACAAATCTTCTGTCTCTCGAGACTTTACCATAAAACCCAAAGGGTGCTATGGGACATTGAGTGACCATCCTTAAAGTACTTTTGCTCATAACAATTGAAACACATCAGTGGATATCACTTCCTTATTCGACCTAACATGCTGAACTATTGTCAAATCCATGCAGGATTTGCTGTTTTATCATATATACCATACTTTTACCTGTATTGGTGACAAAATAAGGTACAAATGACAGGACATTGGTGACCAAAACATAAAGAGTGCCTAGATGTAAGTACAAAGGCATACCTAGCTTGTGAGAAAATTTCAGCTTGATAACTTGTCATGCACACACACATTTGTCTTAGGAGTAAGGTAAGTCAGTTGGGGTAGAAGACCTTCAAAGAATTCAAAATCCACAGACAGTTTAGCTCTGTAGAATCCAACAAGAGGAGGAAGCAAATCATTTTGATCAGTACAGATTCAGATTCAGATTCAGAATATTTTATTGCCATTTAAATCATGTAGACTTATTTGACACAACAAAAACATCAACTATAATTATTGTTTATTTTGTCTAAAAGTGATGTACACTAAAAACATGTTGTATTTTACTTCTCTTTTTCTCTCTTTTCAAAACACTCATACACATATCTTATTCCCAATCTGCTTGATAATACAACTGTGTTTATGTCATTAATTTATGTACACAGTTTTTGCGTTCTTGTCTTTCGTTTTGATTTTAATAAAAAATTTAAATTCTGAGTTTCATCAAATAAAAATGCATTCATCAAGTAAATGAAATTAACTTAAATTTTTGTTACAGGTCACATTTTCTGTCTTCTGGAATATTTTGTGTCTCCCTTTCTCTATCAATTAAATGTTGACAGTTGTTCAAATTTTACAATATGTTTCTTATGAGTTTTGTTTTCAAGTTTACAAGTAGGGTTTCCAAAAAGTATCTTTGGTACAAAATCATAAAATTTTGTTTTGCAAACCTTTCTTTTGGTAATCCAAAATTTTTTAAAACATGTCCTCAATTTTCTTTCTAAAAGCATAAACTAAACCGATGAACATAAGATGCTTTGTTCTCCAGACATGTTGAATCCAAGTTACAGAAAATTTTCACTGTGTTTATCCATTATCGAATTTTTAAATCTGATACAAAAACGTAACTAATCTAATAAAACCCTGGTTTTGATTCCGTCATATGAATCCAAAAGGATATTATCTGGCGATGATTCAAGGGTCATGGAAATCTCCCTAATTCACCCAAAGTGGGTAGTACTAATGCTTTTTATGAACTCCTATAAATTGTTTCAAATTTTACATGAAATTCTCAAACAAAACTGATTGGAAAGCATGCCTAAACAGTTATCATATGAAACTCTGTCTCCCCATTAAAACAAAAAGGAACCAAACTTCGCCCATAGGTTAAAACAGGGTTATCAGTAAGTCGAATAAACGCATTATTATAGTAGTCTTTAAATTTTGTCCATGAATTGCTCTTTAAAGGGTATATTGCTTGTTGCTTGTTTTACAAATGTTCGGGTTGCTTGAAATTTCCCGTTCCGAGGAAAAACGACACCTAGATATTTATAAGTTTCTACGTTTCAATAACATGCTCTCCACATTTAAAATGAATTGGAATTTTGGAGGTGATCTCGTAAAGGACTATGTACCTTTGTTTTTGTATTGTTTATCTTTAAACCCCAATTAGAACAGTATTCTGCAGTTGTTCAGTTTAGTTAGACCTATAGGGTTTGTTGATAGCATTGCAAGGTCATCACATAGAGTAAACAAGGAATTCTGTCTTTGCGGTTATATATGGCGAATCTTTCTCCATCGTATATTGAACTTATCATTGACTATACATTAAAAAATTAGAACTTAATGTATTTCCCTGATGTACCCTTTTCGACTTGTTTCTCTGTTTTTGACTCGTATTTTTTGAAAATATTGTTCATTGGAATACATGTTTTTTATGACTTTAAAAAGTTTTGCCTGTTATTCCTATTTCGTTTAACTTTTAAGAAACCCTCTTTGCCAACACATTATCAAACGCTTCTGAAAATCACAAAGCACAATAATTCTTAAAAGTTTTTATTTCAGTACACTATCATTAATTTGTTAAGTAGGAAGATAGGCCCGGGTTGTTTCTGCATGCTTTTCGAAACCACTTGTTTCCTGACATACTATTGTTATTTTCAAATATTCAAATTCTATGGTTCAGATTTACAAAAAAGTTTTCCAAAAAGGTTTTGTCAACGTTAATTCCTTGAGTTTTCTGGGTTGTATATGCAACCGTTTTTATAGATTGGGACATTAAACTCCTATTTCCATCATAGGATAATATGCCCGTTTCTAATACAAATTGAAAATATTCCCATTATCTCTATAACTTAGATGAAACTGATTGATCATTCGTTTGATCCATCTTTTCCATGGATTTGTTATTTTTTCAGCTTTTTGATTGTTTTGTAATTTCCCTTTTGTAATTTGTTTATCTAGCAGTGGGTTATTAGATACTTTAATTCTTTAAAACCTGATTGTATTTGCATTTGTGGTCTGGATCTATTTGCGGTTCTTACCAATAAGTGTTTTTAAGTGTTCTCCATTTACTGCTACTAATAGAATTATGATGTTTTAAAATTCCATCATCTTCGCTTCTTTTAATTTTTGTAAAGTTTTCCACAATTACTCGGAATCTTCGTAAATGGCACATGTAGCGTGATACTAGTGAATTTTTAAAAGATTTTCTTTTCTTTTTATTAAAGTTTATATTGTTTTCTTTCAAAAAGTAATTTTTCCTCGAAGTTCAGGTTTATACGGGTCCTATTTATTTGCATTAAGAGAGACTTACTTCTTTTTTGTACGTACATTCCGAAAAAAACCATTTTTATTGTGTTTAATTCTTCTTACGTTTTTGACTTTCTGTCTTCAAGCTAATTGTGCACTTGAGAAAGATATCAACAGCTGCTGGAATATTCATTTACACTTTGAAGGAATCAGGCTGCCTTTGTACTTTGGTTTTTAATACTGTATTTGTTTCAGTTTATTATTGTGTTATGTGGGATTGTATGCTGTTAGTAAAGTGCCTTTTCAAATTTTCCTTTGGAATTTGTACCCAACAAAACGTGTTTTTTGTGGTGAATCTTTAGTAATATACTCTGCCTGGGGTTTTCTCTTACCTATTTTGATAGAACCCTGCAAAGTGTTTTGTCTATTAATGGTAAAATCTAAAATCTAAATCTAGTGGAAAGATCAGAGTATTCCTTAAATCTCAACTTCATATGCTTCACCTCTTTCAATAAATGATTTTAGGGAACAAATAAAAATAATCCACAACACACAACCATTGAGGTTGAAAGCATGAAATCTACCCTGTAAATCTCCTAATTTTCGGCCATTTAATATATAAATGATTGTCGGTACAAATATTAGCTAAAAGTCTACCATTTTTTTGTGTCAATTATCCATGAGCACCTTTGATAGCATTGGTCATTCTTTCTCAGGTAAATTGTGTTTAACTTGGTCTGGATCTATTTTATAAATCAGTCAGTCTTCCTGATCGCCCCATTAGAACTCCGCACAGTATTACTGACCTTTTCAGACAAACTTTCTATGTCCTTGTCTAAATTTTCCCATATTTCTGCGTATAAACTTTTCCAAAAGAAGAAATCGGGTGGAATAATGCAAAATCCTATAAAAAAAATCTTGTTTGATGAATCTAATGAGTTTTCCAAAAATCATTTGCATCCACAAAATAATCTGGAACATTTGCGTAACAATTTTATTCTTTTTCGAAAATTTCCTAATGAAAACTGAAATTTCCTCTGAAGCACTGACGATCTATTTCTTTTTTGGTCTGCAGTAGAGAACTGACATAATCCTGTAAGTTACATCTTCCTACAATTTTTACTAAAGTGTTTCTTGTAAAAATTATTACTCGTATAAATAAAAACATGTTTTTATGTGTACTCATTTAGTTTGTTTACATAATTTCCATCAATTTCCATAGATATTCTAATTTTCCACGATAAATTCTCATGTTTACTCATTGTTAAATTAATCATTTGAACAACAAGATCTTTTCAATGGGGTTTAAACAAACCATGTGCATATCATTTAAGAATTGTAGTTGTTCTTTCCGTTATAATCTCTAACTAAGAAATGTTTTCTTATCAATTTTTAACTGTCTTTATCCCCAAAAAACAACGGCAACAAATTTAACTATTCATTAAAATTTACATAACAAGAATAATTTTAACGTTAAAGTGTATCATATTTTTAACAATAATTAAAGAACTTGACAAATCTTCCATTGAATCCGAAAAAACAAAATTAGATATATTAAATGATAACATAGTTTCAAGACTTTAACTGGGACAACTTTCTTTGGGTTAATATCATTGTACCAACTGTGTGTGTGTGTGTTGTGTGTGTGTGTGCGTCGTGCGGCTTGTGTGTGTGTGTGTGTAACCTACATACTTTCTATATTTCACCATCTCTTGGACTTGTTTATTCTATACAAGTAAGTAGATCTATTTACGCCATCGAAAGTGTACAGGGCTAAGTACCTTTGATCAACAATTGAAATCAAAGATTTTTTTTTTTTTTTTTTTTTAAATGACGTAGTGTCATCTGGCATCACATTGTTGTTATTTGTATCTGGTACTCAAGTAGTGTGAAAAATGGTTTTAGGGTAACGTTGAAGTCAAAATAGTTAATACTTAAACATATTTAAAGATGATGTTTTCAACAAAACCAATCTACATTTTACATAGCAGGAATCTTGTGGGAAGGAAAAAGGTGTGATAGAAATACTTAAAACATTACGAAAACTCAATTTGATTGATTGTTCTCTATTCTGGAAACTATTTGACAACCAAAGAGAACCTTTGTTAACATACGCTTTGGAAACATGGGGATTATATGTAAATCCACAAATGGAGAAAGTCCATACATTTACCATAAAACGGGTTTTGAATGTGCCAATCCATTGATCCAATACTGTACTGTATTGGCAGACAGGAAGATATCCTCTATACTTATGAAAAGTGTATTATTAGTTAAAACTGTGGAAACTTCCACAAACACGTTTGTGTAGACAGGCATGATATGATGATTATACAGATGGACTTGGGTAAAGAGAACTGGGTATACCAAATCAAAAGAGTTTTGTCAGAACATGGTTTTGGGATAGTATGGATGTCTCAGGAAGTAGGTAATGAGCGCCAGTTTCTTTCTAACCTCAAAGACAGATCATTGTTCTTTCAAACAAAACTGGCACTCAGACATGGAGAATAAAAGCAAATATAGCTGGTTCTTTTCGTTTATTTAAATGTGTATTCCAGACATAAAAATATCTAAAAATAATTACAGAAAAAGGTACAGACTTATTTACGAAATGTTTAGACTAAGAACACTAGGCTCAATGGAAACAAGAAAATGGTTCCACCCTGAGACTCCCCCACTATTACCTTGTCCACTGTGTGGTCACAGTGTTGATGATAAGATCCACTTTTTTTTCAACGGAAAGCATACGAGGTTATAAGGCTAATACGTAATAAACATATTTCTTAAGCTTAAAAACAGCAATAAGTCTTGATATTGTTTCAATCCTGTCATTGATAATGAACATATCAAATCTGTAGCAAAGGGGTATTGCAGAAGCACAGAATATAAGACAAAACCAAGTCAGTACCAATCGTATTAAAATGCCAAATTAATTTATAAACTTTCAAGATAAAGGGCATTTTATATCAGATGTTTTAGGAGGTTGATATATTTTTGTGGCTTGGAATTTGAAAGGATGGTCGAACCCGAACCAGTGTTTTGTTTGTGTGTGTGTGTGTGTGTGTGTGTGTGTGGTGTACGTGTTTGTGTGTTGCGCGTGCGTCGTGTGTGTGTGTGTGTGTGGTGTAGTGTGTGTGTGTTGTGTGTGGGTTTTGGGGGTGTGTGTGGTGTTTTGTTTGATTGTAAATGGATTAATTCAATATGATTAGGTTTTTTTTTAATTTTTAGGAATGGGCCTATCTTTTCTGTTCATAAAACGTATTAATTTTGGACCTTTTATGTGCAACTTTTGAAAATACATTTTGTTTTAACCTTCCTTAACAAAAGGTCAAGTTGGGCAATGACAATAAATTGTTAAACCATAAAAGCCTCTCTCTCTCTCTCTCTCTCTCTCTCTCTCTCTCTCTCTCTCTCTCTCTCTCTCTCTCTCTCGTTTTGTTGATAGTCCCTAACCAGGGCAAGGGCATCTTATTGTTGAGTGTAACAACTATGTGCACCTTACTTATAATGTGGATACGTTCATTTTTATGACTTTACAAGTTTGGCTTTTTCCGTTTTGTTGTTTTTTGGGTATAAAAAAAGTTCTGCTTAGTTTTTTTTGCTTTGTTTTTAATGTGTAGGTGTAAGAGTATTGAGCTTATTATTATGCACTTCTACTGGCAAGGACTGGATGTAAAAAAGCACATAGATGCTTGTTCATTATTCTGGAAATAAAAGAATTTGTCATTGTCTCTGTCTGTTTCTCTGTTTGTCTGTCTCTCTGTCTCTGTCCCTGTCTCTCTCTCTCTCTTTCTCTCTCTATCTCCACACACACACACAAGCGCATACACACACGCACATGCGCGCGTGCGCGCGTGACCTGACCAGGTTTGAATCTGCTTCAAGAGGATTTTTTCTCTGGAGTCAACATCAGTGCCTTCTCCCCAAAAGTCCTTGGGATGAGACTATATACCGAGGTCACGTGTGGGAACGCACGCAGAACATTTATGCACACATTAAAACCCGTTCCACTTTTCGGAAGAGTAGGCCATTGTTTTCCTTGAAATAAAAAAAAAAAATAAAATAAAATAAAATGAATGAGCACACTCACACACACACACACACACTACACACGCACGCACACACAGACACACACCACTGACCGACTATAAGAACTAATTAGATCTCACTCTGGTGAAGTTTGACCCCAGAAATAATGAGCAGATATAATTATATAGCTTTTAACCCTGAAAAATGAACAGGGACTGCCAACTAAAATCCTCAACACCTTTCTGTCTTTTCGGGAAAGACCATCTATCCCACCTAGCAAACTGTCCACTGTCCGCTGTACTGTACCCGTACCTCCCCCCCTCCTGCTATCCTACACTCTTATCCAAGGGAAGTTTCTACCCAGAAGGATGACTGCAGTTGTTTCCCTTAGACCTCTTCCGTCGTTTGTCACAGCACTCTCTGGTGCCTGTATCACCTTGATTCTCGGGAAGCTTGGTTCCTTCATGCAGATAGGATATGACTGACTTCATCATCCTGCTGTTTATTACTGACTTCATCATCCTGCTGTTTATTACTGACTTCATCATCCTGCTGTTTATTACTGACTTCATCATCCTGCTGTTTATTACTGACTTCAGCATCCTGCTGTTTATTACTGACTTCATCATCCTGCTGTTTATTACTGACTTCATCATCCTGCTGTTTGACTTCAACCCCAACAGGTCCATGAAGTCTCTGGTTTGAATCTGGCTGGGGTCTGGTGAAGTCAGAATGGGGAGTTCCCCACAGCGGGCTGACAGTGACAGCTCCCCGTGGAATTGCCACCCTGGGGATGGACTGACCATCTGGAATGG
Source organism: Rapana venosa (assembly GCA_028751875.1). Lineage (NCBI taxonomy): Eukaryota > Metazoa > Mollusca > Gastropoda > Neogastropoda > Muricidae > Rapana > Rapana venosa. Next base: position 34,589,453 of record CM054163.1, read on the forward strand.
CCTGTGGTGAGGGGGTTGGCCTGAGCACGCGGCAACCGCGGACGGGGACGTCACAGACAATCAACAGCAAAAAAAGGGAGGGGGTCCCTTTTTCACAATAATCCCGGTGTCAATTTTAATGCAGCCCATTGCCTTTAATCCATTTTGTCTATGGCACATGCAAGGATCATATACGCACGTGTGGGGGCAGGGGGAGGGAGGGAGCTGTCAGTATAAATAGCATTCTGGAAAATCTGTGCTAGAAATGTCCTCTTTTCTATCCATCTCTTTGTTTCAGCCTTGTTCCTTTCTTCCTGTCCACTCCTTGTCAATATTATGCCTTCTTGGTCCGTTCCTCTGCCTTTCTCTCCAGAAAGACTTAAAAGATAACAACACTCTCTTATACAGGATGCTTAACGGCACCACGACTCATTTGTTTTCATAGAACAAACAATAGCTGGTGTCTGGGCGTTTGAGGAAGAAGAAGAAGAAGAAGAAGAAGAAGAAGAAGAAGAAGAAGAAGAATATGTGGACGTTAAAGATCCCGTACTTCATGCCAGCGTGGGGCAGGACACACAAACATACCCAGCCTACATTCCCGATGTCGGAATGCGGCTACCTTCATGGTGGGGCAAAAAATAATACAGCGGTATATGCAAAATCGGATGTCTAGCGAAGGAATGATTACCCCCCCCCCCCCCCCCAAAAAAACAACAACAAAAACACAAAAAACAAACAAACCCAGCTTTCCTTCTTCTCACAAAACACCTTGCAGAGGACCTAGAGAAGTGCACCAGACCACCAGCCACCATGGCGCAGCGGTTAGAGCCCTGGGTTACAGATTGGAAGGTCGCGAGTTCGAATCCCATAAGAGTTATCGGAATTTTTCGGAATCCTGCCAGCTCTTAAAATTATAGAGTGAGTGTGCTGTAGGCTCAGTGGGAAGACTGGGACCACACAGTCGAGCATCATCCACTTTACCGATGCGAGTTTGAGAGTGTTGCTCAAATTACCTGACCAACACTGCAGGTGTTTGTTTGTGTCTTTCGAGCCTAGTTGACGTGGGGATATACTATGCTAGTAAGCGTATAGTACAACCCTGTCAAGTAGTCTCAAAGCATATGCACTACCATGGCAGCATCATTATATCATCCTCATTATTATATATCACCATGCATGAGTAAAAATAGCCTCTGATTGGGTGCCCTCAGTTGCTCTGGTGTCATGATGATCACAGAATCAGCTTCCCCATACACTTCTGTGCCTTTGGTTACTTTGTGTCAAAGCTTTTGGGGTTGGAGGTTCAGGGGGAATGGCCGTTTGAGGGACGTTGTAGTGGTCACCACCTTGTGTGGGTGACTCAGTCTGGCTCCATGATTGAGCTAATACTATGCTAGAGTAAGTGTGTGTGTGTATGGGAAATGGGGAAGGGGGGGGGGGGTGATCCCCTTTGGGCAAAAATGTTCCCCCTATTCATTTCTAAAAAAACTGAAAAGAAAGGGCGAGGCTTGTCATTAGCATGTACACAACAAACATCGCCTTGATACAAATATCACCAGGTTTTCTCACTACAAGTCTGACTGAGATAATCTACAGGTAATCTGATAAACAAGCACCAATAATAAATGGGTTAATCTGTGATAACTGACAGCTGACCACATACTGTGGAAGATACCTTCAGATTATCTGGGCATGTTTATTATTATATCAAAAGCTTTTTATGTAACAGAAGTATACAAGTGAGAGTAGGGAATACATATTCACACTCTAGGTCACTCCATATGGGTTTACCACAGGGTTCTGTTATAGTCCCTCTTCTGTTTAATATACTGTTATATGATCTACCCACAAAAATGTCCAAAGATATCACCCTAGTACAATGTGCTGATGATATATGTATGTGGATGAATGTCTCTATGAAGCGCAGTACAACAAAGAGGATGCTTCATTATACCAGAAAGATCTATCAAAAAGAGTTAGATAATTTATATAAATATATTTTTGAAAATGGTCTGACATTTTCCACAGAAAAAACGCATATTATGCTTTTTAACAATGGCAGTGATCCAGATACACTACCACAGTTTTTGGATTGGAGGGGAGCTAATTCAGTACACAAATTTCTGTCAAATTTTTAGGCATCTTACTTACATCAAAATTGAATTGGAATGCTCATATTGGATACATTTTAACAAAAGCAAGAAAATGTATTAATTTTCTTAAAATGGTTACCAGACAGTCTTGGGGACAAGATATGGGCATTTGAATGCTTAGCTACGTCACTTGTACTATCCAAGTTGTCTTATGGACAAGAAGTCTTTTTTAGTGCTCCTAATTTTTACTGAAAAAATCCAAAGTGTAGACTGTAAAACATAAAACATGCACTTAGTGTACCATTCCAAAAATCCCACCATAGGAACTTATAACGAAATTGGGGAACTTCCCCCAGCTGAATACCGACACTTTCATGTGCCAAATATGTTTTACACAGCACAACAAATAAAACTTTGTTTCTAGTGAAATAGAAGTCGAAGCAAAAAACAAATAAACCTAAAAGAGCTAGAAATATTTCGTGTTTTAAAGCCCATTGGTACGTATGTATCAGACCTTTACAAAAGTCTGAACTAATGATTATGAATTAGAAATGCAGAAAGAAGCTTTGCATGGCCCCTTTGTGGGAAATAAATAAAGCACATTTTGATATAGAATGTACTAGTGGGAAAAAAAGAATGAAAACCAAAAACATCATGGTTGCAGATATCCAATCACATATTGAAAATAAGTTTATTTACAAAATTAAAAGTATATACAGATGGGTCAGTTTTAGAAAATAATGAAGCTGGTTCAGCATTCGCCATACCAGCTCTAAAAACAGAGAAATCATACTATCTTGGTAAACATCATTCAATATTTACAGCTGAACTTGTTGCAATTCTTATGGCTCTTAACTATATTCTTGATTCTGTTTTTCCAATCATTCCTATCTTACTCTGTGTAGACTCTAAGTCAGTACTCATCATCATCATCAGACCCGTGACCTTGGCGGTCGTGGGGGAGACATGAAAGACGATGCCGTGGTAAGCCTCCTCCATCCATCTCGGTCCTCGGCTCTGCGCAGTAGTGCCGAGTCATTCATCCTGGTCCATTCTCTGATGTTGTCCATCCATGACTTGTTTTGTCTTCCCCTCCTTCTGCCACCATTCGAGTGTTCTCTGCAGTACTGTTTTGGGCAGGAGTGTTGTGGCGGGGGGACGTAGCCGAACCATGTCAGCTTTTTCTTCTTGACGATGGTGAGAAGGGTTCCTGTGGACCTGCCAGCCGTGTTATTTGACTTTGACAAATTCGTTGGTCTTTCGTTCTCTCCAGGATATGCCCAGTAGTTTTCTATTGCATTTTGTTTCGAATGACTGAATTCGCTTTGCTGTTTTAGCAGTCAATGTCCAGGTTTCACTTCCGTACAGCAGGATCGACTGAATTAGGGCTTTGTAGAGCTTTAGTTTGATTGGGAAATGATCTCTTTACTTTTCCCCTATGGTGGGGAGTTTTGTCTGGAAGATGTTGCCATGGCTATTCTGACTTTGATTTCTGACGTCGATCGCCCGTCCTTTGTGAGTGTAGCGCCGAGGTTTTAAAAGCGTCTAAACCCCCTCCAGTTGTTGGCCGTTCAGGGAAATTTTAGCGGTGGCATTGCTCGTGCTGTTCACAAGTACTTTACTTTTCTCCGAGCTCACCTCCATCCCCTATGCTCCAACCTGTTCTCAAGTCTGGTCGTAAGATCTTGCAGCTCTGTGTTACTTCCCCCCATGAGGTCAATATCATCGGGAAACCGTCAGTTGTTGAGTGGGCTGCCGCCAATGGAGATGGTAGGGGGAAATCATGGAGGGTCTCTCTCATGATGTTTTCCAAAAAACAGATTGAACAGGACTGGAGATAACGGCATCCTTGTCGGACCCCAACTGTGGTTTTTTAAGTAGTCTCCGACCTGATTGTTCAGAAAGGACTGCCTGCTTGCAGTGTTGTATAGTGGTTGAATGGTTTGCACTAGTCCTTCTTCAATGCCAAACATTCTGAGGACCTGCCACAGGCCTTCGTGCCATACTCTGTCAAAAGCCTTCTTGAAGTCGATGAAGTTGTGGAACAGGTCTCTCTGATGTTGAAGATGTTTTTCCATCATGATGTGGCAGTTAAAAATCTGTTCGATTTGTGCTCCTGCCTGCCCTGAACCCAGCTTGTTTTCCCCTGCAAGGTGTTCTTCTGCCCCCTTCTTGAGTCGATTCAAATAACTTTGAGCATGATCTTGCTGGCGTGGCTGATGAGGCTGATTGTTTTATAGTTTTGGGATTGGCGTAAATCCCCTCTTGGCAGGGTATGATGAGTGATTGTGTCCAGTCTGTTGGCCACTGTTTTGTCTCCCAAATCTTCTGACAGATAGCTGTAACATATGTGATGACTGTTTCGCCACCATGCTTGAGCAGCTCTGCTGGGATATTGCTGCTCCTGGGGACTTTCCTACTGGGAAGCTGCGATGGCTTCTTCCACTTCTTTCCCCCAGTATAGGTAATGGCGAGGGTGCTCTTGATGTTTCTGCTTTCTCTTCTATTATGCTCTTGTCAGGTTGTATTGGGTAGTTGTACAGTTCTTGACAAAATTCAGACCACCTGTTCAATTGCAGCTGAGCTTTCTGTGAGGGGGGGGTTTTCCCGGGGCTGTCTTCAATGACTGATGATTTGGTTTGAAGTGGTTTGTGAGTTTCTTCAGGGTGTCGTATGCCTTTTTACTGTTGCCCACTTTCATGTTTTTTTTCGATCTCATCACTTGATCACTGATCCACTTCTCTCTGGCTTTTAACATTGACTTCTTCACGAGATTGTTGGCCTCCCGGTATTCTTTAGGGTTGGGAAAACCTGGTTGGGTTTTAGTGCTCTTCTTGTATCGCCCTAGGTTCCAAGGGTTCTTGGTAGTCCATGGCTGGTGTTTATTCCTCTGACGACCCAGTACCTCCTCTGCTGTTTCTCGGACTGCCTCATTGAAGTTGTTGGTGAGGTCATTGATGTCATTGTCCAGGAGGGTTTAATGCCGCAAAACGTCCGCCAAAACTTAGCTTGGAAAATCTCCTCGACATCTGGATCTTTAGTTTGTCCACGTCAAATTTGATACTGGGGTTTTCAGGCTGTTTATTTTTCTTCAGCTTCATTTGAATACCAGCAGCACAAGGTCGTGGTCACTGCCTATGTCAGCTCCAGGGGAGGTTCTTGTTCTGGCTCTGTTGATGCTGATTTGAAGCGCCGTGGTGTTAAGATAAAATCTATTTGGGGTTTTGGATCTTGCCGTTTGGCGCCCTGCCAGGTTGTCCTCCTTTATGCTTGTGGGGATAGAGGGTATTGGCAATGGTAAGTCTGTGGGTGCAGGCAAACTCCAGCAGACGTTTGTCCCCTGTCGTTGGTCTCCCAGTTCCAAACTGGGCCAACTGTTCCGGCCCATTGGTTGTAAGAGTAGGACCTACTTTGGCGTTAAAATCCCCTTGGATGATGATGATGTCCTTCTTGGGTATTTTCTTAATGGTCACTTCAAGATCTTCATAAAATTCTTCTACTTCTTCATCTGTATGGTCAGATGATGGTGCATAGATTTGTATGATGGTGATGTTCTTGGGCTTGGCCGACACCCGGATGCTGATAATCCTGCTGGAAGCCGGTGTACAGCTGATAATGCACCCCACTACTTCCTTTCTGACAATAAATGCCACTCCATGTTGGTGATGTTTCTCTTGGCCACTGTACCAGATCTTGTTGCCTTCTTCAGTCAGTACTATATGCTATCAAATCCCCAAATTCCAAGAAAGTATCCAGAATCATTTTTGAACTTAAATATGTCATACACCTTTTAAGTTTAAGAGGTATTCCTGTTTCCTTTTGTTGGGTACCTTCGCACGTTGGAATTTTTTCAAATCAGTTGGCTGACAGAGCTGCAAAAAGGGGGGCAAGACATCATTTGGAATCAATAGAACTGCATGTTCCATTATCTCTACAGGAGGGATACCGTTTATTATAACAAACGTCGTGGAGTAAGTGGAGAGAATCTGATCAATTCAAGGAACGATCTTTAAAGAGTTGCCTGACTATAGCCTTATTTCATGTTACAGGACTCCTTCTCAAACAAACTTAAGTATCGCAAACCACGAGAAATGTTAAAACACTATTATATAAGAATAAAATAAAAAGCAAATTTTTAACAAAATTTTGTTAAAAATGTCAGGTGCTGTGGGGGGGAAAATATTCCAACACTCACAACCATTTGAGTGTCAATTGTAAAACCTTTTTACCCACAATTTCTGAGGGAGTCTGTGGAAACTGCATTTAAAAATCCAAAATTACCTTTGCCATTGTTAATGTCTTTTGCACGCCCAGTAGAGTATTTGTTGTGTTACTTTATAGTTGTTTCATTAACAATCTGTTGAATTTAAATTTTAGCTAAGGTTTAGATTCCCTACCCCCCCCCCCCCCCCTCCCTTTTTATTGCATGAAAATTCCAACACACTTGTTACCTAATCAGTCTTTTCTCTATCCATTCCCTTCTAGTTCCACAACATTTTCCACATCCCTCGTCTAATATCACTGAGTGTGAACAGACGTTAAATTGAAGACAACAACAACAATACCTTCAGATTTTGAGCAGTTGTCAGCATATAGAAGAGGAAAAGCCTTGATGGAATTAATTTGTTTTTGATAAACTAAACAGGATTCCGCTGATATTTTCTGGGGTGATTTGTAAAGTATCTGGCACTATCAGGAGCCAGTCGTGGTTATACATGGGGTATGATGGTAGAGAAAAGATTAGTTCTAGTTCAGATGACAGTTTGGTTTGAACTGATAGTCACTGTTAAATCAATGTTGCAATCACGTTTTATAGGATCATAGAAATTTTACAGAAAAAAGTACAGGTCTGCTTTGGTATTTTCAGTAATCAGTTCCAAAATAGTTTTTTTTAAATAATAAAAATCATCATCATCATCATCGTCATCAAATTTTACAATAGCTGAGAAATAGTAGAAGATTTTATAAAGATGATTATTATTTTAGTATATGAATAGATATGATGATGAGATGATGAGATGATGATTATTATTATTATAATTTTCCTTATATTACTATAAGTTTGTGTATAGTAAAAATTGTTTTCATTATTTGTATAGTAGTATAGTGTAAAAATATTTTTCTTTTTTTGTTTACTTTTTTAAAACACCCGAAATTTTAGCCTTGTCTATTTAATAATATCACTGATGAACAAGCACCAAAAACCCCCGGCAAACAGGTTTTCCACCGGCCAACATCATCATCGTCCTAGTCTTTCTGCCGCATCCATGCCCCTGCCTCAGTTCAATTCATGGTCTGTCTGGAGAATGATGGAAAATTCTGAAAATTCCGTGATTCCATGGGTGTAAAGTTGGTTGTCCTTCACCAACCTGGTGTAGGTCTTTAATTGAAAGGCCAAGGATGTGTGTAGAACGCTTTGCCTCGGTCTTCATTGTCCCTCCGCCTCATTGTGAAGGGAAGTGATAACCCAAATAACATTGCCTTGATTATCTTACCCAGTCCCGCCCCCCCCACGCACCAACCCTCTTTTCTCTCATCTGTCTGTGTGTCTGTTCCTGCCTGTGTCTGTGTCTGTTTGTCCTGTCTGTCTGTCTGACTGTATTTTTTTTCCCTTCCTCTCTTTTACCTTTCTGGTGCATACAACTGGTAACTGCCATCAACCTGGCTTTATCACAGTTCATGATAAATCATCAACGCTGGAGGAAACAGCAAAGTGAGAGGCGTTTGACCATGGCTTTCCACTCAAAGGAATTCCCACTTTACAAGCTTAGTCTTTAGTGATCACTATGCTCTTTGACTAGGAGGGGTTGACTCGCACAGTTCTTTTGCTGCAGCCCTGGGCTGGGTTGCCTTTGGAGAACATCTCCAACGCTGACGTCCTTAGCCCACTTGGCCGAGAGAGTGGGGATGTATGTGGGCAAGGCATCTCCACTATAATCAATTTTTCTGCCAGTTTTCCAAAACAGCGCGCCTCCTTCTGCTGTTTTGGAGTCATCACGGACACGACTGACAAACATTTCAACACCTGGTGGTAAAAAAAAAACACATCGTTGTCGTCATCCCATATAAAAAGACAAATAACGTTATAGATAGAGAAATGAATAGATAAATAAAATGCTCTTCCCCTCTCTCTCCTCTCTCTCTCTCTTTTCTCTCCTCTCTCTCTCTCTTCCTTTTCTGGAAGATAGGGAAAAAGATTTAAAAAATTTCAGAAAGAAAAATGCAAACCTTTCACCATAATTTTACAACCAAGCAACCATTTAACCAACGTGAAACCAACCAAGCAAACATCAACCAACTATTGCACCAACCAGCACCCTCCACCAACATGTAACCACAGCCAACAATTTATCAACCAGCCACAAAGGCCCAAAACAAAAAAAAACAAAATACAAAGCAAACTGACAAACACACAAAACAATACAAAACAAAAACTAACTGAAACTCTGTCCTGCACATTTTGTGAAGTTCTTGCTCGATGTGAATATGGGCAGACAGTGTTTATTGTTTTCCCGGGTTGTGGAAACCTTCCCCACGTGAATATACGACAAGTATTCTTTGTTTTCAGGGTTGTGAAGTCCTTCATCCATGTGAATATGACAGACAGTGTTCTTTGTTTTCGGGGTTGTGAAGTCCTTCATCCATGTGAATATGATAGACAGTGTTCTTTGTTTTCGGGGTTGTGAAGTCCATGATCCTGGTGAATACGACAGACAGTGTTTTTTGTTTTCAGGGTTGTGAAGTCCTTCCTCCACATGAATATGACAGACAGTGTTTTTTTGTTTTTCAGGGTTGTGTGGCCATTTCATTTCTGTTCCATCCATGTACATGGACTCAGTGTTAGCACTAGCCATACATGAAGCACAGCTTGATGATAATTAACACTTTGTCACTGAGAAAAGAACTTGATCATTGAGGGACAAAATTCCCAAAAGTCCTTGGTGCCCAAAGTGAAGTTTTATTTCCTTCTGAAAACCTAAAATATTTTGTAACACAACTTAAATCCGCCTGGCCAAAGTAAAGGATTTTCCTTCTGGATTTTCTTTTGCCACACAACATAAGATTCTGCTCTGGCCAAAATATAGTTTTTCCTGATGAAAACTAGATGTACAATTTAATATTCCAGCCCAGCAGAAAACAATTTCCTTCTCCAAACGGCTGAAATTGAGTAATTTATTCACAACTTTCTGTTGACTGTTAGGAAGCCAGGACAAAACTGGTAAGGAAGTTCTGGATCTCCTCCTCCACACCATTCCCAAGGAAGGAGGTAGTTGATTTGCCTTTGTATTCCAGGCCCGATGTCACTATCCCATCAGTGCCCAACTTGGCTGCTGTAGTAGATTGTACACATGTTTAAACCCACCAAGATGTCCTATTTAGAGCATTTGAATTCACACAAGAAAATCAAAGTTCTTTTTACAAATCATCAAACTGGTGCTGGTAAACCAAGCTGTAGGTACGAGCGAAAGGGGAAATAATCAGAATACAGGCCCCCACAGTTCTCCCCCTTGCTGCTCTCCCCTTGTTGCTCTCCCTTTGTTCTCTGCTTGTTCACCTGAACTTTCCTGGGACTGTCTAGCAAAGTGACCATAGGAAGGAGGGTGGCAGGATGGTTAAGATCTTCGCCTGCCAAGAAGTAAACCATGAGGTAGTGGGTTCGATTCCCAGCCTTGCCCTTTCTTCCCAATTTGGCAAAAATATTAAACTGAATGTCAAAGTCCTTTGGATGAGACTATAAACCAAGGCCCCGTGTTCGAACGCATGCAGAACATCTTGCACACATGTTAAATCCTGTTCCTCTTTTTTGAAGAGTAGGCCATTGTGTGCGGGTGGAAACAGATGACAAAATTTACAAAACTGCATACACACGGGGACTGGATGTAAAAAAGCACATAAGTGCTATTCCATTATCCTCAATATAAAAGAATAAAAAAATAAATAAATAGTCCCTTCTGTCCAGGGCATACACACTGGCAATGTAGGTCCCCTTCAGCTAAAGAGTCATGCAGTCACGTACTTGACTCATTATCTATTGGTCCCATTGGTACACAGATTGGTCCAACCTTAATCTAGGCCCTGATGTGTAGCCCCCCTCTGCCCCTCCCCCTACACACTCCATTGATGGAAATCTTTACCAGAGTTTGACACCTGCCCCATGTTCCATGGTAACCTACACACCAGTGTGTTGATTCTTCTACTTCTTCTTCCACCAAACTGCTGTGTTGTGGCCTAAGGCCAGTGTACCCATTAAACACAGAGTTCAAAGTCCTCTCTCCCTGGTAGGAAAAGAGGGGGGGCGGGGGTCAGCGCTTTCTCACCTGGTGCTGCCTCATGCATCCACCCCCTTCTCCTTTCAATCTTGTAATATTATAATCAAAAGTTGTCTCAACCCTGTCCTGCACACACCTTAACAATGCTTTTGAAACCCCTCCAAATCCTAGACACCTGTGCTACCCATTGTTCCAAGTGTCGTATACACTGCCTCGTGTGACAAAGGCCTTAGGTCCTTGAGTTGGCTGACCATTGTCCAAGACTGTCCTAGCCTTTCATGTAGAGTAAAAGGGCCTTGCTTTTCAATTTGTGCATAAAAGGTGTTATATCTGCCACTTTTGTTGTTCTTGGGAATACGTCATGTTTTCTCTTGTGTTACAGGCAGACACATGAACACACAAAAAATCACATATACACACATGCATACACAAGCACACATGCATACACACAATGCTTCAATGCTTTAAATGTAGCTAGATACCCTTGAAAATTTGCCTTCCCTCCTGACAAATATGGCCCACTGCCTTCTAGGCTTTCAAAACTGGATGACTCAAAAAAAGCTACTGCTAAATGCCGATAAAACGGAAGCCATGCTCATGGGGACCAAACATAAACTTTCCTCCATCACAACGACTTCAGTGGAATTCAGCAATATATCCCTTCCTCTGTCCAGCTCTGTGAAATATCTAGGTGTGGTTCTTGACAACACACTCTCTATGAAAAAATTCATCACCCAGACCTGCCAGTCTTGCTACTATCAATTACAGCGCATAAGTGCAATTCGCAAGTATCTGTCTACTGAAGCAACATCCAAACTTGTCACATCTCTCATTCTTTCTCGACTGGACTACTGTAATTCTCTCTTGGCTGGTTTGCTGGCATCATCCATCTACTCCCTTCAACGCATACAAAACACTGCAGCTCGACTGGTCCTTAGAAAGAAAAAATCTGAACACATCACTCCTCTTTTGCGATCTCTTCACTGGCTGCCCGTCTCACAAAGAATAAAGTATAAGATTAATACCCTTTGTTTCAAATGTCTCTACAAATCTGCACCTTCTTATCTCTGTAACTGTCTTCACCTGTACACTTCGTCCCGTTCCCTTCGTTCATCAGCGTTGTGCTTTCGAACACCCAGATTTCTCTGTTTCCGGTCCCTCCACATGGAACGACCTCCCTCTTCCACTTCGCCAAAAGCCTTCATTTGATTCTTTCAAATCTAGCCTCAAAACGCACTTATACTCTACTTGAGATCTTCCCCTGTTATCTGTTCCTACTTCTCAATAGCTGCCTTCACCTCCACCACCCCCTCCTAAGTGTGTTGTGTATATAAATTTGATATTTGTTTATCTTGATATTTATGGCTCGTTGCATGCGTGTGAATGATTTGAATGCAAGCGCTTTGATTTGTTTACTTTGCAAGATTCAGCGCTATATAAATTCCATACATTATTATTATTATTATTATTATTATTATTATTATTATTATTATTATATTATTATATACAAACACACACATACACATATACACACATGCCCTCTGCCTAAAATCATTTTAGTGGATAACTGTTGAAATAAAGACACACACACACACAATCCCCCCCCCCCTACACACACACATAGGCACACACACACATGCACACTTGTGCACGCACATACAGACACATACACATACACCCATATACTATATCTCTCAGCGTTTGGGTCATTGCCTGTCTGTCTGTCTCTCCCTCTGTGTGTTTCTGTTTGTTTCTCTGTCTTTGTCTCTTTCTTCCTCTGTCTGTTTATCTATAGTCTATCTATCTATCTATCTATCTATCTATCTATCTATCTATCTATCTATCTATCTATCTATCTATCTATCTATCTATCTATCTATCTATCTATCTTTCTTTCTTTTTCTTTCTTCTGTCTTTCTTTTTCTGTTCTTTCTTTCTTCTGTTCTTTCTTTCATACTTTCTTAATCTCTCTCTCTCTCACCCCTCTCTCTCAGTCTGTTAGTCTCTCTATCTACCTCTCTCTTAGTGTTTCTGTCTGTCTGTCTCTCTGTCTGTCTCCCTGTCTGTCTGTCTCTCAGTGTTTCTGTCTTTTCTGTCTTTCTCTTTATCTCTCTCTCTCATGAGTACTTATTCATTATCCTGGAAAAAAAGAATTTGTCTCTATTACTAACAATGTTTACATGTTCTTTATATGACTTTATTGGGGTTTCCCCCCTCTTTATTGTGTGAGTGTATGGGTATTGCACTTATTTGTATTATCATGACATTCAATTTGTATGAGTATAATTAAAAAGTGTTGGTGTTGTTAATCGTGTGCTCTGTGAGTATTATATATTTAGTATTATCCCTGACACACACACACACACACACACACACACACACACACACACACACACACACACACACACACACACACACATCACTCACTCACACACACATACACACACACACACACACACACACACAACACACACACCACCCCACACACACACACATACACACACTCACTCACTCACTCACTCACTCACATTCTCTCCCTCAATGACTGTATAGGTTTAGATTCTTCTTTTATTTTGTTTCTTGTTTTTATTGTGTGAATATATGAGTATTGAGTTTATTTCATTATCATGACATATAATTTGAAACGAGTATAATCAAAAAAGAGTGTTGATGGTGATCGTGTACTGTTTTGGGAATTATAAATTGGATGATATCTTTGAAATACACACACACACACACTCTGTCTCTGTCTCTCTGTCTCTCTCTCACCTTTTATCGTTTTGCTTATATATATGGGGGGACGGGATAGCTCAGTGGTCGGAGCACTCGCTTTCCCCCAGCCAAGTTAAGCAGCGTCGAGCGTGGTCACCAGTTGGATGGGTGACCGTTTGCGGGCCTTGGCTTCAGTACAGTTCCCCCAGTTCACCCAGCTGTAAATGGGTACATGCCCTCTTTAGGGTCAGGGAAGGTAAAGCAGCGAGGGAGAGGAGATGGGCGCCGCCCTCAATATGCTGGCCCTAGAGAAGTGAGGTCTCTGACGCCTCGCTCCCCTACGACCTTATAGGTTATGGGACTCCTTTACCTTTACCTTTATAGTTATGGTGTATCCTAATGAAGGATTCATATTTTATATTTTCAATACTTATTGGACTTGTCCTCTGCACTTAAGTCTTAACGAGTGCCCTATTTCAATACCTTATTGTTATGTGTAACAAGTATATGTACCATTTGACAATGTGTAGATGTTTATCTTCATGACTTATTAAGTTTGGTTGTTATTCTTCTTGGTTTTGTTGTTGTTGTTTGTTTTTATCTTTTTTTCTTCTTTAGTTGGTTTGGTTTTTCTTTCTCTTTTGTTTGATTGTTTGTTTTGGTTGTGGGTTGGTTGGGTTTTTTTTGGGGGGGTGGGGGGTGGTGGGGGTTTTTTTTGGGGTTTTCTTTTTTAGTTTGCTTTTGGGTGGGGGGGGGAGTGTTGGGGGGGGGGGGGTGCTTTGAAAAGGATTATTTCCCCATTTTTTTATGTGAGATGTATAAGTGTTGGGTTATTTTTAGATGTATCCGTCGGGGGGGGAGGGTGTAAAAAAAGCACATGAGTGCTTATTGATTTTTCTCGAAATAAAAGAATTTGTCATTGTCTTGTCTCTATCTATAGAAAATTTCTTTTCAATTGATACCTACTGTTTAGATTTGCTGTGTCCAGGTGAGGAAAGTTTTCCCATCAAAACAATGAAAATCATACATGTTTTCCCCTTTGGCTGGCGGCTGCTGGTGCGTGTCTCTGGTTTTGAGTGTGTGTTTTGTGTTTTCCACGTTTTTCTGGCAATTTTTATTCTGTGTTTTTTTTACAAACCAAAATCGAGCGGTTGAACAGTTTTTTTTTGGCATTGTTTGACTTTTTGATATATTTAAATTTTAATTTTCTTCATTTGTATTTATTTTAAAAATTTATTGACTTGATTTGTTTTTCCGGACCCTGCTTGTCTTGAACCCCCTTTTCCCCTGACCTCCCGCAGCGTGAAAATTTTCAGTGATTCCGATCCCAAAACCACCCCCTCCCCACCCCCTGTGTTCTCACTCCATGCAATGACTTATCTGAAAACGTTTAAAAGCTTTTTCCTACGTGGTTCCACCATATCAAAATCGCCCCGAGAGCACTTTTAAAAAACCCTTGGAATTCCCCGCGAAAAAGAAGAGGAACCGTGCAGGCATAGTCATGACTGCTGGTGATTCCCTGACTCTCCCTCCCCCCTCACCTCTGACGTCACTCCGCAACTGTTACCACCCACAACATGCCTGCTTTTGGTCCTCCCCGTTTCAACATTTGTGGGGGAATCTGCTACTTTGGTTATATCCCAAAACGGTCCCATGATCTGATGAGACTTAAATCCCCCGACTGCTCGTTTTTCCCCTTCTTTCCCACCTGCTCCAATCCAAACTATTGCTCTTCCATGTACACTCTCTTTCACCTCATCTGTTCTAGTAGTCATTGTCCTCCCCACCGTTTCCCAACTCTCTGCCTCCCTAAAACCCTTTCCCCCATATGTGTTTCAAAACGCGCAATCTGTTTTCCCCTGATGCAAAGTGACTTCATTTCTGATTTTTTTTGAAAAAAAAACCTAGATCTAACTTTTCTAAGAACTTGGCTAAAACCATGGGGCCCGAACCAAAGATAAAAAGTGTTCCCACCTGGCTAAAAAACTCTTTTTTCCCCCGACTCTCCGTGGAGGGGGCATTCCCATCTCAAAAAGACCTCTGCACCCAGCTCGTCTATCTGTCACCCCCTTTCCCGTTTTACCTAAAATCTTTCGAAGTCTGGGGGAACTAAACCTCCCCTTCCCGGGCCCACTCTGTTATTTCTGTTGCCTTTTACCGTCGCCTCCCAACCGTAGAAAAACTTTGACTCTTCAGTTTTCCAAAAGATTTCAGTCACTCCTTGCATTACAGCTTCTCCAAAAAACCTTACATTTTGGGGGGATTTTAAAACTATCACTTCGAAAACCCATCATTTGATGTCAAGGCTTTCTTTTCCCTTGTCAAATCACTCTTTTCCCCAGTAGTAACGCCCAAACCAAGATCGGCACTTTTGAGGTTTATTCCCGACTTTCACAAGGGTTAGTCACATCTCGTCTGTATTGTCACTGACAAAATCTTTCCGATCATTCGCCTTCTTTTCTTTTCAACTTGAAAGCTTTAGAAAAAAAAGGCATTCCCCTCGCCTCAAGGCCATTGATTTAAAAACTTTCCTTTTCCCAAAGCTTTTTTAAACCCCTATCACAAACCCCTGACCTTTGACCCTTCAAAGCACTCAATACCGCCCTCGCCAACTCTGAGAGCTGCCCCTCTACTGACCTTTCCCCTGCCTGTTTGGCCATGTGACCGGGTCAACCGTAAAACCCCGGGGTCGCAAAACGCAAACGGGCAACTGGCGGCAATGGCGAAAAAAAAAACCCAAAATAAACAAACGCTTTTTCGTAAACAAATCAAAAAATTTAAAAACCCTTAAATTCTTAGCAAAAACAGAGTTTACTCTTCTCAAGTTTTGGTGTACGTCTATGAAAATTCTTTTTTCCTCACATCAAGTTTTTGGATTGAAAAGGTTTTGTCCTTGCCTTCTTTCCGACCTCTGAATTCCCTTTATTTTTTTTGTTTCTTCTTGAAAAGTCCGCAAATTCGCCCCGTTTGGATCAGCTTTTTCCAGCCTGAAACTTCTGATCCCCTATTCGGGGGCACTTTCCTTTCCTTTATCCCGCAAGCAAAAAAAGAAATCGAACTAATTCTGAAAGGGAAAATGATTTTAAAATCTTTGTGTTTTGCCCCTCCCTGCTTTCTTTTTGACAGTGCAGACAACTTTTCCACTATTCGAATTATTTAAACCTTCTTTGTCTTGGAAGTTCCTTCAGTCAAAAAAAAGCCTGTCCACCTCTATCAAAAAGCATGACCTTGCCCCAAACTTTTAAAGAACTTTAGACCTGTTTCCAACCTCCCTTTTTATCTCTAAAGCCCCTTGAAAAGTAGTTCAAAAAACAGTTTTTAACAACCCCTTCACCCCCAACGTTCCCCCTGCGTTTCAGTCTGCCATCGCGTAAACCCCACGACTGAAACTACCTTGCCCACACCTTAAAAACACTTTACCGCTTCGTCGGGAAAAACTCCCTTTTTACTCTACTCGACTTATCTGCAGCCCTTTGCACTTTGACCACTCTATTCTTTTCTCCCGTTTAAAAAAATTTGGTGTTACTGGTAAGCCCCTTTTGGTTTAGTTCATTCCTTACTGACGATTTGCAGACGACGTAAAAAAGATTTTGTCAGTACTGCAGTTGGAATGTGGGTTCCCCCAGGGTTGTTCTGGGCCTGTTCTTTTCACCCCCTTACAGCTCCCTGTCACTATATTAACCGCCATAGATAACCTCATTTTTTGCAGATGCTTAGATTCTAACAGGACACTCCCGAAAATTGCTTCTTCTTTTCAAATATGGCCCCTTGTTTCTATCCAAAATTGGTGATACGAACAAATTCAGCTAAATGCAGTAAAAAAAGAAAACCCTGCTTGTAGGGCCAAACACAAAATCTTTCTATAAAAAAGCTTCAATACAACTTGGCAGTGCATCAGTCCTTTATCCATGCTGTGAAGTATCTAGGGGTCATTATTTTACAAAAACACTCTCATGAAAAAATTTATCATCAGACCCGAGTCCTGCTATATCAAAATTTCGGCGTATTAGTGCAAAATTTGAAAAAACCTGTCCCAAATGCAACATCCAAAATTGTTTGGGCTTCATTCTTTCCGTTGGACTATTGGGAATCTCTGTTGGCTGGTCTGCCGCATCTTTAATTTCCAAACCCTTCAAGTTACAAAAATCTGCAGTCTCTAAACCCCAGAAAAAAAAAATTGGCTATTTCCCCTCTTTGCAAACTCTCCACTGGCTGCCTGTGCCCCGAGGAAACTTAAGATCAGGTTCTCTCGTTACAAAAAGTCTCCAAAAACAGCACCCGCTACCCCGTGAAAGTCTTCATTGTACACCTTTCGTTTCTCCGCTTGCTGCAGATACCTTTTCCTTAGAATCCTAGTTCAAAACCACCCTCGGCCGTGTCTTTTTCTATTTTGGTCCATTGATGTGGAAAAGATTCCCCCTCTCTCTCCCCAAAAGCCTTCTTAGACATTTTAAATCCGTCTCAAGAATATTTTTTTCAAACCTAAGATTTTCCCCTCCTGCCCCTCTCATAGTTTTTCCCTGCTTTAACAGCCAAAATTTTTGCCTGCTTGGGTGTGTGACCTTGGTTTGTGTGTGTGTTTGGGGGTTTGGTTTTGGGGTGTGCCATTTTGGTTGATGGAATTTTTGCTTTTCCTGGTTTATGACTGTGGAATGAGTTGGGCAAAACGCTTTGATTTTTCTCGCAAGATATAGGTTTTTTAAATTCCATTTTTATTATTATATTTTTAGTCACGAATCAGAAGAAAAAATGTCCATTTTTTAAAAATTTAAAGTTGAAGATGAAAGCATTTCTTTTTGAATGTTTTGGTATAATGATTTAAGAATTAATTTTTAGGGATTGTGTTGATACCTTTACATGATTATTAAAACAGAAAAACGTACAAAAATCATGCCTGTTAGATATATTTTCCCTGCCAAAAATTTGAGAAAAAATTTTTGTATTAAAATTTTACATACAAAAGAAATATGGGTTTTTGTTTTTTTCTGATTTGAGAAACTTAGGTAATTGATTTTTTTCCGACATAGGAAGGTCCTTGTCAAGATAGTGAATTTTTGTTTGATAATATGTTTTTTTTGCATTTGTGCTTTTCTTTATTTTTCTTTCAATGAAATTGGTTAGTATTGTTTTTTTTATTTGGCATTTTCCCCACTCTGTGGTATTGTCGTTTTCGCTACGCCAACCTTATTATGGGCTAAGGCCGGTACATTAAAATTTTTGAAAAACTGAGTTCTGAGTTCTCTCTATCTCTCTTCTCTATCAATCTCTCTCCTTTTTCTCTCTCCCCCTCCCCTTTATATGTACTCTCTCTTCTTTCTTTTCTTTTGTTTTTTGACTTTCTTTGTTCGTTATATGTCTGTCTGTCTGTCTCTCTTGGTTTTTTGTCCCTCTTCTCAGTCTCTGTTTTCTCTCGTTCTGTTCCCCTTTTTGCGTTTCGTCTGTCTCTTTGTCTCTCTCATGTCTGTATTTTTTCCCCTTTTTTCCTTCTCTCTTTCTTCCCCCCTCCCCCTCTTACTTTTTTTCTCTCCCTTTCATTCTCTCTCCCTACACTTCTCTTCCCCTTTATCTATCTATCTCTGTCTCTGTCTCTCTTCCACCCCCCTCTCTCTCTCTTGCTTCCCCACTATCCATCTGTCTGCCTCTTTCTCTCTCTCTCTCTCTTATATGGTTTTCTTGCATCAAAGTTTATTTCACATAGAAACAAACAAAAACAAACAGAAAAGGTAGTAGCACAAACAATGGCCTAAAAGCGGCCTTGCGCCTTAAAGGGTTATGAGCTGTAGGATTCAGGGCATCCAAATGATGGTTCAGTTCTGTCAAAAGCAGACAGACAGACAGATACAAACAAGCAGACAAACGGACAGGCAGACAAACAGGTGGATACAGACAGACAAGCAGACAGACAGGCAGGCAGACATACAGAAAGGCAGACATACAAGTATACAGACAGACAGATACAAACTAGCAGACAGCCAGGTAGAAAGACAAACAGATGGAGACAGACAGACAGGCAGACATACAGACAGACAGGCAGACATACAGACAGGCAGGCAGGCAGACAAGCAGCCAGACAGACAGGCAGACATACAGACAGGCAGACAGACAAGCAGCCAGCCAGCCAGCCAGACAGAGATATAGACAGACAGCAAGAGACAGAGAGACAAATAGCCAGACACAAAGAGATGGGCAGACAGACAAAAGAGACAGACAGACAGATAGGTAGACAGGCAGACAGCCTAACAGACAAAAAGAAACAGATATATAGACAGACAGGCAGACAGACAGACGGAGGTAGACAGACAAACAGAGATACAGACAGACAGACAAACAACAAATAGGGCCACCTAAGAAAACAGAGCTAGAAGCAAACAGACCACACACACACAACACACACACACACACACACACACACACACACACCACACACACCATAAAATAGAGACAACAGACACAGAGGGCACAGGTGGCCATGTTATTCATAATCATCTCCACCAGGAGGAGCATATCACCTCAATAATCAATAATGTCAGCAACATCTTCAGTGGTGCCCCCACAGTCTATAGGACTAGAGGCGGGGGGGGGGGGGGGGGGGGGGTAGGTGAATAGGTGAAGGTGGATCAGCAAGCTAATTAACAAAGGTAGGCCTTTCAGCAGGTGTGACATCACCCTGCCACATGTGCCAGTGATATAGGTCTCCATACCCATTGTTTTCACACACATTGTCCTACCTGTCAAAAACACAGGACTATTTAAAGGAGGGGTCGGGGTGGGGGGTGAGGGGTGGAGGATCAGAGAAGACAGGAGGGGGGAAAGAAGAGGTGGAGGATGTTGTCAATTATTTAGAGGTGTATCACCACCAGGTGTGGTGCCTGTGTCATTAAGGGTGTGTTTGATTTCCATTCTTTTCACGCTTCGTTTTTTTACAACCTGTCTAAAATCATGGACCCTTTGAAGGGGGGAGAGAGGTAAGTGGGGGAGGGGGGGAAGGAGAGGCAGGAGATGGGATGTTGTTGGTTTTGTTTCTTTCAAGGCTTTATTGAGAATCACACACCTCCCCCACCCGCCACCCCCCTATTGGGGACAGGGGTAGGAAACTGTCAGTATAAATAGCATCTTCCCCTTGTGGAAAATCTCTCCTAGGAGTTTGTTTATTATTATTATTATTAATTATTATTATACTTCTTCTTCTTCTTCTTCTTCTTATTCGTTTTCTTTGTTTCTGCCTTGTTCCTTTTTGGGGACGGAATAGCCTGGTGGTTAGAGTGATATGTTCGTGATCTGCCAACCAAGGTTGGATTCTTGTTCAAGAGGATTTTTTCAATAGAGTTAACATCAGTGCCGACTCAACTCTCCCCAAAAGTCTTTTGGATGAGACTACAAACCGAGGTCAAATGTGCGAACGCACGCAGAATAACTTAAGCACATATTAAAACCTGGTCCGCTTTTTTGGAAGAGTATGCCATTGTGTGCCGGTTGGAACGGATGGCAACATTTATAAAACTGCATACACACGGGGACTGGATAAAAATGCACATGAGTGATTATCCCATTATACTAGAAATAAAAGAATACATAAATAAATAAATAAATAAATAAATAAAAACTTCCTTAGTCCTCCGTCTTGTCTATGTTTTGCTTTATTGGTCCATTCTTCTGCCTTTTTTCCACAAAAAGATGTAAAAAATGACAATAATTCTCTCTCTCATGCAGAAGGTAGATGCACTGGGCTTGACCTGTCAGGAGCAGTGCAACACACTTGGCTATATGACAGACGATAATAGTTGTTGTCTGAGCGTTGATGATCACCATGATGAGGGCAACCAAGAAGTAGAAGAAGAGGAACATGATAATGATGATGATGATGGTGATGATGATGATGATGATGGAAACTGACTGATTGATTGATTGAATCTTTAATGGCTAAAGAATTAGGCACAGTGGGACTTTTCACAATTCTGCACAAAAAGAAAGCAAAA
>CM054163.1:34610982-34630141 GCA_028751875.1 Rapana venosa
GTATTGGCAATGGTAAGTCTGTGGGTGGGGGCAAACCCCAAAGAGAGTAGTCCCCTGTCGTTGGCCCCCCCCAGTTCCAAACTGACCAACTTTTTCCGGCCCTTTTTTAGTTGTAAAGTTTTTTTTCAGGACCTATTTTGGGCGTTTTTAAAATCCCTTGGATGTGATGATGCCCTTTTGGGTATTTTTTTAATGGTCCTTCAAGATCTTCTAAATTTTTTTAACTTCTTCATCTTTTTATGGTCAGTGAGGGTGCATTGATTTTATGATGGTGAGGTTCTTGGGTTTGGCCGACCCCCGGGCTGTTTAATTCTGTGGAAGCCGGTTTTTTCTTTTGATAATCACCCACTACTTTCCTTTTCTGACAATAAATGCCATCCAGGGGGTGTGTTTCTCTTGGGGCCCTTGTACCAGTTTTGTTGCCTTTTCGTCATGTCTCCCCAAAACCCTGTCCTCAATTCTCCTGTCCAATAATGTCCCTTTATATGGGGCAAACCCTCATACTCTAGTTCTTTGATTTTTCGAAATGGTAGGTGTACGGAGAACTGAGAGCTTTTCTGCGAAAAAATTGATGGTTTTTGATGCGGTTTATTATATGTGACAGTGGGGCGGTAAAAGTAAAAAAGAACAGGCCTAGAACGTCCCTGTGGGACCCCAATTTCCCCATTTTGGGCAGGTATTGATTAATCTTGTTTTGCAACTGTCTGGAAGGGTTTTTGTAAGGTATGAATTAAACCAGGTAAGGGCTGTGCCAGTAACACCGAACGTTTTTTGAAGAGGGGAGGAAGAATTGAGTGGGTTTATGTGTCAGGTGTGTTAAAGTCGAGTAGAGTGGAGGGAGATTTTCCCTTTTGGGCGAAGAGAGAGAAGCGTGTTTTTTAAAATGTTTTTCTAGGGTGGTTTCAGTGTGTTTTTGAGCGATAGGGAACGTGGTTGTTTTAGTTTTTTGAGAACTACTTTTTCAAGGACTTAAAATAAAAAATGTTGGAAACAGGTCTTTTAAAAATCTTTAGAAAGTTGGGCAAGAAAAGGCATGCTTTTTGGTAGAGGGTTTTAAAAATAAGTCGGAAAAGTAGAGTGAGAAGGGAGTTTTCCCCGAGTCAGAAGCGGGGAGAAGGTGTTTTTTAAAAATGTGTATAGGGTGGTTTTATTGTGGTTGAAAGCGATAGGCAGACTGAAATCGAAAGAAGATTGTTTGGAGAGAAAAAAAAGAAAAAAAAAAAAAAAAACACAACGGGGCGCGCACGCACCACAACACACACACCCAACCAAAAAAAACAACACACCACACCCACACCCGGAACCTTTCCAAAAAACCCCCAACCCAACAACAAAACCCATCCCAAACCCAAAAATTACCTTTCCATAAGCTTGAAAAAACCAAAATCTTTTTAGATTCCAACAAAAAAAACGAAAAAAAACCCAAAAAAAAACTTTTGTACCTCAAATCTTAACATGAGAACTCAGAAGAGGGAATGGGAAAAAAAAGCCGTTTTCTACTGCTTTCATGCAAAAAACACAAACCCCCCCCACCCCACTACCACCCCTACCACCCGCACCCCCCCCCAATCCCCACAAAACCACCAGTCGCCATACCCCCCACCCGCCAAAATACCTTTTTTGTCTTCAAAGTTCCCTTTTCCTCCCCCCAAAAAAAAAAGTACGCCGCCAATCCGTGGTGGTAGTTTGTCTTAGTCACGGGGAAAACATTGTCACTACTTGGTTCTCATTGGAAGGGGTGGGTGGGTGGGTGGGTTTGGAAGGGGGTTTTTTCTGTCGATTCGTTAAACATGGGGGGTAGAAAAGGGGGGTGGTTTTCTGTGTCCTTGTCCCCCCCTTCCCCCCTTCCCCCCCCGCCCCCCCTCCCCATCCCCGTATCCCGATTTATTTTTTTTTAAAAAAAACATTTAATTTTTTTCCCTAGTTTTGGTGTGGGGAAAGGGAAAGACGTTTAAGTTTTTGCTCTCAGTGGGGGGAAACGGCACACGGGAAAACAATACACCACGGGACACCCAACACACAGACACGACACACGGACAAACCCCAAAACCCCACACACACAAAACCACAAAACCCCCACACCACCCCCCAAACCCAAAACCCACCACACCACAAACACACTTTAAAGGGGGAGTGGGGGGGTCCCCGCACCGACGCCGCCCCAAAAAATACACATACACACACACCCCGTAAAGGGGTCGTGTGGGCGGGCACGCACGCACACACTGAAACCGTACACAAACACATTTTAAAGGGGTTGTGTGGGTGCACGGCCCCCACATGCACCACCACGCACGCGCGCGCACCCACACCACACACAGGTTTTTACGCTTTAATTGACGCCCCCGTCCCCCCCCCCCCCCCCCCCCCCCCCCCCCCCCCTATTCCACCAGTCCCCCCCCTCCCCTGTTCCTTTTTCCGGGTTCTTTTGGGCTCTCCTTTTTTCACCGTTAAATAAGTGAACTGTCCTTACCCCCCCCCCCCCCCCCCCCCCCCCCCCCTTTTTAAAAAGATTGCCCCCCCCCCCCCCCCACCCCCCAAAAAACAAAACAAAAAAACCTGTTAACCCCAAACTATAAACCCCAAGGAATCGGGTCTGTCTGTGTCTGCTGTCTCCCACGTCTGTCATCTTTCTCTGTTATTTGTTTTTTATTTTGTTGTCTGTTGCTTTCTATTGTCGTCTTTTATTTTTTTTTGTTTGTTCTGTCTGTCTTGCTTCTGTCTAAATTTTTTGTTTTGTTGTTTTTGCGTCTGTCGTTTCTCTCCCCTTTTTCTCTCTCCTCTCTCCGGTGTTTTTGTGGGGTTTTTTGGTGAAAAATTTTTTTGTTTATGTGTGTGTTTGTTGGGGGCTTATTTTTTTTTTATTTTTTTAAGCAGGGCGGGGACTGGATGTAAAAAAGCCAGGGGCTTATTCTTATCCAAAAAAAAGTTTTTTCTTGCATTGTTTTTCATTGTCATTGTCAAACCCTTCTCTTTTCTCTCCCCCCTCTCTCTCCTCTTCTCTTTCTCTCTCTTCCCCTTCCTTCTTCCTCTCCCTCTCTCTCTCTCGACTGGCGGGGGGTTT
This sequence comes from Rapana venosa, assembly GCA_028751875.1. Taxonomy (NCBI): domain Eukaryota; kingdom Metazoa; phylum Mollusca; class Gastropoda; order Neogastropoda; family Muricidae; genus Rapana; species Rapana venosa. Next base: position 34,614,047 of record CM054163.1, read on the forward strand.
TTCCCCTTGAAGGTAGGCAGGAAAATTATCTAGCTGTGAAAAAATTTAGTCAAAATACTTTTTCACCAACCCATGCCCGTTGTCGGTTTCCCAAAAGTTGGAAGTCACTTTGGATGCCTTACTCCAAAAAACAGCACCTACTTCCTGGAAAAGAAAAGTGGAAGTGGCGACGCACAGTCGTTGTTTTACGATTTTAAAAGCCAGCCCAGCCAAAACGCAACATGGCGAAACAGAAAAACCCCTTCCCCCCAAAGCTCCCGGGGGAAGCCTCCCACCAGGGAGACAGGAAGGGGGGGTGGACAGAGGAAAAAAGGAGAAGGACAGCCAGAAGGCAGGAGGAAAACTGGGGGGAAAGGGGGGGAAAGTGTGATGCCCAAGAAATTAAAACCCATTTTTTATTTGTACCCCCCTCCTAAAAGCTTGCTTTTGTTACACATGAAACCCCCCCCCCCCGCCCCCAAAAAAGGGGGGGGGAAATTCTTCCCCAAAATTAAAAAGGGCCCGGAAAAAAAAGCTGCGAGGCAAGGTGACTTCCCCGTTTGGGGAAAGGGGAAAATTCGGAGGAAACCTTTGGGGTTTGGGGGGAAAAAATTTTCCCCCCTAGGGGCAAACGAAACGTAGACCCCCAAACCCCCCCCCCAAAAAAACCCCCGAAGGTTTTTTAAAAAACCCCCCCTTTTTTGGGGCCCCAAAAATTTTTTTTTTTTCTTTCTCTGACCCCCAACCCCGATTTTTTTCAAAAACCCCCCCAAACCAAAAAACCCGCCACGCGACGCTTGGGTTTTACGGGAAAGGGGGAAAAAAATTTTAAAGGCCGGCCTTTTTTAAAAAAAACCTTTTTTTGGGGAACCAAGGTTTTTGTGGTGTTTGGGGTTTTTTTTTGGGGGTTGGGGTTTTTTGGGGTTTGTTTTGGGGGCCAGGGTTGTGACTCCCGTGGGGGGGTATTGTGGATATGATGGTAGGTGTTCGTTGTGTGGGGTGGGCGGGTTGTGTTGTTGAATATGTGGTTTGCTGTGTGTTGTGTGTGTGAAGGGGGGGAAAGGGGGGGTTTGGGGGGTTTGTTGGGGTGGTGTGATTATGGTTTTTGGGGGGCGTGTCTTGGTTTTTTGAGAGGGAAGAGAGAGGGAGGGGGGGGGGGTGGAGGAGAGAGGAGAGGAGAAACAGCTGTAGGCTACATCCCACCTAGATTGTTAGGATCTGTCACGTGTTGCCGTGTAAAATTTGCACTCCCATGAATAAAAAAAGGAAAAAAAGGACTTGTGACCTTGTTCTTGCCCCCAGACCAGTTTTTTTTTAAAAAGTTGATTTTGAATTTGTTCGTTTTGGGGGGAAAACTCCTCCACCTTGACAATTCCTTTGAAAAAAAAGCTATGAATCTCTACCTTAACCATGTTCTGGATTCCATGCTGATGCTATTTGGGCTGAAAAATTTTTAGTTTCGGGAAATTTTTTTATTGTGTGTTTTTGTGCCCAGCCCCCCCCCACCGTCCCCTTGTGTGGGCATATTGCTTTTAAAATAAACCTTTGTCATTGTCATTGTCATTGTCTCTCTCTCTCTCTTTTTTCCTTTTTTTTTTCTGTTGAGACGAGAAACAAAAAAGGCAGCCCCATTTTAACAGACTTGTAAAACTCAAGCATATTTCCAAATTTTCCCCAGTTCACTGAATAGTTACAATTTTCTTTCAGGGGGGGAAAAAATTTTAAAAATAAAAAAAAAACGGGTTTGAAATGTGCGGTGGGTGGTTTAATCCCGTTTTCCCAAAAAACTTCCCCCCCCCCACATTTATACCCCCGTGTGGGGTTGGGTGAGTCTTTCGGACGAGACGATAAAACCGAGGGTCTTTGGGGGGAACCCAACATTTAAACGACGTAAAGGAATCCGGCAAAAAAAAAGAGTTGCCCTGGCATGCGCCCCTTTTTTTCCCCCCATGAGGTAGCCGCATTCTATTCGGAAATGTTTTGTGTTTTTTTTTTAATCACGAACGTGACATGAATTACGGGATTTTTTTTTTTTAAAATGATATTTCTTTATTTGCATGTGTGTATTTCCCGAAGGGAGGAAGGCACTGGGGTCTGCACTTGAATTGCCCGGGAGATCGTCAAAAAAAAAAAAAAAAGCCCCCCCTTATCTCCGACGTCCTGCCGAGATTTAAACCCCATCTTCATGAACCCAGGGATTGAAATCGTACGGGTTTAAACCCCTGGGCTATAGCATCCGCGTTAGGGTCTTATAATTTGCCTTGTTTACTGGTCGACGTACACCTTTATTTTCAGGGCCACAGCCGATATACCCCCAAAAAGTTACCTCTCTTGTCTGTCTGCTTGTGTTTCTTAAGTCATAAATTTTTAGCTGATTTTTGTTGTGGGGGTGGTTGTTGTATGCAATAACATTTTGTTGATGTGCTTTTCCCCCCCCTAAAATAAAAACGTTTCGGCAACCCCCCTTTGAAAGGGCCAATGCATTTGTGTTTTTGTGTAAATCTTTTTTTTCCCCTCTCCTCTCTCTTTCCTTCCCCCTTCCTCTTCCCCCTCTCTCTCTCTCTCTCTCCCTCTCTCTCTTCCCCCCCCTTCTCTTTTCCCTCCCCTCCCCCCTCCCCACCCCCCCTCTCTTTTTCCCCTCCCCCTATCTCTTCTCTTTTTCTCTCTCTCCCCCACCTCCTCCCCCCCCTCTCTCTCTGCCCCCTCTCTCTGCCCCTCTTCCTTTCCCCATCCCCCCCTCCCCCCTACACCATTTCCTTTGCTTCAATTCTACCGTGGGAAAATTTTCGATCTTAAACGGGGAAACCCACTGGTCCGAAGTCATTGTAATTTTGTGAACGGATGAGGGGCGGGTTTTTGAATAAACGGAGACAGCAGCAGACAGGGATCACTGCGGGGGCTTTCTTTGGGAGTTAAGAGTCTTCAGTCAGAAAATGGTCTGAAGAGTTCATTGCCTGAGCTAACTCTCTCGTCTTTTGTTGTCTGTCTGTCTGTCTTTCTGTCGGGCCCCTGTCTCTCTGTCTCTCAAACTTTTTGTTCAGTTCTGTTCTGCCTGTCTTGTTTTCTCTGTGTTGTTGTGTGTGTCTCTCTCTGTCGTCTCTCGTCTGTTCTGCTGTCTGTCTCGTCTCTCCGCTTTTCGATGTACCATCTGAAAAAAAATGACTTAGATTTGTTTCTTCTTCTCTATGCCTGTCTCGTCTCTCCCTCTCTTTTTTCTCTCAAAAAAACGTTGTTTTATTTGCTTGAAATTATTGGTGTGATTTTAATGATTTTCCCCTTTTCAGGGAAGGGCCGGATTAAAAAATACAAGTATGTCAATACTTATCTGTCCCCTTGGGAATAAAGATTATCTAAAGTTTAAATCCTCATCCACCCCACCCATCCTCCTTCCACCCATCATCCATCCATCCATCCACCATCCCCACCACCCATCCTCCATCCATCCACCCTCCATCCATCCATCCATCCATCCACCCGTCAGTCATTCGCGTCAGTCAATCAATCAATCAATAACCATAAATCGTAGTCAATCAATAAATCAATCGTCAGTCAATCAATCAATAATCAACAATCAACCAATCAATAAATCTTGTCTCTTTGTCTGTCTTTTGTCTCTTAAGTGGGTTTTCTGTAGTTTCGCTGGGAAAAGGGAAAGGGGTGAAAGACAGGAAAGTATAGGAAAAGCAAACAAAAACCCCAAAAAACCAAACAACGCGAGGTCAGCAGGACTTCTTTTTTTTCCAGTGGGGGGGGTCGTGGAGGGTGTTGTGTGTTTTTTGTGTGGGGTGTGTGTAGTATGTGTTGTGCGCGTGTGTGTTGTGTGTATGTATATGGTGTATATGGGGTTTTGTTGTGTTTTGTGGTTGTGTTGGGTGTTGGGGGTTTTGTGTGTTGTGTGTGTGTGTGCGTGTTTGTTGTGTGTGTGTGTGTGTATGTGGTGTGTTTTTGTGTGTGTGTGTGTCTGTGTTGTTATGTGTGTGTGCGTGTAGTGTGTGGTATGTGTGGTATGGTGTGTATGTGTATGTGTTGTGTGCGTGTGTGTGTATGTTTTGCGGGGGGTTTGTTATGTGTGTGTGTTTTGTGTGTGGTTTTGTGTTGTGCGCGCCTTTGTGTGTGTCTGTGTTGTGTGTGTATTCCACTTATTTTATTTATTATTTTATCAATTTTTTTTGGGGGATAAGGGGATAAGCACTCTGTGTTTTTTTTTTCCCCATCCAGCCCCCGTGTGCATGCAGTTTTGCAAATTTTGTCTCCGTTCCCCGGACGCAATGGCATAAATTTTACGACAAGCGGAACGGGTTTTTAAGTGTGCGAAAGAGTTCTGCGTGCGTTCCCACACGGACTCGGTTTTTGGCTTCCGAAGGACTTTTGGGGGAGTTTAGTGGCACTGATTTCCCGAATTCGGGAAAAAAGTTCCTCTAAGGGGAATGTGTGATTGTGTGTGTGTGTGTGTGTAGTGTGTATGTGTGTGTGTGTGTCCGTGCGGCGTGCGTGGGGCGCCGCGTGTGTGTTGTGTGTGTGTGTGTGTGTGTGTGAGGTGTGTGTGTTGTGTGTGTGTGTGAAAGAGAGAGAGCCACGGGGGGGAATAGTTGCCTTTACAACATTAAATAGAAAGCAAAAATGTCCGGGTTTTAACCCCGTTTGTGTCCGAACCCCCCCCCCCCCCCCCCCCCCCCCCCCCCCCCCCTTTATGCCCCCCCCCCCGCCCCCACCCATGCCCATGAATGGTGGTTGGTGGTCTGGGTGCTAGTGTCTTTCAGATGAGACGATAACGGATGTTGTGTTAACCGTTTTACCCCAATCATATTAAAAAAAAAAACCCCCCTCTCTCGTTGAATTTTTGTTAGGTTTTAATTTTTAAAACGATTTATATTTTCTTGCGAGACACAGGTTTTTTAAACCCCCCCCCCCCCCCCCCCCCCCCCCCCCCCCCCCCCCCCCCCCTACAAACACCAAAGCAAAAAGTCAAGAAATTTCCCATGACAGAAAAAAACGTTTGTATTTATAATAATAATAAAATTTAAAAATAATAATAAAATAATAATGTATGGAATTTTTATAGCGTTGAATCTTTTAAAGCAACAAAACGCTCAGATATTTTGTTTTTTTTTTAGTGTGTTGGGTTTTTTAAAATTTTTTCATCTGTTCCCCCCGGCACACAAGGCCCACTCTTTCGAAAAGCGGAACAGGATTTAAGTGTGCGCAAGGTGTTCTGATGCGTTCGCACCGGGCTCGGTTTTGCTATCAAAAGGTGTCCCTACAAAAAAAGATTTTTTATCCCAAGAAAAGATCGTGTCGAGACCACAGCCACCTTTTGGGGGGGGAGACTTTTTTTTTGGGGGGGGGGGGGGGGGGGGGGGGGTGAGGGGGGGGGGGGAGGGGGGTGCTTGAGACTCCCCTTCCTTTTCATGCTTGGGTGGCAGGAGTGCACTGGGGGGAGTTCGCGGGGAAAAACCACCAGTTTGAAAGGGGCGCGCTTTTTGGGGGCTATAATTAGCTGTTTTTCTTTTTGTTTTGTTGTTGTTGTTCTTTTTGTTTTTCTTGGTGATCGTTGTTTTGTTGTTATTGATGTTTGTTTTTGTTTTTGTTGTTGTTTTGTTGTTGTTGTTGTTGTTGTTCTTCTTTTTCTTTTTCTTCTTCTTCTTCTTTTCTCTTGAAGTGTTGTGTTGTTGCATGCAGCGCAGGGAGCAGCGCGCAGCAGCAGCGCAGCGCGAGCAGAGCGTAGTAATAGGGGTTGTTCTTCTTCTTTTTTTTTTTCTTTTTTCCTTCCTCTCTCCTCTCTCTCTCTCTCTCTCCCCCCCCCTCTCTCTCTCTCTTCTTTCTTTCTTTCTTTCCACCTCCCCCGTCTTTTAATCCTCTCCTTTTCCCTTCTTTGTTTTGTCTGTCTGTCTGTTGTCTGTTTTGTCTCTCTGTGTCTTTGCTCTCGCTTTCTGTCTCTCTCTTCTGTCTCTGTCTCTCTTCTCCTCTCTCTCTTCTCTTTTTCCCTCTCTCTCTCTTTTCCATGTGCTTCTGTCCTTTTGTATATTTATAAAATTTTTTTTTTCGGGGGGGGGGAAGAGATGGTGTGTGTGTGTGTGTGTTTTGTGTGTGTGTGTGTGTGGTGTATGCCTACGGTTTATTTTCCCCCTAAAGGGTTTCCTATAATCAGTGGGGTTTAGACGAAGGTATTTGGATTTTGGGGCCACTACCTAACTTGTTCGTGTTTGTGTGTGTGTGTGTTGGGGAAAAAGTGTTTGGGGTGTGGGGGTGTGTGTGGGTTTGGGGGTTTTTTTTTTGTGAGTTGTGTGTGTGTGTGGGGGGGAGTGTGTGTGTGAGTGGGTGTGTTGTTTGAGTGTGTTGGGTGTGTGTGTGTGTGTGGGTGTGTGTGTGTGGAGTGTGTGTGGGGGAGTGGTGTGTGTGTGTGAGTGTGTGTGTGTGTGTGTGTTTCCCGTGAGGTTGTGTAGAATTTGTCTTTTTTTTAAAAGTCCATGCACCTTATGTGATTTGGACATGTGTGTATGTATGTATGTGTGTGGCGCGCGCGGCGCGTGCGTGATTGTGCACGTGTACATGTGGGATTGTCTGTGTTGTTGTGCTGTGTGGTTGTAGTGTGTGGGATGAATGTTTTTACATTATCGACACGTTCACCAATAAGCAAGCAGTGACTAGAAGATGAGTGAACAAAGCAGACAGACGACAGTAAGCGTAACTCGCAATTTAAATCTCACCACACACACACACACAACACACATACAGCACACACACACAAACATGTAACAAGCACGACCAAAAGTAGGGGGGTGATTCTTACATCACACGCTGTACACGTACAATAACAAGTGACTCACTACACTACAATGAATGCAACGATTTTGAACGTGTGTGTGTGTGTGGCATGCAATACAACACACCACACACGCACAAAGCAGCACTAACACAACACAGAGGATTATTACGATCTGCACCAGACACACACACTAGACTACCACAACAACACACACTGATGTTATTTGTTCTTATATTTCATTTTGTGTTAGTTGTGTCATTCCAATAAGGAGATAACCATTTACCCCAATAACATGCCTTGGGTTACAAAGGATCTGAAACGTGTTTTAAACAAAAAGAAAGTAGTATTTTACACAGGCACAGAACAACAAAAGAAGGAAGTAAACAAAGAAGTCAAGTGCTGTTGCACGGGCCAGACGTATATATAAAAATAAGATAGAAGACAAGTTTGCGAGGAACAATTTTCATTCTGCATGGCAGGGTATCAAAAATATGTCTGCAGTAAATTGGTAGGTGTCCAACATAGGTCAAAGATCTGTTTGCAGGGAGTATGTGATAACAACTTACCAGACCATCTAAACACATTTTTTACTCGCTTTGAAAAGCATGATTTCTCAGATGAATTAAATGATCTGAAGCAATCCCTAGTTTCTGAGAATAGCGTCATTGTTGATGAAGAAATTATCTGTAAGCACTTAAAGGCAATAAATATTAACAAATCTCCCGGACCAGACGGTATATGTGGAAGAACCCTGAAATTCTGCGCTACTGAGCTTGCAGTGTCCTTCAAACACCTGTTCCAGGCCTCACTGGATACTTGTCAGATTCCTGTTATTTGGAAACTTCCAATGTAATACCTCTTCCAAAGAAACCCAATCCTTCTCGGCCTAACGATTTTAGACCTGTAGCTCTCACATCTCTTGTGATGAAAACGCTGGAAAAGATTGTAAAATCTCTCATTCTTTCTGCTACAGAGAAAGACCTTGACCACTTGCAATTTGCATACAGGTCTCGAAGGGGTGTCGAAGATGCCAAACTATTCATTTTTAACAAGTTGTATAGCCACTTGGGAACACCTGACTCTCATGCCAGAATTATTGTTCGCTGACTTTAGTTCAGCTTTCAATACAATGCAGCCTCACGTTCTGGTTAACAAAATAATTTCAAAATTTGAAAGTAGACAATCAACTTGTTCGTTGGCTGATTGAATTTTTAACCAACAGACCACAGCGTGTTTTGGCCAACAAAATATCTTCTTCGGTTAGATTTACCTGCACTGGTTCTCCGCAGGGTTGCGTCCTCTCCCCACTTCTGTACATTCTATACACAGATGATTTGCAGAAGCAACTATGGAAATTCCTTTCTGGTAAAGTTCGCGGGGACGATAGTGCTCTGTATCCCTCTTATCCGGTCAGTCTTAGACCATGGTCCAGCCCTCCCCGAGTTCGTACAGGTGTGACGAGGCCTATCTGGAGCAAATGTTTCTAAAACTAAAGACCTCCTATCGATTCAGAAGATCAGGCATACTCCTAAGAATATTATTATCCATAATCAAGGGTTGAAAACGTTTTGAACTATAGTATCTGGGAACTGTTTTTGACCACAAGTTAAAACTGGGACGTTAACACTGACGCTATTTGTCAAAAAGGGACAACAACGTCTGTATTTTCTGAGGAAACTGAATCATTTTTTGTAGACAAAAAGATCCTTTCCTTGTTTTACAAGTCTTACAAGAGAGTTTTTCTAAGTTTTGCTTTCATTTGTTGGTACAATAACCTTAGTGTTAAAAACAAGAATGGCCTGCAGGAATTGTAAGAATCTGCTCAAAAATAATTGGAAAAGAACAAAGAGATTCTATGTCGTTCTGCAATCAGCAGCTTGTACGCAAAGCCACAGCCATTTTGGCTGATACTTCTCATGCTTTGTTTCCAGAATTTAAAAATGTTGCCTTCGGAACGCCGTTTTCAGTGTCCCATCAGCAAAACCAACAGAAAAGAAATTCTTTTGTGCCAGTAAGCATTCGACTTCTGAATTCACAATGATGTTGACTACCTAGTTCTTACATTTCTCTGAAATTTTCTGCCTGATTGTCATTGTTACGAGTGTAGTCAATACATAATTGTGTGTGTGTGTGTGTGTGTGTGTGTGGTGTGTGTGTGTGGTGTGTGGGTGGGTGGGTGCGTGGGTGTGTGAAATAAGTCTGTGTTCTAGTCAACTGTCTTAAAATTGAATTCATATATTGGTTGTATGTGTGTGGGTGTGCGTGGGGCGTATTCGCACACACACGTACGTGCGTGTGTACGTGCTGCGTTATGCGTGCGTAAAAATAAGTTTTTATGTCTTCTAGTCAATGGGTTTAAAATTGTGTTCACAATTGATGTTTGTGCGCATGCGCGCGTGTGTGTGGTTGTGTGTGTGTGTGTGTGTGTGTGTGGTGACATTTTATTTGAAAACCAATATGAAATATAGCTTTTGTGTCTTTTTATATATTTGATGAGTATCAATCTGCCTGTCAGTATTGTAATTGCCCTTCATGGGAGATTAAAGTGTTTTTGACTTGATTTGACTTGACTTGACACACACACACACCACACACACACACACACACACACACAAAACACACACACACACACACACACACACACACACAAACGCGCGCGGCGTTAGTAACACTGGTAGTGAAAATACTTAAAATCTAAAGAACGAAGGAACGAAGGAACGAAGGAACACGAAAACACACACACACACACACACACACACACCACACACACACACACACACACACACACACACACACACACACACACACACACCACACACACAAACACATACATCACACACACAAACAGATACACACAGAGAAATCATACACACCCCACATACTCACACACGCTCACACACATGAATCATAACACAACCCCCACACACACACACACACACACACACACACACACACACACACACACACACACACACACCCCGTACACACACGTACACACCGTACACACACACACACACACACACACACACACACACACACACACACACACACACGCTCACATACACACACACATACACTCACACATACACACACACACACCACACCACCACACACACAAAACACCACACACACACACTCACACACTCACTCACTCACTCACTCATCACTCACTCACTCCACTCACTCACAACACACACACACACACACACACACACACCACAACACACACACACACACACAAAACCCCACACACCGATCGAAAGAGAAAAGTCCTGGTTCGAAGTGTGTGGTGGTTCAATCCCCGTTTGTGCCCGAAACTCCCCCACCCCCCCTATCCACTAAACCATTATTAGTGGTGGTTTAGGTACTAGTCTTTCGGATAAAACGATAAACCTAGGTCCCGTGTGTAACCACGCATTTAGCGCACATAAAAGAACCCACGGCAACAAGAGAGTTGTCCCGGGCAAAATCCTGTGGGGAAAAAAGCTCTGAAAAGGGCAACAAATACACTCGCAGATAGGGAAAAAAACAACCCGGGTGGCGCTGCTCTTGTGGAGGTACGTTCTTCCCGGGGAAAGAGCAGCCCGAATTTTCACGCAGAGAAGTCTGCTGACTTAATTAAAGTGGAATGCAGTAATACAATACAATGACATACCATCGCCCAACACGCTGAGTTCAAGTTGGCGCTTACCATTTCCTAAGCTCTTTCCCCCTTACAGTTTTGTGATTAACAGGAAAAGGTCTCAGGGGGGGATTGCCTTGTGGGACTCCTGTCTCCCTAGGGTAGTATCATTATCTTCTCTAGTTGCATCATTATCTTCTCTATTGCACCGTTATCTTCTCTATTGCATCGGTTTTTATTGCATCGTTATCTTCTCTATTGCATCGTTATCTTGTCTGTTGCATCGTTATCTTATCTAGTGCACCGTTATCTTTTTTATTGCATCGGTTTTTATTGCATCGTTATCTTCTCTATTGCACCGTTATCTTCTCTATTGCATCGTTATATTCTTTATTGCATTGTCATATTCTCTATTAACCGTGTGGGACTCCTGTCTCCCTAGGGTAGTACATTTATCTTCTTTATTGCATCGTTATCTTTTCTATTGCATCGTTATCTTTTCTATTGCATCGTTATCTTCTCTATTGCATCGTTATCTTCTCTAGTGCATCCTTATCTTCTCTACCGCATCTTTTTTTTAAAATATTGCATCATTATCTTCTCTATTGCATCATTATCTTCTCTATTGCACCGTTATCTTCTCTATTACATCATTATCTTCTCCGCTGCATCTTTTTGTTTTATTGTATCATTATCTTCTCTGTTGCACCGTTATCTTCTCTTGTGCAAAGTTATCTCCTCTATTGCATCGTTATCTTCTCTATTGCATCGGTTTTTTTTTATTGCATCGTTATCTTCTCTATTGCACCGTTATCTTCTCTTTTGCAAAGTTATCTTCTCTATTGCGTCTTTAAAAAAAAAAGCATCGTTATCTTCTCTATTGCATTGTTATCTTCTCTATTGCATCGTTGTGCTATTTCACAGGTTGTTTCATTATCTTCTATCGGGTTGATCATTATCTTCTCTCTCTTAGGCTGCATCATTATCTTCTCTATCAGGTTGTATCGTTATCTTCTCCATTGCATCGTTATCTTCTCTTTTAAGCGCTTTGATTTGTTCCTTTGCAAGATTCAGCGCTATATAAATTCCATACATTATTATTATTATCATTATTATTATTATTATTGTTATTATTATTATTATTATTGTATTATCTTCTCTATCAGGTTGTATCGTTATCTTCTCCGTTGCATTGTTATCTTCTCTGTCAGGTTTGAATCGTTCTCTATTCCATCGTTATCTTCTATATTACTTTATTATCTTCTCTATCAGGTTGTATCGTTATGTTTTCTATTGCATCATCATATTTTTAAAAAATTGCATCGTTATCTTCTCTATTGCATTGTAGTCTTCTCTCTCAGGTTGCATCATTATCTTACTCTCTCAGGCTGCATAATTTACTTTCTATGTCAGGCTGCATGATTATCTTCAATGTCAGGCTGCATGATTATCTTCAATGTCAGGCTGCATGATTATCTTCTATGTCAGGCTGCATGATTATCTTCAATGTCAGGCTGCATGATTATCTTCAATGTCAGGCTGCATGATTATCTTCAATGTCAGGCTGCATGATTATCTTCAATGTCAGGCTGCATGATTATCTTCTATGTCAGGCTGCATGACTATCTTCTTTCTCACCTTTCATCGTTGTCTCCACTACTGTATCGTTATCTTCTCTCTCAGGTTGGATTATTATCTTCCCTATCAATTTGCATGATGATCATTGTTCTCTCTCAGGTTGCATCGTTAACTTCTGTATCGGATTGCATCGTTATCTTTGATACTACATCGTTATCATTGATGTTGTATTGTTATCCTTTTATCGGATTGCATCGTTATCTTTGATACTGCATCGTTATCATTGATATGTTGTATTGTTATCCTTTTATCAGGTTTGCACCGTTATCTTTGATACTACATCGCTATCATTGATGTTGTATTGTTATCCTTTTATCAGGTTGCACCGTTATCTTTGATACTACATCGTTATCATTGATGTTGTATTGTTATCCCTTTATCGGACTGCATCGTTATCTTTGATGTTGCATCGTTATTATTGATGTTGTTTTGTTATCCTTTTATCGGATTACATCGTTATCTTTGATTCTGCATCGTTATCATTGATATGTTGTATTGTTATCCTTTTATCAGGTTGTATCATTTTTCTTTCTTCTTTCTTCTTTATAAGTTGCATCATTATCTTCTCTATCGCACCGTTATCTTCTCTATTGCACCCTTATCTTCTCTAGTGCACCCTTATCTTCTCTATCGCATCGTTATCTTCTCTATTGCATCCTTATCTTCTCTATTGCATCCTTATCTTCTCTATTGCACCCTTATCTTTTCTAAATAAACGTCTTGTCTATCAGAATGGATCATTATCTTCTCTATCTCGTGCCACCTTTAACTCACTTGAACCGTGCTAAGTTTGCACCTGCCTGTGAAAATGAGCTGGTGTCTTGTGTACAACTCGACATTACACAGACACACAGACAGACACACAGACAGACAAACACACAGACACACAGACAGACAAACACACAGACACAGACAGACAAACACACACACAGACACATAGACACACACAGACACAGACACACACACACACACAGACACACACACACAGACACACACAGACACAGACACACACAGACACAGACACACACACATCACACACACCACACACACACACACACACACACACACACCACACACACACACTTGGACGGGATAGCCTGGTGGTTAGCGTGATGCGCTCGTGATCTGCTGACCCGAGTTCGATTCCCGTTCAAGAGGATTTTTCCTCTAGAGTTAACATCAGTGCAGACTCTTCTCTCCCCAAAAGTCCTTCGGATGAGACTGTAAATCGGGGTCCCGTGTGCGAAATCACGCAGAACATTTTGCGTACCCGTTAAAACCCGTTCCGCTTTTCGGAAGAGTAGGCCATTGTGTGCCGGTGGGAATGGATGACAAACTTTACACAAATGCATACACACGGAGACTGGATGAAAAAAAGCACATGAGTGCTTATTCCATTATCCTCGAAATAAAAGAATACCCCCCCAAAAAAAACCCAACAACCAACAACAACAACAACTCTCACACACACGCTCTCTCACTCACACACACACACACAAATTCACACACACACACACAACACAACACACACACACACACACACACACACACACACAGACAAAACAGGCAGGAAGATGAACACAACTTTATACTCTCTCTCTCTGTTTTTTTGTCTCTATCTGTCTGTCTGTCTGTCTCTCTCTCCCTGTGCGTCCGTCTCTTTTCATCATCAATGCCTTTGTGCCTTATTGGCACGTAGGGCAGCAACAAATGTTCTCCATTCCTGTCTGTCCTGGGCCAGCTTCTGAATGGTTCCCCAGGTATGTTGGAAGGTCTTCAGCTCTGTTTCGACAGTTCGACGCCAAGTATTCTTGGGTCGTCCTCGTTTGCGTTTTCCCTCTGGTGTCCAGTGGATGGCTGTTCGGGCGATGTTTCCCTGTTCCCGACGGCAGATATGCCCTATCCATCCCCATCGCCTATGCATGATGATGGTGTCCATGCTTTCCTGGTTGCAACGGGCAAAAAGTTCTTGGTTGGAGATGGTCTCAGACCAGAAGATGCGCAAGATTCTTCTGAGATTCTTCGTGTGGAATGTGGATAGTTTGTCGAGGTCACTCTCAGTCATCCCCCAGCACTCCGAGCCGTACAAAAGGGTGGAAAGTACACAGCTCTGGTATAGTCTTAGTTTGGTCCTGGTGCTGTATTGGGACGATTTCCACAGATTGTTCAGATTTCTGTAAGCATTTCTTGCTTTGCTAATCCGGTTCTTGATGTCGCTGCCTGCTCCGCCGTCATGCCTAACAGTGCTCCCGAGGTACGTGAACTCTTCAGTTGTTGGTAAATCTTCTCCATTCACTGTGACCGGTGAGGGGTTCTGAACGTTCAGTGTCATCACCTCTGTCTTCTTCTGACTGATTTTCAGGCCTACTTGCTGTGCGAAAGTGCTGAGACGGGATGTCTTCTCTTGAATGTATCGTCGGCAAAATCTAGGTCTTCAAGCGTTGAGAAGGGGGTCCATCTGATGCCCCGTGACTGGTCAGCTGTTGTCTGTCTCATCACCCAATCAATTGTCAGGTTGAAGAGTAGTGCTGATATGGGGCAGCCTTGTTTGACGCCGGTTTGTACACTGAAACTGGTTTTGCTGTTTCCTACTCTGCACGTGAAGTTGTTGTAGAAGCTCTTAATGACTTGGATAATCTCCTGTGGAATCCCATGTGCGTCATATACTTTCTCGATGAATGCTGTCAAAGGCTTTTTCAAAATCTACGAAATTGATATACAGCTGTCTCTGCCATTCCGTGCACTGTTCGATGATGTTGCGCAGGGTGAAGATCTGGTCTATGCATCTTCTTCCTGGTCGGAAACCTGCCTGTTCCTTTCTGAGTTGTTGGTCCACTGCCTCTGAGATTCGTCCGATGATGATCTTTGCCAGAATCTTGCTGGGAACAGATAGCAAAGTGATTCCTCTCCAGTTGTTACAATTGTTCAGGGCTCCTTTCTTTGGGATCTTCACGATGACTCCTTCTGTCCAATCTGCTGGTAGCTGTTTCTCCTCCCATATAGCTGCAAAGAGTGGCTGTAGAACTTCAGATGCAAACTTTGGATCTGCCTTGAAAAGTTCTGCGTTGAGATTGTCCTGGCCAGGGGCTTTTCCATTCTTAAGAGAGCTGATTGCTGCTATAATCTCTTCCTTCTCTGGTGGTGAGCTGTTCACATTGAGATCGGCATCAGGATCTTGTACATCTGCCTTTTCAGTTGGTGGTGGTCTGTTGAGAACTTCGCTGAAATGTTCTGCCCATCTTGCATCTTGTTCTGCTTCTGTGGTAAGTATTTGGCCTTGTTTATCTAGGATTGGTGTTTCGGTGTTACTCCGGTACTTGCCACTGACAGTCTTGGTGATCTTACACACACACACACACACACACACACACGTCATCAACATGGCGACACCAAGCAGTCTCTGAATTGAGCGCTGAGCGCAAACGCAAAGAACAGCAAAATGACTAAAACAAGGCGTACGAGATCTATTTCCTGCTATCCTACAAATGTGAGTTCAGATAAATGTCACGGGGAAGGCAGTGACAATGCTCCTTCAGGTCAGCAAATTAATAACTCTAAGTCAAACGCTGGACCATCTTCATCCAATAATGTTACCAATGACAATGTAAACAGTCATCAAGGTCGACAACAAAATGATCTTACCATCTTAGATCTGAAGGCCACAATTCTGCTACTTGTGGAGAAGGTGACCCACCTTGAGAAGACGGTGGCAGACCAAACCCGAGTGTTGGCGGCGCACGGCATTGGATCTGCTGGAAAATCTCCCTGGGTAACAACAGCAACCCAGACGGAGCAATGGTCATCCACCCCCCAATCGCAGCCAACCACCTATGCCAGCCGTTCAACGGCAGACCCCTCCCACGTCTTCTGGGAGAAGTCAACCAGGCCAACCATCTAGACCCAGAAGGTCAGTACATGTAAATACAGGTCTCGGATCCAAAAAGGAACAACAAGACACAATGAAGAACACCACTTTGACGCAACAACCAACTGACGTCACAGCATGTAGTACAGAAGACAACTCTGATCTGCCCACTGTCATCCTTCTCCAGGACTCTGTTCTAAATGGCGTTAATGCAAATTTCGTCTA
>CM054163.1:34630641-34651222 GCA_028751875.1 Rapana venosa
ATTTTATTTTATTTATTTATTTGTTTATTCTTTTATATTGAGGATAATAGAATAAGCACTCATGTGCTTTTTTACATCCAGTCCCCATGTGTATGCAGTTTTGTAAATTTTGTCATATGCTTCCACCGGCACACAATGGCCTACTCTTCAAAAAAGGAGAAACAGGATTTAAGTGTGTGCAAGATGTTCTGCATGCCTTCGAACACTGGGCCTCAGTTTATAGTCTCACCCAAAGACTTTGACATTCAGTTAGAATTTTGGGGGGGGGGTCAAACTGGGAAGAAAGGGCAAGGTTTGGAATTGAACCCACAACCTCATGGTTCACTTGTTGGCAGGCAAACATCTTAACCATTCTGCCACCTTCCTTTCTATGGTCACTTTGCTGGACAGTCCAGGAGAGATCAGGTGAACAAGCAGAGAACAAGGGGAGAGCAACAAGGGGAGAACTGTGGTGGGCCTGTATTCTGATATTTCTCCTTCAGCCAGACCTACAGCTTGCTTATGGCGCCTGACTGACTGGGTGAAAAAGACCTTTGATTTTTCTTGTGTGAATTCCAAACGTTCTGAATCTGACATTGGCTGGGACTTAAATACATGTGTACAATCTACTACAACAAGCCAAGTTGGGCACTGATGGGATAGACGACGTTGTGGCACTTGGAATACGAAGGCAAACCAAACCTACCTCTTCTCTAGGATCTGATGTGGAGGAGGAGATCCAGAACCTCATCACCAGTTTTGTCCTGGCTTCCTAACAGTCAACAGAAAGTTGTGAATAAATTGCTCAAATTTCAGGCGTTTGGAGAAGGAAACATTGTTTTCTGCTGGACCCGAATGTTAGATTGTACATCAAGTTTTCAACAGGAACAACTATTTTTGGCCAGACCAGAATCTTAAGTTGTGTGACAAAAACATAGTCAGAAGGAAAAACCTTTACTTTTGCCAGGTCGAGTTGTTAAGTTGTGTAACAAAATATATCAGGTTTTTAGAAGGAAATAAAACTTCACTTGGGGCAGACCAGACAGTTGAAATTGTGTCCCTAAATGGGTAAGTTCTCTCTCTGTGACAAAGTGGGAATTATCATCAAATTGTGCTTCATGTATGGCCAATGCTGACACTGAGTACATGTACATGGCTGGAACAGAAATGAAATGGCCACACAACCCGAGAACAATAAACATTGTCAGTCATTATCATGTGGAACAAGGACGTCACAACCCTGAAAACAAAGAACACTGTTTGTTATATTCACGAGCAGGAAGGACTTCACAACCCTAAAAACAAAAGCCTGTTGTCAATTCACGGGGAAACAAGAACTTCACAACGTGCACAGGGAAAACGGGGTTTTTCAGGTTTATTTTTTGTTTTGTATTGTTTTGGTTGTTTGTCATTTTGCTTTGTTGTTTTGTTTTGTTTTGTTTTTGATTTTAGTGGTTGATCTTTTGTTGGCTGCTGGTTTCATTTTTGGGAGGTTGCAAGGTTTTGGTTTTCATAGGGGTTGAGGGTTTTGCTCCATGGGTTTTGAAACATGGTACAGGTTTTTGCATTTTTCTTTCAAAATTTTTTATCTTTGTACTGTTTCCAGAGAGGAAAAAGAGAGAAGGGGGAAATTTTTATTTATCTATTCATTTCTCTATCTAAAACGATATTTACTTTTTATTTGAGGATAGCGAAAAAACTGTCATATCTTTTTTACAACCAGTACCCAATGAATAACACCCAGAAAGACGAGAGAGAGAGACAAAATACAGCCAGACGACAGACAGAGCAAGAACAGACAACGCAACAGACAGAGACGATAGAGAGAGGAGGGTATGGGAGGGGTTTTTGACTGGGTAACTTAATAAATCAAAAGGCATGTTATTTGACAGAAAGAATAGGCCAAATATGCGGCCTGGGTGTGACAGAAAAACAGGCCAATGAGGGTGTTTGCTGAGTGGCAAAAAAACAGCTAGTTGAGTTGGCCGGGGGGAAACCTTTTTGGCGGTTTTTAATGGCTGCCTTTTCACATGTTTTTTAGGTAGACAAGGCTAAAATTTGTGTCTATATTTTTAAAAAAAAATCATCATCATCATCATCATTGTGAAAGTATTAATAATGATATAAAAAAATTATAAAAAAATATTTTTTTACTACAACAAAAATACTATTACAAAACAATGAAAAAATAGTACTACTTCAACTACTAATGAATATAGAAAATTAATAAAAAAATTAATAATCATAAAAAAATCAAAATAAAAAATCATGATCCCAAATATTTTATTATTACTAAACTATCTATCTATAAAATTTTTATCTACTTCTTTATCATCTGTCCCGTAGTCTGACGACCGGGGGGCACCCCAAAGACTCGCAACCATTCCCTCCATTCTTCCTCGTTCTCCCTTTTCCAGGGTTTTGTTGAGTTCTAGGCCTGCCATTCACTGATTTATCCCCCCCAGCACTACAACTCCCCAAAATAATGTAGATGGTTTTTAAAAAAAGAAAAATTTGGGAAAAGAATACTAAAAATCCCAAAGCAGGCCTGATTTTTGTGTGTTAAATTTCTATGCCCTTTAAAAAGCATGAGTCAACGTTGATTTAACAGTGACTTCATTCTAACCAAATGCCATCTGAACAAAAATTAATCTTGTATTACCTCATACCACATTTATGACCAAAATGGTCCTGATAGTCCAGATACTTTAAAAATCACCCCAAAAGGATCAGCGGAATCCTGTTTAATTTATCAAAAAAAAATTTAATTCCATAAAAGCTTTCCTCTTCAAAAATGCTGTCAATGCCAAAAATCTGAAGATTCTTCCACTGAAAGGTCACCCCATTATCACATATTAACCCTTTAATTTTTCAAGCTTTTTTTTCCAGATTACCTGTACTTATCTTAGTCGACTGTTAGTGAAAAACCCTGGTGTTTATTTGTATCGGGGGCGATGTTTTTTTGTGTACATGCTAAGACAAGTCACCCCTTTCTTCCAGTTTGGGGAGAAAAAAATAGGGAACTTTTTTTGCCACAGGGGAACAACCCCTCACCCCCTACACATACACACTTACCATGGGACTTTTTTCTTTCAACGGCCCTGACCCCAACCACTTTAATTAATTGTTGGTTTTTAAAAAATGCTACCTTTTCCCACTTCACCCTTTCATGCATAAGTTCCCTATTTGGGGAAAAAAAGTAATATATCGGGCAAACAATTTTTCTTTTAATAGAGGAAAGTAAAGAATTTGAATTTGATTTGAATGGGGAATTTTTTTTTTTGGGGGGGAGGGGATTAGCGAAATAACCATTGGCAGTTTTGACTACCCCCTGGCTTTCAGTGTGGCAAATGTTTCTTGTGTCACTTTTTTTTCAGGAAAAAAAGGGGGGAGACAGGGGGGGGGGGGGGGAACCCCAGGAACCCCCTGGCTGGTGCATTTTAAACAAATTTTTTTCCCCTCATCTTTTGTGCATCCCCCTCCTGCTGTCCCTGTGCCGCTATCCACTTCCCCCGCCCCAGCTTCCCAGATTTCCTTTTGGCATTCTCAGAGTCGAAAGTCCCCCAGGGAGCCCATCAATATCGGGCTGCCAAGTGACCACCTCCAAGGGGGGCCCTGCCAATGCTGCTGGGTCCTTTGGTGGGGTTTAGGGTGCCTGTTTGAGCTAACATATGCAGGATACCACCTCAAGGCCCTTTCAACAGAGTTTAGCTCGCATGGAGCCCGACTGATCACCCCCCCCAAGGGCGACCATACAACGTCCCCCCATCAAAAACCCCCCCCCCCCCCCCCCCCCCCGAACCCCCAACCCCAAAAGCTTTGACACAAACCACCACAGGCAGGGAAAGCCAAATCAGGGGCACCCGAAACCCGAGCCCGAGGCCACCCAATCAAGGGAATGTTTACTATTGCATAGATAGAGATAATGAAATGATATAACAATGCTTCCATTATGTAATATGCTTTTAGACTACTTGACAGGGTTGTCTCACGCCTTACTATCTAATATATCCCCACAAACCGGTGGGAGATACAAACACTTGCGTGCGTCAGGGAATTTGAGCAAAAACCCCAAAATCGCATCCTTAAAAATGGGTGAAGCTCGACTTGTGGTCCCAGTCTTTCCCTGAGCCCCAGCACACTGATCTGGATATACCTGGCAAATCAAAAAAATCCCAATGATTTTATGATTTTAGCCCCCGACCTTCCATCCAAACCCAAGGCTCTAAAAACCCCTGCTGGGTTTTGGTTGGTGCATTTTCCCAGGTCCCTTTTCAAGGGGTTTTGGGAAAAGGGAAAAAAAAAGGTGGGGAGGGGGGGTTGGGGGGAAGTTGGGGGGGGAAGGGGGGGTGTTTAAAATTTTTCCCTAATAGAGCTCCGATTTTTCATATAAAAACCCCTTTTTTTTTTTTTGCCCCAAAATGAAAGGACCGCATTTCGACTTGGAAGTCTCTGAGCATGCTGGTGTTCCCCCCCCCACGCTGGCAGGTTAAACGGGATTTTTAACGGCCAAAAAATTCTTCTTTTTCTTCCTCAAACGCTCAGACATCAAAAATTTTGTCTGTTTTTATGAAAAAAAAATGTCATGCTACCCTTTAAAAACTTCCAGCTAAGAAAAAAAAAAGTAAAAAGGGAATTTTATACGCTAATCTTGCAGAGACAAATCAAAGCACTTGCACTCAACTCTTCTTTCACCCAGTCATACAACCAGTAACAATTAAAAAGTTCCCAAGTCCAAATGTGACAAACCCCACGCACACCACACGCACGCAACACGCCGCAACACACGCACACACACACACACCACACACAGGTCACACACCCCGGGGGAGGCAATAGAACTTGCTGTTGAAGGGAGGGGAAAAACTATGAAGAAGCGGAAGAAAAATCTTAGGTTTGAAATAAATTGACCTAGCGGATTTTAAAAATGCATAATGGCTTTTTGGGGGAGAAAGAAAAGGGGGGGTCTTGAAGACAAAAGGACCAGAAATAGAGAAAGGCGTGGCCAACGGTGGATTGTTGAATCTAGGTTTCCTAAGGACAAGGATCTCGCAGAGGGAGAGGAGAAAGGATGTACAATGAAA
Source organism: Rapana venosa (assembly GCA_028751875.1). Classification (NCBI taxonomy): domain Eukaryota; kingdom Metazoa; phylum Mollusca; class Gastropoda; order Neogastropoda; family Muricidae; genus Rapana; species Rapana venosa. The sequence continues at coordinate 34,635,705 of CM054163.1, forward strand.
ACATTCACAAGGGAGGCGGGGGCTGTTTTGTGGAAAATTTTTAACAGAGGGGACGCTTATAGTTTTACTCTTGTGACACAGGCAGCCATGGAGAGATTGCAAGGGGGGTAAAAAGCTCAACCTTTTCTTTCTGAGGATATCGAGCGCCCAAAATCAACACAACTGGAGAGGTATACATGAAACTTTTCACCAAAACAAAGTTAGTCTGCAGCAGAATTTCCAGGAAAGCTGGGCACAACATCAACGGCACCCAGCGAAACAGACCAAAGAATTTAAAATACCTTGGCAGCCTCTTCACTGAAGATAGAAAATTGGACAGAGAGATAGAAACAAGATGCCAGAAAGCAAACGCAGTCTTTTACCAAACTCGCCCCCTTCTATAACATTCCAGCATCCCAATGAGCACCAAGGCAAAACTCATCAACGCCATCTCGTTTTAACACTCATATACCAGTGTCAGACATGGGCCCTAACAAAAGCCTTAGAGAGAAAATTGGTCACTTGTGAAATGCGCTGCCTGAGAAAAGCTGTCAACAAGACCAGAAACCGAAAAACATCAAGAATGAGGTGATCAGAGACATGGTCGGACTAACACCAATTCCCCCACATAACGAACAACAAAGGATCAGGTGGTTTGGTCACCTCACTAAAAATGCCGCCCAACCAACCAGCCCACGGGCATACACCACCAAATACAATGGCTGGAAAGCCATAGGTAGACCAAGGAGACGATGGAGCGACTCGTGGCTGACACCCTACGAGCCCATGACCTGTCACTACATCAAGCCTCCCGCCTTGCTGCAGACAGACGTCTGTGTCTCCCGCGATGCCGAAGGGCACCAGCGGCAGATGAAAGAAGAAAGAAAGAAGAAGAGTCGAGCTGCAGAGTTTTGTATACCTTGAAGTGATTGGATTGATGGTGCTGGCAAACCAGCCAACAGAGTTTTGCAATAGTTCAGACCTGAAAGAATGTGAGGCGTAATAAGTTTGGATGTTGCATTTGTGGACAGGTACTTTTGATATGCACTCATCTCATCGCTCCCCATAACCCCCCCGGGGTCGTAGGGCACTGAAATTGACGAACATTGCACCAGCTGGCTCCATTTGCGGCGGTTGTGTGCCAGTGCCTGGTTATGGAGAAGCTCTTCCCGTCCATTCAGTGATGTTGTCTGCCCATTTCTTCCTCTGTCTGCCTCGCCTTCTCTTCCCCTGCACTGTTCCCTGCAGTATGGTTTTGGACAGCCCATCTGATCTAGTCACATGTCCGTACCATATGAGCTTCTTTTTCTTGACTGTGGTCAGCAGGTTTTCGTAGTGCTTTACTTGTTGGATAATAGTTTGTAGGACTTCGTTTTGGTAGTGTGGGCCATGTAAAAAAATGCCAAGGATCTTCTGAGGCATCTCATCTCTAGAGCCTGGATCCTCCTTTGTAGATCTGCATTCAATGTCCATGATCGCAGCATACAGAAATGTAAGATGACTAGTGCATGCAGTAGCTTGACCTTGTCCCGAGAGAAATGTGTTTTTTGGGCTTTCCAGATAGTCCCTTTAGCTTTGCCATTGCTGCTATTGTGTGTGCAGCTCTTGCGAGGATTTCGGTTTTTGAACCTTCTTCACTAATAATAGCTCCAAGGTACTTGAAGTGATCTACAACCTCAAGTTTTTTTTTCCACTGACTTTGATCTTGGTAGTGATTGGCTGGGCACTGTTGTCATGAGTTTTGTTTTCTCAGCACTGATCTCCATGCCCCCCCCCCCCCCCCCCCCCCCCCCCCCCCCCCCCGTGGGACTCCCGGGGTATGCTTGCAAAGCAAGCATCGCAAGAATACGATCTCTGCCCTCCAACCAGGCATGTCGTAAAAGGCGACTAAGGTGGAACCCTTCCCCCAGGTAGGGGGTTAGACACAGGGCTAACAACCTTGTTCTGTAAAAAAATAATTGTTACGGAAACAGCAACAAAAGAAATGAACAATACTGGGTGTGACGGGCTTCCAGAGCCATCGGAAGATGCTCGTATGAATGTCAGTGGTGAAAGCCGAAAGGAAGCCACTGACAGGAAGATGGAAAACTTAAGCGCCAAAAATAAGACCAAGATAGGATTCTGGAATGTGAGAACCATGTTCGAAACAGGAAAACTAGCGCAAGTTACAGCAGAGATGAGACGCTACAATTTGCATATTCTCGGAATCAGTGAAAGCCGATGGACAGGATCAGGCAAATACAGAGCCAGCACAGGAGAGACAGTGCTGTACAGTGGTAGAGATGACGGCCAACACCATGAGGGAGTAGCAATCATCATGAAGAAAGGAATGGAGAAGTGCCTGATGGAATGGAAACCTATCAACAGCAGGATGATGAGGATAAGAATGAAAGGTAAGCATGCTAATACCACAATCATTCAGTGCTATGCACCAACCAACGACAGTGGAGAAGAAAGCAAAGATACATTTTATGAACAATTACAGGCTGAAATGGAAAACACACCAAACCATGACATGAGGATAGTGATGGGTGACCTAAATGCAAAAGTCGGAAAAGACAACACAAATCAAGAAAGAGCCATGGGAAAAGAAGGATGTGGCAGCATAAATGACAACGGAGAAAGATTGGTGGAATTCTGCATGACAAACAACCTGGCCATTGGAGGGACATTATTTGCACACCCTGAGATCCACAAGCTTACCTGGTGCTCCCCCAATGGAAGAGACAAAAACCAGATCGACCACTGATGATCAATGGGACATGGAGGAGATCGCTCCTAGATGTAAAAGTAAGGAGAGGAGCCGATGTTGGCAGTGATCACCACCTTGTTACTGCAACCCTAAAAGTGAAGCTGAGAAAAAATGGATCTGGGAAACCAAGACAACAACATTTTGATGTGGAAAAACTGTGCAACACCAAAGTAAAGAGTGCTTTCACCTCCACTCAAAAACAAGTTCCAAGCACTGGTGGAACTGAAACTACACACCTCCTGACACGACTAATATAAACACCATGTGGAAACATGTCAGGACAGCCTACACAACAAGCCAGCGAAACGTGCTTAGACAGAGACAGAGGAAGAGAAAAAGGTGGATTACAGCAGACACCTGGCAAGCCATTGAGAACAGGAGAGAACTGAAGAAGAAAATCTTAGAGACAAAGTCAGAACGGATAAGAGAGAGGTACAAACAACAGTACAGAGAAGCAAACCAAACTGTGAAGAGAATGACAAGAACAGACAAGCGTACCTACATGGATGATATTGCAAGACAAGCAGAGGAGGCCGCCGCAAAGGGAGAACAAGGACAGGTGTATAAGATCACTAAGACTATCAGTGGCAAGTACCGGAGCAACACCGAAACACCAATCCTAGATAAACAAGGCCAAATAATTACCACAGAAGCAGAACAAGATGCAAGATGGGCAGAACATTTCAGCGAAGTTCTCAACAGACCACCACCAACTGAAGAGGCAGATGTACAAGATCCTGATGCTGATCTCAATGTGAACAGCTCACCACCAAAGAAGAGAGATTATAGCAGCAATCAGCTCTCTCAAGAATGGAAAAGCCCCTGGCCAGGACAACCTCAACGCAGAACTTTTTCAAGGCAGATCCAGAATTTTGCATCTAAAAGTTCTACAGCCACTCTTTACAGCTATATGGGAGGAGAAACAGCTACCAGCAGATTGGACAGAAGGAGTCATCGTGAAGATCCCAAAGAAAGGAGCCCTGAACAATTGTAACAACTGGAGAGGAATCATCTGCTATCTGTTCCCAGCAAGATTCTGACAAAGATCATCATCGACGGATCTCAGAGGCAGTGGACCAACAACTCAGAAAGGAACAGGCAGGTTTTAGACCAGGAAGAAGATGCATAGACCAGATCTTCACCCTGCGCAACATCATCGAACAGTGCACGGAATGGCAGAGACAGCTGTATATCAACTTCGTAGATTTTGAAAAAGCCTTTGACAGCATTCATCGAGAAAGTGTGTGGCGCATACTCCGAGCATATGGAATTACACAGGAGATTATCCAAGTCATTAAGAACTTCTACAACAACTTCACGTGCAGAGTAGAAAACAGCAAAACCAGTTTCAGTGTACAAACCGGCGTCAGACAAGGCTGGCCCATGTCAGCACTGCTCTTCAACCTGACAATTGATTGGGTGATGAGCCAAACAACAGCTGACAAGTCACGGGGCATCAGATGGACCCCTTCTCAATGCTTGAAGACCTAGATTTTGCTGACGATCTGGCACTGCTCTCACATACCCACCATCACATTCAAGAGAAGACATCCCGTCTCAGCACTTTCGCACAGCAAGTAGGCCTGAAAATCAGTCAGAAGAAGACAGAGGTGATGACACTGAACGTTCAAAACCCCTCACCGGTCACAGTGAATGGAGAAGTTTTACCAACAACTGAAGAGTTCACGTACCTCGGGAGCACTGTTAGGCATGACGGTGGAGCAGGCAGCAACATCAAGAACCGGATTAGCAAAGCAAGAAATGCTTATAGAAATCTGAACAATGTGTGAAAATCGTCCCAGTACAGCACCAGAACCAAACTAAGACTATACCAGAGCTGTGTACTTTCCCACCCTTTTGTACGGCTCGGAGTGCTGGAGGATGACTGAGAGTGACCTCGACAAACTATCCACATTCCACAGGAAGAATCTCAGGTGAATCTTGCGCATCTTCTGACCTGAGACCATCTCCAACCAAGAACTTTTTGCCCGTTGCAACCAAGAAAGCATGGACAACATCATCATGCATAGGCGATGGGGATGGATAGGGCATATCTGCCGTCGGGAACAGGGAAACATGCGCCGAACAGCCCTCCACTGGACACCAGAGGGAAAACGCAAACGAGGACGACCCAAGAACACTTGGCGTCGGACTGTTGAAGCAGAGCTGAAGACCTTCCAACAAACCTGGGGAACCATTCAGAAGCTGGCCCAGGACAGACAGGAGTGGAGAACTTTTGTTGCTGCCCTACGTACCAATAAGGCACAAAGGCATTGATGATGATGATGATGATGATGATGATCTCCATGCCATATCTGGAGGATGTTTTGTTCAGGTGGTACACTATGTTGGCTAGTTCCTGTTCATTTCCTGAAAGTCCGTTAATGTCATCAGCAAACCTGAGGTTGGTGATTATCCGCCCTCCAATACTGACGGTACCAGTGTGATCTTCTAAGGCATCAGTCATTATGTGGTCAAGGAAGACATTAAACAACGTTGACGATAGGAGACACACTTGACGAACTCCCACTGAGGTACGTAACCACTCTCCAACTATGCCTTGGAAAAGCACTGCGCTGGTGGCTTTTGTGTATAGCTCTTTGATGGTCTGGATGATCTTTTGTCCCATGTTGTATTTCTTCATTGTGGCCCATAATGCGTCGTGCCATACACGGTCAAACGCCTTTTGAAGTCTATGAAGATGTGGTATAGTTTCTGTTGTGCTGGGCTGTATTTCTCGCACAGAACTCGCAGGTTGAATATTTGTTCTGTGGTACTTCTGTTTTGGTGGAAGCCTGCCTGTTCTTCAGCGATGATCTTTTCTGCCCGTGCTTTAGTCTGTTCAAGATGACTTTTAACATCACTTTACTGCATGGCTATAGAGGCTGATCGTTCGATAGTTTTGGCATTGCTGTAGATTTCCTTTCTTGGGGAGCATGATAGATGTGATGGGCCAAGGGGGGCACCCCACCTGGATCGGTTGCAAAATTTTTTGGAGGTGTCTGTCACTTTTGTTTTTTTTTCTATTTTTAAAATTTCTCATTTTCCCTTTTTAAATTTTTTATTGTGCCCCCCTTTCAGAGAAGGGAAAGGGTAAAACCTCGACGATTAAAGAAGAAGGGACGGGCGAGGGGTTTTAAGTTCTGAACAATTTTCCATTTTTAAGTTTTTTTCGACCAGAACCCAAACCAGTTATTCCCGGTTTTCTGACGTTGGGAAACGGGGAAGTTTAAAACCCCTTTTCCCCTCTAGCTTTCCCCCTTACTTCCCGCAAGCAACCCCTTTTAACCCCTTTTTAAAAAAAGGGGGAAAAAAATGCCCCTTTCCCAAAGGGACCAAAACAGAGCCGGGGGGGGGCGAACCCCGAAATCTGGACACGGGGACCGCCAAACCCACCGACCGGGGCCTGTCCTTGTTTTGTTTTTTTGGGGGAAGTTCCGTTTTTTTAGTGGGGTTTTTTTTTTTTGTTTTGGGGGTTAAAAGGTTTTGAAAAAAAGGTTCGGGGAAAGGAGAAAAAAGGGGGTGGGGTGAAAATTTTTGACGTTTTTTGGGCATTTTTGCACCCCCCAAAAAAAAAGTTTGGTGGGTCGGGTTTTTTGGTGTGGGGGAAAAAATTTTTTTTCCCCCGGGGATTTTGGGTTTTTTGCTTTTTTTGGGGCCTGTTTATTTTTTTTTGGGTTGTTGGGGTGGCGGTGGGGGTTTTTTTTGGGGAAAGTGTGGGAAAATTTTTTAAAAAAGAGATTAAAAAGGGCTCTTGGTTTTTTGGTTTGAAGTCAAACAGCGGATCTGAAGTCAGTATATCCTTCTGCACGAAAACCCAAGTTTCCCCGAGAATCAATGTGATACGGGAACCGAAGTGCTTGACAAAAAGGGAAGGGGTCTAAGGGAAAAAACTGCAGCCTCCCCCTGGTTAGCAACTTCCCTTGGATAAATGTGGTAGCAAGGGGGGGGGGGTGGGGTACAAAACAGGGGACAGGGGACAGTTTGCAGGGGGACACATGGTCTTTCCCGAAAAGACAAAAAGGTTTGAGGATTTATTTGGGCAGTTCCTGTTCTTTTTCGTTTTAAAAAGCTATAAAATTTATACTGCTCATTTTTTCTGGGTCAAATTTCATCAGAGGAGTCTAATGTTCTTATAGTCGGTCAGGGTGTTTTCTGTGTGGTGGGTGTATGGGTTTGTGATGGTGTGTGTGAGTGTGCCTTTCATTTTTTTTTTTTTCTTTATTTCAAGGAAAACATTGGCCTCTTTTCCCAAAAGTGGAACGGGTTTTAATGTGTGCATAAATGTTCGGGTGGTTCCCACCCGTGACCTGGGTATAATCTCATCCCAAGATTTTGGGGGAGAGGGCACTGATGTTGACCCAGAGAAAAAACCCTCTTTGAAGCAATTAAAAACCCGGTCAGCAGGCACGGAGCACGCGCGCATTCCCGTGTGTGTGTGTGCGCTTGTTGTGGTTGGAGAAAAGGAGAAGAGAAAGAGGAGAGAGAGACAAAACAGAGACAACAGAAAAAACAAGAAACAGACAGAGAAAATGAAAAATTCTTTTATTTCCAGAATAATAAACAAGCACTATTTGTTTTTTTTTACATCCATCGTTGCCAGTAGAAGGCGTAAAATACCCAATCCCCAAAAAACTACACATTAAAAACAAAGCAAACAACAGCAGAACTTTTTTTTAAACCCCAAAAAAACAAAAAGGAAAAAAAACCAAAATTTGTAAAGTAAAAAAAAGAACGTACCACATTACAAGTGGGTTTCACATAGTTTTTACACCAACAATAAATTTTGAAATAAGACTTTAATTAGAATCAAGACAGTCAACAAACCCAAAAAAATTGAAAATAAAAATTTTAAAAAGCGCCCTTCTCAGAGAGAGAAAATATTTTTTGATGAAAAAAACTTTTTTTTTCAAGGTAAAAGAATGCAAACCAACTTTTTTTCATCCCCCCTTCCCCTGGTTGGGGACTACAAAAAAACGAGAAAGGAGAAAGAGAGAGGAGAAAAGAGAAGAGAGAGGGGAAAAGAGAGAGAGAGAGAAGAGAGAGAAAAAGAGAGGAGAGAGCTTTTAGGGTTTTAAAACAATTTATTTATTGCCCAACTTGATTTTGTTAAGAAGGGTAACACAATATTATTTTCAAAGTTGCCCTAAAAGGGAAAATAAACTTTTTGAACAGAAAAGATGGGCCCCCATTCCTAAAAAATTAAAAAAAAAAACCTAATCGTATTGCATTCACCTTTTAAAAAATAAAAAACCCACACACCACAAAAACCCCAAAACCGCAGCGACACACAAAACCACACGCGCGCCCAACAACACAAAAACAAAACACACACACACACACCACACCACACAACTTGGTTCGGATTCGACCATCCTTTCAAATTTCATGCCACAACTATATAAACTCCTAAAACTCTGACCTAAACTCCTTTCATCTTAAAAAGTTATAAATAATTCGGGCATTTTAAAATACGTTTGGGTACTGATTTGGTTTTTGCTTATATTTGTGCTTTCAATACATTTTGCTACAGATTTGATATGCCCTTATAAATGACGGGTTGAAACAATATCAGGATTTTGCGTTTTTTTTAAAATTAAGAAATCTTTTTATTACGTATAGCCTAAACCCGTAGCTTTCCCTTAAATAAAAAGTGGGGTCTATCATCAACACTGGACCCCCACAGTGGACAAAGGAATAGTGTGGATTCCGGCTGGAACCATCTCTTGTTTCCATTAAACCCCAGGTTCTTAGTCTAAACATTGCGTAAAAAGTCTTACCATTTACTGTAATTATTTTTAGATTTTTTATTTTTGGAAAACATTTAAATAAAAGAAAAAAACCGCTAATTGCTTTATTCTTTCCCTGTCGAGTGTCAGTTTTGTTTGAAAGAACAATGTTGTCTTGAGGTTAGAAAGAAATGGGGCTCTTACTACTTCCTGAGACATCCATCTATCCCAAAAACCGTTCTGACAAAAAATATTTTTTATTTGTAAAACCCGTTTCTTTACCCAAGTCCACGTATAATCATCATTCATGCTGTCACACAAACGTTTGTGGAAGTTTCCACATTTTAACTAAAAACACTTTTACATAATATTGAGGATATCTTCCTTCTCCCCTACAGACGTATTGGGTCAATGGATTGGCACTTTAAAAACCGTTTTTTGGGAAAAATAGGACTTTCTCCTTTTTGGGTTTCATATAATCCCCCTGTTTTCCAAAACGTATGTTAAAAAGTTTTTTTTGGTTTTCAAATATTTTTCCCCAAAAGAAACAAACAATCAAATTTAGTTTTTTTTAATGCTTTAAGTATTTTTTAAACACACCTTTTTCCTTCCCACAAGATCCTGCCCCAAAATTAATTTGGGTTTTTTGAAAACACATCCCTTTTATATGTATAAATATTAACATTTTAAATTCAACGTTACCCCAAAACCATTTTTTTATGACTGATCAAAAATGATTTGCTTCCCCCCTTTTGTTGTTGGATTTTAAGGCTAACTGTTTTGTGGATTTGAAACTTTGAAAAGGTTTTCTACCCAAACTGATTTCTTTTCTCCTAGAAAGTGTGTGGCATGACAAGTTCAAGCTGAAATTTGTCACAAGCTATATGCCTTTTTCTTAACTAGGCCCCTCTTTATGTTTTGGTCCCCAAATTCCCTTTATTTTTCACCTTTTTTGTCCCCCAATAAGGCAAAAGTAGGTATATAATAAAAAAAGCAAATCCTAAAAGGATTTGACAATATTCATTATGTCAGTGCGAAAAAAGGAAATGTACCCCTGATTTTTACCAATGGTTAGTGCAATAGTCTTCAAGGGAAAATCACACAAAGTCCCCCCTAGCACCTGTTGTTTTAGGGTTTCAAGGGACAGAAGTTTTTTTTAAATATTTTTTTTTTTTGAAAAAAGTCATATTAAACAACAAGGGTCTTATACAGCGTTAATCGCAGATACCAATCTTTTAAGTGTCAGAAGGTATTATTGTAATGATTCCCCCAAAGTACCAGTGTCCGCAAGATGTGACAAATTCGAAAAACACAAAAAGTCTGTAACCCTACAAAAAGTTAATGTTTTTAGTCTCTAAGGGATCGTAGGGTGGGACAAGGTCCATCACATCACAAAAAGCACCCAAAATTTGGATGGTGGGGGTACCCTTTTCTGTCAACTGTGGGGAAATTGGGAGACCCAAACCTATTTATTTTCTTTTTTGCTATTTTCTTTTTCGGTAATCTGTTCGTTTGCCCTTGCATTCAAAGGGAAAATTGGTGTAATGAGAAAACTTTTAAAAGGGAACTTTTTTCCGGGGTTATGCCCCGGACCGGCCGGGAGGTCAAATTTCTCTACAGTTGGTGTGTACCAAGGGGCAGGAATGTGCCCGAGCGCGTTATTTCGGCTCATCTTTCCCCAATGCAGCATTCCTTCCTTTTCCATCGTAACATTTAAAAAACAGACCCATTTAAAAAATATCGTTAAAAATGTTTTACTTCCAAGAAAAACATTCCTAATCGTCACGCTAAAAGATAATCGTTGCTACTAAAGAAAACGCCATTTTTTCGCCATACTGCTACCATTTAAAATCGTTTGGTTGTGGGTGTTATTTCTTTCCATCCCCCTCACTTTAGAAGTTTTTGGGGCTAAATTTTACTGGCACCCTCTGAAACCTCCGGGGATCGCCCCACCAAATTTTCCCAAAACAGGGGTTAAACCACGAGATCTGTGTGTGATGGAAAAGTACTCCGGGACAGCACCCTGTCGCTGCGGTCGATTGGAACTAGTGGGGCCGCGTTACGTCGGGGCCCGTAGCAGAAAGAGAACATTTGGGGTTAGAAAACATCCCACTTTACTCCCCCTTGGGGATTCGAAGAGTCAGAAATCATCTCCAGCAGCACGCTTACGCAAAAAAATGAATTAAACAGCTCTAAGGGCCTATTTTTTTCCCTCTACCTGCTTTTTTGTATACATTCAAAAGAAATTTTATTTTCAGAATCAAAGGCCTTCTAAGTTTTTCAAAAGGAACAAAATTTTTTTTTGGGGAAACAAATGTTTTGACAAAAGTAAAGTAAAAATTTTTGAAACAGCGCGTACTTTCCCCAAACCTGCTTGCTTTCCATTAATTTTTCTTGCTTCGCCCTTTTGTTTTTTTTTTTATTCGAATGTAGTATAGAGTTTGCTTAATACACTAGTGGAGCATTCCCTTAGCTGTTAGATTTTCTAGTCTCCTTTTTTTAAATTGGTATTTATTAAGATTTTTGGGCCCTTTTTAAAGGGAAAAGGGAACCCCCCTTTTAAAAGGGGTTTTTAAAAAATTGAAAAAGGAAAGTAATTAAGTTGTGTTTTTCACTTTAGCATTTTTCCCCAAAATTTGCAACCCCTTTTTGTTGTTTTAATTCATTTTCTGATATAAAATTGTTTAATAATGGTTCAAACACTCATTTTCCTCTTGTAATGCTCTCTTGTGCTCCTGTATTACACAATTCATTAAAAACCTTAAAGAAATGGTCATGCCATTGTTCAATAGCCATATCATTATGTACCAGAGACCTACGGTTAACTGATCTTACAACAAACCAAAACGTTTTGAAGTCATTAAAGGAATCTCCCCAGTTCCAAACTGACCAACTGTTCCGGCCCATTGGTTGTAAGAGTCAGGACCTACTTTGGCGTTAAAATCCCCTTGGATGATGATGATGTCCTTCTTGGGTATTTTCTTAATGGTCACTTCAAGATCTTCATAAAATTCTTCTACTTCTTCATCTGTATGGTCAGATGATGGTGCATAGATTTTTTATGATGGTGATGTTCTTGGGCTTGGCCGACACCCGGATGCTGTTTAATCCTGCTGGAAGCCGGTGTACAGCTGATAATGCACCCACTACTTCCTTTCTGACAATAAATGCCACTCCATTGGACCAACGACGGGGACTACGTCTGCTGGAGTTTGCCTGCACCCACAGACTTACCATTGCCAATACCCTCTATCCCCACAAGCAGTCAAGGACAACCTGGCATGCGCCAAACGGCAAGATCCATAACCAAATAGATTCTATCTTAACACCACGGCGCTTAAAATCCAGCATCAACAGAGCCAGAACAAGAACCTACCCTGGAGCTGACATAGGCAGCGACCACGACCTTGTGCTGCTGGTATTCAAAATGAAGCTGAAGAAAAACAAACAGCCTTCAAACCCACGTATCAAATTTGACGTGGACAAACTGAAAGATCCAGATGTCGAGGAGATCTTCCAAGCTAAGCTTGGCGGACGTTTTGGGGGCATTAACCCTCCTGGACAATGACATCAATGACCTCACCAACAACTTCAATGAGGCAGTCCGAGAAACAGCAGATGAGGAAAACTCGGTCGTCAGAGAATAAACACCAGCCATGGACTACCAATGACATCTTGGACCTCTGCGATACAAGAAGAGCACTGAAACCAACCAGGCTCTCCACCCTAAAGAATACCGGGAGCCAACAATCTCGTGAAGAAGTCAATGTTAAAGGCCAGAGAGAAGTGGATCAGGGGATCAATGTGATGAGATCGAAAAAAACATGAAAGTGGTAAACATAAAAAGGCATACGACACCCTGAAGAAACTCACAAAACCACTTCAAAACCAAATCATCAGTCATTGAATACAGCCCCGGAAAAACCTCCTCACAAAAGCTCAGCTGCATTGAACAGTGGTGAATATTGTCAAGACTGTACAACTACCCAATACAACCTGACAAGAGCATAATAGAAGAGAAAACAGAAAACATCAAAAACACCCTCGCCATTACCTATACTGAGGGAAGAAGTGGAAAAAGCCATCCCCCAGCTTACCAGTAGGAAAGTCCCCAGGAGCAGACAATATACCAGCAGAGCTGCTCAAGCATGGTGGCAAAAACAGTCATCACATATGTTACAGCTATCTGTCAGAAGATTGGGAGACAAAACAGTGGCCAACAGACTGGGCACAATCACTCATCATACCCCTGCCCAAGAAGGGGAATTTCGCCAATGCCAAAACTATAGAACAATCAGCTCATCAGCCACGCCAGCAAGATCATGCTCAAAGTTAAATTTTTAATCGACTCAAGAAGGAGGCAAAGAACAACCCCTTTCAGAGGAACAAGCTGGGGTTTAGGCAGGCAGGGGCACAATCGAACAGATTTTTAACTGCCCCATCATGATGGAAAAACACTTCAACATCAGAGAGACTTTCCACAACTTCATCGACTTCAAAAGGCTTTTGACAGAGTATGGCACGAAAGGGCCCGTGGCAGGTCCTCAGAATGTTTGGCTTGAAGAAGGACTAGTGCAACCATTCAAGCACTATACAAAACGCAAGCGTGCAGTCCTTCTGAACAATCAGGTCGGGGACTACTTCAAAACCACATTGGGGGCCGACAAGGATGCCTGTTTATCTCCAGTCCTGTTCAATCTGTTCTTGGAAAACATCATGAGAGAGACCCTCCATGACTTCCACCCTACCATCTCCATTGGCGGCAGACCCCCCCAACAACTTACGGTTTGCCGATGACATTGACCTCCATGTGGGAAGTAACACAGAGCTGCAAGATCTTTCGACCAGACTTGAGAACAAAATGGGGCATATGGGATGGAGGTGAGCTCGGAGAAAAGTAAAGTACTTGTGAACAGCACGAGCAATGCCACCGCAAAATTTACATGAACGGCCAACAACTGGAGGAGGTAACGCTTTTAAATACCTCGGCGCTACACTCACAAAGGACGCGATCGACGACAGAAATCAAAGTCAGAATAGCCAGGCAACATCTTCCATGACAAAACTCACCACCCATATGGAAAAGTAAAGAGATCAGTTTCCCAATCAAACTAAAGCTTTTACAAAGCCCTAATTCAGTCGATCCTGCTGTACGAAGTGAAACCTGGACATTGACTGCTGAAACAGCAAAGCGAATCCAGTCACTCGAAAAAAAATGCCAAGAAAACACTGGGAATATCCTGGAGAGAACGAAAGACCAACGAATTTTCCCAAAAGTCAAAAAACACGGCTGGCAGTCCACAGGAACCCCTTCTCACCAATCGTCAATAAGAAAAGCTGACATGGTTCGGGCCCCGTCACCCGCCACAACACTCTGCCCAAAACAGTACTGCAGGGAACACTCGAAGGTGGCAGAAGGAGGGGAAGACAAAACAAGTCATGGATGGACAACACAAGAATGGACCAGGATGAATGACTCGGCACTACTGCGCAGAGCCGAGGACCGAGATGGATGGAGGAGGCTTACCACGGCATCGTCTTTCATGTCTCCCCCACGACCGCCAAGGTCACGGGTCTGATGATGATGATGATGAAAGGAATCTCTAAGCTTCTATAATCTCATAATCAAATTCTCTTTCTTTCGTTTTCCTTAGATTGATATATTCTTTTCTTGCATCAGTGTACATTTTTCTTTTTTTCTGTTTTATCCTCATTTAGTTTACAACGTTTGAATCTTTTTTAAATAATCTTGAAACTTCATGATTTTTCTGTTCACATTCACCATCAACCAATCATTACCTATTTTCTCCTTTGATTGACTGTTCTAACCATGCATGTAGCAGCTCCACATAACGCCTTAACAAAGTGATCTAAACTGACATTTATATCAGAGTCTAATAGATGTAACGCTGTCTGTATGGTTTCTTCGAATTCAGCACTATCAAGCTCTTGTTTCGATATTTCTGCAAACTCCTCTGACCAAATAAATTGTTTCTGCACTCTTTTGTTCTCTAGTTTCATTTCTAATATAATCACTATCTACTTTTCATGTTATTTTAACTGGGAGGTGCCATGAATCAATACAATCTCCAATACACAAATCAAAGTTTGATAATACATGACTAGGTACAAGAAAATAATCAATAACACTGCATCCATTAGGAGACATAAATGTATAATCTCCTTGATTATCTCCCTTACAACAACCATTCAAAATAATCATATCAAACATACAATATAAATCGATCGACAACCTGCCAAAAGTATTTATCATATCATCCTTGGAGAAACGCACATTCAGTTCATCATCTATACTATCATACTCAGCAACATCCAAGTAATTTGACATAACTTCAAGGTCAGCTTGTTCATGACCTGTTGTGGCATTTAAATCTCCTACAATCATAAAATGAAAATCGTCTTTTTGAAAATATTGTGATAATGTTTCCTCTAGTAATACAACACCATCTTTTTTTCCCCGTATAAACAGAACCGCCTTCTGGTACAATGTAACATGCTATAAGGATAATATCTTTATCTAAACTGAAAATACATTTATCTATTCTAATGGCAACAGTGTTGTCACATTTTATTTTGATTTCTTCTACATATTCTTCCAAAGACTTTCTCACTAACAAAAGCACTCCTCCAGAATTCCTTTCATGATGCGAAAGGGTGTGTTTTTACCAGGAACACAAAACTTTAGATAATCAAGAAAAACACCACTGTAGTCAAAATTACAATCAAGGAACGTCTCTGTGAGATACACAAAATCAAAATTATTTACCTAGGTAAAATATGAGACATCCTTTAATTTATTATACAAGTTTTCAACATCATAATTTAAACACGTCCATTCACTTAGATGGCCGGGCCTGTCCTAGCTCTTTCTCAAGCTGCTAGGCCCATGACTCCTGTGACTATATTATTGTCACTCGACACTTCCCCGCAAGCAGACGACTTGCGTGGCGAGTTACCCAGGAACACCCGCATCCCTGTCTGCTGGTAGGACAGAGGCCCCTCACTGTCAGAAGGACAGGCCACGTCACCCAGGGGAA
>CM054163.1:34651722-34676722 GCA_028751875.1 Rapana venosa
AGCCAAACCAAATCACGAGGCTGCGAATGGGGACGCTCCCCCAAAGGGGGTCGGCGGAAGTGGAGGACCCTTGAGCAGCGACTTGTCAGGTTGAAAACTCAGTACAACAATGGCGAAAGAGATGTTGACGCATACTGGCGGGCGGTCAGCCACTGCGTGATGCAGCCCTGTAAACTTTCAGATGATGGGACTTTTCATATCTTCCACTGGAAAACAACTCGGGAATCGTACTCAAAAGTTGCTTTTTATATCAATTATTTCATTTTGTTACTTTATTTGATTTTTGATAATGTGCTTATGTGCAAATGACAATTATTATTTCTTTCTATCATTTCTTGCTTTACTCATTGTGGAAGTCAATGGGAAGGACAAAACATTTGATTTAAAAGCGTTATATCGCTTAAAACTGCAAGACTTGCGTGATATTGTAGTTATATACTCCTTTATTTGTTTGTCTTTTTTTCATGCCTGTATTTTTGTATGTATGTATTGTCTGTCCATCCGTTTGCCTCTCTCTCTCTCTCTCTCACGTCATTTTCATTATAAACTTACGCTTGACCACTGGTCAGTTTAACCATTGCTTGACCACAAGTCATTCTGACCATTGCTTAACCACTGGTCACTCCGATCATTAGTTGACCTTTGGTCATCGTGTAACTTGAATTGAGGGAACATAGAGCTAGGGAACATAGGGCTAGGGAACATAGAGCTAGGGAACATAGAGCTAGGGAACATAGGGCTAAGGAACATAGACATGGTCCCGTCATTTTCTGCCTGTTCTGCTTTTTTTAACTGAGCACCCTTTGCAGTATTGTTTCTGTTTCCTTTTTGCTGCACCAGCCCTGCACCTGACTTTTTCGCTGGTGCTTTTTTACCAGAAGCTGGTGCAGCTGACCTAGCAACCTGAGCATAGGTAAGTTTTACCGGACTATCAGTCTGGGTCTCCCGGTCAACATAACGCTTCTTTTCTGGCTGGGAGTCACAACAGCAAGCATGTTGGTCTAGCTGGCCTGTGCGTTTCTCCAGCGACTGAATCTTCTCACACAGTGAGGCAACCAGTAATTGTAGATCTTTAATCTCACTCACTATGTCTCTGGGAGTATCAGTCGTTCCGTGCCCCAGTTCATCTTTTCCAGAGGTGGAGGCAGGCTGGAGCTTAGAGTCCTGTCCGTGGAAATTCCAGTGGTTGGTTGCGGTGTTCTGTCCTTCTTCAGTCGGGCATCTTTAGTGTCGTTGGCAGGCTTATGGTGTAAATAGCCGCCCAGGCTTCTGGATCTGGTCAGCCTTGTCATCATACTAGTGTGTGTGTGTGTGTGTGTGTGTGTGTGTGTGTGTGTGTGTGTGTGTGCGTTGCTGTGAGGTGTTCTGTAACAAAGAGAATGAAGGCACTGGCAGGTCTGCACGTTAAACTGACCCGGGAGATGGTAAAGACATCCATACAGCCATACATAAAAACAGTAAACATGTAAACATGAAATACACACACACACACACACACACACACACACACCCACACACACACACACACACACACTATCTAACAGCAGCACTCCCCCATCCACAGATCCAAAGCACCACACATCAGCAATACCTCAGCCAGTTAGGGACGCCTGAACTGGGAGAAGATCGTTTCGCTCACCTTTGACCTCTCTGAGGATTTCAGCTGCCTATTGTATCTTTGGCTTGAAATTTCAATGTCAGTCTATTATACTTTGTAACTGGCCTTCATGGGATCAAAACGATGAGAAAAATGGGAGAAAACGCTGGGAAGACAACAACAGAGAGTGGAATGGCCTTGAATGGATGAATTGCTACGAAAGCAGGGGACCGCGAGGAGTGCAGGAAGCTGGTTGCAAAATCTTCATTAGTGCCCCCATGGTCCAAGGGACTATGGGATAGGTTCATGGGGTGGATCAAGTATTTTGAATACTTGTAAAAACAAATTACAGCCCTAACATCTAACCCCCTAAAATACCTGGCATTGCAATTTTATTTTGAAGACCATTGCCTTCATTCTTTCTTGTTCTTTTCGTTTAGTGTGGTAGCATTGTGTAGTGTTTATTCACACCACTAACACATACAGTCCTCTCTGATTAAAGAGAAACTGCACCAATACCTGTCTACCTCTGAATTAATCTTGAAAAATGTTAAACATTGAGATTTCAAGCAGAAAATAGCCATCTCACCCTAAAATCCACAGAGAGGTCAAAGGTGAGCAACACAGATTTTTATTTCTCTCCCAGTGTTGTTGTTGTTGTGCGTTCCCCAGCTTAACTCACTGGGGGCCGCCCGGAATGTGCACACTGACTCACTCATCTCACCTGGGAAACACCGTGAGATTGAAATTGTTTGCTGAATGAGAAGTTTGCCTGTATGGCTGTTTGTAAGTACCTCGCCATATATATGCAGCCATACTCCGTATTCAGAGGATTTTCCCCTCCTTTAAAGGAGAGCGCAGGTTGTTACATTAAGAGCTTGTCATGGCTGAAGACAACTTCATCAACACAATTTTACAACATAACAACGGTTTTAGTGTAGGCCTTGGCAATAAGCTGACATCAGTAACTGACAGCTTTTGGCCTGGGCCATTAAGGCAGCCAACAGCAGCCAGTGTTCCAAGGGGCCACCCCTCCAAGAACTAAGGAGAGGAGGGGGGGGGGGCACCCTGCCTAACTTTGCTCAAATGAAGGCTAGACACCAGTTGGATGTTTAGTGAAGTCATTTTTTCATGGGTTTCTGTGTGGGAAATGAACCATAAACAAGCCTACTTTTATGTCCCATAATTTTTCCCCGAAAAAAGCACAAGAAAGTGTAATAATTATAATGATAATAATACAATAATAAATCATTATTTAGTGTATTTGTTTTTTTTCTTTTTGCGTTTTCTCAGTTTTTATTTTTTACTGCCAAATACATTTTCAAAAAGAATATACACTTTTTAAAACAAGAGATACAGTAGTGAAAATGTGCATGCTGCTTATTTGTGTTATAATCTCAAGTTCTACAGATGTTTTGGAGCTTCTATGAATAACTTCTAAAGTTACAGCATGAATTCGATATTCTGTATCCAGCCAGATTTGCAACAAAAATCCATGAACAAACAAAATTGAAAAGAAAAATTCACAGAAAATAAGAAAATTGCTCATTATGAAAATAACTCTAGAATTATAAAAATCATCTGTAAAAACTTATCTAAGAATAAAACATTACAATATATTCGATATTTGTTATTAGTTTTGCTCTTTTAAAGAGATTTGTTTGTTAACCATTTTGAATTAGTTTCCATAGCAACTGAAGATCATAACGCATAATCAACTTTGATTTTTTTCCTTCTGATATTCAAGTGGTGTGTGCTACATGTGAAACACCAAAACACATTCAAAGCCATCAATGATAATTATTCTATCATCAGTGTACCTACCCCATCCCTGTGATAACAAAGAGCTGCACTCCACCCCTATAGGGCTTGCGCCGTGTGGGAGGGGAGGGGAGAGGGGGAATAAGGATGGGAGGTGGGGGTGGGTGGGGTGGAGTGGAGGGACGGGTTGGGGGAGGGTTGGAGGTACCTTTCCTGGTCACACTGACACCAAGTGAAATCAACCATGACGTCTACATGACTTTGAGAGTCAGGAGGGGTTCAGTTTATGTGGTTGTAATTATGTTTTGCTGTTTTTGCAATAACAAAAAGAAATAAAAGATTAGCCCAAGCGGAGAGAGATTATCAAAGCAACAACAACAAACAAAAACAAAACAGCAAAATAACAGAAAAAAAAGTAAATTTCCCATGTGTTGTGTGCAGGTTAAAAAAAAAGAAACATGTTTGTGACAGATACAATCCTTTTTCTTTTTTATTTATTCTTTTATTTCGAGGATAATGGAATAAGCACTCATGTGCTTTTTTACATCCAATTCCCGTGTGTATGTTGTTGTGTAAATGTTGTCATCTGTTCCTACAGGCACAAAAAGGCCTAATTCTTCCGAAAAACGGAACCGGATTTAACGTGTGCGCAAGATGTTCTGCATGCGTTCGCACACGGGGCCTCGATTTATAGTCTCATCCGAAGGACTTTTAGGGGGAGAGTGGAGTATGCACTAATGTTAACTCCAGAGGAAAAATCCTCTTGAACGGGAATCGAACCCGGGTCAGCAGATCACGAGCCATCACTCTAACCACCAGGCTATCTCTCCCCTCCTGACAGACACTCCCGAAGGTTGTGTTGTGTGTGTGTGTGTGTGTGTGTGTGTTGTTGTGTGTGTGGTGTGGTGTGTTGTGTGTGTGTGTGTGTGTGTTGTGTGTGGTAAAGCGTGCAGTGTGTATTATTTTATTTATTTAAGTATTCATTTGTTCACTTTATTCTTGCATTTCGAGGACAATGTAATAAGCGGCCATGTGCTTTTGTGCATCCCCTGTGTATGCCGATTGTCAGCCATTCCCCCTGCTATACAAAAGCCTACTCTTCCGAAAAGCAAAACAGGTTTTAACCTGTACACAAGATGCTTTGCCTAGCTCCTACAGGAGACCTTTGTGTGTGTGTGCTGCGTACGTGTTTGAGTGGCGTGTGTGTGTGCGTGCGTGCGTGTGTGTGAGTGTAGGTGTGTTGTGTGCGTGGCGTGTGTGTTGGGGGAGCATGCATGTATGTGTGCGCCGTTGTGTGCGTGTGTGTGTGCGTGTGTGTGTATATGTGTATGAACTTCAAGTTCAGATAATAAGCCCGCGCCTTAATTTTCCTTCATGTATAAAAGAGGTAAAGGAGTCCATAACCTTAGGTTTGAGGGGAGCGAGGCGTCAGAGACCTTTACTTCTCTAGGGCCCGCATATTGAGGGGGCGCTCATCTCCTCTCCCTCGTGCTTTACCTTCCCTGACCCTAAAGAGGGCAGTACCATTTACAGCTGGGGGAACTGGGGGAACTGACTGAAGCCCAAGGCGCGTAAACGGTCACCCATTCCCCAAATGGTAACCCACCGCCGAAGCGCTTAACTTTCTGGTTAAGCGAGTGCTGTGACCACTGAACTGTCCCCTCCCTGAATGTTGTATACAAAGCAGAAAAAACAAACAAACAGACATGTACATAAAGAATCCCATATTAAGGCATTTTTCAGTAAGGTTACAGAAACACCAACACATCCAGCATTAAATTTCCCCCAATTCGAATGCGGGTACCTTTATGATGGGGGAAATAGGTCAAGTAGCAAACTATCACCACTGGTAAACCTCACAGCTCTAGTGCAGGAAGGAAAAAAGCAAACACTAAAAAAAAACCCTTTCCCAAAACAGCTGAATAAAATTCTTTTTTTCTTTCTTACTTTCTTTCTTTATATCACTTTCAATCAGGAGATTTCTCTGTGGGAAATTCGGGCTGCTCTTCCCAGGTAGAGCGCATCGCCACAAGAGCAGCGCCACCCATTTTTTGGGTCTGTATTTGTTTCTCTATCAGAGTGGTTCTTTCTAAGAAATTTGCCAAGGACAACTCTCTTGTTGCTGTGGGTTCTTTTACGTGCCCTGAATAATTGTGTGTAACACACGGGACCTCGATTTATCATCTCATCTAAAAGACTAACGCCCAGATCACCACTCATGTCTAATGGATGGGGGAAAAGTTTTGGGCCCCAAAAGGGGGTTTCGAACCACGGCAACACTTCCTCCCGGAGTTTTCGCTTTCTAGACAGGCGCCTTACCCCCCGCCCCCCCCCCCCCCCCCCCCTCCTCTCTCTCTCTCATTCTCTCTTCTCAATCTCCTCCTCTCTCCCTTCCTCCTCTCTCTCTCTCTCCAGGTGACTGGTTTTAAAAAAATGTACGCGAGTGCTTATTCCAGTATTACTCGAAATAAAGAATAAAAAATAAAAATCTCTCTCTCTACATGGGGACTGGATGAAAAAAAGCGGGCAGTGCTTATTCCATATACTCGAAATAAAAGAATTAATACATTTAAAAAAAATCTCCCTCTAAACTCAAACCCCACCATCCACTAGTCAACAGCATGACCCTCTTTGTTTGCTGCCATCCACTAGCAGAGTTGTTTGTGTTTTGTTGAAAGTATGTTACAGTCCCACGGAATTTCTCGAGTGTAATGTGCAGATGTAGGGTTTTCTGGTGGGGAAAATGAGTATTAGTGATTTTTCTTGGGCGAGTTTATGACTGGCTGAGGTATTGCTGAAGTGGGTGGGTTTTTATCTTATGATGTACTGCTATCCTTGATAGTGGTGGTGGGTTGTTTTTGGTGTTTTTTGGGTGATATTAAGTTTACATGTTTTTTTGTTTTATGTATGGCTCGTGACTCACCGGAATTTCTCTGTCTGCTAGATAATAAAGTTTTTACATTTCAATTTCAGTTCTCGGATTCGGAACGGGGGTCACAAGTCATCCTAAGGCCACCCCCCAAACTAGTACAAGTCCAAAGCAACTGTTTCCAGGGCCCGTGCAAGCAAGAGAGAGTGCACTGCAAGAGCTGGAGGTCTGAGTGAAGTAGCATAGCTTCAAAGTCAAATTAAAAAAACAACCAAAAAGTTTTTATTATCTCAGATACAGAGAAATTCTGGTGGGTCACGAGCCATAAAAAAAACAATAAACATGTAAACATAATATCACAACCCCCCAAAAAAACAACAACAAAACAACACCAAAACCACAACAAAACCCACACCCCTCCCTGAACAGCAGCACGAAATCCATCATAAGATACAAAGCACCCCCCACACATCAGCAATACCTCAGCCAGCTTATAAACTCACCCAAGTAAAATCACTAATACTCATGTACACATCAGTAAACCCATGCATCCCCCCCCCCACACACAACACTTTGGAAACATACCAAAGAATATCAACTTTTTAAAGTGTGGGGAGAGTAGGACTGAGAGAGAGAGTTTTTTTATTTAATCTTATAATTTGAGGATACTGGAATAAGCACTCGCATGCTTTTTTAATCCAGTCCCCGTGTGTATGCAGTTTTGTCATCCATTCCCACCAGCATACACCACCGGCATACAATGGCCTACTCTTCCGAAAAGCCGCCAAACAGGTTTTAACGTGTGTGCTTTTAACGTGTGCGTAAGATGTTCTGCACAGGTGGGCATAGGGTCCTGGTTTATAGTCTTGTCCAAAGGACTTTTGGGGAGAGTGGAGTCGGCACTGATGTTTACTCCAGAGGAAAATCATCTTGAACAGGAATCCAACCCCGGTCAGTAGATCAGGAATACATCACTCTAACCACCAGGCTATCCCCTCCCCTGGGGAGAGAGAGAGAGAGAGATAAGAGAGGAGAGAAAAGAGAGAGAGAGAGAGAGAGAGAGAGAGAGAGAGAGAGGAGAGAGAGGAGAGGGGAGAGAGAGATGTATGCAGTTTTGTCAATTTTTTTCAGGGTTTTCCCACCTACCCCCACACAATGACCTATTCTTCCAAAAGCAGTTACAGACAGACA
The DNA here is from genome assembly GCA_028751875.1 of Rapana venosa. NCBI lineage: Eukaryota > Metazoa > Mollusca > Gastropoda > Neogastropoda > Muricidae > Rapana > Rapana venosa. The sequence continues at coordinate 34,659,141 of CM054163.1, forward strand.
TGAGGAGAATTTAAGTCACAATTATAATTAATGAGAGGGAAGGTGCCCCTATACTGTGTGACAGCCACCTCACTGCCAAATGGAGCATTTCAGCACTAGCCTGGCCACCAGCCTTGGTGGTGTCTGCCCTGCTGTGCAGGCTGCAGCCCCCTGGCTGTGCTGAAGCCTTGTGCCGCTAGGTTACCACGTGTTCCTGGGTTAGGCTGCACACTGGTGTTAATTTGGGGGTCATGTAGTAGCTTGTATAGAGTGCGAGTAAAAAAAACTGATGGTGATTTTCACTTTTTTTTAAAGAATGAAAAATGCACTGTGCACTTTGCTTTTGGGAGATTGAGGACATAGAGCAATATCAGGTAGTCACGAGAAAGTTGGACCTTACAGTGTTGACTGCACACATAATTAAGTACTGCAGAAAGGAAGCTAGAATCGAATGGCTGAGGGGGTACAGTGTTTGCTGAAAAAATAAAAAAAAAAAAAAAATACCAAAATTGTTCAAACTCCCATGAGTTTTGAGTCAGAGGCTAGTCTTCCACAAAATGTGTTTGATTTTTTTTCTGTGGATGCCTTGGTACGTGGGGTATGACTATAACAGTCACAAAACAAAACGAGAGGAAAAGAGCGATGTTTTAATTGCAGCATGGGGCCTGCATTACAGCACCTGCAGCCCTCTTGTGTCAGCAGGGCTACATCTCCTGCCAGTGGGGTTACTTTATTTTATATTTATATTTTATTTTATTTTATACCATTTTAAATCACGGCTGAATTTACTGCCTGCAATTCAGGAGCTGTTCTCCCCTGGAAGAGAGCCCATTGCTACAAGAGCAGCGCCACCCATTTTTTTCTTTTTCCCTGTTTGCAACTGTACTTCTTTCCCAATCAGTGTGGCTTTTTCTTCATAATTTTTCTGGGGACAACTCTCATGTCCCTGTGGGTTCTATTATGTGTGCTAAAAAATATGTGTAATACACGGGACCTCTGTTATTGTCACATCCGAAAGACTAGCGCCCAGACCACCACTCATGGTCTAATGGATGGGGGTAAAGTTTAGGGTCCAATGTGATTCGAACCACCGCACACTTCCGACCGGGACTTTTCTCTTTCTAGACAGGTGCGTTACCTCTAGACCACCGATCCACGTAGTGGTAGTAGTAGTAGTAGTAGTAGTAGTAGTAGTAGTTAGTATAGTAGTAGTAGAAGTTATAGTAGTAGTACTAGTTATAGTAGTAGTAGTAGTAGTAGTAGTAGTACTAGCAGTAGCAGTAGAAGTAGTAGTGGCAGCAGCATCAACAGTAGTAATAGTAGTAGTAGCAGCAGCAGCAGCAGCAGCAGGAATAGCAGCAGCAGCAACAGTAGCAGCAGCAGCAGCAGCAGTAGCAGCAGCAACAGTAATAGTAGTAGTAGTAGCAGCAGCAGCAATAGAAGTAGTAGTAGTAGTAGTAGTAGTAGCAACAGTAGTAGTAGCAACAGTAGTAGTAGTAGTAGTAGTAGTAGTAGTAGTAGTAGTAGTAGTAGCAGCAGCAGCGGCAGCAGCAGCAACAGCAATACCCGTAGCAGCAGCAGCAGCAGCAGCAGCAGCAGTAGTAGTAGTATGTAGTAGCAACAGTAGTAGTAGCAACAGTAGATAGTAAGTAGTAGTAGTAGTAGTAGTAGTAGTAGTAGTAGTAGTAGTAGTAGTAGTATAGTAGCAGCAAACAGCGGCAGCAGCAGCAACAGCAATACCAGTAGCAGCAGCAGCAGCAGCAGCGCAGTGTAGTAGTAGTAGTATAGAGTAGTAGTAGTAGTAGTAGTAGTAGAACAGTAGCAGCAGCAGCGGTAGTATAGTAGTAGTAGTAGTAGTAGTGAGTAGTAGTATAGACTCAATTCTTTTTCTTCTTGCTGTTGATGTCTTCTTCTAATATAATCATCATCAACAACATCACCCTAATAATAATATTTACCATTATCATTATCATTATTATTAATTGTTGTCATTTGTTTTATATGCCTGCATACCACAACCCTATACCCTGTCTGCTTGTTAAAAAAAAAAGTTCATTGAAACTGTGTAGCATAATACGGGTTTTTGTGTCCCCAACGTTCCTAAATCCTGGATGATGCATGTAACTTTCTATTCATACTATACTATACTATACTTTTTTAATATACTAATTATACTAACTATACTATACTTTTCTTACTATACTATAATTTTTTAGATAAATATAAACTAATTAATTAAAAAAAAAAGTGTGGGTATTTCCAAATACACTTTTTGGGGTGGGGGTTAGGCCACTAAACCTGTCTTGTTTCTATGACAAAAAGGATTTTCATCCCCCTTTGGCTCCCTTTGTTGTTACGGGTGTGGGGGGGGTCCAGAAGGAAAGGGTGTCCCCCCCCTTAGCCAACCTGTGGTAAAAGGGGAGGGGGGGGTGTTGCCCAAAGGAAAACCCCTTACCCCTACCGTCAGTTTCTGTACGTTATTGGGTGTCCTAAAAGACAAGTACTTGGGTTGTGATTAGAAGTTTGGGACACCCTACTATGGTGATGTCACACACAACACGGGTATTTTTATGGGAGGGGTTCCCAACTTTTAATAGACCCCTTTCCCCCCATCCCCCCAAAAAATGATTGGGGGTTTGGGTGGTGGTACGTTGAAAATTTAAAATTGGTTCTTGTTTTTTGTTGTACAATTGTATCAATTTCCCCAAGGATTGAGGTTTTATTTGAAAACTAAAGAAAAATTAGGGGGTTTTGTTGAGTTTTTAATTAGAAAAAAACCAACACAAACAAGTCCTGGATTGCTAAACAGTTTTTTAAATTGGTTGAAATCACAGTGCAGCACATTTTACAGAAACCCTTCAAATGGTGGTTACTTTTTTTCATTGTTGTTATCTAGTTTTTTAACTGGTTTTTTAAAAAAGAGCTTTTATTGTTTGTCTTGTCACGTTTCATTATAATAATTTTATTATCATTCTTTTTTTCCCCCCTGTATTTAAAAAAAAAAGCTTTTATTGTTTGTTTTTTTTTTCTTTTTGCGTTATCTAATCTTTTTTGCATTCTTTATTTTAAAATAACTTTTATTGTCTTGAAAAAAACCCAAACAAAAAAACAAATGAGGAGTGCAATAAAACAAATAATATGAAAAAACACAAAAAACCCAAAACCAAACAAAATAGGACCCGGAAAAAATGTGATGATAAAAAAAACAAAAAAAAAAACAAATTTCCCCCCAAGGGGGGAGGCCAGGGCCTATCGATAATGCTTTCCCCACATTCTGGAAACCCTTCTAAAAATTTTTTTTTTTCTATCATTTTTGTTTCTCCCTTTTTCCCTCGTTTCCTGTCGTTCCTTTCTGTCTGTTTTCTGCCTTTTGGTCCATTCTCTTCCTTTTTCCAAAAAATTAAAAAGGTAACTTTCTCTCTTGTGCCAAAGTCGGATGCGGGGGCCCTGACTTTCACTGTGCATTTACGCTCATATAAAGCACAAATTGTGTCTGAGGTTCCCAAAAGAGAACAAAAAAAAAAAACAGGTTTATTTGTAAAACAATGTGAAAAAAGAAAAAACAAAACACAAACAAAACAAAAAAACAAAACAAAAAGCGGGATCATAGACAAAAAATATGATCTAAAGATGCAAAACCAAAGCAAAAAAGGGACAGCGCGTAAAACCCAAAAAAAAATACAAAAAAAAAACAAAAATAAACAAAACACGAACAAAACAAAACAATGAAAAAAAAAAAAAAAATGAAAAAAACAAAAACTGAAAGAACAAAATAATAAAAGAAAAATCAATTAAAAAAACAAAACAGTGAGCAGAACAAACAATTGAACAATACATAACAATAAACAGAAAAAAACCCAAAAATCAAGATTGTTGTGAAGCAATGTGCTGGGAAAAAGAAAAACAACAAAAAAACCCAAACAAAAAAACGGATTAAAATAAAACAAAATGCGGTGACTTTTTTAAAAAACCCACTAAAAAACAAAAATAAAACAATAGCAGAATTGTTGAAAACAAGGGAAAATTATAAAAAAAAAAACGACAAAAAAACAACCCCTCACCCCCCCTCCCCCAAAAGAAAGGCTTATAGTAAAACCCCCTGTGATTATAAAAACAATAACGGCAAAACAAAAATAAACAGCGGGTTTTTTTTTTAAAAAAAAATGGGATAAAAAGGCAAAAAACCAAAAAAAAAAGCGGGGTTATTATGAAAAAAATGTAAAAATAAAAATTTAAAAAAACCCAAAAAAACAAACCTACAAAAGTAGGGTTATTATGAAACAATGAAATAATAATAAAAACAAACAAAAAATAAGCAAAAGCAAACCGAAAAAAAAAAATGGGGTTATTAGTGAGACTTTTGGATGATACCAAAAAGCTAAGAAACCGAAACAAAAAAAAACAAAGAAAAAACCGGGTTTGCTTAAAATGATGTGACAATTCAAAAAAATTAAAAAATAATGCCACTATGGTCATGCCTTGAATTCGGCGCTCTCCCTGGAGAAAGACATCCCCAAAAGACCACCCCACCCCATTTTACCAGAGGGCCCCCCATTTTCTGAGATTTTGTTGGCCACTATTTGTTCCCGGGGTTTTTTTACCTGCACGAATGGGTTGTAAACACTGGTCTCCTTTTCCCCCCACTAAAAAAAAGCTAGCCCCCCGACCTCTATAAAGGGTTAGTAGGAGTGGCGGGGGGGGGGGGCGGAAAAGGGGGAGATCACACCCACTTTCTTGGCATGTCTTTAGGTTGTGTAGGTTTGCTTTTCTGTATTTTTTTTTTCAGGGTTTTGTTGGTGTGGGATTTTTTGCAGTCTGGTTTTCTTTTTCTTTAGGGGGGAAGGGGGGGGGGTTAGAGAGTCTTACCTATCTTATTTTTTTATTATTAAAAAATTATTAATTTTTTTTAAATTATTTTAGTATTTTTCATCATCATCATCATCATCCCCCATCGTTATTTTTTTTATTAAAAAATTAAAAAAAATATTGTTATTTAATCTCATCAAAAAAAAAAAAAATATCTCATACACCCACATTATTTTTATTAAATAATTTTTATTTTAAAATTTTTATTATTATTTTTATTATTATTATTATAAAATTATAATAAACTTTGTTTATAATATTAAACCTTTTTTTGTTTTTTTTGGGGGGGTTTCTTTTAACAAGGGGCTACTTTCTAAAGTTAAAGGTACCCAGGAAAAGGGGGTGTTAGCGGGGGGGGGGGTTAGGGGGAAGGGAATTTTCAATTTAAACCCAAATTATTTTTTTATTAAAACAAATTTTTTATTAAAAAAATAAGCATGGGGGGGCCCCTAACTTATAAATGATTCCCTTTTTAAAAATTTTTTTTTATGTTATACAAAAATGGGAAAAACCCCTTTAAAAAATTATTTTTTACACAAACTTTAAATGCTTTAAATTCTTTGAAAAGGAAAAGGGAAAAGTTGTGGGGGGAAAACCAATTTCACAAACACAACCAATTAAATCTAAGAGAAGGGCAAAAAATTTTTAAAAATTTTGATTTTTTTTTTAAACATTTTTTTTTTTAGAAAATGAAAAAATCTTAAATGTTTTTCATTTTTTAAAAATTTTGTTAAAACTTCTCCCTGAAAAAAATTTTAATAAACCGTAAAAAAAGAAAGCAAGAAAACAAATAAGAATGAGAAAAAACCCAAAAAGAACTTTTGTTTTAAGTACTCACAGAACAGGGCTACAAAAAAAAAAAAACACAAATACTAAAAAGCACGCTAGATAATACTACAACAAAACAGACAAAAACTATGCAATGTGATGGTTTGGGAGGGTTAATTTTTGTTTTTGGTGTGTTTTTTGGGGGGTTTACCACGCAGTTTTGTTACTTGGGGAAAAGCTGCAATTTCAGAATTTTTTCCCTAAATTTTGGTTAATTTATTTTTTTTTTTTTTTAAAAAACGATTTAAAGTTCTATAAGCTGATTTTATCAAGCACTTTTTTCAATGTTTAAATCTCTTTTAGCATGTCAAAGACAGGCAGAAGAGTTGGGTTAGAAAACGAAAAAAGGGAAAAAGGTTATTAAATTGCCTTGCCCCCCCCTCCCCCCCCCTTTCTCCATCTCTTCTCTCTTCCCCCCATCTTTCGCTCTCGCTCTTCTGCCTCTCTCCTCTCTCTCTCTCCACCCCTTTTTTTCTCTATCTCCTTTTCTCTCCCCCCACAAACACACCCAAACCCGTCTGCCTTATATGCTTTAACACCCACACCCCCACCCCCACAACGTCTAAGCCCGCCCTTTTATGCTTTAAGACATCCCCCAAAAACGCGCGCGGCCCCCGCGCACACCACGCACACGACAACAACAAAGGCCTTTTTTTGAAAAAATAGGGGTTTGAGTTTTTCTCTTTCTCTCTTCCTCTCTTCTCCTCTCTCTCTCTTTACCGCTCACTTCCTTTTCCTTTTAGTTGACAACACCTTTTAAAGAATCATGATTATTAAGACTTAAGAATTATCTCCTTCACACCCCCCCCAAACCCACCCACTCACCCCAACACAAAACACAGTCACACCACACAAACACCCCAACCAACACACACACAACACACCAGGGGGGACGGAATAGCCTATGTTAATCATTTCGCTTCAATTGACGACAACCCGGGTTTGATTTTCCCTTTAAGGGGATATTTCCCCTGGATTACATTGTGCAGACCCACTTTCCCCCTTAAAACTCGGTTGAGCAAAAACCGGGCCCCCTGTGCGAAAGAAAACGAAATTTTGCCACATGTTAAATCTGTTCCCCTTTTGTAAGAGTAGGTTATTGTGTGCCGGGGGGGGAACAGCACATAATTTACAAACGCATTACAAAAGGTACCCGGAGTTAAAAAAACTAAATGCTTATAACATTTCCTCGATAAAAAAAGATATAAAAAATTAAAAATAATTTTAAAAATAATACACACTCCAAAAAACACAACACTACACAACAACCACGCTCGCGCGCGCGCCCCCGCGCTCGCACACCATGTCGCCACACACACTCACGAACAAAACACCAACAATAACACAAAACACACGTGCGCTGCGCGCTTGTTGTGCAAAGTCGAAGTCTGCCTTTACCTTTAAGATCTTCAAATTAAAGAAAATTTTTGAATGTACCCGGTATCAAGTAAAATATAAACTTTATCAGCTTAAAAGGACTGAATGTGACCTTTTTTTGGACCTTCACATAAATACGTCCCCTTGCGTCGTTGAGCGTTTTGTCAAATTATGAGCAAAATGCGAAAGCTGCCGTTAAAAGGCCCGAAAACTCAGGCCCAGCATTCCCCTTTGGGTTTAGGAAATAATAGAATTTTTAAGTCTTCTGAGAAAAAAAAAAAAGGAGGGAAAGGGGCCCCAAAAAGGAGAAAATGATAAAGAGGAGGTGACAGAAAAGGGGAACAGCAAAACAAAGAGAGGGTAGAAAAGGATTAATTTAACAGAAATTTCCCAAAAGGTGGCGATGGTATCCCAACCGGGGGAAATTAGGATGATATTCAAATGAATGGGGTGGAGATTTGCTAAAAAGTGCAAAAAATGACAGTTGATCCCCAGCATTGAGTATTCCTTTATCCTTAAAGAGCGCTCCCATTTTGAACAGGGTCTTTAAATTTAAAAAACTGGAGTTACAAATTATGGTGGTGTTTTTTTGATTATCTAAAATTTTTGTTCCCGCTAAAATAAACTTTTTCATCATGGAAGGGAATTCTGGAGATGCTTTTGTTAGTGAAAAAAATCTTTTTGGGAAGTTTAGAATAAATCAAAATAGAAATTGACAACACTATTGCATTAGAATAGATAAAAGATTTTATTTAACATAAAAAATTATTTTTTAGCATGTCCCTTGTACCAGAAGGGGTTGGTCTATTTACAATGAAAAAAAAAAAAATGGGTTTTTTTTACTAGGGAACGGGGCAGTTTCCGAATGGGTTCTTGTAGGAAGACGGTTTTTTGGGAAGTTATCCATCGAAAACCCCCCCTAATACAGATTTTGAGAGCAGACAATCAAGGCTTTTCTTCAAAGAGACTAAAAATTTTTTTCTTAAAAATTCACAAATTTTTAATGATTTGGGGGAAAAATTTTATTTCCCCTGATCCATCACACTTGATTGCCAGAATTTTAAACCCAATTTCCCCTCACTTTCAGATATTGAAAACATTTCAAGATTGATAACGTTTTTATTCCTAAAGGGGTTTTCAGTCAATCCCCTAGGACATTGTTAAAAATTGAAATTTTGCTTTTTTTTTTACGTTTTTTTGTTTTCATTTAAATTTGTTGTGATGTTTTTGTGTGTTTTATTTGTCTTTATGATGTATTCAGCCACACACACACACCACCACACACACACACACCCACACACACACACACCACACACAACACACCACCACACACACACATCCCCAGTTCTCTTCTATTGGATCAACAGGCTTTGATGAATAATTCAGAGTTCTTTTCCCCCCTCTCTCTCTTTTCTCTCTCCTTCTCTCTCTCTCTCTCCTCTTCTTTCTCTCTCTCTCTCTCCCTCTTCTCTCCTAGTCGGTAGCCCTTGTGTGCCGGATTCCCATTTGTGTTGGAGTTAGCACGTTACCAGCCTGAACTTTGGCCCCTTTTCTTTGCTGTCGTACTGAAAGCTTGGGCGCTCTTTGTCTTACCTAAACTTTCCCCAGAGTTTCAGGTTTCTCCCTTCCCCCTTCCTCCCTCCCTTCCTCTCTATTCTATCTCTTTTTCCCATCTCTCTCTCTTCCCCCCCCCCCCCCCCCCTCTCTCCAAAGGGCAAAGACCTCGGCAGAAGTGCAGGCCCCGGGGTCAGGTGGCGACCACCCCCCGGGACCAGGCCCAGGGCAAAAAGGGGGGTCAGCAGCAGGGAGGAGGAGACCTACTTTCCCCGGCAGGGGGGAGGTGGGGGAGGGGCCCCCGGCTTCCGACCCCCGGTCTTAACAGAGGGAGTGGAGAGGGGGGGGTGCGCAGCAGTCCCCACCCCTGTCCCCCCCTCGTCCTGGGCAACATGGGGGTTCCCCTTTTTTCCTGGCAGAGGGGATGTGACGTCAGAGGGTGGGACCACCGGGAGCCACAGAGTAGATGAAGGGCAGGCCCCCTTTCTCCCTTTCCCCCCGCCCCCTTTGGAGGGCAAAAACGCACCCGACGGGGGTGCGTCCGGGGCAGTGCGAGGCGTTACCCAGCTACCAGCGGGGGTCCCGAGGTGAAGGTCACGCTCAGCGCGTTGGTGGGGGTTCCCCCGCGTGACGTGGCCCGTCCTTTGACAGTGAGGGGCCCCTTTTCCACCAGCAGACAGGGATGCGGGTGTTCTGGGGCTCGCCACGCAAGTCGTCTGTTTTGGGGGGAAATGTGAGTGACAATAATATAGCCAGGGGTCTGGGCCAGCGCTTTAGAAAAAGCTTTGGGGCAGGCCCCGGCCCTCTGATGAAAGGACGCCCCTTTAAAATTTATGTTGAAAACTTGTATAAAAAAAAATTAAAGGAGTCTCTATTTTTTCCGGTAAATAATTTTGATTTTGTGTACTCACAGAGCGTCCCTTTATTGTAATTTTTACTGGGTGTTTTTCTTTATTTTCTAAAGTTTGGTTCTTGGTAAAACACACCCTTTCGATCTGAAAGGAATTCGGAGGAGTGCTTTTGTTAGTGAGAAAGTCTTTGGAAGAATATGTAAAGAAAAAAAAAAATGTGCAAAATGTTGCCATTAGAATAAAAATGTATTTTTAGTTTAGATAAAGAAAATTTTCCCTTTTAGCTGTTTCATTTTACCGAAGGGTTCGTTTATAGGGGAAAAAAAGATGGGGTTGATTCTAGGAAAATTATCACTATTTCAAAAGACGATTTTATTTTATGATTTTAGGAGATTTAATCAAAACAGGTCATGAACAAGCTGCCTTAAGTTATGTCAAATTACTTGGGGTGTTGCTGAGTATGGTAAGAGTGAACGAATGTGGTTTTTCCAAGGAGATATGATAAATATTTTTTAGGGTTTTCGTCGTTTTTTATTTAGTTTGATAGATTTTTTTGAATGGTTGTTGAAGGGGGATAACAAAGGGATTTTACTTTATGTCTCCTAAGGATGCATGTTATTGATTTTTTTTTTTTACCCAGTCATGTTTATAAAATTGATTTTTGTATTGGGATTGTATGATTCATGGCACTTCCCATTAAAAAAATGAAAAGTAGATGTGATTATATTAGAAATGAAAAAGAGAAAAAAAAAAGTGCAGAAACAATTTTTTGGTAGGGATTTGCAGAAAAAACGAAACAGAGCTTTATAGTGCTGAATTAGGAAACCTTTTAGAAGCGTACATCTATTAGACTTGATATAAATGTCGTTTAGTCCTTTGTTAAGGCGTTATGTGGAGCTGCACATGCTGGTTAGAAAAGTCAATCAAAGGGGAAAAAAGGGGAAAATTTGGTTTTATGGTGAATGTGAACGAAAAAACATATTTAAATTTTTTAAAAAAATTAAAGTTGTAAACTAAATGAGGATAAAACAGAAAAAAAGAAAAATGTACACTGATGCAAGAAAAGAATATATCAATCTAAGGAAAACGAAAGAAAGAGAATTTGATTATGAGATTATAGAAGCTTAGAGATTCCTTTCATCATCATCATCATCAGACCCGTGACCTTGGCGGTCGTGGGGGAGACATGAAAGACGATGCCGTGGTAAGCCTCCTCCATCCATCTCGGTCCTCGGCTCTGCGCAGTAGTGCCGAGTCATTCATCCTGGTCCATTCTCTGATGTTGTCCATCCATGACTTGTTTTGTCTTCCCCCCTTCTGCCACCTTCGAGTGTTCCCTGCAGTACTGTTTTGGGCAAAAGTGTTGTGGCGGGTGACGTGGCCGAACCATGTCAGCTTTTTTTTAAATTGACGAGGGTGAAAAGGGGGTTCCTGTGGACCTGCCAGCCGTGTTATTTGACTCTTGACAAATTCGTTGGTCTTTCTTTTCTCTCCAGGTATTCCAGTAGTTTTCTATGGCATTTTGTTTCGAGTGACTGGATTCGCTTTGCTGTTTCACAGTCAATGTCCGGGTTTTCCCACTTCCGTACAGCAGGATGACTGAATTAGGGCTTTGTAGAGCTTTAGTTTGATTGGAAACTGATCTCTTTATTTTTTCCATATGGTGGTGAGTTTTGTCATGGAAGATGTTGCCATGGCTATTCTGACTTTGATTTCTGTCGTCGATCGCCCGTCCTTTGTGAGTTTTAGCGCCGAGGTATTTAAAAGCGTCTACCTCCTCCAGTTGTTGGCCTTTCATGTAAATTTTAGCTTTGGGCATTGCTCGTGCTGTTCACAAGTACTTGTACTTTTCTCCGAGCTCACCTCCATCCCATATGCTCCAGTCTCTGTTTCTCAAGTCGGTCGTAAGATCTTGCAGCTCTGTTTTTACTTCGCACATGAGGTCAATGTCATCGGAAAAACCCGAAAGTTGTTGAGGTCTGCCGCCAATGGAGTGGTAGGGTGGAAGTCATGGAGGGTCTCTCTCATGATTTTTTCCCAAAGAACAGTTGAACAGGACTGGAGATAACAGGCATCCTTGTCGGACCCCAACTGTGGTTTTGAAGTAGTCTCCGACCTGATTGTTAGAAGGACTGCACGCTTGCAGTTTTGTATAGTGCTTGAATGGTTGCACTAGTCCTTCTTCAATGCCAAACATCTGAGGACTGCCACAGGCCTTTGTGCCATACTCTGTCAAAAGCCTTCTTGAAGTCGATGAAGTTTTGGAACAGGTCTCTCTGATGTTGAAGATGTTTTCCATCATGTGTGGCAGTTAAAAATCTGTTCGATTGTGCTTCCTGCCTGCCCTGAACCCCGCTTGTTCCTCTGCAAGGTGTTCTTCTGCCTCCTTCTTGAGTCGATTCAAAATAACTTTGAGCATGATCTTGCTGGCGTGGGCTGATGAGGCTGATTGTTCTATAGTTTTGGCATTGGGGCGTAAATTCCCCTTCTGGGCAGGGGTAAAGATGGGTGATTGTGTCCAGTCTGTTGGCCACTGTTTTGTCTCCCAAATCTTCTGACAGATAGCTGTAACATATGTGATGACTGTTTCCGCCACCATGCTTGAGCAGCTCTGCTGGTATATTGTTGCTCCCGGGGACTTTCCTACTGGTAAGCTGCGGATGGCTTCTTCCACTTCTTCCCTCAGTATAGGTAATGGCGAGGGTGCTCTTGATGTTGCTGTTTTCTCTTCTATTATGCTCTTGTAGGTTGTATTGGGTAGTTGTACAGTTCTTGACAATATTCAGACCACCTGTCAATGGCTGAGCTTCTGTGAGGAGGTTTCCGGAGCTGTCTTCAATGACTGATGATTTGGTTTGAAGTGGTTTTGTGAGTTTCTTTAGGTGTCGTATGCCTTTTTTACTGTTTACCACTTTCATGTTTTTTTTCGATCTCATCAAAATTTATCACTGATCCACTTCCTCTGGCCTTTAACATTGACTTTCTTCACGAGATGTTTGGCCTCCCGGGATTCTTTAGGGTTGGAAGACCTGGTTGGTTTTTTAGTGCTCTTCTTGTATCGCAGAGGTCCAAAGTGTCATTTGGTAGTCCAGGCTGGTGTTTATTCCTCTGACGACCCAGTACCTCCTCTGCTGTTTTCTCGGACTGCCTCATTGAAGTTGTTGGTGAGGTCATTGATGTCATTGTCCAGGAAGGGTTAATGCCGCAAAAACGTCCGCCAAGCTTAGCTTGGAAGATCTCCTCGACATCTGGTCTTTTAGTTTGTCCCCGTCAAAAATTTGGGTACGTGGGTTTGAAGGCTGTTTTGTTTTTTTTCAGCTTTATTTTGAATACCGCAGCACAAGGTGTGGTCACTGCCTAAAGTTTAGCTCCAGGGTAGGTTCTGTTCTGGCTCTGTTGAGCTGGATTTGAAGCGCCGTGGTGTTAAGATAAAATCTATTTGGTTTGGATCTTGGGCCGGGTTTTGGGGCATGCCAGGTTGTCCTCCTTGACTGCTTGTGGGGATAGAGGGTATTGGCAATGGTAAGTCTGTGGGTGCAGGCAAACTCCAGCAGACGTAGTCCCCTGTCGTTGGTCAACATGGAGTGGCATTTATTGTCAGAAAGGAAGTAGTGGGGTGCATTATCAGCTGTACACCGGCTTCCAGCAGGATTATACATCGGGGCCAACCCAGAGGGTGCTTTTGTTAGTAAAAAAAGTCTTTGGAAAAATGTAGAAAAAATCAAATGAATGTGACAACATATTCCCTTGAATGATGAATGTTTTTTCTTTAACATAAAGATATTATTTTATAGCATTCCATTGTACCAGAAGGTGGCCCTTTTTTACAAGAAAAAAAAGGGGTGTTTTTATTACAGAGGAAACAGGACAGTTTCCCGAAGGGGGTTTTCTTAGTGGGAAAGAGCGTGTTTGAACCATGCCATCGAAAACCCCCACCTAATGATGTTTTAGAGACAGCAACTAAAGGGATTATTCTTCAGAATGAGACTAAATGTATTTCTTACAAAATTCAGCAAAAATGTTGAAGGTTTGGGGGAGAATTTTTCCAAAGATCTATCAATTAATTGCCAGAACTTAAAACCCTACTTGCCTCTCATCTCTCGACTTCTTTTGAAGAAATTTCAATGATGTAGAAACGTTTGATATGAAAGGGTTTAATCAAGTCCCATAGGACAGCTTTTTTACAAAAATGAAGTTTTGTTTTTGTTTTTACGTTTTTTGTATTATTATTAATTAGTTATGCGTTTAGTATGTTTATTTGTCTTTATGATGATCAAGCACAACTCCACACACACACAACCCCACACAACACACACAACACACAACACACCACACACAACCACAAACAAACCACAACCCCAAACAGTTCTCTTTCATAGGAGCCAACCAGTTGATGAATAAATCAGAGTTCTCTCTCTCTCCTCTCTCTCTCTTTTCCTCCTCTCTCTTCCCTCTCTCTCTCTCCTCTCTCTCTCTCTCTCCCCTCCCTCTCCCCCAGGGACCAAAGACCTCAGGCAGAAGCTGCAGGACAGCGGGTCAGGCTGGCTGACCACCTGACCAGGGCCAGGCGCAGATGGTGCTCCCAGCAGGGAGGCGGAGAGCCTACTTCCCCACCCGGAGCAGTGGTGATGAAGGGGCCCAGCTCCAGACCCCCGGTCCACGCAGAGGTGGGGATAGTGGGGGTGCAGCAGCCTCCACCCTGTCCCCCCCCCCTCTCAGTCCTGTCCCTGGGATTCCCTTTCCTCACTGGCAGAGGGGGTGTGACGTCAGAAGGGGGCGCCACCCTGGCAGCCTGGCGATGGCATGAAGGGCAGGCCCTTCTTCCCCTCTCTCCCTCTGTGCAGCAACACGACACCAGCACGGGGAGGGACGTCACCGGAGGCAGTGCCGAGAGGCGTTACACTAAGCTACGCGGGACTCCACGGGGTGAAGGTCGCACTCGGACGTTGGGGGGATTCCCCGCTGTGACGGGCGTGTCCTTCTCCCAGGAGGGCCTCTGCCCTACCAGCAGACAGGAGCCCGTGTTCCTGGTAACCGCCACCAGTCGTCCTCGCGGCGAATTTGTCGATGACAATATAGTCACAGAGTCATGGGCCTAGCCCCCCCCCTTTAAAAACCCCCCAGGAACGGCCCGGCCATGAATGAATGGACGTTTTTAAAAATATGATGTTTGAAATTGTATAAAAATTTAAAGGATGTCTTATTTTTTACCTAGGTAAATAATTTTGATTTTGTTCCTTGATTGTAATTTTGACTACAGTGGTGTTTTTCTTGATTATCTAAAGTTTTGTGTTCCTGGTAAAAAAACAATCCTTTCTCATCATGAAAGGAATTCTGGAGGAGTGCTTTTGTTAGTGAGAAAGTCTTTGGAAAAATATGTAGAAGAAATCAAAGTAGAATGTGACAACACTGTTGCCATTAGAATAGATAAATGTATTTTCAGTTTAGATAAAGATATTATCCTTATAGCATGTTACATTGTACCAGAAGGTGGTCCTGTTTATAGGGGAAAAAAAAAATTAAAGATGGTGCTGTATTACTAGAGGAAGCATTATCACAATATTTTCAAAAAGACGATTTTCATTTTATGATTGTAGGAGATTTAAATGCCAGAACAGGTCATGAACAAGCTGACCTTGAAGTTATGTCAAATTACTTGGATGTTGCTGAGTATGATAGTATAGATGATGAACTGTATGTGCGTTCCTCCAAGGATGATATGATAAATACTTTTGGCAGGTCCTTGATCGATTTATATTGTGTTTGATATGATTATTTTCAATGTTTGTTGTAAGGGAGATAATCATGGAGATTATACATTTGTGTCTCCCAATGAATGTAGTGTTGTTAATTATTTTCTTGTACCTAGTCATTTATTATCAAACTTTGATTTGTGTATTGGAGATTGTATTGATTCATGGCACCTCCCAGTTAAAATAACATGAAAAGTAGATAGTGATTATATTAGAAATGAAACTAGAGAACAAAAGAGTGCAGAAACAATTTATTTGGTCAGAGGAGTTTGCACAAATATCGAAACAAGAGCTTGATAGTGCTGAATTCCAAGAAACCATACAGACAGCGTTACATCTATTAGACTCTGATATAAATGTCAGTTTAGATCACTTTGTTAAGGCGTTATGTGGAGCTGCTACATGCATGGTTAGAACAGTCAATCAAAGGAGAAAATATGTAATGATTGGTTGATGGTGAATGTGAACAGATAAATCATGAAGTTACAAGATTATTTAAAAAAGATTCAAACGTTGTAAACTAAATGAGGATAAAACAGAAAAAAAGAAAAATGTACACTGATGCAAGAAAAGAATATATCAATCTAAGGAAAACGAAAGAAAGAGAATTTGATTATGAGATTATAGAAGCTTAGAGATTCCTTTAATGACTTCAAAACGTTTTGGTTTGTTGTAAGATCAGTTAACCGTAGGTCTCTGGTACATAATGATATGGCTATTGAACAATGGCATGACCATTTCTTTAAGGTTTTTAATGAATTGTGTAATACAGGAGCACAAGAGAGTGTAGATACATTACAAGAGGAAAATGAGTGTTTGAACCATTATTAAACAATTTTATATCAGAGAATGAGATTAAAAACAACAAAAAGGGCTGGTCCTGACCAAATAATTGGAGAAATGCTGAAGCATGCAAACACAACTGTAATTACTTTCCTTGTTCAATTGTTTAATCACCTTTTCAAAAGGGGTTCTTTCCCTTTAGAATGGGCCAAATCTATAATAAATACCAATTTATACAAAAGGAGACATAGATAATGCTAACAGCTATCGCGGAATAGCTCTCACAAGTGCATTAAGCAAACTCTATACTTACATTCTGAATAAAAAAGCAACTAAAGGGCAGAAGACAAAGAAAAATTAATGGAAGAGCAAGCAGGTTTCAGGGCAAAGTACAGCGCTGTTGATCATAAATTTACTCTATACTTTCTTGTGCAAAACATTTGCTTCCCAATAAAAACTATGTGTTGCCTTTGTAAACTTTAGAAAGGCCTTTGATTCTGTAAATAGAAATATACTTTTGAATGTACTACACAAAAGCAGAGTAGATAGAAAACTATATATGGCCTTAGAGCTGTATATAATTCAGTTTTAGCGTGTGCATGCTGCTGGAGATGACTATTCTGATCTCTTCGAATGCCCCAAGGGAGTGAAGTAGGGATGTATTCTAAGCCCACAAATGTTCTCTTTCTGCATACATGCAGCCGACAGTAACGGCGGCCGCCACTAGATTCCAATACGACCGCAGCGACAGTTGGTGCTGTCCATAGGCAGTACTTTTCCATTACACACATATCTCTTAGTTTTCACACTATGTGTCTGGAAATTGGTGGGGCGATGCAGGGAGGGTTTCAGAGGGTGCCAGTGATAACTTTAGACCACTAACATGCGTGAAGTGAGAGGGATGGAAGAAATAACAGCCAGCAACCTGAACGATTTTCAATGGTAGCAGTATGGCGAAAAAAATGGCGTTTTCTTTAGTAGCAGACGATTCATCTGATTAGCGTGACAATTAGTTGAATGTTATTGTCTTGGAAGTAGAAACATTTTGAACGATAATTGTTAAGTGAGTCTGATATTAAACTAATGCTTACGATGAAGAGAAGGAAGGAAATGCTGCAGTTAGGGAGAAGAGTGAGCCAGAAAAAAACGTGCTACAGGGCACATTCCTGACCTGTGCTACACACCAACTGTAGAGAAATGTGACCTCCCGGCCGGTCCGCGGCATAGACGCCGGAAAACGATGCCTTTTGAATGTTTTCTCATTATTACCACACTTTTCCTTTGAAACTGCAATGGCAGAAACGAACAGATATGCCGATAACGAAAATAGCAAGAAAGAAAATAAAATAGGTCTCTGGTCTGCCAAGGTTCCACAGTTGACAGCAATGGGTACAACCCCACACATCCATAATTTGTGCTTTTTGTGATGTGATGTGACCCTGTGCCACCACTACAACTACCTTAGAGACTACCAACATTAACATTTTGTAGGGTTACAGACATTTTGTGTTGTTTCGAATTTGTCACACCTGTGCTGTGACACTGGTGACAGTGTGACAGTCATGTACAATAATACACTTCTGTACACTTA
>CM054163.1:34681722-34699145 GCA_028751875.1 Rapana venosa
ATTGCAGGGCCCCTCTGGATGGTGGCCACATGGCGTCCTGATATTGATGGGCACCCTGTTGACTTTCAACTCTAAGGATGCCACAAGGAATCTGGGTAAGGATGTGGCGGGGAGAGTGAGATGAGCGGCACAGGGACAGCAGGACGGGGATGCCACAGAAATGAGGCAGAAAACAATTGTAAAAAGTACACCAGACCAGGTGGGTTCCTGAGTTCCTCCTCCTGCCTCTCCCCCCTCACCCCTTGAAAACAAGTGACAGAAGGAAACCACATAAAACACTGCAAACCAGGGGAAGAAATCTAAACTAGCCAACAGGTTGTTTCCCTTTGACCTCCGCCCACCCCAATTTCCTCGTTCAAATCAATTAAAATTCAATCCAGTTCTGTAACTGTCCTCCATGTAAGGAAATTTTTTTTGCAGTTATATATATATATAAGTATGTATACACTAGGGATATATAGACATATAAACTTTAAGGCAGGTGGTAAAAGGTAGCATTTGTGCAACACACACACACACACACTATTAATCAAACTACATCGGTGGTCTAGGCCTGTCTAGAAAGCAAAAAAAATCCATGGTAAGTGTTTGTGCATATGAGAAAGGGGGGTTGGTCCTGTTTGGGCCAAAATCTTTTCCCCAGTTGTTTCTTATCAAACTGGAAAGAAAGGGCGTGGCTTGTCATTAGCATGTACACAAAGAGACATGCCTTGATAAGATATCACCAGGGTTTTCTCACTACCAGTCTGACTGAGATAATCTACTGGTAATCTGATAAACAAGCACTTGGTAATTAATGGGTTAATTTGTCATAACTGGCAGCTGATCACATACAATGGAAGATACTTTCAGATTTTTGGCAGTTGACAGCAGATAGAGGAGAAAAAGCTTTGATGGAGTTAATTTGTTTTTGAAAAACTAAACAGGATTCCGCTGATATTTTCTTGGGTGATTTGTAAAGTATCTGGCACTATCAAGAGCCAGTCGTTGTCAAACATGTGGCATGATGGTAGATACAAGATTACTTTTAGTTCAGATGGCAATTTGGTTTGAACTGATAGTCACTGTTAAATCAACATTGCACTCATGCTTTATAGGATCATAGAAATTTAACAAAAACACAGGTCTGCTTTGGTATTTTTAGTATTTAGTTCCAAAGTGGTATTTTTAAAAATCATCATCATCATCATCACCATTTTACTAGTAGTTGTTGTAATAATAGTAGAAATATTTTATTATGATTAGTATTATGATTATGATTATTAATATCATTATTATTATTATTATTATTATTCATTATTATTATTATTATTATTATTATTATTATTATTATTATTATTCTACATTTTCATTATATTACTATTAGTTGTAAAAATATCATTTTATCATCATTATTAGTTGTAATTTCTCATTATTATTATTATTATTATTATTATTATTATCAAAAAGTAGCACACATTTTTTAGCCTTGTCTACGTAATAATATCACTGATGAACAAGGCAGCAAAAATCCCCCGCCAAAACAGGTGTTTCACCGGCCAACATCATCATTGGCCTATTCTTTCTGTCTCACCCATGCCCTTGCCTCAGTTCAATTCATGGTCTGTCTAGAGAATGATGGGAAATTCCAAAAATTCTGTGTTTTCATGGGTGTAAAGTTGGTTTTCCTTCACCAACCTGGTGTAGGTCTTAAATTGAAAGGCCAAGGATGTGTGCAGAAAGCTTTGCCTCGGTCTTCATTGTCTTTCCCCTCATTGTGGAGGAAGTGATAACCAGAGATATCATGCCTTGATTTATTCAGTTACCCAGTCAAGCCACCCTCTCTCTCTTTATGTCTGCCCCTGTCTGTCTGTCTGTCTGACTGTATGTTTCTCTCTGTGTGTCTTTCTGGGTGTATACACATTAGTACTGGTTGTAAAAAAAAAGCACATGACAGCTTAATCGCCTACCCTCAGAATAAAAAGATAAATAACTGTATAGATAGAGAAATGAATAGATAAATAAAATGCCCTCTCTCTCTTTCTCTCTCTCTGGAAGACAGGTAGAAAGATAAGAACATTTCAGAAAGAAAACTGCAAAACCTGCACCATCTCTTCAACACCAAGCAACCATAAACCAACTATGAAACCAACCAAGCAACCATCAACCAACAATGAAACCAACCAGCCAACAATCAATCAACCAGCCACATTGCAAAAACAAAACAAACCAAAACTACAAGGCAAACTGACAACACAACACAAAACAACATAAAACAAAAAACTAACCTGGAACTTTGTTCCTGTGCACGTTGTGAAGTCCTTGCTCCCAGTGAATATGACAGACAGTGTTCTTTGTTTTCAGGGTTGTGAAGTTCTTCCTCCACGTGAATATGACTGACAGTGTTCTTTGTTTTCAGGGTTGTGAAATCCTTCCTCCACATGAATATGACTGACAGTGTTTTTTTGTTTTCAGGGTTGTGAAGTCCTTCCTCCATGTGAATATGGAAGTGTTCTTTGTTTTCAGGGCTGTGAAGTCCATGGTCCACGTGAATATGACAGACAGTGTTCTTTGTTTTCAGGGTTGTGTGGCCATTTCATTTTCTGTTTGAGCCATGTACATGGACTCAGTCTCAGCACTGGCCATAAATAAGCACAGCTTGATGATAATTTGCATTTTATCACTGAGAGAGAACTTGATCCATTAAGGGACACAATTTCAACAGTCTGGTCTGCCCCAAGTGAAGTTTTATTTCCTTCTAAAAACCTGATATATTTTGTGACACAATTTAACAACTCGACCTGGCCAAAGTAAAGATTTTTCCTTCTGGATTATTTGTTTTTTGCCACATAACTTAAGATTCTGGTCTGGCCAAAAATAGTTTTTCCTGATGAAAACTTGATGTACAATGTAACATTCCAGTCCAGCAGAAAACAATGTTTCCTTCTCCAAAAGGCTGAAATTTGAGCAATTTATTCACAACTTTCTGTTGACTGTTAGGAAGCCTGGACAAAACTGGTGATGAATTTCTAGATATCCTCCTCCACATCAGATTCCTAAAGAAGAGGTAGGTTTGGTTTGCCTTTGTATTCTAGGTGCCACAATGCCGTCTATCCCATCAGTGCCCAACTTGGCTTGCTGTAGTAGATTGTGCACATGTATTTAAGTCCCAACCAAGATGTCTGATTTAGAGCATTTGGAATTCACACAAGAAAAATCAAAGTTCTTTTTCACTCAGTCAGTCAGGCGCCGTAGCCAAGCTGTAGGTCGGGCTGAAGGCGAAATATCAGAATACAGGCCCACCACAGTTCTCCCCTTGCTGCTCTCCCCTTGTTACTCTCCCCTTGTTCTCTGCTTGTTCACTTGAACTCTCTTGGGACTGTCCAGCAAAGTGACCATAGGAAGGAAGGTGGCAGGATGGTTAAGATGTTTGCCTGCCAACAAATACACCGTGAAGTTGTGGGTTCGATTCCCAGCCTTCCCAGTTTGATAACAAAAAAGTCAAAGTCCTTCGTATGAGACTATAAATCAAGACCCCATGTTTGAATGCATGCAGAACATGTTGTGCACATGTTAAATCCTGTTCCCTTTTTGGAAGGGTAGGCCATTGTGTGCTGTGGCAATAAATGACAAAATTTACAAAACCGCATACACACAGGGTCTGGATGTAAAAATGACATGAGTGCTTATTCAATTATCCTCAATATAAAAGAATAAATAAATAAATAAATAAATAAATAAATAGTCCCTTTTGTCCAGGGCATACATTCTGACAATGTAGATCCCTGTCAGCTAAAGAGTCATGCAATCACTGCTTGACTCATTATCTATTGGTCCCATCGGTACACAGATTGGTCCAACCATAGCCTAGGCCCTGATGTGTGGCCCTCCTTAGACCCCCCCCCCCCTCCCCCCCTACACACTCCATTGTTGGACATCTTTACCAGAGTTTGACACCTGTCCCATGTTCCATGGTAACTTACACACCAGTGTGTTGATTCTTCTCCTTCCGCCAAACTCCTGTGTTGTGCCCTAAGGCCAGTGTACCCATTAAACAAAGTGTTCAAAGACTTCTCTCCCTGTTAGGAATAGAGGGAGGGGGGCAGCGCTTTCTCACCTGGTGCTGCCTCATGCATCCGCCCTCTTCTCCTTTCTTACTTGTAATATTCTAATTAACAGTTGTCTCAAACCATGTCCTGCACACACCTTAACAATGCTTTTGAAACCCCTCCAAATCCTAGACACCTGTGCTACCCATTGTTCCAAGTGTCGTATACACTGCCTCGTGTGACAAAGGCCTTAGGTCCTTGAGTTGCTGACCATTGTCCAAGACTGTCCTAGCCTTTCATGTAGAGTAAAAGGCCTTGCTTTTCAACCTGTGCATAAAAGGTGTTTTATCTGCCACTGTTGTTGTTCTTGGGAATAGTTATTTTTTTCACTTGTGTTCCAGGCAGACACTTGAACACAAAAACACACATATACACACATGCATACGCAAGCACACATGCATACACACATATACAAACACACACATACACATAAACACACATACCCTCTGCCTAAAATCATTTTAAGTGGATAACTGTTGAAACAAAGACACACACACACACATAATCCCCCCCCCTACACACACACATAGGCACACACACATGCACACGCGTGCACACACATACAGACACATACACATACACCCATATACTATATCTCTCAGCGTTCGGGTCATTGCCTGTCTGTCTGTCTCTCCCTCTGTGTGTTTCTGTTTGTTTCTCTGTCTCTGTCTCTTTCTTCCTCTGTCTTTGTATCTATAATCTATCTATCTATCTATCTATCTATCTATCTTTCTTTCTTTCTTTCTTTCTTTTCTTCTGTTCTTTCTTTTTTCCCTTTTCGTTCTTACTTTCTTACTTTCTTAATCTCTCTCTCTCACCCCTCTCTTTCAGTCAGTTAGACTCTCTCTCTACCTCTCTCTCAGTGTTTCTGTCTGTCTGTCTCTCTGTCTGTCTCCCTGTCTGTCTGTCTCTCAGTGTTTCTGACTTTCTATCTCTCTCTCTATCTATAGAATTTCTTTTACAGTTAGATACCTACTGCTTAAGAGTTGCTGTGTCACAGGTGAGATGTAATGTTTTACCACTCAACAACAATGTACATCGATATAGTGCACAGATTCAGAAGAAACAATGTCGACTTTGTAAACCCAAAGTTGAAGATGAAAAGCATTTCCTTTATGAATGTTTTGTGTATAATGATTTAAGAATTATATTTTTAAGGGAATGTGTTGATACACCTTTACACATCTACTTAAAGCAGAAAACAATAACAAAAATCACTGCCTGTCTAAATATATTTTCCATGCCAACAATAAGAGAAAAAGCTTGTTGTATTAAGATATTTACATCACAAATGAATACACCGTTATTGTTTTGTTCTGATTTTGAGAAACTATATGCATATTGATTTGTTCCAGACATAAGGAAGGTACACTTAGATCAAGATAATGAATTGTGTTTGATACATATGTATTTTTATGCATTTGTGCATTGTCTTCATTATTTCTTTCACTGAAATTGAGATTGGTATTGTGTATTTTATTTGGGATTTTGCCCACTCTGTGGTATTGTCATTTTCTCCTACGCCAACCATGTATTATGGTCTAAGGCCTAGATACATTAAATTTCTGAAATCTGAGTTCTGAGTTCTCTCTATTTCTCACTCTATCAATCTCTCTCTCTCTCTTTTTCAAAAACGGTCTTGAATGACGTGTAAGGTTGATATCTGTCACGTTCTCTGAGAGTACCTGTCCATTCCTGAATAAACATATCCACAAGCCTCTGTTTAAAAATATGCAGAAATGTTTTCACGTTCCCAACACCTTGCTGTAACCAAACAATATTAAAACCAGTCATACATAATATTTCTTTTATTTTTGATACCCAGAACTGCTTCCCAATACTGTCTAATTGTGTAACGTTTTATAGGCCTTATATGGTAATCGTTCTGTATTCATTTCTAAAAATCTAAAAACCCAAAATCTTAGGCAGGTAACGTATGAATTCACATAGAGTGGATACCTACCCAAATCCCATATACCAAATTTTATTTGGTGTCTTGGTTGGCACTCCTAGAAACCTTTTACATGCACACATGTGCACTTTTTCTATGTGTTCTAACCTGTTTATTCCCCATATTTCTGCAGCATATAGCAACATTGGTTGTATTTTTGTATCGAAGATTTTAAAGTACGTTTTTGCTGTCATTTCTTTATATTTTTGAAATAATCTACTAAGCTGAACTATTGCCTTTTTGCTTTTTGTTGTTAAATGCACTAACCATGAAAAAGCGTGTCCATTTTGTAAAAATCCTATTGAAAATGAACAGCACTTTTTGTTTGCCTGTCCTATGTATGATGACTTAAGACTTAAATTTCCAAAGGAATCGAAAGGACTTCCTCTGCACGTTTTGTTAAGAGCCACAAACCCTACCCACACACATAATTTATCAAAGTATGTGTTCCATGCAATCAACAGACGGAAGAAAATATTTTAAACATTGAGCTTATCATGATCTGCACTTCTATGTGGGTGTGCTTACCTACTGAGTGGGGGTATCCACTTTTTTGCCATTTTTATGCAAAATCAGCAAACACCTCCAATAGAAAATTGTAGGGCTAATGTGATTGTGTAGTATTGGTTTTCACATCAATATCTGTGTCGTGATAACTTCTCAATACTTTCTATAAAATGTACTTTACACATATTTTCTCATAGTCTAGTAGATGGCATTCTGGTTTGCTATGATTTTAAAAACACTGTGGTTTTGGGTTTTTTTTTTTGTTTCTCCAACTTTCTTTATTTGAACAAAAGCTTGGTGCTCCAGTATACAGCAAACTGCAGGAAATAGCATGCAATATAGAATATTAACAGTTTTGTGTTCAAGACTAAAACAAAATAATGACAAAGAAAGACAAAACTATTTGGAAATTTTGTGTTATAATATATAAACAGAATAAATGTATAACTACTTAAGTGTGAGATTTAAGTCTAATATCAAGGAATGAAAACAAAAAAAACCTTTTATTGTAATAGAAGTAACCATACCGTATGGAACAATGTTCTCCTCATTCTTGTATGTACAGTAACATTGTTTCCATAAAACTAGCCACTCAAAAATTAAGTAAAACTAAACTTAATCTGCACCTTAGAGGTGTTTCCTATACTAAAAACGCATGAATATGTATCAAATGTTGATTACTGTGTATTATGTACTACGTTATATCGTGATGCTTTCCCAAATCAACTTTGCATTGTATTGTGGCCCAAGGCCGATGTGCAATTAAACTATTTCAGAGTTCAGAGTTCTCTCTCTCTCTTTCTCTCTCTCTCCCTCTCTCTCTATATGTATATCTCTCTCTTTCTTTCTCTTAGTGTTTCTGACTGTCTCTCTGTCTCAGTCTATCTGTCTGTTTGTCTGTCTCTCAGTGTTTCTGTCCATCTCTCTCAGTCTCTGTCTTTCTCTCGTTCTGTATCCGACTCTCAGCGTTTCAGTCTGTCTCTTTGTCTCTCTCTATGTCTTTATACCTCTTGCCTCTCTCTCCTTCTCTCTCTCTCTCTCTCTCTCTCTCTCTCTCTTTCCTCTCTCTCTCTCTCTCTCTCTCTCTCTCTCTCTCTCTCTACCTCCCTCTCCCTCTCTCACTTTCCTTTTCTCTCTGCCTCTCTCATTTTCTCTCTCTCTCACACCTCTCTCACTCTTTATCTATCTATCTCTGTCTCTGTCTCTCTTCCACCCCCCTCTCTCTCTCTTGCTTCCCCACTATCCATCTGTCTGTCTGTCTGCCTCTTTCTCTGTCTCTCTCTTATATGGTTCTATTGCATCAAAGTTTATTTCACACAGAAACAAACAAAAACAAACAGAAAAGGTAGTAGCACAAACAATGGCCTAAAAGCGGCCTTGCGTCTTAAAGAGTTATGAGCTGTAGGATTCAGGGCATCCAAATGATGGTTCAGTTCTGTCAAATGCAGACAGACATACAGATACAAACAAGCAGACAAACGGACAGGCAGAAAAACAGGCGGAGACAGACAGACAAGCAGACAGACAGGCAGGCAGACATACAGACAGGCAGACATACAAGTATACAGACAGATACAAACAAGCAGACAGACAGGTAAAAAGAAAAGATAGAACAAACAGACAGGCAGACACAACAGACAGGCAGGCGACAACATAGACAGACGCAGACAGACAGAGCAGACAGACAGACAGACAGGCAGGCAGACAAGAGCAGACACAGGCAGACAAAGACAGTCAGACAGACAAGCAGCACAGCCAGCCAGACAGAGATATAGACAGACAACAAGAGACAGAGAGACATATAGCCAGACACAAAGAGATGGACAGACAGACAAAAAGAGACAGACAGACAGATAGGTAGACAGGCAGACAGCCTAACAGACAAAAAGAAACAGATATATACCCCCACAGACAGGCAGACAGACAGAGGGAGGTAGACAGACAAACAGACATACAGACTGACAGACAAACAAACAAACAAATAGGGCCACCTAAGAAAAACAGAGCTAGAAGCAAAAGCACCACACACAAACACACACACACACACACACACACACACACACACACACACACACACACACACACACACACAACACACACACACACACACACACACAAATAGAGACAACAGACACAGAGGGCACAGGTGGCCATGTTATTCATAATAATCTCCACCAGGAGGAGCATATCACCTCAATAATCAACAATGTCAGCAACATCTTCAGTGGTGCCCCCACAGTCTATAGGACTAGGGGGGGGGGGGAGGTAGGTGAATAGGTGAAGGTGGATCAGCAAGCTAATTAACACAGGTAGGCCTTTCAGCAGGTGTGACATCACCCTGCCACATGTGCCAGTGATATAGGTTTCCATACCCATTGTTTTCACACACATTGTCCTACCTGTCAAAAACACAGGACTATTTAAAAGGAGGGGGTCGGGTGGGGGGTGAGGGGTGGGGGATCAGAGAAGACAGGAGGGGGGGCAGAAGAGGTGGAGGATGTTGTCAATTATTTAGAGGTGTATCACCACCAGGTGTGGTGCCTGTGTTATTCAGGGTGTGTTTGATTTCCATTCTTTTCACACTTCTTTTTTTTCAACCTGTCTAAAATCATGGACCCTTTGAAGGGGGTAGGGAGGTAAGTGGGGGAGGGGGGGAAGGAGAGGCAGAAGATGGGATGTTGTTGGTTTTGTTTCTTTCAAGACTTTATTGAGAATCACACACCTCCCCCACCCGCCACCCCCCTATTGGGGACAGGGGTAGGAAACTGTCAGTATAAATAGCATCTTCACCTTGTGGAAAATCTCTCCTAGGAGTTTGTTTTTTATTATTATTATTAATTATTATTATACTTATTATTATTATTATTATTATTATTATTATTATTATTATTATTATTATTATTATTATTCGTTATCTTTGTTTCTGCCTTGTTCCTTTTTGGGGAAGGGATAGCCTGGTGGTTAGAGTGATATGTTCGTGATCTGCCAACCCAGGTTCAATTCTTGTTCAAAAGGATTTTTCCTCTGGAGTTAACATCAGTGCTGACTCAACTCTCCACTAAAGTCTTTTGGATGAGACTATAAACCGAGGTCAAATGTGCGAACGCACGCAGAATAACTTAAGCACATATTAAAACCTGGTCCGCTTTTTTGGAAGAGTATGCCATTGTGTGCCGGTGGGAAGGGATGACAAAATTTATAAAACTGCATACACACGGGGACTGATAAAAAATGCACATGGCTGCTTATCCCTTTATCCTCGAAATAAAAGAATAAACACAATAAATAAATAAATAAAAACTTCCTGAGTCCTCCTTCTTGTCTATGTTCTGCTGTCTTGGTCCATTCTTCTGCCTTTTTTTCCACAAGAAAGATGTAAAAGATGACAATAATTCTCTCTCTCATGCAGAAGGTAGATGCACTGGGCTTGACCTGTCAGGAACAGTGCAACACACTTGGCTATATGACAGACGATAATAGTTGCTGTCTGAGCGTTGATGATCACCATGATGAGGACAACGAAGAAGTAGAAGAAGAGGAAGAAGTAGATGATGATGATGATGATGATGATGGTGATGATGATGATGATAATTGTTGGAGGTGAACAAGGTTCGGGGATAAGGGGATGTTAGAACACTGGCACTCCACACTCAAAGGAATGATGTGAGGCCACGCAGGGGTGTTATGGTAACACTTTTTATTTTTATCTACCAAACAACACACTGCTGAAACAAAGATAAAATTCAGGTAACTACTCTATCCATATTTAACCAGGTACATGAAAGGCACACAACAGCAAATAGCAATATTGTCGTCTAGCCGATTGTAAGAAAACCGATTTCCTTTCATCACTCATACCAAAATACCAAGTTAATAATAATAATAATAATAATAATAATAATAATAATAATAATAATAATAATAATAATATATGGAATTTATATAGGCTGAATCTTGTAAAACAAACAAATCGAAGCGCTTGCACTCAAATCATTTACGCGCATGCAACTTTCCTCAAATATAATAAATAACATATTTCAAATTTATGCACGCATACGTGCGCGCGCACACACACACACACACACACACACACACACACACACACACACACACACACACACACACACACACACCCCGCGAACACACTTAGGAGATGAAGGATGCTGTTGAAAAGTAAAGACGGATATGAGGGGAAAGTGTCAGGAAGGAAATAAGTGTGTTTTGAGGCTGGATTTGAAGGTGTCAAGTGAAGGTTTTTGGCAAAGTGAAAGAGGGAGGTCATTCCAGATGGACGGACCAGAAACAGAGAAAGATCAACAGCCAACAGTGGTTTGTTTGAATCTGGGTGTTCGAAAGCACAAAGTATCTGCGGCTGAACGAAGGGAACGGGATGGAGTGTACAGGTGAAGACACAAAGATAAGATGGTGCAGATCTGTGGAGACATTTTGAAACAGAGGGTATTGATCTTATACTTCAGTCTTTGTGAGACTGGCAGCCAGTGAAGAGATCGCAGAAGAGGAGTGATGTGCTCGGACTTTTTCTTTCTTAGGACCAGTCGAGCTGCAAAGTTTTGTATGCGTTGAAGAGAGTGGATGGATGATGCTGGTAGGCCAACCAAAAGAGAATTACAGTAGTCTAAACGTGAAAGAATGAGAGATGTGACAAGCTTGGAAGTTGCATCAGTGGACAGATACTTGCGAATCGCGCTTATGCGCCGTAGTTGATAGCAGCAAGACTGGCAGGTCTGGGTGATGAATTTTTTCATAGAGAGTGTGTTGTCAAGAATTACACCTAAATACTGCACAGAGTTGGACAAAGGAATTGACGCACTGCCAAATTCTATTGATGTTGTTGTGATGGAGGAAAGTTTATGTTGGGTCCCTATGAGCATCGCTTCGGGTTTTATCAGCATTAAGTTGTAACTTGTTCTGAGTCATTCAGTTTTGAATGTCTTGAAGGCAGTAGGACATATTGGTCAGGAGGGAAGGCAAGTTTTCAACAGTATCACTGCACTGAAGCTGAGTGTCATCGTCATAGAAATGATGATCAATATGGTGGCTGTTTATTATATGTGAGAGTGGAGCAGTGTAGAGAGTAAAGAGAACAGGGCCCAGGACTGATCCCTGTGGGACTCCACATTCCATTTTGACAGATTTTGATTGAATGTTGTTTACAATAACTTTCTGGAATCTGTCTGTGAGGTATGAAGTAAACCAGGTGAGGGCTGTGCCATTAATACCAAACGTATTTTGGAGGCGAGAAAGAATAAATTGAGTGATCTATAGTGTCAAAGGCTGCAGATAAGTCAAGAAGAGTGAGGAGGAAGATTTTTCCTGCATCAGAAGCAAGTAGAAGTGTATCTAAAGTATGGATTAGGGTGGTTTCGGTGCTGTGGTTGGGGCGATAGGCATATTGAAAAGGGGGAAGGAGATCATTGGAATGAAGGTGACTGTTGAGCTGTTTGAGAACAACTTTTTCTAGTACTTTAGAGACAAAGGGTAAGTTTGAGACAGGTCTATAATTCTTCAGAATGTTGGGATCAAGGTCATGCTTTTTCAGTAGAGGTGTGACTATTGCTGTTTTAAGAGCTTGTGGAAAATGTCCTGACAGAAGAGATGAGTTTACTATTTTAGTGATAATAGGTACAAGTTGTGGAAGGCATTGTGAGAAAACAGGAGCAGGTATGGGATCAAGTTCGCATGATTTTATAGTCATTTCCTTCAGAATTGTCATGATTTCTTTTTCACTTGTGGAATAGAAGGAAAAGAGAGGAGTGCCAGTGAACTGGGGATCAGGAGGTGCAGGATGGAAATGAGTCTGATCCAGTCTGGAGCGTATGTTGTGGACTTTGTCTGAAAAGAAGACAGAAAAGATGGATGGAAGTTCAGACAGGCTGTGGGTGGTAGGCAGAGGAGTTGTTTTTGCAGACCCAAGGAGATTTGAGGTGAGGGAAAAAGAGATTTTATGGATGTAGCGCAGAGAACTTGGGAAGAGTAGTATTCTGTCTTTGCTGAATGGATTAAGAGTTTGACTTTGTTTATTTGTTTTTGGAAAAGCTGTTTGTTGATTTGGGTTTATGATTTCCGCCACTGCCGTTCTAGTTGCCGCGTTTGCGCTTCGCTATCACGATGTCTTGGGTATACCATGGCGCACAGGGTCTGTCAGGTAGGAGATGGTCAGTAGGAGGTGCATGCTCATCAAGCAATTGGTGGAGAACAGTGTTATAGTATTCAGAGAGGTCAGTGTAGTCAGAGGTTTGTGAAAAACATTCGGAAGCTTGTAAAGAGAAAGTATGAATGTCTAAGGCCTTAAGATTGCAACGAGTAACATATTTCTTCTTTCTGACAGGTTTTGTGATGTTGAGGTGGAAAAGAATGGCGGAATGATTAGAATGCAGTTTGTCAGTGACAGAAACAGATGTGACAAGATTAAATGAAGCATTAGTAATCAGCCAGTCTAAAATATGGCCAGATCTGTGCGTTGCTTCGTTTACCAGTTGGGAGAGAGAATGGTTGGACAGAGAAAGAGAAAGACGTTTGACATCTGGAGAAGACTGGTTGTCGAAATGGAAGTTAAAGTCACCGAGAATTATAAGTTTAGCTGGAGAGAGGCTGTAGTGGTCGAGGAGTGACTGGAATTCTTGATGAAAAACAGAAGATGTCAGGTTGTTCTTAGGGTTAGGAGGTGGGCTGTAAAAGCAACAGAACATAATAGAGTGGCCAGGTAAGTTAAGGTTGATTTCGCAAACTTCAAAAGAGTTGTGTGGGAATGGAAAGTTGTGACTGAAAGAAAGAGCTGGTTCCAATGTGTTTTTGAAAATTATGGCAATCCCACCTCCTCGAGAGAGTCTGGGAAAAGAAATAGTTTTATATCCTGGAGGAGTCAGCTGTTTTATTTTGGGCTCATGGCCATGTGGTTTAAGCCAAGTTTCGGTGAGGAAGGTTAGGTCAATGTTTTTTTCAGAGTTAATCCATTAATAAGTTAATCCTAAGGAACCAATAGAGAGTATACAGTTGTAAATCAGACAACTAAAGACTACAAAATAACTAGGAAAATCCTTTCCTCAATACTCTCAACTGACATTATCCTAATAATGTCAACAGACCTTAGTCAATACTAAGATCGTTCACAACATTGGCCCCTATCATACCCCATGGATATTGTAGCACGAGAGACAATGACAATGACAAATTCTTTTATTTCGAGGATAATGAATAAGCACGCATGTCCTTTTTTACATCCAGTCCCCGCCCGTTAGGGATACATCTTAATAATAATAACCCAATACTTATACAGTCTCACAATAAAAACAAGGGGAAATAACCCTTTTCAAAACAGCTCCCCCCCCCCCCCCAAAGCAAGCAAATAAAAGAAAACCCTAAAAATACCCCCCCAAAAAACCACAAAACAACCCTAACCAAAACAAATAAACAAACAAAAGAGAAGAAAAACCAAACCAACAAAAGAAGATAAAAAAAGAAAAACAGACAAACAACAACAACAAGAACAACAACAGAGCCAAGAAAAATAACACAACCAAACTTAATAAGTCATAAAGATAAACATCTACACATTGTCAAATGGTACACATACTTGTTACACAAAACTATAAGATATTGAAATAGGGCACTCATTAAAACTTAAGTACAGAGGCAAGTCCAATAAAGTATTGAAATTATAAAATATGAATCCTTCATCAGGATACACTATAACTATAAGCAAGACGATAAAAGGTGAGAGAGAGAGACAGAGACAGAGAGACAGAGAGTGTGTATGTGTGTATTTCAGAGATAATATCCAATATATAATTCCCAAAAGAGTATGTGATCCCATCAACACTCATTTTAGATTATACTCGTAGCAAATTATATGTCATGATAATGAAATAAATTTAATACCCATACATTCACACAATAAAAATAAGAAACAAAACAAAGAAGAAATCTAAACCTATACAGTCATTGAGGGAGAGAATATGAGTGAGTGATGAGTGAGTGAGTGTGTGTGTGTGTTGTGTGTGTGTGTGTGGTGTGTGTGTGGTGTGTGTGTGTGTGTGTGTGTGTGTGGGGGGTGGGGGGTGGGGGAGTGGTATTTCAGGGATAATACTAATATGTAATACTCACATAGCACACGATCAACACAAACACTTTTTAATTATACTCATACAAATTGAATGTCATGATATTAAAATAAGTGCAATACCCATACACTCACATAATAAAGAGGGGTAAAAAAGCCAATAAAGTCATAAAAGAACATCTACACATTGTAAGTAATAGAAACAAATTCTTTTTTTCCAGAATAATGAATAAGTACTCATGTGCTTTTTTACATCCAGTCCACGCCCGTGGGGTCACATTTAAAAATTCACTCAGTACTCATACTTTCAAACAGTAGAAGCAAAGGGAAAAAAACCCTTTTATAAAAAGGAAAAAGAGAGAAAAAGAAAAACAAACAAAAACAAACAAACAACAAACCCGACGAGCAAAAGACAAAATAAACCCCAGAACCCCCCCAAAAAACAAACAACAAAAAAACAAAAAACAAACAAAAAACAAAAAACCAACAACAACAAAACAGACAAAAACATCCTCCCAAAGAAGCAAACAAAAAAACAAAAAACAGAGAAAAAGCAACCACAACCAAACAATGGAGTATTATATTTAAATAAAACATTACAAAAAAAAAATACCAACTACTGTTCCTTCTCCTAAACCAATACTGTTTCGCCCCACCCACTGTTCCTTTAAATACTGTTCCTTTCCTCCCCCCCCCACAGACAAAAATACATACATACCACCTAAGAACAACAAAAAACAAACAAACAAAAAAACCCCAAACAAATCAACAACAAAAAGTAAAGAACCAACTACCGCAATAAACAACAGAGAGAGAGAGAGAGAGAGAGAGAGAGAGAGAGAGAAGAGAGAGAGAGGAAAGATAGATAGAGAGAGAAGGAGCAAGAAAGAGAGAGAGAGAGAGAGAGAGAGAGAGAGAGAGAAAGTAAGCCAAACTTATAGATTCATACAATAGAAGATGAAAATTGAACACCATTTCATATTTATAATATACACATCGTCTGTTACAAAACGTGATAACTAAGATAATAAAATAGTGATATTTTCACTGGAGCTCAAAGTACAAGTCAACCAGTCCAAAAATAATAATTGAAAAATCGAAAGTATGAATAGAATATGCCCTTTAATTAGGTATACACAACAACAATAGAAGTAAGAAGAAGAAAAGAAAAGTAAGAAGAGAAGAGAGAAGAGAAAGAGGAGAGAGATAGAGAAGAGAGAGAGAAGAAAGAGATAGAAGAGAATAACAGACAGACAACAGACAGAGGGAGAGAGAACAGAGAAGAGAGAGAGAAAATGAACGAATGCATAGTCGGCCTTAGGCCACAAAAGAAAGAGAATAGAGGAGAGAAATAAGAGAGAAGATGATGAGAGAGAGAGAAAAGAGAGAGATAGATAGAGAGAGAGAGATAATAGTGTGTGTAGAGGTGTGTGTTTTAGAGAGATAACTAAATGTAATAATATTCACGAAATTGTACAACCGAACACCTTCAATCACACTTCAACACATTAATTTCATCATACACATACAAAAAATATGTTATGATAAATAAAAAAAATCAACAAACAAACAAAACAAAAAACACAAAACCCTGCAACAATATCCCCTGCACCTCTCAACAACCCTAATACCACCATTACTCACATAAACATTAAAAACTAAGGTAAGAAAAGAAGAAAAGAAAAACAAAACAACAACCACCAAATCTATAAATGTCATAGTGAGAGAGAGAGAGAGAGAGGGGGTAAGAAGGGGGGCGAGAGGGGGGGGGTATATGGGGATAAGAGAAGGAGAGTGAGAGAGAGAGAGAGAGAGAGAGAGAGAGAAAAGAGTGTGTGTGTGGTGTGTGTTTGTGTGTGTGTGTGTGTGTGTGTGTGTGTGTGTGTGTTTCATGAAAACTCTAAATATATAATTCTCAAAACAGTGCACGATCACCTTCAACACTTATTTTGATTATACCATGCAGATTATATGTCATGATAATGAAAAAAAACTCAATACTCTAAAACTCATTCAATAAAACAAGGAAGAGGAGAAAGGGGGGGGGAGATAAAAGCCAAATCTATAAGGTCCAGGGAGAGAGAGAGAAAAAAAGAGAGGGAGAGAGAGAGAGAGAGCAAGAGAGAGAGAGCTAGAGAAAAGAGATAGAGATAGATAGATAGATAGATAGTTAGAAAAGATAGAAAAGATAGAGAGAGAGAGAGAGAGAGAGAGGAGAGAGAGAGAGAGAAGAGAGAGAGAGAGTGTGTGTGTTTAAAGGATAATACTAATATATATAATTCTCAAGCCCAGCACAGGATCACCGTCAAAATTCTTTTCGATATACTTTTACAAATTGAAACCCCAAATGATAAAGAAATAACCAAAACCCAATACACTCTTACAATAAAGGAGAAAAAATCACTTAAGTCATAAAATGAACATCTATAATTGTAAGTAAGAGAGAAAGATGGGAGGGGGGGAGGGGGGGGAAAAAAAATGAAGAGAGTGGAAGAGATAGGGGGAAGTGGGGGTGTGTGTGCTTTGCGTGTGTGTTTGTTTGTGTGTGTTGTGTGTGTGTGTGTGTGTGTTTTGTGGTGTGTGTGGTGTGTGTGTGTTGTGTGTGTGTTAAGGATTTTAATGCTTTTTGTTTGTAAAAAAATAGAACAAAAAAGACATAGAAAAAAATACTGAATATCATTCTCAACAGCACATCGTCACTGTCAAGACTCTTTTTCATTATACTCTACAGATTAACGCATATTATTGTTATGATAGATATATTTCTTATAACATAGTGTAGTAAAAAAACAAAGCT
>CM054163.1:34699645-34702145 GCA_028751875.1 Rapana venosa
GCTTGCTTCTACTCTCTCTCTCTCTCTCTCTCTCTCTACTCTCTCTCTCTCTCTCTCTCTCTCTCTCTCATGACAGGATACTGTTCCATCATACTTAAGACAAATTTCCCCTAAAACAATCCAGAAAGACTATAAAGCCACCGTGTTCCCTATTCCGTGAATAGATAGACTTTTTTCAAATCTAGTTAACTTTATCCTCAGGCCCTTTGCTGTGGAACTCCCTTCCCAGATTCAGTTAAACATCATCAATCTATAACAATCTACAAAAAATCTCAATTATCAATCTCACTTTTTTATACATATAAACCAAATAACAAAACCACATGTCCATAGCCT
Organism: Rapana venosa; assembly: GCA_028751875.1. Classification (NCBI taxonomy): domain Eukaryota; kingdom Metazoa; phylum Mollusca; class Gastropoda; order Neogastropoda; family Muricidae; genus Rapana; species Rapana venosa. The sequence goes on from CM054163.1 coordinate 34,699,982, forward strand.
TAAAAACATAAGTTGCATATCCTCCCTTAACCTCTATCTGCCCTTTCCATCTTACCTATCTGCCCTTCCGTTTCTTCACCCTGGTATGTATGTCAGGGACTGTTGTCCTCTCTCTCTTCTCTCTCTCTCTCTCTCTCCTCTCTCTCTCTATCTCTTCTCTCTCTCTCTCTCACTCTTCTCTCTCTACTCTTTCTAGGGAAGTTTTTGCCTATCTCTCAACAGCAATGTACAATTCACTATTATGTGTGTTCGTTCAAAATCCACCAGCTTATGAGTTGTTTGAATGCCCAAACGAAGTAAAGGCAGGGCTGTGTTTTGAGCCCTACTTTATTCTATCTTTTTAAATCAGTTAGTGATGACGTTGAGGAAATGGGCATATAACATGGTGTTCAATGATGCTGCTAATATTGCAGATCTTCTGATCTATTGTTTGCAGATGATGTAGCTTTGCTGTAACTACTCCCAGAGGTCTTCAAAATCAATTAGATATCTTACAGATTGTTGTTGTGATAAAATGAAATATTATGGTAAACACATGAAAGACAAAAATTATGGTATTTAGGAAAGGCAGGGTTTCTGGGTCGACATGGGATAAAGTGGTTTTATAATGGCTAGTGATTAGAGGAGGTGAACGTTACTTTATCTAGATTTTAATTTCACCACTAGATAGTGCTAAAAGGGGTAACTGATCATTTAGCAATTAAAGGAAAGAAAGTGTTATGCAATTACTTAGAGTGTTCCACAAATACAAGGAAATGACCGCGAGTGTATTCTTTAAAATTTTTGACTTAAAATCAAACCATTTTGTTTTATGCTCTGAGGTGTGGGGGACATATGTAGCTAGACCATATTGAGAAGTACATTTTAAACAGCTTGTAAAAGATTCTTTGGTGTTCCAGTGAAGGGACCACCAAAACAAGATGGTTTTATGGAGATTTAGGTGATTCCCATTATTATATCTATTCATATGTTTGCATGTTAAGATAATGGCTATAAATTAGTTAAATTTGGATAATAAGAGAGTACCCCACTGAGCATATACTTTGTTATTTGAATTGGGGACAGGTGTGGTTAAAAGTTGTTGGTTAAAATGTGATGAGAGATTCTGTGCGAGACTGGTTATGGCGTTGTTTGGTTTTGCAGCAAGGAGTGGGAGATACTAAAAAACATTTTTGAGGAATTTAAACAAAGGAATAGTTGACTGGTTTATCACGAATGGAATGGAGCTATAAGAGAAAGAGAAAGATAACAGATATATAATTCATATAAAACAGTGTTTGAAGAGAAAAATATGTAAAATGATTTGGGACCATTTATTGCTTCACGTGTTTGTTGACTGTTTACCCAGCTAAGATTTGGTTGTACTTACAATAAATAATTAGAACTCGAGATATAGTGATCTTCCAGGATAGAAATTGTTCTTTTTTGATAATCAAGTTAGAGAATGAACATACACCTCTTGTTTAACTGAAGCCTTGACACAGACCTTAGAGGAAATTCTTAGAGAATCTCAGAGCTATCTTTTTGTGTTTTGCTTAGGTCATTCATATGATTAATCACAGGCCACAATGATATCTAGATTGTTTTTCATGCAGTCAATAGACGGAAGATATTACTTGGCTTATAATGATAGGCAGCTTAAATTGTCTTTTGGCATTTGGTTAAAGCTTATCAATTGATAGAAACTGGAAATGGGTAACTGTGTTAGTACTATGTGACCCTATTACTTGTTTGATTTCTTGTGTGAAAATTGCGTAAACATTAGTATTCTTTTGTATTATCCTTTTCTTTTAAAAGGGTTGATGGAAGCAGATCATTATCCATGATATCAGTCTGACTGTTGTTCTCTCCTCTTCCCATTCCTTTCATTCTCTATAAACACACTTGGTAATGAATATTTTGTGTGGACGTATCTTTTGTGAGTTTCAAACATAGTTGGGTTATAATTACGATAACAATGATGCTTTCATGTTGTTAGTGCTCTCAGTATAAGGATGTTGTTTAAAAGAAAAAAGGTGTAGGAGTATCCACCTAGTTTATGAGAAATAAGCTTTGAATGTGAAACAGTTGTTTTGAGGAGAGGATGATTGTGCCACATTTTGAACGGGAACTAAACTCTCATAGTTTATGATGATTTACAATCATTATGAATGTAGTGAATAGA
>CM054163.1:34709645-34717145 GCA_028751875.1 Rapana venosa
ATGATGGACTAGGTGTTTATTCATATGTTTTTTCAAGGGTTTTGAAAGGTAAGATATAATAGAGATTGGCCTATAGTTTGATAGATCGGAAGTGTCTCCAGACTTGTGGATCGGAATCACCTTAGCAGTTGTGAAGGCGTTGGGGAAATAGTTCTTATGAAGACAAAGGTTATAGATATGTGTCAGAGTGTCTGTAATAACTGGAGCTGAGAGTTTCAGTATTCTGCCATCTATTCCATCAAGACCACGCGTACTTGATTGTTTGAGGTGAGTCAGATAATTAAAGACCTCAGAAACAGATATGAATGGTATGTGGAGTTTTGTTTGAATACGCTTTTCTTAGCAGTATTGTTTTAGTTCATTGAGATCATTGGACTCCGAGTTATCATTGTTAATTATGTTATACTAAATATTAATGAAGTGATTGTTAAGTTTTTCAGCAGAAATATCTTTTTAACTACATTAGTTTTGGAAAACAATAGATTATTTGTTATTTGGCTGATTGACTGATGTTTATGTGCTTTGATTTGTCTTTGCAAGATATAGCGCTATATAAGTTCCATTTCTTCTTCTTCTTCTTCTTCTTATTATTATTATTATTATTATTATTATTATTATTATTATTATTTATTATTATTATTATCATTATTATTATTATCATTATTATTATTTATTATTATTATTATACAAGTATGTCAGTGTTCCAGCTATAACTTGACCACAAAGCTGGCCATCGCTCCTTCTCTGTTTCTGGTCCATCCACCTGGAATGACCTCCCTCTCTCACTTCGACAAAAGCCTTCACTTGATACCTTCAAATCCAGCCTCAAAACACACTTATTTCCTACCTGAGACTTTCCCCCCAAATATCTGTCCCTAATTTTCAACAGCATTGTTCACCTTCTAAGTGTTGTTCCGAGTGTGTGTGTGTATGTGTGTGTGTGTGTGTGCGTGTGTGTGCGTGCATGCGTGCATACGTGCGCGCGCATGGTTTTGAAATCTGTTTTTCATTATGTTTAAGGAGAGTTGCATGCCTGTAAATGATTAAGTGCAAGCGCTTCGATTTGTTTGTCTTTTTACAAGATTCAGCGCTATATAAATTCCATATATTATTATTATTATTATTAAAGCTTAATTATTCTTCCATCTAGATTGTCTAAACCACGTGTTCTGGAACTTATTTGAAGATGTCAGGCTTTCCCAAGATGTCGGTTATGTGATTGTCATTGGCAGTGTTTAAATGGTGTAGTGAATTTTATTTCTTTTGATTCGATATATTGTTCTAAAGTAAATGGAGATCATTTCAATTAGACTTGTGATTTGATAATTACTTTTATCGGGCAATGTTTGAGAAGGGTTGTTCATTATCAGATGATATATCTTAACTGTCTGTTGACTTTTTTATATAGGTTTATTACATAATGTATTGAGGCTTTCATACTTGGTGAGATTCGGATAGTTGTAATTAATCAACGCTTTTGATTTGTAAATTCACTTTTAAGATTTGCGTTTTGTGAAGTTACTTTGTTTCTTTGTGCTCTGAACTGCTCATTTTTGAACCATGTGTTTTCAAATAGCCCCCTATCTCTCTCACTCTGACCTTATAGATTTGGCTGGTTGTTGCTTTGTTTTTCTTTCTTTCTTTTCTTCCTTGTTTTTAATGTATGAGAGTATGGGGTATGAGGGGGTTTTTTGGGGTTTTTTGTTTGTTGATTTTTTTTCCATAAACAAATTTTTTGTATGAGTTAATGAAAATAAGTGTTGAAGGTGTTTGTGTACTTTTTTGAGAATTTATATATTTAGTACACCATCTTGACAACACCCACACACACACACACACACACACACACAACACACACACACACACACACACAACTCTCTATCTCTATCTCTCTCTCTCTCTCTCTCTCTCTCTCTCTCTCTCTCTCTCTCTCTCTTCTCTCGCTTCTTGTGGCTAAGCCGATATGCAATTAATTCTTTCTCTCTTCATCTCTTCCTCTCTCTCTCTTCTTCTCTCTCCTCCTTCTCTCTTCTCTCTCTCTCTCTCTCTCCCTCTCTTCTGTTCTTCTTCTTCTTCTTCTTCTTTTCTTCTTCTTCTTCTTCTTCTAGTGTTGTTGTGTATTTATAAAAGGCATATTCATACTTTCGATTTTCAAATTATTGTGGACTTGTTGACTGTCTTGAGATCCAGTGAATCTCCTATTTTACAATCTTATTTATCACGTGTAACAACTATGTGTACTATTTCTACAATATGAAGGTGTTCAGTTTTAAGATTATAAGTTGGCTTACTCTCTCTCTCTCTCTCTCTCTCTCTCTCTCTCTCTTCTCTCTCTCCTCTCTCTCTCTCTCTCTCTCTTCTCTTGTTGTTATTGCTGTAGTTGTTACTTTACTTTTTGTTGTGATATGTTTGGGGTTTTTGTTTGTTTTTTGTTTTGGTGTTGTGTACTGTGTGTGGTGCAAGCGCAGTGACTTAGGCGACGATTGCGACACTCTAATTGGGGAGGAACCAGTATTGGGTTAAAAAAATGTTTTATATAAAAAAAATTCTCATTTGTTTGTTTGTTTTTGCTTTTTCTTGCTTTTGTTGTTTGCTTGTTTGGGAGGAATAGTTTTTTTGTTGTTTTGTTCGTTGGTGGTTTTTTTGTTTTTTGTTGCTTGTTGCTTGTTTTTTGGGGGGGGCGTCTGGGGTTATTTGTTCTTTTGCTCGTTGGTGTTGTGTGTTTGTTTGTGTGTTTTGTTTTCTTTTTCTCTCTTTTTCCTTTTTAAAAGGGGTTTTTTATCCCTTTGCTTTTATGTTTGAAAATATGAGTACTGATTTGCATTTTTAAATGTGAACACACGGGCGAGGATGCTGGATGTCAAAAAGCACATGAGTACTTATTCATTATTCTGGAAAAAAAAGAATTTGTATCTATTATTACAATGTGTAGATGTTACTTTTTATGACTTATTGGCTTTTTTTTTTACCCTCTTTAATTATGTGAGTGTATGGTATTGCACTTAGTTTTTATATCATGGACATTCAGTAGTCTGAGTATAATTAAAAAGTGTTTGTGTTGGACGTGTGCTATGTGGGTATTACATATTTTGTATTATCCGAAATTACCACTCCCCCACCCCCACCCCCCCACACATCCACACTCACACCACACACCCACACACACAAACACACAACACTAACACACTCACTTACTCACTCACTCATATTCTCTCCTCAATGACTGTATAGGTTTGATTTCTTCTTTGTTTTGTTTCTTTTTTTTATTGTAGAGAATGTTTGGGTATTAATTTATTGCATTTATCATGACATATAATTTGTACGAGTATAATCTAAAAATGAGTGTTGATGGGTCACTTTACTATTTTGGAATTAATATATTGGATATTTATCCTTGAAAATACAACACATACACACTCTCTGTCTCTCTCTCTCACCCTTTTATCGTCTTGCACTTATTGTTATAGTGTATCTGATGTATGGATTCATATTTTATAATTTCAAATACTTTATTGGACTCTTGACCTCTCTACTTTAGTTTTAATGAGTGCCATATTTCCAATTTCTTTATAGTTTGTGTAACAAGTATGCTGTACCATTTGACAATGTGTAGATGTTTTCTTTATGAACTTATTAGTTTGGTTGTGTTATTTAGCTTGGCTCTGGTTGTTGTTCTTGTTGTTGTTGTTTGTCCTGTTTTTCTTTTTTTTATTTCTTTTGTTGGTTGGTTTTTCTTTCTCTTTGTTTCTTTATTTGTTTTGGTTAGGGTTGTTTTGTGGTTTTTTGGGGGGGTATTTTTAGGGTTTTCTTTTATTTGCTTGCTTTGGGGGGGGGGGAAGCTGTTTTGTAAAGGGTTATATTTCCCCTTGTTTTTATTGTGAGACTGTATAAGTATTGGGTTATTATTATTAAGATGTATCCCTAACGGGCGGGGACTGGATGTAAAAAGCACATGTGTGCTTATTCATTATCCTCGAAATAAAAGAATTTGTCATTGTCATTGTCATTGTCTCTCGTGCTACAATATCCATGGGGTATGATAGGGGCCAATGTTGTGAACGATCTTAGTATTGACTAAGGTCTGTTGACATTATTAGGATAATGTCAGTTGAGAGTATTGAGGAAAGGATTTTCCTAGTTATTTTGTAGTCTTTTGTTGTCTGATTTACAACTGTATACTCTCTATTGGTTCCTTAGGATTAACTTATTAATGGATTAACTCTGAAATAAACATTGACCTAACCTTCCTCACGGAAACTTGGCTTAAACCACATGGCCAGGAGCCCAAAACAAAACAGCTGACTCCTCAAGGATATAAAACTATTTCTTTTCCCAGACTCTCTCGAGGAGGTGGGATTGCCATAATTTTCAAAAACACATTGGAACCAGCTCTTTCTTTCAGTCACAAATTTCCATTCCCACACAACTCTTTTGAAGTTTGCGAAATCAACTTCAACTTACCTGGCCACTCTATTACGTTATGTTGCCTTTACCGCCCACCTCCTAGCCCTAAGAACAACCTGACATCTTCTGTTTTTCATCAAGAATTCCAGTCACTCCTCGACCACTACAGCCTCTCTCCTGCTAAACTTATAATTCTCGGTGACTTTAACTTCCATTTCGACAACCAGTCTTCTCCAGATGTCAAACGTCTTTCTCTTTCTCTGTCCAACCATTCTCTCTCCCAACTGGTAAACGAAGCAACGCACAGATCTGGCCATATTTTAGACTGGCTGATTACTAATGCTTCATTTAATCTTGTCACATCTGTTTCTGTCACTGACAAACTGCATTCTAATCATTCCGCCATTCTTTTCCACCTCAACATCACAAAACCTGTCAGAAAGAAGAAATATGTTACACGTTGCAATCTTAAGGCCTTAGACATTCATACTTTCTCTTTACAAGCTTCCGAATGTTTTTCACAAACCTCTGACTACACTGACCTCTCTGAATACTATAACACTGTTCTCCACCAATTGCTTGATGAGCATGCACCTCCTACTGACCATCTCCTACCTGACAGACCCTGTGCGCCATGGTATACCCAAGACATCGTGATAGCGAAGTGTAAACGCCGGCAACTAGGACGGCAGTGGCGGAAATCAAAAACCGAAATCAACAAACAGCTTTTCCAAAAACAAATAAACAAAGTCAAACTCTTAATCCATTCAGCAAAGACAGAATACTACTCTTCCCAAGTTCTCTGCGCTACATCCATAAAATCTCTTTTTTCCCTCACCTCAAATCTCCTTGGGTCTGCAAAAACAACTCCTCTGCCTACCACCCACAGCCTGTCTGAACTTCCATCCATCTTTTCTGTCTTCTTTTCAGACAAAGTCCACAACATACGCTCCAGACTGGATCAGACTCATTTCCAGCCTGCACCTCCTGATCCCCAGTTCACTGGCACTCCTCTCTTTTCCTTCTATTCCACAAGTGAAAAAGAAATCATGACAATTCTGAAGGAAATGACTATAAAATCATGCGACCTTGATCCCATACCTGCTCCTGTTTTCTCACAATGCCTTCCACAACTTGTACCTATTATCACTAAAATAGTAAACTCATCTCTTCTGTCAGGACATTTTCCACAAGCTCTTAAAACAGCAATAGTCACACCTCTACTGAAAAAGCATGACCTTGATCCCAACATTCTGAAGAATTATAGACCTGTCTCAAACTTACCCTTTGTCTCTAAAGTACTAGAAAAAGTTGTTCTCAAACAGCTCAACAGTCACCTTCATTCCAATGATCTCCTTCCCCCTTTTCAATATGCCTATCGCCCCAACCACAGCACCGAAACCACCCTAATCCATACTTTAGATACACTTCTACTTGCTTCTGATGCAGGAAAAATCTTCCTCCTCACTCTTCTTGACTTATCTGCAGCCTTTGACACTATAGATCACTCAATTCTTCTTTCTCGCCTCCAAAATACGTTTGGTATTAATGGCACAGCCCTCACCTGGTTTACTTCATACCTCACAGACAGATTCCAGAAAGTTATTGTAAACAACATTCAATCAAAATCTGTCAAAATGGAATGTGGAGTCCCACAGGGATCAGTCCTGGGCCCTGTTCTCTTTACTCTCTACACTGCTCCACTCTCACATATAATAAACAACCACCATATTGATCATCATTTCTATGACGATGACACTCAGCTTCAGTGCAGTGATAGTGTTGAAAACTTGCCTTTCCCTCCTGACCAATATGTCCTACTGCCTTCAAGACATTCAAAACTGAATGACTCAGAACAAGTTACAACTTAATGCTGGTAAAACCCGAAGCGATGCTCATAGGACCCAACATAAACTTTCCTCCATCACAACAACATCAATAGAATTTGGCAATGCGTCAGTTCCTTTGTCCAACTCTGTGAAGTATTTAGGTGGAGTTCTTGACAACACACTCTCTATGAAAAAATTCATCACCCAGACCTGCCAGTCTTGCTACTATCAACTACGGTGCATAAGCGCGATTCGCAAGTATCTGTCCACTGATACAACTTCCAAGCTTGTCACATCTCTCATTCTTTCACGTTTAGACTACTGTAATTCTCTTTTGGTTGGCCTACCAGCATCATCCATCCACTCTCTTCAACGCATACAAGACTCTGCAGCTCGACTGGTCCTAAGAAAGAAAAAGTCCGAGCACATCACTCCTCTTCTGCGATCTCTTCACTGGCTGCCAGTCTCACAAAGACTGAAGTATAAGATCAATACCCTCTGTTTCAAAATGTCTCCACAGATCTGCACCATCTTATCTTTGTGTCTTCACCTGTACACTCCATCCCGTTCCCTTCGTTCAGCCGCAGATACTTTGTGCTTTCGAACATCCAGATTCCAAACAAACCACTGTTGGCTGTTGATCTTTTCTGTTTCTGGTCCGTCCATCTGGAATGACCTCCCTCTTTCACTTTGCCAAAAACTTCATTGACACTTCAAATCCAGCCTCAAAACACACTTATTTCCTTCCGACACTTTCCCCCTCATATCCTCCTTTACTTTTCAACAGCATCCTTCATCTCCTAAGTGTGTTCGCGGTGTGTGTGGTGTGTGTGTGTGTGTGTGTGTGGTGTGGTGTGTGTGTTTGTGTGTGTGTGTGTGTGTGTGTTGCCGCGCACGTATGCGTGCATAAATTTGAAATATGTTATTTATTATATTTGAGGAAAGTTGCATGCGCGTAAATGATTTGAGTGCTAGCGCTTCGATTTGTTTGTTTTACAAGATTCAGCACTATAGAAATTCCATATATTATAATTATTATTATTATTATTATTATTATTATTATTATTATTATTATTATTATTATTAACTTGGTATTTTGGTATGAGTGATGAAAGGAAATCGGTTTTCTTACAATCGGCTAGACGATAAATTGCTATTTGCTGTTGTGTGCCTTCATGTACCTGGTTAAATATGATAGAGTAGTTACCTGAATTTTATCTTTGTTTCAGCAGTGTGTTGTTTGGTAGATAAAAATAAAAAGTGTTAC
>CM054163.1:34722145-34770698 GCA_028751875.1 Rapana venosa
CGTTATTGTTTTTGCTCTATGTAGATGTGTAGTAAAGGTGTATCAACCACATTCCTTAAATATATAATTTCTTAATCATTATACACAAAACATTCATAAAGGAAATGACTTTTCATCTTCAATTTAGGTTTACAAAATTGGACAGTGTTTCTCTTGATTCTAGGGCACTTATCGATGTTCATTGTTGTTGAGTGGTTTAGAAACATTACATCTCACTGTGATACAGCAAATCTTAGCAGTAGGTACTCTAACTGTAAAAGAAATTCCTCTGATAGAGTGAGAGATAGGAAAGTCAGAACACTGAGAGACAGACAGACAGGGGAGACCAGACAGAGTAGACAGACGGACAGAACACTGAGAGAAGGTAGAGAGAGAGAGAGACTGACTGAATTGAGAGGGTGAGAGAGAGATGGAGAGAGTAAGAATGTAAGAAAGTAAGAAACGAAAGGAAGAAAGAAAGAACAGAAAGAAAGAAAGAAAGAAGAAATGATAGATAGATAGATAGATAGGAAGATAGATAATAATTAATAATATAATAATAATATAATTAATAATTAATAATAATAATAATAATAATAATAATAATAATACTAATAATAATGTATTGGAATTCTATATAGCGCTGAATCTTGTAAAAGCCAACAAATCAAAGCGTCAAGATTTCATATGCATTACCACTTTAAGTCACGGTAGATTTCTCTCCGTGAAATTCGGGGTGTTACTCTCCCCGGGGAGAGGGGAGAACGCGTCCACTTGCGCTGTGCCACCATTTCACCATTTTTTTTTTTCTGCTGCTGTATTTGTTTCCATATCCAGAGTGGGCTTCTTTTTTCTAAGTATTTTGCCAGGGACAACTCTCTTGTTGGCGTGGTTTTTTTACGTGCGCTAAATAAATACGTGTAACACACGGGACCTGCGGTTTATCGTTCATCCGAAAGGACTGCGCCCAGACACAACTCATGGTCTTATGGATGGGGGAAAAATTTCCGGTTCCTAAAACGGGGTAAGAACCGCCCTGCACACTTCAGACCGGGACTTTTCGCTTTATATGACAGTGCGCGTTACCTCTAGACCACAGATTGATTATAGGTTAAAAAAGGACTGAGGAAGAAAGAGACAGTGACAGGACAACAAACAGAAAACACACAGAGGGAGAGCAGACAGACAGCAATGGACCCGAACGCTGAGAGATTATAATATATGGGTTGTATGCTTGTATGTGTCTGTATGTTGTAGTGCAGCGTGGCATGGTGTGTGTACTTGTGCCTATGTGTGTGTTGTAGGGGGGGGGGATTAATGTGTGTGTGTGTGTCATTTGTTTCAACAGTTTATGCCGTCACTAAAAATGATTTTAGGCAGAGGGTATGTGTGGTTTATGTGTATGTGTAGGTTTGTATGATGTGTCGTATGCATGTGTGCTTGAGTTATGCATGTGTGTATATGTGTGTTTTTGTGTTCAAGTGCCTGCCTGGAACACAGTGAAAATAATCACTATCCCAAGAACAACAACTGTGGCAGATATTAAAACACCTTTATATGCACAGGTTGAAAAGCAAGGCCTTTTTCTCTACATGAAAGGCTAGACAGTCTTGGACCAAAGGTCAGCGGCTCTGGACTAAGTGCCTTTGTCACACGCCTCCCCAGGCAGTGTTATACAACACTTGGAACAATGGGTAGACAGGTGTCTAGGATTTGGAGGGGTTCAAAAGCATTGTTAAGTGTGTTGAAGGACATGGTCTTGAGACAACTGTTAAATTATAATATTACAAGTAAAAAGGAGAAGGGGGCGGACATGCATGAGGGCTAGCACCAGGTGAGAAAGCGCTGCCCCTCCCCTCTTTTTCCTACAGGGAGAGAGGACTTTGAACACTTTGTTTAATGGGTACACTGGCCTGAGGGCACCAACACAGGAGTTTGGCGGGGAAGGAGAAGAAATCAACCCAACTGGGGTGGGCCCCCCCCCCCCCCCCCCCCCCCCCCCCCCCCCCCCCCCCCCCCCCCCCCCTTGGAGTTGTAAGTTACATGAACATGCGGGACAGGTGTCAAACTTGGCTAAAGATTTCCACCAAAATAACCTTTGGAGTGTGTAGGGGTGGGGGGGCTAAGGGGGCAACACATCAGGGCCTAGATGATGGTTGGCACCAATCTGTGCACGATGGGACCAATATATAATGAGTCAAGCACAGTGATTGCATGACTCTTTAGCTGACAGGGATCTACATTGCCAGGAATGTATGCCCTGGACAAAAGGACTATTTTATTTATTTATTTATTTATTTATTCTCTTATATTGAGGATAATTGAATAAGCACTCATGTCATTTTTACATCCAGTCCCTGTGTGTATGCGGTTTTGTAAATTTTGTCATTTATTGCCACAGCACACAATGGCCTACCCTTCCAAAAAGGGAACAGGATTTAACATGTGCACAACATGTTCTGCATGCATTCAAACATGGGGTCTCGATTTATAGTCTAATATGAAGGACTTTGACATTTAGTTCGATTTTTTGTTATCAAACTGGGAAGACTGGGAATTGAACCCACAACTTCACGGTGTATTTGTTGGCAGGCAAACATCTTAACCATCCTGCCACCTTCCTTCTTATGGTCACTTTGCTGGACAGTCCCAGGAGAGTTCAGGTGAACAAGCAGAGAACAAGGGGAGAGTAACAAGGGGAGAGCAACAAGAGGAGAACTGTGGTGGGCCTGTATTCTGATATATCGCCTTTCAGCCCGACTACAGCTTGGATACGGCGCTGACTGTTGTGAGTGGAGAAAAAGAACTTTGATTTTTCTTCACACGTGTGATTTCAAAAATGCTCTAATCAGAATTTGTTGGAACTTAAATTACATTGTGTTCAATTACTACAGCAAGCCAAGTTGGGCATGATGGAGACGGCATATGTGGCACCTAGAATACAAAGGCCAAAATCCAAACCTACCTCTTCATCTAGAATTGTTGTGGAGGAGGATATCTAGAAAATGTCATCACCAGGTTTTGGTCAGGCTTCCTAACAGTCAACAGAAAGTTGTGAATAAATTGCTCAAAATTTCAGCTCGCTTTTGAGAAGGAAAAACATTGTTTTCTTGCTGGACTGGACAATGTTAATTGCAACATCAAGTTTTCATCAGGAAATACTATTTTTGGCAGACAGAATCTTAAGTTATTGTGGCAAAAAAACAAATTTTCCAGGAAGGAAAAAATCTTTTACTTGTGGCCAGGTCGAGTTGTTAAAATTGGTGTCACAAAATATATCAGGTTTTTAGAAGGAAATATAACTTCACTTGGGGCAGACCAGACTGTTGAATTTGTGTTCCTTTAATGGATTTCAAGTTTTTTCTATCAGTGATAAATTGCATCTTATCATCAAGCTGTGCTTCATTTATCGGGCCAGTGCTGAGGATGAGTCCATGTACATGGCTCAAACAGAAATGAAAATGGCCACCCACAACCCTGGAAAACAAGACACACTGTCTGTTCCTATTCAATGCTGGCCATGGACTCTTCACAGCCCTGAAAACAAAGAACAATTCCATATTAAATGGAGAGGACTTCTATCAACCATTGGAAAACAAAAAAACACTGTTCAGTCATATTCATGTGGAGGGAGGATTTCACAACCTGAAAACAAAGACACTGTCAGTCATATTCACGTGGAGGAAGAACTTCCACAAACCTGAAACAAAGTACATTGTATGTCATATTCACTGGGTGTAGGTCTTCACAAAACGTGCACAGGAACAAGTGTTCGAGGTTAGTTTTTTGTTTTATGTGGTTTTGTGTTGTGTTGTCAGTTTGACTGTGTTAGTTTTGTTTGTTTGTGTTTTTGCAACGTGGCTGGTTGATTGGATTGTTGGCTGGTTGGTTTCATTGTTGGTTGATGGTTTTGCTAGTTGGTTTTCATAGTTGGTTTATTGGTTGTCTTGTGTTGAAGAGATGGTGCAGGTTTTGCGTTTTCTTTCTGAAGTGTCTTATCTTACTACCTGTATTCCAGAGAGGAGAGAATGAGAGAGAGGGCATTTTTTTTATATCCTTTATTTGCATTTCTATATCTATACGGTTATTTATATTTTTATTCGAGGGTAGGCCGATTAAGCTGTCATGTGCTTTATCTTACAACCATTACTAATGTGTATTACACCCACGAAAGACAGAGAGAGAGAAAAATACAGCCGACAGAAAGAAGACAGGGGCAGACATTAAGAGAGTGAGGCGGGTGGGCTTGATGGGTAACTGAATAAATAAGGCATGATATCTCTGGTTATCACTTCCTCCACAATGAGGGGAAGGACAATCAAAAGACTGAGGCAAAGCTTTCTGCACACATCCTTGGCCGTTCTAATAAAGACTACACCAGGTTGGTGAAGGGAAAACCAAATTTAACCATGAATAACACAGGAATTTTTGGAATGTCCCATCATTTCTTCTAGACAGTCAATGAATTGAACTGAGGCAAAAGGGGCACCCCCCACATGGGTGAGACAGAAAGAATAGGCCAATGATGATGTTGGCCGGTGAACACCTGTTTGGCGGGAGATTTTTGCTGCTTGTTTCCATCAGTGATTTATTAAGTAGACGTGGCTAAAAATGTGTGGTACTTTTTGATAATTAATGTTAATGATAATAATAATAATAATAATAATACTATGAAGAAAATTACTTATAATATGATGATAAAATGATATTTTTACAACTTCTTGTTTAATATAATGAAAATGTTTAGAATAATAATAAAAAATTAATAATAATGATATTAATAAAGCATAAATCATAATATCTAATCATAATAAAATATTCTACTATTTACTAAACTACTACTAGTTTAACTGGTGATGATGATGATGATTATTTAAAAATACACTTTGGAACTAAATACTAAAAAATTACCAAAGCAGACCTGTGTTTTTGTTAAATTTACTTTGATCCTATAAAAGCTGAGTGCATGTTGATTAAACAGTGACTATCGTTCAGAACAAAATTGCCATCTGAACTAAAAGAATCTTGTATCTAACCTCATGCCACATGTTGCACAACGACTGAGCTACTGATAGTGTCAGATACTTACAATTCACCAAGAAAATATCAGCAGATCCTGTTTAGTTTTCCAAAATGTAATATTAACTCCGATCAAGCTTTTTCTCCTCGATACTGCCTCTCAAATTGCCAAAAAATATGAGGGAAAGTATCTTCCATTGTATGTGATCTGCTGAACAGTTATGACAAATTTCACATTAATTACCAAGTGTTGGTTTAATCAGGATTACAGTACGATTATCTACAGTCAGACTGGTTGGAGAAAACCTGGTGTCATTTTTCAAGGATGTCTCTTTGTGTACATGCTAATGACAAGCCACGCCTTTCTTTCCAGTTTGATAAGAAAAAAACTTGTGGTAAAGATTTTGGCCCTAACAGGACAAACCCCCCTTTCTCATATGCACAAAACAATTACCATGTATTTGTTTTGCTTTCTAGACATGGCCCTAGACCACACGATGTAATTTTGATGAATAGTGTGTGTGTGTGTGTGTGCACAAATGCTTCCTTTTCACCACCCTGCCTTAAAGGTTTATATGTCATATATCCCTAGGTGTATACATACTTATATAATATATATATATATATATTTATAACTGCAAAAGAATAAATTTCCTTACATGGTGGTCAGTTACAGAAACTGGATTGAATTTCATTGATTTGAACGAGGAAATTGGGGCGGGGTGGGCGGAGGTCAAAGGGAAACAACATGTTGGTGGTTAGATTTCATTCTCCTGGTTTGCAGTGTTTTATGTGGTTTCACTTCTGTCACTTGTTTCAAGGGTGAGGGGGGAGTGGCAGGGAGGAGGAAACTCAGGAACCCACATGGTTATGGTGTACTTTTTACAATTGTTTTCTGCCTCATCTTCTGTGGCATCCCGTACTGCTTTGTCCTGTGCCGCTCATCTCACTCTCCCCCGCCACAGCCTTACCCAGCTTCCTTGTGGGCATCCTTAGAGTTGATAAGTCAACAGGGAGACCATCAATATCAGGGACGCATGTGGCACCATCCTGAGGGGCTCCTGCAAAATGATGCTGGGTTACTTTGATGGTGTTCTGTGGGTGCCTGTTTAGAGCTAATACATATGCAGGATACCTCCTAACTTGGCCACTTACTAACATAGTATTAGCTCAGTCATGGAGGCCAAGACTGAGTCAACCACCCACGATGGCGACCAACCACAATGTCCCTCCATCAAACCCCGTCCCCACTTTTGAACCTCTAACTCAAAAGCTTTGAATCAACTCACATCAGGCATGGCAAAGCAATATGAGGTCACCATGAAACCAGAGCAGCTGAGGCCACAATCATGAGGAATGTTTACTTTTGCATGATGATAGATGATAATGAGAATGATATAGCGATGCACGTCCGTTGTTTGGCATATGCTTGTGAGCACTTGACGGGTTTGTACTCTACGCTTACTATCATATATATCCCAACGACACCCTAGGCTGGAGATACAAACACTTGCAGTGTTCCGCAGGTAATTTGAGCATCACTCTCAAAATCGCATCCTTAAAGTGGATAAAGCACGACTGTGTGGTCCCAAGTCTTCCCACTGTGCCCAATGCACACTGACTCTGGATATGACCCTGGCAAGAGTCCGAAACAATACCCAATTGACTTTTATGGGATTTGACCCGCGACTTCCAGTCCATAACCAAGGCTCTGACCACTACTGGGTGGTGGTCTTGTGCACTTCTCTAGGTCCCCTTGCAAGGGTTTTGGAAAGGAAAGAAAGGTTCGAGGGGGTGTTGGGGGGAGAGTTGGGACGAGGGGGTGTTTTAAATTGTTTCCTTAGTGAGTCAGGATTTTGCATATAACATCCGTTTTTATTTTCTGACACAACATGTAGGTAGCCGCCATTTCGACTTTGGGGATGTCTGCTGAGCATGCTGGTGTTTCCTGCCCCCCCACGCTGGCAGGAATCACTGGATCTTTATCGGCCCACATAGTCTTCTTCTATTCCTCGAAAATCTATCAGACACCAACTAGTTGTTTGTTTGTTATATGAAAATGTGTTCAATGCTAACGTTAAGCTCCAGCATAAGAGAGCATTGTTATCTTTTAAGTCTTATTGGAGAGGAAGGCAGAAGAATGACCAAAAAGGTCTTACAATTGGACAAGAACAGAGTTGACAGGAAGAAAAAGGAACAAGGCCAGAAACAAAGGAAGGGATAGAAAGAAGACATTTCTAGGCACAGATTTCCGATGTGGGGATTTATTTATACTGACAGCCCCCCCCCCCAACCATCCATGGGGAAACGTGCCTTGATGATACTTTGCTGTGCAGAAAACACATAGAAAATTAAGGTTACTGGCAGGTCTGACGTTTAAAGTGACCTGGAGATAGTGAAAAATCCTTTTCTTTTTTCTCACCTGCCTCATTTTCTGTGACGTCTCCGGTACTGCTGTGTGTCCGCGCTGCTATTGCCCACTTCCTCTCCACAGCCATTCCCCAAGGTACTGGTCATTCCATCCCCGGGGTGGCAAGTCCACAGGGAGCTGTCACTGTCAGACCGCTGTGGGGCACTTCCCCATTCTACTTCACCGAGATCACAGCCAGATTCAAAGCAGGGATTCATGGACCTGTTGGGGTTGATAGTCAAACAGCAGGATGATGAAGTTCAGTAATATAAACAGCAGGATAATGAAGTCAGTAATAAACAGCAGGATGCTGAGGTCAGTATTCTCTGTCTTGCAGAAAGAAAATACCAAGGTTTCCCGAGTAATTCAAGTGAGATACAGGCTCCAGAGTGTACTGTGGACATACGACTGAAGAGGTCTAAGGGATCCAACTGCAGTCATCCCTGGGGTTGAAACTTCCCTTGGATAGAGTCTAGGATATGCGGGGGGGGGGGGGGGGGGGGGGGGGGGGGGGGTTATAGGTACTATGCACAGTTTGCTAGGTGGGAGAGGATGGTCTTTCACGAATGAACGCAGAAAGGTGTTGAGGATTTTAGTTGGTAGTTACTGTTCATTTCTCAGAGTTAAAAGCTACATAATTATATCTGCTCATTATTTCTCGGTTCAAAGTTCACCAGAGTAAGATCTAATTAGTCATTATAGTTGGTCAGTGGCGTGTGCTTTTTAAAAAAAATTCTTTTATATCGAGGATGATGGAATAAGAACGTATGTGCTTTTTTACATCCAGTCCCCGTGTGCATGCGGTTTTGTAAGTTATGTTATTTGGTCCCACTGGCATACACAATGGCCTACTCTTACGAAAAGTGGGAAAGGATTTAACGTGTGCGCAAGATGTTCTGCGTTGAGTTCGCACACAGGGGACTCGGTTTATAGGTATCACCCGTATGGAACTTTTGGGAGAGTGGGAGGTCTGTACTGATGTTAACTACTGGGGAAAATATCCCTTGAAAGGGAATCAAACCCGGGTCATATGATTTCGAATGTTGTGTGTGTGTGTGTGTGTGTTTGTGTGTGTGTGTGTGTGTGTGTGTGTGTGTGTGTATGTGTGTTGTGCGTCGCGCGCATGTGTAGAGTGTGTGTGAGTGTTGTTGATTATTCATTTTATTTAATCTGTTATTTCAAGGATACTCATGTGCTTTTGTATATCTAGTCCCTGTACATATCAGTTTTGTACATTTTGTCATTCCTTCTCACAGGTAAACAATGTCCTACTCTTCGGAAAAGTGGAACGGGTTTTAATGTGTGGGCAAATGTTCTCCCTGCATTCGCACACGTTACCTCGGTTTATAGTCTCATCCAAAGGACTTTTGGGGAGAGGGCACTGATCCCAGTCAGCAGCTCACGCGCGCGTGCACATGTGTGTGTGTGTGTGTGTGTGTGTGTGTGTGTGTGTGTGTGTGTGTGTGTGTGGAGAGAGAGACAGACAGACAGACAGACAAACAGAGAGACAGATAGAGACAATGACAAATTCTTTTATTTCCAGAATAATGAACAAGCATCCATGTGCTGTTTTTGCATCCAGTCCCTGCCAGTAGAAATACATCATAATAATAAGCCCAATACTCTTACACTCACAGAGTAAAAACAAAGGGAAAAAACTAAACAAAACTTTTTTAATACTCAAAAAACAACACGGAAAAAGCAAAACTTGTTAAGTCCTAAAAATGAACATCTCCACATCATAAGTAAGGTACACATAGTTGTTATAATCAACAATAAGATATTGAAAAAAGACGTTCACTAGAACTCAAGTACAGTCAACAAACCCAATGAAATTAAAAATATAAAATATAAATACGTTCTTCATCAGAGAGAGAATGGATTGTTTTTAATGAATGAATCTTTATTTTTCAAGGGTAAAAGAATAAGCATACCTATACATTTTATCATCCGGCCCTTGCCCTGGTTAGGGACTATCAACAAAACAAGAGAGAGAGAGAGAGAGAGAGAGAGAGAGAGAGAGAGAGAGAGGAGAGGAGAGAGATAGACTTTAATGCTTTAACAACTTATTGTCATTGCCCAACTTGGCCTTTTGACAAGGAAGGTAACACAATTTAATATGTATTTTCAAAAATTGCACATAAAAGGTGAAAATTAGTACGTTTTATGAACAGAAAAGATAGGCCCATTCATAAAAACTCAAAAAACTTATCAGTGTTGGCATTTAATCCCTTTACAAATCAAACACACACACACACACACACACACACACCACACACACACACACACACCACACACACACCACACACACACACACACACTTGTTCGGGAATCGACCACCCTTTCAAATTCCATGTCACAACATATATCAACCTCCTAAAACATCTGACTCGTACACTACCTTCCTCTTGATACTTATAAATTTTGTTCTGGCATATTAGTACAGAATAACAGAATCCAGCAAACCATTGGACCCTATGAGAACCTTCTAACGATCGTGAAAAAGCGTAAACTTAAATGGTATGGGCATGTCACAAGATCCAAAGGACTTGCGAAGACAGTTTTACAAAGCACAGTCCAAGGAGGAAGAAGAAGAGGCAGACCAAGGAAGAGCTGGGAGGATAACATCAGCGAATGGACAGGCCTAGAACTCAACAAAACCCTGAGAAAGGCAGAACAGAGAGAGGAATGGAGGGAACTGGTTGTTGAGTCTTTGAGGGTGCCCCCACGGTTGTCAGACTACGGGACAGATAGATAGATAGATATTAATACAATTGGTACTGACTTGGCTTTGTCTTATAGTCTGTGCTTCTGCAATATACTTTGCTACAGATTTGATAACGTTCATTATCAGATGACAGGATTGAAACAATATCGGACTTATTGCTGTTTGTAAAGTTAAGAAATCATGTTTCGTACGTATAGCCTCGTATGTTTTTTACATTTACATAAAAAGTGGATCTCATCATCAACACTGTGACCACACAGTGGACAAGGTAATAGCGTGGATGTCTCAGGCTGGAACCATCTCTTGTTTGCTTTAAAACCCAGTGTTCTTAGCCTGAATCTTGCATAAATAAGCCTTTGCCATTTATCGTTAGTTATTTTCAGATATTTTTTCTGTCTGGAATACACATTTAAACGAAAAGAACCAGCTATATTGAGTCAATTCCTCATGTCTGAATTCCAGTTTTGTTTGAAAGAACAAATGAATCTGTCTTTGAGTTCAGAAAGAAACTGGCGCTCATTATCTACTTCCTGAGACATCCATACTATCCCAAAACCATGTTCTGACAAAACCTTTTTTTATTTGGTATACCCAGTTCTCTTTACCCAAGTCCATCTGTATAATCATCATATCATATGCCTGTCTACACAAACGTGTTTGTGGAAGTTTTAAAACTTTAAACCAATATTTAATACACTTTACATAAGTTCTTATGTATAGAGGATATATTCCTCTCTCCCCATGCAGTACACTATTGGATCAATGGATTGGCACATTCAAAAACTGTTTTATGGCAAATGTATGGACAAATGTATTTATGGGCAAATGTATAATCCCCATGTTTCCGAAGCGTACGTTAACAGAGGTTCTTTTTGGTTGTCAAATAGTTTCCAGATAGAGAACAATCTATCGAATTGAGTTTTCGTAATGTTTTAAGTATTTCTATCACACCTTTTTCCTTCCTACAAGATTCCTACAATGCAAAATGTAGACTTAAATTTGTTGAAAACATCATCCTTAAATTTGACTTCATCCTTACAATAAAAACATTTTTCATGTATGATAGGTAACCACACATTCTGAAAACAAGTATATTTGTTTTATCCATATTTACTGTTAGATCAAAACGATCTGCTTCCTCCTTTAAGACGTTTAACTGGTTTTGTAATCAAGTTCGGGGAAAGATGATAAAGCAAAAAAAAGAATGATGTGGATGATGATGATGATGATGATAATAAAAATAAAAATTATAATAATAATATATTTTTAAATACATAAAGAACCCTCTATGCCCTACCCCCCTAAAAAAACGAAAACCAACCAAACCCACAAAAAAACCCACACCAAAAAACCCTGAAAAGAAAAGACAGAAAAAAACCAAGCCATACACAATCCCTAACAGCCATGCCTAGAAGAGTGGGTTTGATCCCCGTTTGCCCCAAAGCTTCCACCTCCCTCTCCCCCTCCTCCACTAGACCTTGAGTAGTGGTCTGGATGGTAGCCTTTGGCATGAGGGGAATAAAACCCAGATCCAGAGTGCAACACAACACGCATCAGTGGGAGGTAAAAGAACACGGCAACGAGAGAGTTGCCCAAGCAAAATTCTGCAGAACAATTGCACTCGGTAGAAAAAGGGGGGGGGCGTGGTCTGTGGCCATGTGCTTTTCAGGGGGAGCAGCTCGAATTCACAGGCATGGTAACAGTGTATTATTTTATCCCAATGTGATTATATGTCACACGTTCAGATGCAATCCTGGATTTTTAGAATTATTATTATTATTTATTTTTATATTATATTTTTTATTATTATTATCATATCCCATCATCATCATCATCATTATTTTTTTAAAAATTTTTTATTTTATTTCTTTTATATCGAGGATAATGGAATAAGCACTTATGTGCTTTTTTACACCCAGTCCCCGTGTGTATGCGGTTTTGTAAATTTTGTAATCGTCCCACCGGCACACAATGGCCTACTCTTACGAACAGCGAACAGGATTTAGCGCCTCGATTTATAGCCTCATCGGAAAGACTAGTGGGGAAAAGTGGAAATCTGCATGAAAGTTTGTTTGGTTTTGGGTTATTAGCTTTGTGTATCATCTATTTTCCACTAATAATCCGCTTTTTGGTTGGGTTTGTTTTTGTTATTGTTTGTTATTTGTTTGTTTTTATTATATTAATTTTTCAGTAATAACCTACTTTGTATGGGTTTGTTGTTTTGGTTTTTTAATTGTATTATTACATTGTTTCATAATAACCCCGCTTTTTTGTTTTGGTTGTTGTTTTTGTCCTTTTTTATCCCAGTTTTTTTAATAAAAACCCTGATGTTTATTTTGTTTTGCTCGTTAGTGTTTCTTTATAATCATCAATGTGTTTCACTAACAGCCTTGCTTTGGGGGAAGGGGATGAGGGGTTGTTGTTTTGTTGGTTTTTTAACTTTCCCTTGTTTTACTAACAATTCTGCTATTGGTCTATTTTTTGGTTACGTTTAGTGGCGTTTTTTTAAAATCATCGCACTGTTTGTTTCATTTTAAATCCTGTTTTTTGTTTGGTTTTGTTGTTGTTTGCTTTTTCACCAGCACATTGCTTCACTAAAAATCTTGATTTGTGTTTTGTTCTGTTCATTGTTATGTATTGTTCATTGTTTTGTTCTGTTCATTGTTCTGTTCTGTTCATTGTTCTGTTCATTGTTTTGTTCTGTTCATTGTTTTGTTCTGTTCATTGTGTTGTTCTGTTCATTGTGTTGTTCTGTTCATTGTGTTGTTCTGTTCATTGTTCTGTTTATTGTTCTGTTCATGTGTTGTTTCATTGTTCTGTTCATTGTTTTGTTTTGTTCATTGTTATGTGTTGTTCATTGTTTTGTTCTGTTCATTGTTTTGTTCGTTAATTGTTTGTTTTGTTCCTTGTTTTGTTTTGTTCATTGTTATATGTTGTTCATTGTTCTGTTCATTGTTTTGTTCTGTTCATTGTTTTGTTCTGTTCATTGTTTTGTGTTGTTCATTGTTTTGTTCATTGTTCTGTTTATTGTTCTGTTCATTGTGTTGTTCATTGTTCTGTTCATTGTTTTGTTTTGTTCATTGTTATGTGTTGTTCATTGTTTTGTTCTGTTCATTGTTTTGTCTGTTCATTGTTTTGTTCTGTTCATTGTTTTGTGTTGTTCATTGTTTTGTTCATTGTTCTGTTTATTGTTCTGTTCATTGTGTTGTTCATTGTTCTGTTCATTGTTTTGTTTTGTTCATTGTTATGTGTTGTTCATTGTTTGTTTCTGTTCATTGTTTTGTTTTGTTCCTTGTTTTGGTCTGTTCATTGTTATATGTTTGTTCATTGTTCTGTTCATTGTTTTGTCTGTTCATTGTTTTGTTCTGTTCATTGTTTTGTGTTGTTCATTGTTTTGTTCATTGTTCTGTTTTCTTATCATCTTCGCTCCTTGTTCTCATTTTTATTTTCTTCCTTGGTTTTACATCTTCATGCTATATTCTTTGTCTAGGTATCCTGCTTTTTGCTTGTTTTGTTTTGTTTGTTGTTTTGTTTTGCCTTTATCACATTGTTTCACAAATCATCCTGATTTTCTTGTTTTGTATTTTCATTTGGGTTTTTTTATCAACACATTGTTTCCCTAGTGATCCTCATTTTGGTTTTGTTTGGTTTTGTTGGTTTTCGTTGTGCTTTTTTGTCACAGTAATGTTTCACTTGCAATCCTCATTTTGGTTTGTTTTTGTTTGTTTGGTGTTGCTTTTTTGTCCTCACATAGATTCAGGATAAACACAGCAGCTAAAATCACGATGTTTTGGTAATTTGGGGATTCTTGCTTTTCTGACACTCTAGTGTCTGGTTTATGCAGCACAACATCTTTTTTCAGCATATGTATATTATGAATTAGTCAACTGTTGTTTGTACTGTGAAGTAATTCATCACAATGTGCGTATGTATGTATAAGTCATAACAGGATTGTTATCAGTTTGCAGGTTGTCCTGTCAATGCTATGTCTTCGTTTGTGTTTACCTTTTCTTGAACAAAATTCTGGTGAACAACCAAATATGTAAAGCAATTATATTTAAGTCAAGCATGTAATACAATCATATTTAAACCACCGAACCTGTAACACAATTAATTTTGTACCAAACATGTAATACAATTGATTTTAAAACCAAATACTTAATAGAATTTTTAAAACCATTATCTAGTACAGTTTTGTTTTAACCAAACATGCTAGTTCTTGCAAGATAACAACAATTATTATAAGAATAATAGAATACAAAAACGATTATAATAACAGTGACAAGAACAACAGCAATAAACGTATTTTTTCAATACAGGGGGATAGATAGAATGACAAGATTATAATGATAACAGCAACAAGAACAACAGCAATAAAAGCTCTTTTAAGAATAGAGTGTAAAAGCTAGAATAACAACAATGACCCAATAATGATAATCTACAATTTGAACGTTGCTGAAATGTGTGCTGCAACAGTGATTTCAACCAATAAGAATTCTGTTATAGCATTACAGGAGTGGTTTGGTGGTGGTTGTGCTATATTAAAGTCTCAACAAAACTCACTGATATTATTTCTCCAGTGCTCATATAGGAAACCTCAATCCTTGGGAAGTTGATACAATTGTAGCAACAACAACTACAACAACAAGTAACCAATTAATTTAGAACTGTACCAGCCACCAACCACCATCCTCATTTTCAGCAGGGGTGGGGGGAAGGTGTCTATGTCAGAGAAGTTGGAAGCCCCTCCCATATATATATATACCCTGTGTGTGGGTGGGTGTGTGTGTGTGTGTGTGGAGTGTCACCCATAGTAGAGGTGTGTTAAACTTCTAATCACAAACCCAATGTAGCAGTGGTGCTTGTAGGACACCCAATGAGACTGCTGCAGAACAGTTGATGGAATATGGTGTAAGGGTTGGTCCTTTCATTTTGTGGTAACACCCTCCCCTCCCTTATGACCATCATGGTTGGCTAGAGAAGTGACACCCCTACCTGTCTGGACCCACCCACACCCTGTAACAGACAGAAAGGAGAGAGATAGGGGTAGTGAACATCCTTTACTAGTCACCTACCAAAGCAATGTAACTTGGAAATACCTACACTTTGTTTTATTTTATATTATATTATAATATATTGTATTATGTTATATTTATATTTATATTATATCATATTATATTATATTATGTTATGTTATAATATATCACGTGATATCATATTATATTATATTATGTTATATTGTGTTATATTATATTATATTATATTATATTATATTATATTATATTATATTATATTATATTATATTATATCATGTCATACATCCAGAAAGATTTATGGACAGTGTTCGGCACATAACAACTGATGATTAGCTGCTACACAGTTTCATCATCATCATCATTAGCCATTACACCCAGTGGTGTGTAGGGCAGCAACAAAGCGCTTCCACTCCTGCCTATCCTGGGCCAACCTAGTCACAGATCTCCAAGAGTGCTGCATGGCCTTCATCTCACTTTTTACAGTTCTCCTCCACGTTGCTTTTGGTCTTCCTTTCTTTCTCCTTCCTTCTGGGGTCCAGTGCAATGCTGTTCTTGCGATTTACTGTGGGTCTCTTCGGAGGATGTGCCAAATCCACTTCCACCGTCGTATGGTGATGATGATTCCCATGTCTTCTTGCCTGCATCTCCGTAGTAGGTCTTCAATGGAGATCTTCTCTGGCCAAAAGATCTGGAGAATTCTTCGCAGGAATATGGTGTGGAAGGATCGAAGTTTGGTAAGATCCATTTCCGTCATCCTCCAGCACTCAGAACCGTACAGGAGCGTAGACACAACACAGCTTTGGTATAGCTTCAGCTTGGTGTTGGTGCTGTACTGAGTTGATCTCCAGATATTGTTCATCTCCCTAAACACATTCCTGGCCTTGCCCAGTCTGTTGTGGATGTCTTCTTTTGTGCCGCCCTCTGGTTTGATGATGCTGCCAAGGTATGTGAACTTGTCTGTCTGGCGCAGGTCAGTTCCATTCACTTTCACAGGGGCTGGTGTGTTCACATTGAGCGACATTGTCTCTGTTTTCTTCGTGCTAATACGAAGCCCCACTTGCTGTCCAAATGTTTGGAGTCTGCTGGTCTTCTCCTGGATATGTTGGTGTGTGTGGGACAGCAGCACCAGGTCATCCGCAAAGTCAAGGTCGTCTAGTGTTGAGAACAGGCTCCAGCGAATCCCTCTTGGGGTGTCTTCTGTCGTCTTCTTCATCACCCAATCAATGGCCAGATTGATTGAGAACTGCTGACATCACACATCCTTGTCTTAATCCAGTCTTGACTTCGAAGACAGTGTTGCTATGTCCCACAGAGCATCTGAAGTTGTCATAGAAGCTTTTAATAAGGTGTACCAGTTTCGATGGGATGCCATAGTGTCGAAGGATACTCCAAAGGCTGTCTCTGTGTATGCTGTCAAATGCCTTTTCGAAGTCCACAAAATTCACATACAGTTGTCTTTGCCACTCTGTGCACTGTTCGATGATGTTTCTGAGCATGAATATCTGGTCTATACATCCTCGTTGCTTCCTGAACCCTGCTTGTTCCTTCCTTAAATCATCATCCACAGCGTCTGATATTCTTCTGATGATGACCTTGGCCAGTATCTTGCTTGGCACAGACAAAAGAGTGATTCCCCTCCAGTTGTTGCAGTTGCTCAGGGTTTCTTTCTTGGGGATTTTGACTATCACTCCCTTGGTCCAATCAACAGGTACTTTCTCGTTCTTCAATGCAGCTGTGAACAGTGGTTGCAGTATGTCAGCTGCTAGTTCAGAATCTGCCTTGAACAGTTCGGCACCAAGGTTGTCCTGGCCTGATGACTTGCCGTTCTTGAGGGTCTTGATGGCAGCCACTATCTCTTCCTTTGTTGGGGGGTTGACATCAATGTCTAAGTCTTTTGTAGCTTCTGGGATGTCGGCTGTCTCGTCAGGTGGTGATCGGTTGAGAACTTCCTGGAAGTGTTACACAGTTTCAACTGAACTTTTATTTTTCAACAAGCAGACAGGGTGATAACGCCTTAGTGGTTTGCAGACTATAAAACAAATAACAGCGATAATAATAATGATAATAATAATGATAATGATAATAATAAAGATGATGATGATGATGATGATGATGATGATGATGATGATGTTGATGATGATGATGATGATGATGATGATGATGATGATGAATAGAAGAAGAACATCAACAGCAAGAAGAACTATTGCTGCTGCTGCTGCTGCTGCTGCTGCTGCTACTACTACTACTACTACTACTACTACTACTACTACTACTACTACTACTACTACTACTACTACTACTACTACTACTACCGCTGCTGCTGCTGCTACTACTACTACTACTACTACTACTACTACTACTACTACCACTGCTGCTGCTGCTACTACTACTACTACTACTACCGCTGCTGCTGTTACTGCTACTACTACTACTGTTGCTGCTGCTGCTACTAGTACTACTACTGCTACTGCTGCTGCTGTTGCTGCTGCTGCAGCTGATACTTCTACTACTACTACTACTACTTCTACTACTACTACTACTACTACTACTACTACTACTACTACTACTACTACAACTGCTGCTGCTGCTGCTGCTGCTACTGCTACTGCTGCTGCTGCCGCTGCCACTACTACTACTTCTACTACTACTACTACTACTACTACTACTACTACTACTACTACTACTACTGTTGCCACTACTACTACTACTACTACTACTACTACTACTACTACTACTTCTGCTGTTGCTGCTGCTGCTGCTGCTGCTATTCCTGCTGCTGCTGCTGATGATGATACTACTATTACTATTCTTGTTGCTGCTGCTACTACTACTACTACTACTACTACTACTACTACTACTACTACTACTGCTGCTGCTGCTGCTGCTGCTGCTGCTGCTGCTGCTGCTGCTGCTGCTGCTGCTACTTCTACTACTACTATTACTACTTCTCTTACTACTATTACTACCACTACTACTGCTGCTACTGTTGCTGCTACTGCTACTTTTGGGGGACGGGATAGCCTAGTGGTTTAAACTTTGCGCTCCCAATCTGACGATCCGGGTTCGAATCCCGTTCAAGAGTATTTTTTCCTCTGGAGTTAACAACTGTTGCAGACTCCACTCTCCCCAAAAGTCCTTCGGGTGAGACTATAAACCGAGGTCCCGTGTGCAAACGCACGCAGAACATCTTGTGCACAGGTTAAATTCTGTTCCGCTTTTCGTAAGAGTAGGCCATTGTGTGTGGTAGGAACAGATGACAAAATTTACAAAATCGCATTCACACGGGGACTGGTTGTAAATAAGCACATGATTGCTTATTCCATTATCCTCGGAATAAAAGAATGAATGAATAACTACTACTAATGCTACTGTTGCTGCTATTATACTACTACTACTACTACTACTACTACTACTACTACTACTACTACTACTACTACTACTACTACTACTACCTGGATTGGTGGTTTTGAGGTAAGCGCCTGTTTAGAAAGCGAAAAGTCCCGGTCGAAAGTGTTCGGGCCCGAAACTTTACCCCTATCCATTAGACCATGAGTGTTGGTCTGGGTGCTAGTCTTTCGGATGAGACAATAAACCGAGATCCCGTGTGTTACACATAATTATTTAGTGAAAGTAAAAGAAACCACAGGGACAAGAGAGTTGTCCCTGTCAAAATTTTGTAGAAAAAAGCCACTCTGATAGGGAAACAAAAACAGACCCCCCAAAAGGATGGCGCTGCTCTTGTGGCGATGTGCTCTCCCTGGGAAGAGCAGCCCGATATTCACACAGAGAAATCTCATGACTTAAAGTGGTATAAATAAATAAAAATAAATAAATAAACAAATGAATAAATACATAAATAATAATTTTATTCAGCTGTTTTGGGTTCAGTTTTAACAAAATTGCTTGCTTTTTTACATTTTCGTTTCTGCACTGGAACTCTGGTGTTGACCAGTGGTGAGAGTTTGCTACTTGACCTATTTCCCCACCATGAAGGTAGCCGCATTCTGATTTCAGGGATGTGTATTGGGTGTGGTAGTGTTTCTGTAAACCCCGCTGAACACTGACATTAATATGGGGGGGGGGGGGGAGGGGAATCTTAAACGTGCATGTATTGTTGGGTTTTTCATTTTCTGCATGTGTTTTATACATGAAGGGAATTAAGGCACGGAATAATTATCTGCACTTGAAGTTCATACACATATACACACACGCACGCACACATAAACATACACACACACGCACGCACACACGTGCACTAACCCCACACACCGCACGCACGCACACACACGTACACACACCGCACTGACGCACGCACGCACACACACAATACACGTACACACGCACGCACGCACACACACGTGCGCTCACACACACGCACGCACGGTCACACACATAGACACACACAGACACACACACACTCATACACACACACACACGGGTCCCCTGTAGGAGCTAGGCAAAGCATCTTAATAATAATAATATATGGAATTTATATTAGCGCTGAATCTTGTAAAAAACAAACAAATCGAAGCGCTTGCACTCAATTGTTTACAGGCATGCAACTCTCCTTAAACATAATGAAAAACAGATTTAAAAATTCCTGCGCGCGCACTTTATCCCACGCACGCACGCACACCCCACGAAAAAAGCCCCCGCCACGCCCCGCCCACTTTAACAAAACACACACACACCACACACACACACAACACACCACACACACCCCCCAACACACACACGGAACAAAATTAGGAGGGGGAAAAAATGCTTTTTGAAATTTGGGGACATTTTATGGGGGGGGGGGGGGGGGGGGGGGGTGGGGGGGGGGGGGGGGGGGGAAAAGTCTCGGGGTAGTAAATATGTGTGTTTGTTTAAAAAAAAGGCGGCCATTTGAAGGCATAAAGTGAATTTTTTAAAAAGGAAATTTTTTTTTGGGGTAAAGAGGGATTTCATTCCAGGGGGGAATGGCCCAAAAAAACAGAGAAGGAGCAAAACGGCCAACAGGGGTTTGTTTTTTTTGGGGGTTGTTCGAAATCCACAAAGTATCTCGGGGGCCTAAAAAGGGGGGAACGGGAGGGGTTTAATACAGGTTAAGAAACAGCTACGGGAAAAAAAAGGGGAGGGGTGCAGTTTTTTGGAGACATTTGAAACGGGAGGGTATTAAAATTTTTAAAAAACCCAAAGTTTTGTGAGACAGGCGGGCCAGTAAAAAGATCCCCCAGAAGGGGAGTGATGTGTTCAGATTTTTTCTTTTTGGGACCATCGAGCCCCCAAGAGTTTTGTTTATGCGTTAAAGAGAGTGGATAAAATGTGCTGGTTTTGGGCGGGCCCAAAAAGAATTACAGTAGCCTAAACGTGAAAGAATGAGGGGATTTTGCCCGTTTGGAAAAGTTGCATCAGTGGGACAGATAGTTGCAAATTTCGCGCTTTTTTGCCCCGAAATTTGAAGTACCCAAAGACGGGGCGGTCTGGTTTTGAATTTTTTTTCATGAGATTTTGGGGTTTGCCCAAGAACAACCCCAAAAAAACTTCACAAGTTGGACAGGGAACTGACGTTTGCCAATTCTTTTAAAAGTTTTTTTTGTGATGGGGGGAGAGTTTATTTGGGTCCCTATGAGGCGTGGCTTGGGTTTTAAATCAGCTTTAAAGGGGTTTGTAACGTTCTGGGTCTTTTCCCCATTTTTTAAATTGTCTTTAAGGGCCCCAGTAGGACATATTTGCAGGAGGGAAAAGGCAAGTTTTCAAACAGTTCACTCCCACTGAAGCGGTATCTTCGCCCATAGAAATGTTTGATCAATATGGTGGTTTTTTAATTATATGTGAATTGGAGCAGTGTAGAGAGTAAAGAGAACTGGGCCCCAAGGACTGCCCCTGCGGGACTCCACCACATTCCATTTTGACAGGTTTTGATTAAATTTTTGTTTACAAAAATTTCTGGAACTGTCGGGAGGTAATAAAGGAAAAAACCCGGTTTGAGGGTTTGTGCCGTTTATCCCAAAAAAACGTTTTTTTGGAGGCCCAGAAAAAAAATTTTGAGTGATTAAGGTATAAAAACCCTGCAGAAAAAATTTCAAAAAGAGTGAGGGGGGGGAAAATTTGCCTTCCTGCATCAAAAGCAAGTAGAAGTGTATTGAAGGTGTGGGACTAAGGGGTTTTTCGGTGCTGGTGGTTGGGGAAAAAGGGCCAGATTGAAAAGTGGGAAGGAAAACATTGGAATAAAGGGAGACTGTTGAGCTGTTTTTGAACCGACTTTTTCTAGTATTTTTAAGACAAAGGGGGTAAGTTTGAAAGGCCCTTTAAAAAACCCTTCAAAAGGGTTTGGGACCCGGGGTCGTCCCTTTTTCAGTAGAGGTGTGATTTATTTTTGGCCTATTTTAAAAAAGACCCTGATGGAAAATTTACTAAACGCCCAAGAAAGGGTTTTTACTATTTTAGTGGATAAAGTTACAATTTGTGGAAGGCATTTGAAAAACAGGGCAGGTATGGGAAAAGGTTTCCCATGATTTTTTTTAATGTCTTTTCCCTTTAAAAATTTGCCCTGATTTCTTTTTTCCTTGGGGGAAAGGGAAAGGGGAAAAAAAAAAGAGGAGTGCCAGGAACGGGGGTTCAGGAGGCCCCGGGCCCGGGAAATTTTGGGGCTGTTTATGTTGGAGCGTATTTTTCGAACTTTTGAAAAAAAGGGCCCAAAAAAATATGGATGGAAGTTAAAGACAGGGGCTGTGGGTGGTAGGCCCAGAGGAGTTGTTTGTGCAGCCCCCAAGGAGTTTTAAAGGTGGGGAAAAAAAAAAAAAGGAGATTTTTTTGGTTTTTAGAACAAAAGAAATTGCCCGGGAAAGAGTAGTAGTTTTGCCCGGGGCTGAATGGATTAAAGTTTGACTTTGTTTTTTGTTTTGGGAAAAAAATTTTTGGGTTTTGATTTGGGTTTTTTTGCCTTCCCCCCCCACTGCCCTATCAAGTTCCCCCGGCGGTTTGGGGCTTTGCTATCAAAATGTTTTTGGGTATACCTTTGGCCCCACAGGGTTTTGCCCGGGGAGGGATGGTCAGGGGGGAGGTGCTTTGCCCTTTTCAAGCAGTTGGCGGAAAATTTGTGTTTTTATAGTGATCAAGGGGTCGGTGGGGGTCAGAGGGGTTTGTAAAAAACGTTGGGAAAGATTGTGAAAAAAAAAGGAAAATGAATGCCCTAAGGGGCCTTTAAGATTGAAAAACGGGGGTGCCCAATATTTTTTTTCTTTCTGACGGTTTTTTTGTGATTTTTAAAAGAGGGAAAAAAGAAGGGCCGGAATTGATCAGAATGCAGTTGGGTCGGGGACAAAAAACAATGTGAAAAGGGTTTTAAATAAAAGCATTAGTAATCAGCCAAAAAAAAAATATGACCGGGATCTGGGGCGTTGCTTTCTTTTTTAAAAAAATTTTTTTGAGAAGAGAATGTTGGAAAAAAAGGGGGGGCTTTAAACATCTAAAGATTTTGGTTTGGGTTTTTTTTTTCAAAAAGGGAAGTTAAAAGTCACCGAAAAATTTAAAAAATAAGTTTTAGTGGGGGGAGAGGTTTTTGGGGAAAAAGGGGATGGTTGGTTTTTTAAATTTTTAAAAAGGAAATTTTTTTTTTTAATTTTTACGGCTGGGGGGGGAAACGGAAAAAAGGCCAACCCCAGATAGTAATAGGGGGCCCCGGGGTTTAAAAATTGATTTTCAAAAATTTCCCAAAAAAATTAAAGGAAAATTTGAAGGTTTTGACTGAAAAGGAAAGAGACGGCCCGGGGGGTTGTGTGCCATTAAAAAATTGAACAATCGGGAAAAGGGGCCTGCCCTGTCGCCCTCCCATATTTGTCTTTTTCCCTTTGGTGTGTCTCTGTAGTCTTGTGTCTGTTGTTTTGTGTGTCTGGGGTCTTTTTGTGTGTCAGTAATCTCTGTTTTGGGTTCCTGTTCTCTGATGTATCTCGCTTTCTTTCCCCCCTTCTCACTCAAAATTTCTTCCCTTTACATTTTAAAAACCCCTCCCCCCTTTTTTTGGGAAAGAATAGGCCATTGGTGCCGGTGGGAAGGGAGACAAAGTTCCCAGAAAAAGCTAATACAACGGGGACTAGATGTAAAAAAAGGCACTTTACGTTTTTTATTCCATTTTACCCCCCTCCTTGGAAAAAGGGAGAAACCCTTGAAATATGTCTGCCCCTTCTTTCTGTTTTGTATGTCCCCCTCTCTCTCCCCCTTTTCTTTTTTCCCTTTTTTTTTTCCAAATCAAAAAATCTTGCCCCCCCCGGAAAAAAAAAACCCTTCTGAAAATTTTTAAAAAAGATTTTGGGGGGCCATTGTGGGGCCGGTAAAGGGGGAAAAAGGTTTGACAACATTTACACAAAAGCTACTATAAAAGGGGGATAGTTGTAAAAAAAAAAAAAGGGCCCCAGCGTGCTTGTTCCATTATCCTCAAAAAAAAGAAATGAAAAAATATTTCTCTCTCCCTCCCAATGTTGTCCCTTCTGTGTGGGGGGTCCCCCTCCTTTTTTGTCTGTTTGTCTGTCTCCCCTATCCTGTTTTTTTTAAAAGTCTATCTATCTGTCCCCCCTCTCTGTGTCTGTCTGTCTGCTGTTTGTCTGGGCTGTTTTGTTTTTCTCCTTCCCCTTTCTCTTCTCCCCTCTTGTTTTCTTTTTCTGTCTACATCTCGTCTGTCTTTCTCTGTCTGTCTGTTATCTATCCTGTCTGTGTCCGTTTTCTGGGCCGTCTGTATGTCTGTCGTCTGCTCTCTTTTATGGTCGTCTGCCCCCCTGTCTGTATTTTTTTCTCCTTCCCCCTTTCCCCTTTTTCCCAAGGGCAATGCCTTTCACATAAAAGTCAGAAACAACAGGCCCGAGGGCCCCTTTTAGAAGAAAGCCAAACCTAGGCCCCCTTGTTAGACCCTGGAATTGGTGATTTACCAGTCCCGGGGAACATCAAGAAAAAACCCCACACAAAAACAAAACACCCCCACCCCCACACACACACAGTCCCCGTCACTTTGTTTATGGATGTTTCTTCCCTTTCCCTTTTAGATTGTTTGCCCCAACCCAAAAAGAGATTTTTTTTTTATTATATTTTTTTTGTTATTTTTTTTTTGGTTTTTCTTTCATTTTTTGAGGATAACGGATTTAAAAAAAGCATCTTTTGCTTTTTTATCTAGTCGCCCATTGTTTGCAGGTTTGTGAATGTTGTCTGTTTCCAAAAATGGCCTTTCTCTTCCTTAAAATGGAAAGGGGGTTTTTAAAGGTTTTGGGGCAAGATGTTCGTTTATACGTTTGCACATGGGCCTGGGTTTATTTGTCTCATCTGAAAGTTTTGGGGGAAATGGGTTGGCCCCGATGTTAAATCCAGAGGAAAAAAACCCTTTGAACCGGGGAATCGAACCCGGGGCAACAAACAGGAAACATCCCGTCCAAACCCCCCGGCTTTGGGGCCCCTGCCCCCTCAGTGAAGAAACCCGCCAGGTCCCCCCTGTAGCCAAAGGGGGGCTAGCCCCCAGAGGCTGAGTCTGGTCGGTGTTGGACATTCCCACTTCCCTGGGCTGGCCCCGTTCAAACCCGCCCCCACACCCTGACAGTTGTGCTGTTCCCGCAGTACACAGTCAAGTCAAAGTCAAAATCCCAAAAGGGTTTTTGTCCAGAGGTACAAAGGGAAAAAAGCAATTTCAATTTTTTCTTTTTTTCACCCGCCATCTTCTAGCAGCTAACTCTCTACCCCCCTTTTATCTCTGGTTGTTTTAGGGGGGGGGGGGTGTTTTTAGGGGTTTTTTTTTTATTTGTTTTTTTTGTTTGTTTTGTTTTTTTAATTTTGGGGGAAGGGTTTAAAAAAGGGGTTTTTTCTCTTTGTTTCTGCTGTGTGAAAGTATACGTATTGGGTTATTATTAAGATGTATCCCTACGGGCGGGGACTGGATGTAAAAAAAAGCACATGAGTGCTTATTCATTATCCTCGAAATAAATGAATTTGTCATTGTCATTGTCATTGTCTCTATCCATCTAGCTAGTTCTCTATCTAGCTATTAAGCTATCTATCTGCCTATCTATCTATCTAACACATACAGACACACCCTTACAAGGTGACGATCTAAGCACGGTGCACAGATTCTGCCTACAGGAACGGAAACCCAGTTCACCATCATGGATTCACATGATTTCCCTTACCACTCTGCAGTACTCAGTGTTTTCTGGCAGGTTTCCCAACAGAGCTGTGCAGTCTAGGTGAGGGACACAGACATGACAGAATAGGGTGCAGGCAAGCGCTTTTGATTTGTCTTTGCAAGATATTGCGCTATATAAATTCCATTCCATACATAAATATATATAGATGGATAGATAGATAGATAGATAGATAGATAGTAGATAGATAGTAGATAGGATAGATAGAAGATAGATAGATAGATAGATAGATAGAAAGATAGGTAGATAGATAGAGAGATATATCGAGAGAGGAGAGAGAGAGAGAGAGAGAGAGAGAGAGAGAGAGAGAGAGAGAGGTTATATATTGGGGACGGGGTAGCTTAGCCCATAACAAAGTTTTTAAAGCAGTCCCCAGTGTGGTTGGGCCCCCTTGGATGGGTGACCGATTGTACGCTTGGCCCATCAGTACAGTTCCCCAGTTCACCCAGCTGTCAATGGTACCTGTTCGTTTGGAGTCAGGGAGATAAAGCAGCGAAGGTGAGGAGATGTGCGCCGCCCTCAATATGCTGGCTCCTACAGAAGTGGGGGTCGCTGATGCTGGGGCCCCCCTACGACCACATAGGTTATTGGACACCTTAAACCCTTTTTTAACACACACACAAAACACACGCACGCACGCACACACACACACACACCAAACACGCCCCGCACGCACGCACGCAAGTTCTTTGAATTTTTATTTGCATCAATTTATCTGTCTGCGATAATAACATCTTTGAATTTATCTTAAATGAATTTCTGTCTGAGAAAAAAAAGTCTTTGAATTTATCTGCTATCAATTTCTCTTTGTGAGATAATGATATCCTTGAATTTATCTTAAATGAATATCAGAGATAATAAAAGCTTTGAATTTATCTGCTATCAATTTCTGTCTGAGATGATCAAATCTTTGAATTTTTATGTATCAATTTATCTTAAATGAATTTCTGTGTCTGAGCTTTTTTTTAGGTTGGGGGAGATAATTTTATTTCTTTTATGTCGAGGATAATGGAATAAGCACTTGTGTGGGGTTTTTTTCAGTTCGGTGTGTATGCAGTAAATTTTGTCATTCGTTCCTAATGAACTATTATGTGAATTTATCAGGAGACGCTGCTGCTTTTACTGCAATCATCTATGATTGCAGGAAGTGCAGTGATTGTCGTGGCAATCATCAAATCTGTTTGCAGTATTGGGTAGCATGTGTAGTGCCTGGTCTTCTCCTGTGCTTGTCACTCTGTATGCAGGAGGTCTGCCCGCTGGCCTCAGCCGACACGTTCCGACTTCAGGGCGCTCCTCAGAAAGTTGATGAGAAATAGTTTGAGATTTGGCTGATACACAAATAAAGGCAGGAGAATGGCCTGGTTAGATTAAAAAAAGTAAAACAGCAGGAGAGAGAGAGAGAGATGGAGAGAGAGAGAGAGAGAGAGAGAGAGAGAGAGAGAGAGAGAGACGCTTTGACGCTTTGACCAATTTATTGTCATTGCCCAAAGTGGCCTATTGACAAGGGGGGTTATACACGACTTTCTTTTGTAAATACAAATAAATACAAGAAAAATCACATGATGCATTAACGTAACGAAAACCAAAAAACCAAAATGAGCTCTTATGAACGGATACGACTTTAAGTCTGTGACGTAAACTCAGTTTCAAAATGAACACAAAGTAATAACAAGGATGAACAATAAGAACCAATAAGCCAATAACTAAAATAATGAAAAGAACATTCTAGAATGCTATATTAGACCATCCATTGACATTGTATGTGAAAATTTTCAAAAAATATTCTTGCTGGAGACTACAGCGTAATCATAAATGTTTCTTTATGTGTTTACAAAATGCTGGAGTTTACATAATATAAATGTTACTTTAGTTTAGTCACAAATGTTAAGCTAATTGGAATTAGCTGTAATTGTCTTAATTTCAGTGCTTCAGCAATAAACTTTGCAACCGATTTGATCACAATATCATCATCGGACGATAAGATAGAAAAAATATCTTGCCTTCGGAAAGCTTCTAGATTGAGAACACCACAGTTTTCACGTATGGAAACATATGATTGACACTGAAACAGGAAATGCACTTCATCATCAAGAATATGACCACACATAGGGCATGGGAACTGTGTGGACGTCTCAGGTTGAAACCATCTTTTGTTTGCATTGAAGCCGAGTGTTCTTAGTCAAAATCTTGCATAAATTAGTCGATGCCATTTGTCAGTGACTATTCGAAGATATTTTCAGCTTGAAAAGCACACTTAAACGAAAAAAAACAGCAGTATTTATCTTTAACTTTCCATGTCCGAGTGCCAATTTTGTTTAAATGAACAAATGAGTCTGTCTTCAATTCAGAAATAAACCCATGCTCGCTACCTACTTCCTGAGACAACCACACGATTCCAAAACCATGTTCTGATAAAAACTTTTTAACTTGATATGCCCAATTCTTCTTACCCAGCTCCACTTGTATAACCATCATGTCATAAGACTGCCTACATAAACGTGACCCTGGAAGTTTCAGTAGTTTTAGCCAGTATTTAATACACTTAACAGACGTTCTGATGTCTCTCGTGACGGGCCTTTGATAAGTGATGCAACAGCTTTACGAGCTCTGTATAAAAAATTATTATTGTTCAAAGTTTCTTATCAGCTCAGTTTTGTTACAATGAAAGTATTTTGACTCCAACATCGATTTCGTGGTTCTTTCTTGTTGGGTAAAGTATTGAAGTTTCCTACATTTAATATTTACGATGTGTCTGCTGCCGAACTAACTGTTTTTCTCTGGTGGTCTTGGCTACCAGAGCCTTACCTCGGAAAAGTTTTTATCTGTCAACATTGGATTTTCGCTGATATTCATTAATGTGTATTCTTCCAGTTGTTTGCACTCTTGTTATTCTTTTTTGAAGGCTAGGTTTGTGTGTAGGTGTCCTGTTCAAGGCATATTTTAGCAATTTATTGAAATTTTATGAAATCTAACATAGTTTATGACGACAGATTAGTTTTCTACGTCATTTAAAGAGCTGATTGTGACGTTTTTCAGTGATTTACTACAACTGTTGTACAAACTATCCATATTCTTTCTATTGTTATCATTCAATTAATTCGAGAAATACAAACAAACCGGCATGGTATTTTGATTCATTTACAGTGTATAGGGATTTCCAGGTGGCAGTACCTGAAATTGTAAAAAAAGGTGGACCGGAGTTTTGGGAGGCTGCTATTGGAGCATTCGTTGTAAGTGCCAGCCTGTTTCACGGCATCGTAGCAGATTTTTTTCGGGATTTACTCAGGGCAGTGATGATGATGATGATGCAGAAACTGGGAGAGAGAGAGAGAGAAAAGGAGAAGGAGAGAGAGAAGAAGAGGAGAGAGAGAGAGAGAGAGAGAGATTTTAATTGTTCATTTATTCTTTTTTAATCAAGGATAAGGGAATAGGCACGCATGTGCTTTTTTCTACATCCAGTCCACATATGTGTACAGTTTTGTCAATGTTGTCATCTGTTCCCACTGGCACACAATGGTCCACTCTTCCGAAAAGTGAAACGGGTTTAACCTGTGCACAGATGTTCTGAATGCGTTCACACACGGGAACACGGTTTATAGTCTCATCCGAAAGACTTTTGGGGAGAGTGGAATCGGTACTGATGTTAACTCCAGAGGAAAAATCCTCTTGAACGAGATTTGAACCCGGGTCAGCAGATCACAAATACATCACTCTAACCACCAGGCTGTCCTGTCCCCTACTTTTGTTACAGAGAGAGGCGGAGGGGGGGGGGGGGGGGGGGGGGGGGTGGGGGGGGGGGGGGGGGGGGGGGGGGGGAAAAGACAGGGATGATAGAAAAGAAGAAATTTCAAGCGCATAATATCCAGAAAGCTATCTATACTGTTTTCAAAGTAAACTGGGTAATTTGTGGATAATTCCTCATCTAATTAGTATATCACGTGTAGTTCTCTGAATTTGTAGATGACTCTTAAGAAATATAGTTTTCACATTATATAGGTATTTTTCAAATGATTAATATGCTGGAAAATGTTCACACTTCCACAGTATATCAGCATTGTTCCTCCCTGAAGTTATAGATTACTCTTGGGCAATAATGGTTTTCCCCATGACAAAATATGTTTGAAATTAATTAAACTGTGCTGGATATTTCACAACCCCCCACATTTTTTTTCCCCCCTGAGTTTGCAGGGTTCCCAAAAAACAATATGGCCACAACATTGCAATCATGTTTTATCAAGTTAAAACATTTTTTCCAGATTTATTCCAAAGGTAGGGGACGGGAAGATTTCAGTGGGGTCAGAGCACTCCCTTCCCCAGCCAAAGTTAACAGCATCAAGCGTGGTTACCAAGAAGATGGGGACAGTTTTGCGGGCCTTGGCTTCAGTACAGTCCCCCAGTTCACCCCGCTGTAATGGGTACCTGCCCACTTGGGCAGGAAGGTAAAGCAACAAAGGGAGAGGAGATGGCGCCGCCCAATATGCTGCCCCTTTTTTCTTCTGCTTTCTTTATTCTTTTTTACCCGAGGATAAGGATAAGACTTATGTTGTTTTTTACATCAGCCAACGTGTGTAAGCGTTTTTGTACTTTGTCATCTGTTCCCCACGGCACAAAATTGGCCTATTCTTACGAAAAAAGCGGAACGGAATTTAACGTGCGCACAGATGTTCTGCTGCGTTCGCACAAACGGCCCCTCAGTTCATAGTCCATCCAAAGGACTTTTGGGGAGAGTGGAGTCTACACTGATAGACTCCAAGGGAAAATATCCCCTTGAACGGGAATCGAACCCGGTTCGTCAGATTGCGAGCGCAATGTTCTAACCACTATGCTAACCCATCCCTGGAGAAGTGAGGTCTCTAATGCCTCTTCCTCTACGACCAAAAAGGGTTTTATGGGAAAACCTTTACCTTTATTGAGAGGTAAGTATTTGCTGCTGTGCTTTCGAAGAGAAGGAATGGTTAGTTTGGGGAATAAACCTACACAGTACCACCACAACCAAACAATAAGCAAAGAGTGAAAGCAAGGGAAGGAGAACGAAATGCATTACAGGTATTGGGGCCCAGTCCAATTTCAAAAATTTGGAACCATCCATGAGGGTCAGTACAAAGTAAAATTTTCCCTGACCTTGAGATTTCCACAGAAAAATGCGATGGATGGGCACGCTGACACCACAGAGAGGTCAAAGGTGAGTGACACATCTTTGCTCAACGACACATCCCCAAACAGATAAGATGTGCCACACGCCGAGCTATAATACATTTTAGGCTAAAAAAACAACAACAAAATACATTGAACAAAATCAGTAACAATTATCAATCAAAGGGAAAGCAATCGTACCTTCAGCTCAAACATTTTTTCTGGAGTTCCCTCCCGTATACTGTTATTGGTAATGATTGCTCTAAAAGCTATTTTGTTCCTCTATATATTTTATGCAATATTGGGATCTTTTAAAGACGAATGCTGGCACAAAAGAAGTTTATATGATTTTTTGGTTATTCTTCTTCCTCTTGTTCTTCTTCTTGTTCTTGTTCTTGTTCTTGCTCTTGTTCGTCTTCTTTTCTTTTTCTTCTTCTTTCTTTTTTCTTCTTCTTCTTTCTTCTTCTTCTTCTTTCTTTTTTTTAATATTATTATTATTTTTTATTATTATTTATTATTTATTATTAACTTATTTCAAAACTGATTCCCATGAGGCAAGGGAAAGTAAACTAGGATGAATTCAATGTTTCACGTTGTGGATTGATCTGTTTTGATACTCACACCCTTGTGGATCAACATGGAATGTATCATATGAGTTTTTTATATAGTTCACTGACTTACTAATAAAATACACGATTAATCAATAGTTTAGCACATTTTTCTAGATGAAAGCTTTTACAAATTAATGAACATTAATTGATCTCTCTCTCCTTTCTCTCTCCTCCCCTTTTCCTCTCTCTCTCTCTCTCTCTCTCTCTCTCTCTCATCTCTCTCTCTCTTCCTCTATCTCTCTCTCCCCTTTTCCTCTCCCTCTCTGTAACTAACTTCACCCACAACAGTCACTTCAAATTCTAACACAATTATTGATCACATCTATGTATCAGACCCTAAAAGCATCATAGAAATGTGTGTCCCTGTACACAACTGTAGCGACCACTACCCAGTCTGTACCACATGGTCAAAAAAAGGAACAAAAACTCCTAAACCTGGCCATAAAACTAAAACCTATCGTTCTTTTGCAAAATTTATTGAGCAGCTTTTCTTACTAGAATTAAGCAGTTCCATGCTCTCGGAAATATTCAATATTACCGATCCAGACCTGGCCATTGAGTTCTGGATAAAACTTTTTACTGAAATCTATAACAAACATGCCCCATTAAAAACCAAAAGGGTCAAAACATGTCCGCAAACGCTTGGTTTACAAAGGGAAAATAAAGGAAGCATGTTTATCTTTAAAATTTCTTAAAAACATTAAATAAATTTTTGGAGGCCAAAAAAATAAGAATGCCAAACCTCACCAAAAGGCAAGAAAAGAAAAATTTCCAAGATCTACTTTCATCAAAACAAAATCAAAACTGTATGGGAAGCATCAATCAAATAACAAAAATTTAATGTCCCAATCTAACAATTAAAGATATTTCCCGAAAAACTAAACAAACATTTCATAAGATTTCTTCTAACATACTAACAATGATGAATCGAAGTCCAATGATCTAATGAACTAAACAATTCTGCCCAAAAAAACGTATTCCATCAAACCCACTTTTCCAATTCCCTAGTTTCTGAGGGCTACAATTACCTGGGCTCACCCCAAACAAATCAAGCGGGTCTTCATGGAATAATGCAAATACTTTAAACACTCAAACTCCAGTATTACAACACTCTGACACATAAACTAACCTTTTTTCATAAGAACATGTCCCCAACGCCTTCAAAACTGCTAAGGTGATTCCGAAACCAATCTGGGGTCACTTCTATCCTCAAATTATGGGGCCCAAACTTTTATTTTTTCTACCCTTTTAAACCCTTGGAAAAACATTTTGAATAAACCATAGTCCTCAAAATAGTATTAAAAAACTTATTCACCCAAATCAGTCTGGATTAGAAAAAAATCATCTTCCATAGGCATTAAAGTCTGTAGACAATTGGCTGTCAAACATTAATGACAATACATTTTGTTAGTATCATTTATAGATTTCAAAAAAGCATTTGATCAATTGACCGCAGACTTCTCATTAAAAAGCTAACTTATATAAATCTCTCTCTAATACTCTGAACTTCTGCTCTTATCTCAAACAGCAACAATGTGTTTCAAAAGCTACTCCACATCCCACAAAACCCATTCATTATGTAGTACCCAAGGGATCCATCTTAGGGCCAATTCTCTTTTCATTATTCATAAAAAACCTCCTCTCCATATCAATCTAAAAGCGAACTTTTTCTGACGAAACAACCATATACAAGCCATACTGACATTAACTCTCTTGCAAGACATCTCAAAATGCACTGATGATCTTGTCAAATGACGAACTAATCACTGTCTATCACCCCAAAAAACAAAATCAAAGATTATCACACCAGACAAAAGCGACAAAATCTATCTCATAAATTTTCTCCTCCATTTAAAAAACAAAGGCCCTCACCAAAAGTTCTTAAACATTGTGAAATCTCAGCTGTCAAAC
Organism: Rapana venosa; assembly: GCA_028751875.1. Taxonomy (NCBI): domain Eukaryota; kingdom Metazoa; phylum Mollusca; class Gastropoda; order Neogastropoda; family Muricidae; genus Rapana; species Rapana venosa. Next base: position 34,755,136 of record CM054163.1, read on the forward strand.
CCATTCCCATTGTCAAAACATTCCAAAATATACCAACTTATATCATCTTTTCCCTTTTCATTTAAAAACTTTTTTTCAACTTATTAATTCCTCAATAGATAAAGCTTCAACCTTATTTTGCTAGTGAAACACTATGAAACCCTTTTCTATATAATTTCCCTCTTAAACTTTCTTCTTAAGAATACCTTATAAATATTTCTTTATTAAAATTTTTTCCCTTTCCCAAACTAATTTCTAACAAGCATCTGATTTTTAAGTAAGAACAGAACATTTCCCCATCCTTAAAAAACCAAATTCCCAATGAAATTTCTCAAAATGAAAACCCTGTTAAAATCCCAAAAATAAGATTTTCAATTCTAAATCTTACTTTAACTCCTCCTGTGCTTGAATCCCTTGAATCATTACACAACAAACATTAAATCTTCAAATCATTTTTTATCCCCTTGGTCTCAAAAAAAAATCCACTTGATTGTTGGAAAAAAAAGTTTTAAAAATATCCTCCCTTACATTAAAACCAAATTTATCCCCTTCTAAAAAACCCCTTTTTTCCTCCTCTTCTCTCCTCCATCCTTCCCTTCTTAAAATTTCTATCTCCTCAAACTCCTCTTTCTCTCCTCTCTCTCCCCCCCCCCCTCTCCTCTCTTTAAGGAATTTTTACTTTACTTTATTTTATTGAAAATTCTTCTAAAATGATTTTTCCCCTTCTCTTCTGCTTGACTCTAACATCAAAATACAATTTAATCCAAAGGGTCCAAGTAATATTTTAATTAAACCACAATTATTTTAAATTTTTGCTCTCTCTTTTCTCCCCCTCTCTCCTCTCTCTCCCATCTCTCTCCCCTCCATCTCTCTCTCTCTCTCTCTCTCTCGCCCTCTCCTTTTATTATTTGCTTATATAGATTTAATCGTCGTATTACAATTAGTATCCCGTTGAATGCTTTATTCAGATTTCTTATTTCAGTTCTACTCCCTAAGTTGACTGTATTTGAGATTCAGTGAATGTTTTATTTTGATATCTTGTTTTGAGCGTACCAATTGTGTATAGCTAATTCAAAAATGCAGATGTCCTTCTCTATGACTATACATGATGTTCATAAAGATTGTATGTTGACAATGATGCATGGTGTGAGTGAGCACGCGCACGTGTGTGTAGGTATATGTGTGTGGTGTGTGTGTGTGTGTGTGTGTGTGTGTGTGTGTGTGTGTGTGTGTGTGTGTGTGGTGTGTGTGTGTGTGTGTTGTGTGTGTGTGTACGTGTGCATGTGGATGCAAACGGCTTCTACAATATTTGTTTCATGCAGTTTACTATTGCTGTTGCCTCCCATAAAAGCACAAAGAACGTTTGACGTTTCTTTCTGTTAGCCAAAATGAAACTATTTAGGTGGTTTGTTCTCCTTTATTTTATGGAGGTTTTGCTTTGTTTGGTTCTGTTTTGGTTTGGGTTTGGGATTGTTGTTGCTTTTTTGCGGGTGGACTATTCGGTTGTTCCCTCTCCCCTTGTTGTTGCCGTTTTTGTTTTGCTCTTGGTTCTTGCTATTTTTTCAGTTGTTTCTGTGTCTTCTGTTCTGCTTTCTTTCTTACTTGTTGCTACTTTTTTTTCTTTCTCTCTCTCTTCGGTGATTTTGTGGGGATTTTTGTGTAGACATTTTTTCCCGTAAGCTGTGTAAGTGTATTGCTATGGACTTTATTTTATTTTATTATCATATATATCCTTAAGGGCGGGGACTGGATGTAAAAAAACACATGGGTGCTTATTCATTATCCTCGAAATAAAAGAATTTGTCATTGTCATTGTCATTATCATTTTCCTCTCTCTCTCTCTCTCTCTCTCCTCTCTCTCTCTCTCTCTCTCCTCTTCTCTCTCTCTCTCTCTCTCTCTCTCTCTCTCTCTCTCTCTCTCTCTCTCTCTCTCTCTGCCTGTACCCACCTATGCATGTGTTTAAAACACGAAGCGAAAAACAAAAAGGTATAAATATCCATTTATTTATTTTATTATTTATTTTTATTGTATTCTTTTGTTTCAAGTATAATTGAAAAAGCACTTATGTGCTTTTTTTTACATCTAGTCTCCGTGTGTGTGTGGTTTTGTCAACTCTGTCATCTGTTCCCACCGGCACACAATGGCCTACAATTACGAAAAGCGGAACAGGATTTAACGTGTGCGCAAGATGTTTTGCGTGGGTTCCCACACGGGGCCTCGGTGTATAGTCTCATCCGAAGGACTTTTGGGGAGAGTGGAGTCTGCACTGATGTTAATGCCAGGGAAAAATATCCCCTTGAACGGGAATCGAACCCGGGTCGCAATGTTCTAACCACTAGGCTATCCTGTGAGAACCGTAAGCCTGAGTCCAAGATTTTGAGATTGTGTGTGTTGTTTTTTGTTTTGTTAATGTAAGTTCACTACTTGGTGATATATACACTCCCGTATTCAAACCACCATCTATCTCTATCTCTCTCTTATCTATCTATCTATCTATCTATCTATCTATCTATCTATCTATCTATCTATCTATCTATCTATCTATCTATCTATCTATCTATCTATCTATCTATCTATCTATGTATATGTCTGTCTATCTATCTATCTATATATATATATATATATATATATATATATATAATATATATATATATATATATATATATATAGATATATATATATATAGATATATATATACTACAGTAGAGGCCTTAGTGGGGAAGAATATCTAACCTCAGCAACTAACGTGAAGAATTGCTGAGAGTCATATACAACTTCTTGAACAGTGGCATTTTTTTATATTAATATTCTCTCCTTTTAAACAGGTCAATAAGAGTTGGGCAATCAAACAATAAATGGTAGATTGAAAGTGGTTGAGAACAGCAACATGTCACATTTTTAGAGTATTTGGTATTCCATGCATTTAGCCTCAGTTTGTATAGTAAAATTTCTAGTTACGTGAACAAGAACTATTTTCAAAGTGCTTTCTTCATTTTGGAATACATACAATTCATCGATTTAGCACTAATTTCATTCGATGACAGTGCGAAACTTGAATCAAACTTTTCAATGCTGCAATCAGAGGCACCTTGTTTTGCTAAAGAATCAACCATCTCATTCCAATAAATTCCACGGTGAGAAGGGACCCAGCAGAAAGTTATTGGGATGCCTCTGTTGCAATGCAATGTATCAAGAATTTAACCTCAAATACAATACCTTTCCTTATGCTCCCCCGCCAGTTCTTAAGTGCCATCAATACTGCTTTTGAGTCAACACACAAAAAAGGATGTGGCTCATATTAGGAGCCGTATGAGACAAATAATTCAAGGCCATAAGGATTGCGAATAATTCAGATGTAAAAATAGAAAAATTGTTCTCCAAAATGAGAGGATTTTGTATTTTTAAAACAGGAATCCTAAATGCTGCCCCAATTCTGCCTGATTCCAGTACAGATCCATCAGTATATATTTTTAAGTGGTTAGAACAATTACTTTCAATGTGACTTATTTACATCAACGATGACCAGATTTTGATCTTCATTCCTTTTACATTCATGTAGTCAATGTCAAAGTTAGCTGATAGATATTCCCAAGGAGGCATTTGAGAAACCATCGGAAAAACTGGAACTGTTGCCATGCCAAATCCAAATTCTTTCATAAACGAATCGGTATAATTTTTAACTGGTAGCAGACATGAAAGACTGCATGCTCGTTTTGGATAATCAGTGTCTTGATTCATAAGCATTTCATCTTTTACTGAATTTGGAACAAAGAGACTTCAAATCACACACTTTGATTCCGCCAGTCTTCGTTGATCAGAAAGAGAGAGTAACTGTGCTTCTATATAAGTATTAGTTATGTTAGCATGGGCTGGAACACCAAGTGCTATCTTTATGGCTTCTAAACTTTGTAATGTTTTAAGTAGATAACCTGCAGCAGAAAAATACACCTCTAGTCCATAGATTAATTTTGAGCGTACTAAAGATTGAGCCAAATGTATCAGTCTTTTAGTATCTTGGCTCCATGCCAGAGAATTTATCATTTTAAAAAAAGTTGTCTTTTTCTAGCCTCAGTTATTCACTGTTTGATTTGCATCTTTTCAATATTTTCATAAAACTCCTCAATTTCTGCGTCATCTTTATCAGCTGTTGGTGCATATACTAGTACTATTCCAATGTCGAAAGGTGTGCCCTTAAGTTTTACTATCATGACTCGGTCATTTACAGTCCAGAAACCTTTGATGGTCTTTGAGGTTTCTTGATCCAGAATCATGCCAACTCCTTTCTGGTGTTGATCTCCTCCTGAGTAAAGAATGATATAGTTGTCGGATGTTATGCAGCCTGCTCCTTTCCATCTCACTTCTGAAAGTCCTAGTATATTGAGGTTCATTCTTTCCATTTCTTGTTTGAGATTTTCCAATTTTCCTTTTTGTAGCATAGTCCGTACGTTCCATGTACCCATTCTGAGAGGTTTTCTGATGCGGACAGTCGCTGGATGACGATCGAGGGTTACCTGTCGCACATAATCCACCCTACCGAGCGAGGAACTTCCAGATAAACTGGAAGCCCCCTTCACGCTGTTATCTGTAGTCTGCTTCTTTCTGATTACCATGACATTCTTTGCAGAAGTATACCTATAGTAGGCTGCAATTACTTTCTATAGGAGCAGTGCTCGTACTGAGCGGATTGTCTTAGCCATTGTACTCATATAGTACCATCTGCCTAACACATTGAAGTGCTGACCAGTTCCCAAAAACTATTCGGCTGCTCAACACATCATCCGTCACCTGCCTTCCATGACTTCAGGTAACCCTGATCGGGAGGCTAAGTGGGTACCCGATCTTGCCCAAGGATCTCCCACAGGCTAGCGGAGGGAAGGAGGCACCTTACTTCTCCTGTTGGTGAAATAATTTCACCCCGCCACCCCAAGCAACTGAAGTCACAAGATATCAGAATAATAATGGGTGACCTCAATTCAAAGGTAGGAAAAGGGAAAGATGAAACCACAGTTGGCCCATTTGGAATAGGAGTGAGAAATGAAAGAGGAGAGCGGCTCACGGAATGGTGCAAGGAACAAAAGCTGGCTGTCATGAACACATGGTCTGAAAACCATCCAAGAAGATGCTGGACATAGAAAACCCCTGTCGACAGAACCAGGAATCAAATAGATTGCATCCTGATTCAAAAACGCTTCCGTAACTCTATAACATCTTGTAAGTCCATGCCAGATGCAGACTGTGGAAGTGATCATGTCCCAGTTATCGGGACAATGCGACTAAAATTGAAAAAGTTGTCAAAAGCAAAAAGAACACCAAAACTGCAAATGAACATGGTACAAACTGACGAAGAAATCAAAGAAAAATACAAGATCAAAGTTGGAAACAAATTCGATGGCCTAGATCAACTCATCACTACAGAGGAAAAATGGCAGATGATGAAAGATAGCATCAGCGAGGCAGCAAAAGAATATATACCAGTTATAAATAGAAAGGAACATAAGAAGTGGATGAGCTCTGAGATTTTAAACCTAATGGAAATTAGGAGAAAGGCAAAAGTAGATGAAAAGAAGTATAAAGAACTCGACAAACTGGTTAAGAAAAAATGTAATGAAGCCAAGGAAGAATGGATCAATATGCAGAGCAAGGAAATTGAAATGAATGCAAATTTTGATAGCAAACTTATGCATGAAAAAACAAAAGATGTGACAGGGAAGAAATCATCTGCAAAAACAGGTTGTATAAAGTCGAGAGATGGAGATATACTCATGGAAAAAGAAGATATTCTTAACAGGTGGTCAGAATACATCGAAGAGTTATACCACGACGACAGAGGTCCACCTCCTCATATTAGCAACGAAGATGGCCACATAATCCTGGAAGACGAAGTAAGACATGCACTCAGCAAGATGAAAAGTGGTAAGGCGCCAGACTGATGATATCCCATCTGAATTGATAACAGCCCCTGGATGAAGTGGGAATTAAGGCAGTCACAAAACTACTAAAACAATATATATGACACAGGAGAGATTCCGACAGATATGAAGAAGTCCATCTACATTGCGATCCCTAAGAAACTGGGTACAGCTGAATGTGACCAACATGGTACAATCAGCCTGATGAGCCACCTCACCAAAGTTCTTTTACGAATACTCATGAAGAGAATGAGAAATAAAATACTCCCAGAAATATCAGAAACGCAATTTGGATTCATGACAGACAAAGGCACCAGAAATGCAATCTTCGCATTGAAAACTATATCGAGGATAATGGAATGAGCACTTATGTGCTTTTTTTACATCAAGTCCCCGTGTGTATGAGGTTTTGTAAATTGTCATCTGTTCCCACAGGCACATAATGGCCTACTCTTTCGAAAAGCAAACAGGATTTAACGTGTGCGCAAGATGTTCTGCGTGCGTTCGCACACGGGGCCTCGGTTTATAGTCTCATCTAAAGGACTTTGGGGGAGAGTGGAGTCTGCACTGATGTTAACTCCAGGGGAAAATATCCCCTTGAACGGGAATCGAACCCGGGTCGTCAGATTGCGAGCGCAATGTTCTAACCACTAGGCTATCCCGTCCCCTGAAATAGAGAAAGAGCGGCGGCCAACGGTGGATTGGTTGAATCTAGGTCTGCCTAGGCACAAGGTATCTGCAGCAGAGTGTAGGGAACGTGCAGGAGTTCATTCCCTTTCTTTCTGCTCCCCCTCCCACTCCGCTCCCACCCTCCCCTCCTCTCTCTCTCTCAGTGTGTGTGTGTGTGTGTGTGTGTGTGTGTGTGTGTGTGTGTGTGTGTGTGCTTGTTTTAACCAATAGATTGGTAGTAGAGTATCATTCATTTCTTTGTATGTTACAAATTTTAACATTGTGTACGTTTTTCCCCTATCCCGATGTTTCATGGATTTACACTGTCCACTGAATGCTCTGATGTCATAGAATTATGCGTGGTTGAAACAGAGGGATTGTAGTCCAACTAGGCTTGACCAAAATTTCATCCGCAATGTACCAAAAATCGATAATTAATAAATTTATTCAAGCTTTCTTTTGTTTGCGTTCATTCATTTATTCATTTTGTTCAATGCAATAATTGATTGATTCTTTTTTTTTTCATTTATTCATCAATCATTCATATATTCCTTCAATTATTCATACAATTTACATTTGTTCATTCAATTTTTCTATATTCATATCAATTATTCATTTTAGTCATTCATTTTATTCCTTAATTTCCTTTTTTTCCATCTTTCCATGTTAATGTCTTTCTGTGTCTATGTGTCTCTCTGTCTCTATCTTTTAATCTTTTGTTCTTTTATTTCCGATTTTTAATGTAATAGCACCATGGCTTTTTTTCATCCAATCTCCGTGTGTATGCAGTTTTGTCAATTTTGTCATCATTTCTCACCGGCACACATGCCTACTCTTTCGAAAAGCGGAACAGATTTTAACGTTGTGCCAGATTTCTCCCGTGCGTTGTACATGGCCCCTCGTTTTATATCCTCATCCGAAAACTTTCTCTCTGTCTGTAACTTCTTCTGGGTTTCTGGCTGTCTCTGTCTGTCTTTCCCCCTCTGCTGTCTGTCCTCTCTGTCTGTCGTCTCTCTCTTTCTCTCTCCTCTCTCTCTCTCTTCCCCTCAATCTCTCTCCTTCTCCTCTCTCCTCTCTTCCTCTCTCTCTTCTCTCTCCCCTTTCTCCTCCTCTCCTCTCGCAGATCGAATCAGTTCCGGACTTGATGTGATGCATGTAATAGTGGACGCAGTTCGATTCTTGCTTGGATAACCATGTGTGTTTGTGTGTGTGTGTGTGTGTGTGTGTGGGGTTTGTGTTGTGTGTGTGTGTGTGTGTGCGAGCGCGTGTGTGTACGTACGTGCGCGTGCGTGCGAGCGTATACGTGTGTGTATGTATGAGTGCGTGTGTATCTCTCTGTGTGGTGCGCGCGCGTACGTGTGTGTGTTTGAATATGTGGATGTGCATGTGTGTATAGGTATGTGTGTGTATAAAACGTGTGTGAGAGTGTGGCGTGTTTGTGGTGCGTGTGTATGTATGCGTGTGTGTGCGTGCGTGCCTGTGTGTGTTTGTGTGTGTGTGTGTGTGAGAGAGAGAGAGAGAGAAGAGAGAAGAGAGAGAGAAAAGAGAGAGAGAGAGAGAGAGAGAGGAGAGAGAGAGAGAAAAGAACCTGTAGGCTACATCCCCACCTAGATTGTCACGGATCTGTCACGTGTTAGCCGTGTAAAATTGCACATGCCATGAAAAAAAAACTAGGAAGAAGAGACATTGTGATCCTTTTTTTTCTTGTCGTTGACCAGGTGTAGAAATTTTAAAAAGTTGATTTTTTATTTGCACAGTTTGTGGAAACTCCTCCACCTTTACAATTCCCCTTTTGAAAAAAGCATATGAATCTCTACCGTAAAACCCTGTTCTGGAATCCATAACCCTCATGACTTATTTGGGCTGAAATTTGTTATGTTCTCAGTATTTGTTATTTTGTGTTTTGGGGCCCAGCTCCCACTGTCCCCTTGTGAATGGGCAACTTGCTTATCACAATAAACCAATTTTCATTGTCATTGTCTCTCCCCTCTCTCTCTCTCTCTCCTCTCTCTCTCTCTCTCCTCTCTCTCTCCTCCTCCCCGTCTCTCTCTGTCCTCCTCTCTCTCTCTCATCTCTCTCTCCCCTCTCTCTCTTTTCACTCTCTCCCTCTCTCTCTCTCTCTCTCCTCATCTCTCTATCTCTCTGCCTCTGTGTTTCCGTGTCTGTTCGTGTGCTCCTCAGTTTTCTGTGTTTTTTTTCTCTTTTCAGAAAAAGAAGAGTATGTGTTCGATCCACGTTTGACCTTTTATCTTTTTACAGATGATGATGGTGATGATGATGATGATGACGACGACGATGATGATGATGATGATGATGATGATGATGATGATGATGATGATGATGATAAGTGGTGATGGTGGTGGTGGTGGGGGTGGTGGTGTGGTGTGTGTGTGTGTGTTTTTAGGTGAGAGAGGGAGCATGTGTGTTAAGTGAGTGTAAGTGTGTTGTGTGTGTTTTCGCGCGCGAGTGTGTGTTGTGAGTGTGTCTTCTCTCTGTCTGTCTGTTTTGGTGTGTTTTGTGTGGTGTGGGGTTGTGTGGAGCATATATGCATGTGTGTATGAAGATACATGAAGAACACACATACACACACGCATAAACACACGTGCGCTAGAGTGCATGTACACAGACATAGACACATGCGTGTGTATGAAGATACATGAAGAAAGCATACACACACTCATAAACACACGTGCGCTAGAGTGCATGTACACAGACATAGACACATGCGTGTGTATGAAGATACATGAAGAAAGCATACACACACTCATAAACACACGTGCGCTAGAGTGCATGTACACAGACATAGACACATACGTGCACAAGCAGACAGACAAAGACACCACACACACACATACACACACACACCACCACACACACGCACATACACACACAAACACACACAAACACACACACACACACAAACACACAAACACACACATACACACACATACACACACACACCCAGAATTATACGCAGTCAGACAGAAAGTAAGCAATCAATCGAAACAGAAAGCAATACCCCCCCCCCACCACCACCACAGACACACACACACATACACACACAAAACCCATAGTCACCACCACCACCACCACCACAAAGAAAACAGAACTAACTGGAACATACCTTCACTAACAAAACGTGAGCATAAATTTGATACATGTTCATTCTGATATGTGGATGGTTGCAGGTGTGCAAATGATTTGAATGCAAGTGCTTCGATATGTTTGCTTTACAAGATTCAGCACTATAAAAATACCAGACATTCGTCGTCGTCGTCGTCGTCGTCATCGTAGTAGTAGTAGTAGTAGTAGTAGTAGTAGTAGTAGTAGTAGTAATAGTAGTAGTAGTAGTAGTAGAAGTAGTAGTAGTAGTCTCATTTTCCGGAAATCTGTGTTAGAAAGTTCTCCTTGTCTATCACAGCCTTTGTTTCTGCATTTTCCCTTCCGTCTCTATCCCCTCTTTCCCTCTCTATCCCTCTTTCCCTCTCTATCCCCTCCTTCCCTCTCTATCCCCTCTTTCCCTCTCTATCCCTCTTTCCCTCTCTATCCCCTCTTTCCCTCTCTATCCCCTCTTTCCCTCTCTATCCCCTCTTTCCCTCTCTATCTCTCTTTCCCTCTATATCCCCTTTCCCTCTCTATCCCTCTCTATCCCTCTATTCCCTCTCTATCCAGCACTATATAATTCCATACATTATTATTATTATTATTATTATTATTATCATTATTATTATTATTATTATTATCCCTTCTTTCCCTCTCTTTCCCTCTCTATCCCCTCTTTCCCTTCTCGATCCCCTCCCCCCCCCCCTCTCTCTCTCTCTCCTTTCCTCTCTCTCTCTCCCTCTCTCTCTATCCCCCCTCTCTCTCTATTCTCTTTCTCTCTCTCTTATTTTCTGCCTTCCTAATCATTCTCCTGCCTTTTTATCCAAGCAAATCTTTTTTTCTTATTAAGTTCTTAATCAGCTGCCCTGAAGTCGAACGTGTCGGCTGAGGCCAGCGGGCAGACCTCCTGCATACAGAGTGACAAGCACAACAACACAACACACATCACCCAGTAACACCCAATCCCCCCTACACACAACACAACCAACACACATCACACCATAAAACCGTCCATCCCCCTACCACACAGAACACAACACACATCGCCCCGTACCTTCCATCCCCCCTACACACACACACACACACACACACACACACAATCACACACACACACAACACACACACACACACACACACACCACACACACAACAACACACACGAAACAACACGTCATCCCGTACCTCCCATCCCCCCTGCACACACAACAACACACATCACCCCGTACTCCCATCCCCCCTACACACACACACACACACACACACACACACACACACACACACACACCACACATCACCCCGTACCTCCCATCCCCCTACACACACAACACGAAACAACACACATCACCCCGTATCCTAAACCCCCCTACACACACAACACAACTCAACACACATCAAGCCGTACACCCCCATCCCCTACACACAAACACAACACAACACACATCACCCCGTACCCCCCCATCACCCCCTAAACGCAAACACAACACAACACAACACAAAACAACAAAACAAACATCACCACGAACCCCTATCCCCCCTACACACACAACACAAAACACCCCGTACCCCCCATCCCCCTACACACACAAGCCAACACACATCACCCCTGTACCCCCAACCCCTCTACATTCACACAACGCAACACAACACACATCACCCCGTACCTCCCATCCCCCCCTACACACACACACAACACAACACAGTCACCCGTACCTCCCTTCACCTCCTACACACACACACAGCACACATCACCCCGTACCCCCCATGCCCACTGCACACACACAAACACACACATCACCCGGTATCTCCCAACCCCCCTACAAACACATAACACAACACACATCACCCCATATCTCCCAACCCCCCTACAAACACATAACACAACACACATCACCTCGTACCTCCCATGCCCCCTACACTACAACACAACACAACACACCACAAATTACCCCATACCCCCAATCCCCCCCACACACACAACATAACACAACACACATCACCCCGTACCCCCCATCCCCCCTACACACACATAACACAACACACATCACCTCGTACCTCCCATCCCCCCTACACACAACACACACACACATACACATCACCCCCTACCTTTCATCCCTACTAACCACACGCACAACACACATACACCCGTACCCCTGATCCCCCTTCACACAAACAACACAATACACATCACCCCGTACTTCCCATCCCCTCTACACACACAACACAACACACATCCCCCCGTACCCCCCATCCCCCTACACACACACAAACAACACACGTCACCCCATATCTTCAATACCCCCATCCCCCTACACAAATACACACACACAACACACCACAACAACACATCACCCAATACCGCAATCCCCCTACACACACACACAACACACCACACATCGACCCAGTACCTCCCATCCCCCCTACACACACAACACAACAACAACCCCTACCCCCACCCCCCCCCTACAAAGCAAACACAACAAACACAAAACAACACAACACACTCACCCCGTAACCCCATCCCCCACTACACAACACCCCACCCCCTACAAAAACAAGCAATACAAACAAACCACAAAACACCCACAAACACAAACAACACAAAACCCCACACAACACAAACAAACACTATCAACAGAAAAATAAAAAAAAAGTACCCATCCCCTAAACAAAACAAAAAAAAAAAACACAAATACACTAACCACCCCCTAACACACAACACAAAACAACCCCGTAACCCCCATCCCCCCCACACACACAATACAACACACACACCCATGTACCCCCAACCCCTCACACACACACAACACAACACAAAACATCACCACGTACCTCCCATCACCCCTACATACACACAACACAAACACAAAACATTACCCTGTACCCCATCCCCCTACACACAAAACAACACAACACACACCACCCCGTGCCCCCAAAATCCCCCCCTACACCACCCCACACGCATATAACAGCAAAAAAAACACATCACCCCGTAACCCCCATCCCCCTACAGACCCAAACCCCCAACACAAACAACACAACAAACATCACCCACGTACCCCCATCCCCCCATCACACACAACACAACACACATCACCCCTATACCCCCCAACCCCTACTACACACACAACAAACAACCACAACCCACAAACCCACTCAAACCCCGTACCACCCATCACCCCCACACCACACGCACACACACACACACACACATCACCCGTACCCGCATCCCCCTACACACAACACAACAAACACAACACCCCGTACTCCCAACCCCCCCTACACACAACACAACACACATCAACCCGTACCCCCATCCCCCTACACATACAAAACAAAAACACAATACACACACACCCGTACCCCCATCCCCCTACACACAACAACAACCCACAACACCCAAAACACCACACCCCGTACCCCGATCCTCCCAACACACAACATAACAACATTCACCCCTTACCCCCAATCCTCACTAAAACACAACACATCACACATCACCCCGTATCCCCCCATCCCCCCACACATACACACACAACCACAACACACATCACACTTTCCCCCCAGTATCCCCTCCCCTACACACAACACAACACAACACACAAACCCCATACCCCCAATCCCCCCTACCCAAACACAACACAACACAACACAAACACTCACCCCAAACCCCCACCCCCCTACACACCACAAAAACACACACATCACCCCATCCCTCCACCCCCCTACACCCACCACACAACACAAAACCCCCCCACATCCATCCCCCACACACACAAGACAACACACACACCCCGTACCCCCACCCCCCTACACAAACACAACCAACACAACACACACACCCGTACCCCCCAAAACCACGATACACGCACCACACAACAAAAACCCCCAACCCCATCCCGTATGTTAAACAAAAAAAATTTTTGGTTTTGTCAGGCAGTGTAGGTTTCATTAAATTTTTTTTGGGGAAAACAGAAAAATTAAGGAAAAATTTTTGGAAATACATATTCATCTACAAGATACTACAAAAAGGAACCCCCAAGGTTATTTTTGCCCCCATACTATTAATATTTGATGCAGACTTTCCCCGATAACTTTCAAAAAATGTAAATTAGCTCAAAAACTGAAATATTATTGGGTGAAAGTTACGATGAAAAAAAAAGCTAGGGCTTTAAAATACGAAAGGTTTTATCAAAACTTTTTAAAAACAAGCTAATATATGATGAAAAAGGATTTTACTTCATTTAAAACTCAATAAGCTCTTTTTAATAATGGGGCAAGTCCAATGAAAGCCTAGTTTTCAAAACATGGTAATTTTTCAATATAAAAAAAGAAATTCCGAGTTTACCCCAACAAAAAATTAAGAAGGCATAAACAAAAGAATATATTTTGCTAAACAAGAAAAAGCTTGATATGTTACCTTGTTTCATCTTTTAAATTCCCATTTGTTTAAAATTAACCTTTCCCCGGGAAAATTTTTTCGTGCCCAAAAAAACCTTTGAAAAAAAATTTAAAAATTAGACGCAGGGCATATAAATTGCCCTAGGCTACCTACCATGCTTTATGTTTAAAAACATACAGTGCTCGGGGTTTTTTTCATTGGGAAAATATAGGAGAGCAAAATAAAACGCAATATTATGGCCCAAATTTCCTCAGCAGTTTTTCCTAAAACAATCTTCAAATACTCTTGTGTAGCTTCAAATCATAATTTTTTGCAATTAATTCTTTGCAAAAAAAGTTTTTACTGAAGTCGTCATTGAAAAATGCCATTTGATTAATCTTTTATCATTAAAGGGCTCAGAAATAACTTTCTGTTGGATTCCATCGCACAGTGGTTTTTACTACAATGAAAAAGTTGCATTCTTGACAAAAAAAGGAGCGAAGGGTTTATCAGAAGTGACACAATTAGTACTCCCCTTTTCATTCAAGAGTGTTATCATATTGTAATAAATTACAACAAAAGTTATTTCAGTGTGAGGAAAGGAGACTTGGTTGTCTAGACGCACACAAAGAATTACTAAATTTGAGTCTTTCGTCAAAATACGAGAACATGATGTATACTGTTCAAAGCAGATTGTTTCCTTAGCTTGTAGATGGAATTGAATTGCTTCAAGACAAAATATGCTGGAAATGCTTTTGCATATGCGGTAATAATATAACAGCAGGTCATATATTAACATGTCGCAGATTAAAAGAGCAAATTCCCGTTTTGATGGCATCCTCTCCATCAGCAATATTTAGCAGTCTGTCACTTATGTACGACTTTTTTAGATCGCTTATGCATAGTCCAGTTGGTTTGTTATTATGATTGCTTTGGACTTTAAAGATGCTCTAGTCCATAAATTATTTTGCCAGCTTGTTAGATTGAAAAAAAAATCATTATCCACAGTTGTTGCATTCCTATTGTTTATCTTGTTTGTTTCATAGGAGGGGGCAAGAGATATTGTGTTTGTAATTGGGTTTTGGGCTGTTGTTGGGTGTTTCTGGCTCTTGTTTTAAGGGTTGAGCTTCTTTCTTGCAGGGGTGGGAGGGGGGGTGGCTGCTTCTTGGGTTTCTTTTGAGGGCAGGGGAGGGGGTTACACACATTAAGATAGGTTTGGGTTTTTTCACGTGAAATTCAGTAGTTGAAATTTTATTTACATTTTTCATTGGAATTACTGGTTTTGTTAGAAATTGTTAGAATTGCATTTTTCTGTTGTTTATTCTAGTTCAATAGGTTAGTAATGTAACGGTGTTTTTTTTCTATAATTTATGTTGTTGTTTTTCTATATTTTTTATTTTTAAATATTGTTTATCATTTTGCATGCATTGATCCCCTGAAATTCCTTCTCCTGTACAGTACCAACTGCACCCTCCTCCCTTGACACTCATACACACTCTCCCGTGCTTCCTCCCCCCCCCCCCCC
>CM054163.1:34771198-34806419 GCA_028751875.1 Rapana venosa
TTTTGTTTTTTTTTGTTGTTGTTGGGTTTTTTGTTTGTTTGTTTATTTGTTTGTTTTTGAGTTTTTTGTTTTTTCTATTTGTTTGTTTGATGTTCTTGTTTTTTTCTTGTTTTTTGTTTGTTTTTTTGGGGAAGGGTGTTTATGTCTGTTTTTTTGGGTTGTTGTTGTTGTTGTTTTTTTGTTGGTTTTTTTTTTTTCTTGTTTTGTTTTTTCTTTTTTCTTTTTTTGTTTGTTTGCTTGCTTTTTTTTTTTTTTTTTTTTTTTTTTTTTGGGGGGGGGGGGGGGGGTTCTGGGGTATGTTTTGTCTTTCGCTCATCGGGGTGTTGTTTGTTTGTTTGTTTTTTTGTTGTTTTTTTCTTCTCTCTTTTTCTTTAAAAAAGTTTTTTCCCTTTGCTTCTTCTGCTTGAAAGTTGAGTATGAGTGCATTTTTAATTGTGCCCCCATGGGCGGCGATGGATGTAAAAAAGAACATGAATACTATTCATTATCCTGGAAAAAAGATTTTGTTTCTATTATTACAATGTGTAGATGTTCCTTTTATGACTTTATTGGCTTTTCCCCCCTCTTTATTATGAGAGGGTATGGGTATTGCTCTTATTTTATTACCATGACATTCAATTTGCATGAACATATTAAAAAGTGTTTGTGTGATCGTGTGTATTGTGAGTATTACATATTTAGTATTATTCCCTGAAACCCCCCCCCCCACACAACACACACACACTCAAACAACACACACAACCACACCACACAACACACACACGCGCGCCCCGCGTCAAACACACCCACACACACCACACCACCACTACTCACTCACTCACCCACCTATTCTCTCCCTAAACGACTGTTATAGTTTTTAATTTCTTCTTGATTTGTTTCTTGTTTTTATTGTGTGGATGTATGGGTATTAAATTTATTTCTTATCATGACATATAATTTGAAACGAGTATATCTAAAATGAGTGTTGATGGGATCGCATACTGTTTTGGGATTTTATTTTGGGAAATTTTTATCTCTGAAATACACACACACACACTTCTGTCTCTGTCTCTCTCTCTCTCCCCTTTTTATCGTCCTGCTTATTAGTCATAGTATATCTGATGAAGGATTATATTTTTATATTTTCAATACTTTATTGGACTTGCCTCTGTACTTTAAATTTTAATGAGTGCCCTATTTCAATATCTTATAATTATGTGTAACAAGTATGTATACATTTGACAATTTTGTAGATGTTTTTTCTTTTGATTATTAAGTTTGGTTGTGTTATTTTCTTGGCTTTGGTTTTTGCTCTTGTTCTTGCTGTTGTTTTTTTGTCTGTTTTTCTCTTTTTTATCATCTTTTGTTGGTTTGGTTTTTCCTTCTCTTTTGTTTGTTTGTTTGTTTGGTTAGGGTTTTTTGGGGGGGGTGGGGGGGTAGGAGTGGGGTATTTTAGGATTTTCTTTTAATTGCTTGCTTTTGGGGGGGAGGAGGGTTGTTGGGGGGGAGCTGTTTTTAAAAGGGTTATTTCCCTTGTTTTTATTGCGAACTGTATAAGTATTGGGTTATTATTATTAAGATGTATCCCTAACGGGCGGGGACTGGATGTAAAAAAGCACATGTGTGCTTATTCATTATCCTCGAAATAAAAGAATTTGTCATTGTCATTGTCATTGTCATTGTCTCTCTCTCTCTCTCTCTCTAGTGAGCTGGGTTGATATCCTCTATACATCAACTCATGTATAAAATAATACTCTTAGATGTTGGTTTAAATTATTACAAATGAATTCTAAGAGACTACCATATAATGCTTATCAAATGTTGCTTGACATGGATATATCTGGAAAGAACTGTTGGGTTTCTATGATTAGACAAATTTTATGTGATGCAGGATTCAGCTTTGTATGGCTGTTTAAGCAAAGACTAGTTGATATGTTTATCCAGGAATGGTATAGTACAATCAGAGATCGAGACAGATACACAGTTGCAGGTGTTTCAAAACAATATTTGTTAAAGAAGAACATCTTCTACACTTAGATACCTACTGCTTTAGAGTTGCTGTGTCACAGGTGAGATGTAAAATGTTTTACCACTCAACAACAATGTACATCGATATAGTGTACAGAATCAGAAGAAACAATGTCCATTTTGTAAACCCAAGTTGAAGATGAAAAGCATTTCTTTTTTGAATGTTTTGTGTATAATGATTTAAGAATTAAATTTTTAAGGGTTTGTGTTGATACACCTTTACACGACCTACTTAAAGCAGAAAACAGTAGCAAAAATCACTGCCTGTCTAGATATATATTCCATGCCATCAATAAGAGAAAAAACTTGTTGTATTAAGATATTTACATCATAAACGAAGATACGGTTATCGTTTTGTTATGACTTTGAGAAACTTTATGTATATTGATTTTTTTCCAGACATAAAGAAGGTACACTTAGATCAAAATAGTGAATTGTGTTTGATACATATGTATTTTTATGCATTTGTGCATTGTCTCCATTATTTCTTTCACTGAAAGTGAGCTTGGTATTGTGTATGTTATCTGGATTTTTCCCACTCTGTAGCATTGTCAATTTCTCCTACGCCAACCATGTATTATGGCCCACGGTCGAGATACATTAAAGTTCTGAGTTCTGAGTTCTTCTCTCTCTCTTTTCTCTCTCTCTCTCTCTCTCTCTCTCTCTCTCTTTTCTCTCGCTCTCTCTCTCTCTCTTCTCTTCTCTCCCCTCTCTCTCTCTCTTTTCTCTCTCTCTCCTCTCTCTCTCTCTCTCTCTCCTGTTGTTTACTTTGTATAACTAATCAGCCCATTCTCTTGCCTTTTATTTGTGTATCAGCCAAATCTCAAACTATTTCTTATCAACTTTCTGAGGAGCTGCCCTGAAGTCGGAACGTGTCGGCTGAGGCCAGCGGGCAGACCTCCTGCATACAGAGTGACAAGCACAGGAGAAGACCAGGCACTACACATGCTACCCAATGCTGCAAACAGATTTGATGATTGCCAGTTTCATCATCAGGACAATCACTGCACTTCCTGCAATCATTCTTGACTGCAGTAAAAGCAGCAGCGTTTCCTGATAAATTCACATATGTCATTACCTCAGACAGAGAAATGGATAGCAGATAAATTCAAAGATTGAATCACACAGCGAAACTGATGCAGATAAATTCAAACACAACATAAGCTACTCACAACATAAGCTACCTGCTTGTTGCTGCTATGCTGGTTATGGTCATTATGCTATGCTTGTTTCATGTTCATTAATAAATAAACTTTATTCAAACCAAATTTTTAAAATTCATTATCTCAGGCAGATAAATTGATAGCAGATAAATTCAAAGATTGCATTATGTCAGGCAGATAAATTGAGTCAAAGAGATTCAAAGATTTCATTATCTCAAACAGAGAAATTAAGTCAGATAAATTCAAAGATTTTACTATCTCAAAAAGAAATTCAGTTCAGTTAATTTCAAAGATGTTATTATGTCAGACAGAGAAATTGATAGCAGAGAAACTCAAATATTTTTTATTATTTAGGCGAGAAAATGAGAGTAAGTAAAAAGCGTGGTGTGTGTTTTTTTGGGGGTTGTGTGTTGTGTGTGTGTGTGTGTGTGTGTTGTGTGTGTTGTGTTGCGTGTGTGTGTAAAAGTCAAATAAAAATTTTATTTTCAGAGGTACATTGAAAAGCATTGCTTGCTTTTTTCATCAAGCCATCTATCTAAAAAAAAAAGGAGAAAAAAGAAAATGATGTGCAGCATGAAAAAAAAAACCTAGTTTTGGGAAATATAAAATCAAACAAGAAAATCAATAACTTGCTATGTGGAATTAAAAACAAAACAAAAGCCAAAGAAATTTTAAAACCATACATTCAAATAATTCAAAAATCTTGAAAAAGTATTTCATAAAAAACAAACAAAAAAAAAAAAACCCAAACCCCAAAACAAACAAAGAAGACAAAACCAATAAACATTTTAAAAAACACCCCAATGTTCCCCCCCCCCCCAAATAACACAAAAACCTTAAACCCATACAAACAACCAAAATAAAACAACAACAAAAAAGATGATTTGTGTGTGTGGTGTGGGTGTGTGTGTGTGTGTTTGTGTTGTTGTTTTAAAAAAGGTACGGGTGTCTCTTTGGGTGTAGGAAAGCGGTTAGAGCCCTCACTTCTTATGGGCCAGATGTTGGGGGCGGCCCCCATTTTTTCCCCCTCGTGCTTTCCCTTTCCCCTGACCCTAAAGGGCAGGTCCCATTTAAGCTGGGTGAATGGGGAAATGTAGTAAACCCAAAGGCGTGAAACGGTTCCCCCACCCCAAGGGGTACCCGCTCGTGCTTTTTAAAAAGCTTTATTGGGCTAAGCTTATATATATTTAGTTATACTTATTTAAATATAATATATATTATATATTATATATATATATATATATTTTTTATATTATATTATTATAACTGCAAAAATGGAATATATAATGGAATTTTCCAAAGACTATAAAAGCGTTGATAAAACTTTTCTTAAATTATGCAACAATAAAAATGAAATTTTGAAAAAGATATAAATCTACACCCCAAAAACGCTCCACACAAAAACACCCCACACACACACCCCCAACACACACACACCACACAGGGGGTGTGGGGTTACAGCAGTTGGGAAGGACAGTTCTAGGAGGGAACAAAAGGGAAAGTTTTAAAATTTGAAATAAAGTGTCTTGGGATGATTTAAAAATGTTTAGGTTTTTGGGGGAAGGAGAGTGGGAGGGCATTCCCGGTCGTTTACCCTAAACAGAGAAAAGGGAAGCCAACAGGCATTTGGGTTTTAAAAAGGAAAAATTTGCAGCAGGTGGAGGGGAAACCGAAGGAGTGTCAGGTTTAAAAAATTCAGATATAGGGGGGCTGTTTGTGGAGAATTTTTAAAAAGGGTACATTTTAGTTAACTCTGTTGGACAGGCATTTGTGGAGGATGCAAGGAGGAGTAATGGTAGTTTTTTTTTTTTTTTCTGGGGCAAATGGGGCCGTAGTTTTGTATTGTTGAAGGGGTGAATATAGATGCTGGCGACAACCAAAAAAAGAATTGCAATTGTCCCGATTGAAGAATGAGAGTGCTACAGTTTTTGGGTGTTGTCGTAGAAGGGCTTTTGAAATTTCACAAAAATTTCCCTAAGGTAGAGCATGTGACAGGTCGGGTGTGAATTTTGCATAGTGAGTGTGTTGTCGTAACGACCCGGATATTCACAGCAGTGGACGAGGAGGGGTATGCCGAATTTAATTTAAAATGTTGTTAAAGGAAAAAGAGTTTGTGTATGGTCCCCACAAGCATGGCTTCATTTTATCTGGTTTGGCTGTAACTTTTTTGTATATCAATTTTGCAAACTTGAAGCAGTAGGCTATATTTACAGGAGAGAAAGGCAGTTTTTTAGGCCCAAAACACTGCTTTGAATCTGGGGAGTCATCTGCAAAAAAATGAGGGTTTTTTGGGTGAGGGGCTTTTACATGTGACAGGGGAGCGTGTAGAGGGTGAAAAAAAAAAGGGGCCCAAAAAATTTATCCCGGTTGGATTTCCACATTTCGGGTTTGGCATTAAAAATTTTTAAAATCTTATTCATAAAAAACTTTTGGGTTTGGGCCCTAAGGTATGGACTAAAGCAGGTGAGGGCTGTGCCATATCATTTAAACGTTTTTTGAAGCGGAAGAGAAGAATTGAGTGGTTTTTATGTATACGAAGGTTTCCCCGGTAAGCCCGGTAAAAAAATTAAATTAAAAATTTAAAAAAGAAAATAAATTGAGTAGGGGCGCAAAGGGGAAATTTTCCCCCGTGTCAGAAGCGGGAGAATTGTTCAAAGAGTGGACTAGGGTGGTTTAGTGCGTGGTCGATGCGTTAGGCGGGAACCGGGAAATTTGCAAAAAAAAGACATTTGGGAGAAAAAAAGGTGGTTGTTGAGGTTTTTGAAGTACTTTTTAAAGGGACATTAAAAAAAAAAGGGTTTTGGGTTTGGGAAAAAAACAGGTGAAAATTTCCCTTTCAGAATTTTTAGGGTAAAGTAAAGGGTTTTTGAGTAGGGTTGGGTTTTAAAGAAAGTTTTGAAAGAAAATGGAACATTTCCTGAAACTAGAGATGATTTTACGATTGTCGTGATAGGGGTATAATTTGTGATAGGCACTGTACGAAAAAAGGGGGCTTTTTTGGGATGGGGGCCCACATATTTTAGAATAAACCCCTTTCAGTTTTGTCATAAATTTTCTTTCCCACCTTTGCCCGAGGAAAAAGGGAAAAGGAGGGGAAAGTTCCGTAAAATTGGAAATCAGGGAAAGTCAAAAGCGGAAAAAGGGGCCCTTTTGACCCCAATTTGGAGCAAAATGGTATGGATTTTTGCCAAAAAAGAATGCAGGGGGATATAGTAATAATAATAAAAAAATTAATAATAAAAAAATAAAGGGAAATTTATTTTGCTTTAAAAACCCCGCACAGACAAATCAACTGAAAAGGATTTTTCAGAGTGATTGTGGATGGGGGCCCAGAGGGCTTGCCTTTAAACAGACCCAAAAAAAGTAGATGTGGGAAAAGAGAGTTTTTATAGACGGGGCCCTTAAAAAGAACATGAAAAGATAAAAATTTTTATTAAATATTATAAATATTATTTATATATATATATATAAAATTTTATATTTATATTTTATATTTTATTTTTAAAATTATTTTAAAAGGAGAGGAGAGAGATTAAGAGAGGGGAAAAGATAGTAAAGTCAAGTCAAGTCAAAACATTTTAAATCATCCAAAAAAAGGGGTTTTTTTTCCCCCCAATTTACAATACGGGAAAGGGCACTTTGAACCTTTTATTATTTAACACGACACTAAAAAAAAATACATTCCAGATTTTTTAAAAAGATTTAAAGATAGCTTTTAAGAAATCATCATAACAAACAAAAAACCTAGGTGCTCCCACACAAAAAAAGGGGGCACCGCGTACACCCATACACACACACACAACAACACACAAAACCACACTTTAACACACACAACATAAACCCCAAAAACCGATGTGGGAAATACAATTTGTAAAAACCATTGTTTGGAAAAAGAAAAAAAAAATTTTTTATTTTTTTTAAAATGTTTTTGCAGGGAAAATCATTCTTGAAAGAAAAAAGGAAAAGAAAAAACAACTTGTTTCATTACCACACCCCCATACCCCCGCACAAAAACCGCATTTGAAAATGGGGGGGTTTAATCAAAAGAATTAAAACTGTTTGGTCAGTGCTTTTTTTGAATTTAGAATTGAAAAACTACGGGAACAAAAAATTTTTTTTTTATTTGTTTTATCTTTGGAGCACCAAAACGGCGCCCCTAAAGCAATAACTGAAATTCCAAAAGAATAGCATGGGATGGATCGCCAAGTGGCAGTCGTTTTGGGGGCCCCCATGTGCTAAACGGAGTAGGGCCCTTAAATCTTAAGATAGAAAGATAGATAGATAATAGATAGATGATAGATAGAAGATATGTGTTAAATTGTAGATAGAGAAGAGAAAAATAAAAAATTATAAACTTATAAAAAGGGAATGTGTGTGCTTTTTCGGGGTTATATGTGTGTGTCTGTCGGTGGTATTGTATGTGGTGTGTGTGTGTGTGTGCCTGTCGTCTCTCTTTTTGTTTCCATTCGGGGGGGGGGGATACCCTAGGGGTTTTGGGAACATTGCGCCGAAAACTGACGAACCCGGGGTTCGATTCCGTTAAAGGGATATTTTTTAGTTTCCACCCCCAGTGCGGGATTTCCACTCTAAAAAAAAGGGCCCTTGGGATGAACTAAAAACCGAGGCCCCGTGTGCGAACGCACGCAGAAATCTTGCGCAAAATTTTAAAAACCCTGTCCCTTTTTGTAAGAGTGGGCCCTTGGGCTGCCAGGGGGAAAGGTTGGGGTTTTAAAAAACCGCATACAGGGGGGACTGGATTAAAAAAGCACATACTTTGCTTATTCCATTTTTCCTCGTTTTTAAAAAGGAATTTTTTAAACAAAATTAAATAAAATAAAAATTAAAATTAAAAAATTTAAATGTCTGTATGGGAGTATGTGTGCCCCCAGCCTCTCTCTCTCTCGTCCCCGGGTCTATCTATCTATATATTGTTTTTTGTTTTTTGTTGTCTTTTATGTTATCTGTCTGTTATTTATTATCTCCTATGTTAATTTTCTATATACTATCTATCTTTTTGTCCGTTTTTCCCCCAGGCGGAAAAATCAAAAAAATTGAGTAGGGCTTAGCCGCTATAAAATGGGACATTTTTGGAACCTGGGAGAAATTTGATGGACAGGTTTTTGGTGAGACAATGACTGAAAAATGCAAAAAAGATTCGGTACAGTGGCCAAGAGAAAACTCCCCCAACATGGGTGGCATTTTATTTCGAAAGGAAGTAGTGGGGTGCATTATCAGCTTTAACCGGGTTCCAGCCAAGGGTTTTCAGCTTCCGGGGGTCGGCCAAGCCCAAGGGAAATCAACCCTCAAACAAACTATGCACCATCATCTGACCCCTGCCGAAGAAAAGGTAGAAGAATTTTAAAGAAAAATCTTGAAGAGACAAATTTTTAAAAATACCCCGAGGACATCTCCAACCAAGGGGGTTTTTAAAAGCCCGTTAGGTTTGGGCTCTTACAACCAAAGGGCCGGAACCCGTTGATCATTTGGAACTGGGAGACCAAGACAGGGGGGCTACGAAATTTCCTGGAGTTTTTTCCTGTACCCCGAGATTACCATTGGGCCCAAAAACCCTCTATCCCCAAAGCAGCAAAAAAGGGCAAACCCGGCATCGCCAAACGGCAAGATCCATTAAACCAAATAGATTTTTTCTTAACCCCCACGGCGCTTCAAAACCACATCAACAGAGCCAAAAACAAAACCGCCCTGGGGGTGAATAGGCAAACGACCACGGGCCTTGTTCTGCTGGTTTTTCAAAGAAAATGAAGAAAAAAACCCACCTGCAAAAAACCCCGTTTTCAAAAAATTTTAAATGGACAACCTGAAAATCCCGATGTCGAGGAGAATCTTCCAAGCTAAGTTGGGGCGTTTTGCGGCAAAAAACCCTCCTGGACAAAGGGCATTCCCCGACCTCCCCAACAACTTTAATGAGGTAGTCCGAGAAAAAAGCAAAAGTGAGGAAAATCGGTCCCTCAGAGGAATAAACACAAAAAAGGACTTTCCAATGACATATTGGACCTCTGCGATACAAAAAACACTTTAAACCAACCAGGGGCTTCCAACCCTAAAAAAATACCGGGGGCCAACAAACTCGGAAGAAGTCAATTTTAAAAGGGCCCGAGAAAAAAGTGGGTCAGTGATTTAAATGTGATGAGATCGAAAAAAGCATGAAAATGGGCAAAGTAAAAAGCATACGACACCCCGAAGAAACTCACAAAAACCCTTTCCAAACCAAAAACAAACATCATTTTAAGCCCGCTCCGGAAACCCCCTCACAGAAAGCCGCTGCATTGAACAGGTGGGTTTAGTAATTTTCAAGAATGTACAAAACTACCCCAAAACCAAACCCACAAAAGCAAATAGAAAGAAAGCAGGGGAACCCTCAAGAGCACCCTGCCATTAAATACTGAGGGAAGAAGTTTGGAAAACCATCCGCAGGCTTCCAAGGGGAGGGAAAAACCCCCAAAAGGGAGAAATAAAATACCAAACAAGCTGCTCAAGCATGGTGGGAAAAAAGTCAACACAAAATGTTACGACTATCTGTCGAAAATTTAAAGACAAAACAGGGGCCAACAGAAATGAAAACAATCACTCATCATTAAACCCCCGCCCAAAAGGGGAATTTACGGCCCCCTGCCAAAAAACCATAGAACAACACCTCTTCCGCCCCCGGCCACAAGATTTATGCTCAAAGGGGGTTTTTAGTCGAATTTGGGGGGAGAAAAAACCCTTGGGAAGGAAAAAGTGGGGTTTGGGCAGGGAGGAGCACAATCGAACAGATTTTTAACTGCCAACAACCCCGAAAGGGAACATTTTTCCAACATAAAAGAGGGGAAAAACCGGTTTTCCCCCAACCCTTTAACGACTTAAAAAAGGCTTTTCGACAGGTTTGGCACCCAAGGCCTGTGGCAGGTCCTCAGAATGTTTTGGGATTGAAGAAGGACTATGCAAAACCCTTTAACACTATACAAAAACCGAAAGGGAAATGAGCCTTCTGAAAATTTAAAGGGCGGAGTTTACTTCAAAAAACCCCAGGGGGGGGGTCCGACAAAGATGCCCTTTTTCTTAGTCCTGTTTAAACTGTTCTTTAAAAACCCCTTATGAGAGAGACCCCCCCATGACTTCCACTCTAAACCCTTCCATTGGCCGGGGAGACCCTTTAACAACCCTTTCGGTTTTCCGTGACATTTTACCTCATAGGGAAGTAACACAGGCGCAAAAACTTACGCCAGGGCTTAGAAAAAGAGCGGGATATGGGATGGAGGGGGGAGCTCAGAGAAAAGGGAAAAAAAACGTGAAACAGCCCGAGCAAAAGCCACTGCTAAAATTTACATGAACGGCCACAACTGGAGGGTTTTTAGAACCCCCTTTTAAATTTCCTTTGGGGCTTAAAAACTCACAAAGGACGGGGCGATCGAACGACAGAAATCAAAGTCAAAAATAGCCATGGGGGAACAAACCTTTTTCCCTGACAAAATCACCACCATAAAGGGAAAAATAAAAAGATCAGTTTTTTCCCAAACAAACCCAAAAATTCTACAAAACCCCAATTTAGCCCATCCTGCTTACGGGAAATGAAAACCTTTTACAATTGACTGCTGAAACCCGCAAAGCCCCAAACCCCGTCAATTTTGGAAAAAAATGCCATAAAACAAAACCCGGGGCATATCCGGGGGAGAACAAAGACCCTTTAAATTTGGGCAAAAGGGCAAATAACGGCTGGGGAGGTTTCCCCCCCCCCGGAAACCCCCTTTTCCTACGTCAAAGAAAAAGCCGGGAAAAGGGTTTTGGCCACGTCACCCGCCCAAAAAAACCCCTGCCCAAAACTACTGCAGGGAAAAAATCGAAAGGTGGCAAAAAAAGAGGGGGGAAGACAGAACAAGTCATGGATGGACAACATCAGAGAATGGACCAGGATGAATGACTCGGCACTACTGCGCAGAGCCAAGGACCGAGATGGATGGAGGAGGCTTACCACGGCATCGTCTTTCGTGTCTTCCCCACGACCGCCAAGGTCACGGGTCTGATGATGATGATACTCAGTTATTCTCCTATTCACATGTTTATTTATTCTTGTATTTCAAGATCAACAAAGGACAGTAAAAAGGACTGCAGTAACTACAGGGGCATTTCACTCCTCAGCCAGGTAGGAAAGATGTACGCACACATCCTAGAGCAGCGCTCCAGAGCGAAAGCAGAACACCTGCTGTGTGACGCCCAGTTTGGCTTCAGGAAAGGGAGAGGCTGTACTGATGCAATCTTCCCACTGAGACAATGACAATGACAAATTCTTTTACTTCGAGGATAATGAATAAGCACACATGTGTTTTTTACATCCAGTCCCCGCCTGTTAGGGATACATATTAATAATAATAATAACCCAATACTTATACAGTCTCACATTAAAAACAAGGGAAAATAACCCTTTTCAAAACAGCTCACCCCCAACACTCCCCCCCCCCCAAAGCAAGCAAATAAAAGAAAACCCTAAAAATAACCCCCACCCCCACCTCCCAAAAAAAACCCTAACCAAAACAAACAAACAAACAAACAAAAGAGAAAGAAAAACCAAACCAACAGAAGTTAAAAAAGAGAAAAACAGACAAACAACAACAACAAGAACAACAACAGGGCCAAGAAAAATAACACAACCAACTTAATAAGTCATAAAGATAAGCATCTACACATTGTCAAATGGTACACATACTTGTTACACATAACTATAATATATTGAAATAGGGCACTCATTAAAACTTAAGTACAGAGGCAAGTCCAATAAAGTATTGAAATTATAAAATATGAACCCTTCATCAGGATACACTATAACTATAAGCAAGACGATAAAATGTGAGAGAGAGACAGAGACAGAGAGTGTGTGTGTGTATTTCAGAGATAATATCCAATATATAATTCCCAAAACAGTATGCGATCCCATCAACACTCAATTTAGATTATATTCGTTTCAAATTATATGTCATGATAATGAAATAAATTCAATACCCATACATCCACGCAATAAAAACAAGAAATGAAACAAAGAAGAAATCTAAACCTATACAGTCATTGAGGGAGAGAATATGAATGAGTGAGTGAGTGAGTGAGTGCGTGTGTGTATGTGTGTGAGTGGGGGTGGGGGGTGAGTGTGTGTGTGTGGGGTGGGGGGTGGGGGGTGTTTCAGGATAATACTAAATATGTAATACTCACATAGCACACGATCAACAAAAACACTTTTTAATTATACTCATACAAGTTTAATGTCATGATAATAAAATAAGTGCAATACCCATACACTCACATAATAAAGAGGGGGAAAAAGCCAATAAAGTCATAAAGAGAACATCCACACATTGTAAGTGATAGAAACACATTTTTTTTCCAGGATAATGAATAAGTACTCATGTGCTTTTTTACTTCCAGTCCCCGCCCGAGGGGTCACATTTGAAAATACACTCAGTACTCATATTTTCAAACAGTAGAAGCAAAGGGAAAAAACTTTTTTTGTTTAAAAAGAAAAGGAGAGAAAAAGATACAAACAAACAAACAAACAAACAAACAAACAACCCCGGACGAGCAAAAGACAAAAATAAACCCCAGAACCCCCCCAAACCCCCCCCCCCCTTAAAACCAAAAACAACAACAACAACAAATAAATAAGAAAAACAACAACAAAACAGACAAATCACCCTCCCAAACAAACAAATAAAAAACAAGAAAAAACAACAACAAACAAACAAATGAGAATTTTTTTTTAAAACAACAACAACAAAACATCAAGCAAAATACAAAAACAAAACCAAAACCGTTCCCCCCTCCACTACACACACACATACATACATACATACACCAAAACAAAAAACAAACAAACAAAAAACCAAACAAATCACAACAAAAAACAAAGTAACAACTACAGCAATAAGAGAGAGGAGAAGAGAGAGAGAGAGAGAGAGAGAGAGAGAGAGAGAGGAGAGAGAGAGAGAGTAAGCCAAACTTATAGATCATAAAATTGAACACCTTCATATTGTAGAATAGTACACATAGTTGTTATAAGATATTAAAATAGGAGATTCACTGGAACTCAAGTACAAGTCAACAAGTCCAAAATAATATTGAAAATCGAAAGAATGATATGCCCTTTATTGAATACACAACAACAAGAGCAAGAGGAGAGAGAGAGAGAGAGAGAGAGAGAGAGAGAGAGAGAGAGAGAGAGAGAGAGAGAGATGAGAGAGAGAGTGAATGAATTAGCTGCATATCGGCCTTAGGCCACAATACAGAGAGAGAGAGAGAGAGAGAGAGAGAGAGAGAGAGAAGATGAGAGAGAGAGAGAGAGAGAGAGAGAGAGAGAGAGAGAGTGTGTGTGCGTGTGGGTGTGTGTGTTTCAGAGATGGTACTAAATATATAATTCCGAAAACAGTACACGATCACCTTCAACACTTATTTTGATTATTCATACAAAAAACTAACAAAAAATGTTGTTATGATAATAATAAAAAAATAATAATAAAAATAAAAAACTCAATACCCATACTCTCGCACTATAAAAACAAGGAAGGAAGAAAGAAAGAAAAAACAAAACAACAACCAGCCAAATCTATAAGGCCATAGTGAGAGAGAGATAGACAGAGAGAGAGAAGAGAGAGAGAGAGAGAGAGAGAGAGAGAAGAGAGAGAGAGGTGGGGGGGGGGGGAGGGAGAGAGATAGTAGATAGATAGAGAGAGATAGAGAGAGAGAGTGTGTGTGTGTGTGTGTGTGTGTGTGTGTTTCAATGATAACTCTAAATATATAATTCTCAAAACAGTGCACGATCACCGTCAACACTTATTTTGATTATATTCATGCAGATTATATGTCATGATAATGAAATAAGCTCAATACCCGTATACTCATACAATAAAAACAAGGAAGAGAGGAGAAAGGGGGGGGGGGGTATAAAAGCTAAATCTATAAGGTCAGGGAGAAGAGAGAGAGAGAGAGAGAGAGAGAAAGAGAGAGAGAGAGAGAGAGAGGAGAGAGAGAGAGAGAGAGAGAGCAAGAGAGAGAGAGAGAGAGAGAGAGAGAGAGGAGAGAGAGAGAGAGAGAGAGAGAGAGAGAGAGAGAGAGAGAGAGAGATTGTGTGTGTGTTTCAACGATAATACTACATATATAATTATCAAGACAGAACAGGATCACCATCAAAATTGTTTTCGAATATACTCGTACAAATTGAATGTCATGAAAAAGAAATAAGCCCAATATCAATACACTCTTACAATAAGGAGAACAAAAATCACTAAAGTCATAAAATGAACATCTATACATTGTAAGTAAGAGAGAGAGATGGGGGGGGGGGGGAAGAAATGAGAGAGAGTGGGGAGAGAGAGGGGGAGTGTGTTTGGTGTGCGTGCGTGTGTGTTTGTGTGTGTGTGTGTTAAAGATTTAATGCTTTTTGTTTGTAAACAAGCAAAACAAAAAAGACATAGAAAAAAATACTGAAAATCATTCTCAAAACAACTGAGTGAGAGAGCTCTTGAGTACAATCAAGCACTCCACCTAGTATTTGTCGACCAAGAAAAGGCTTTCGACAGAGTGACCAGGGATAAGCTCTGGTATGACATCAAGGGGCAGCTCTTAGATAACATCAGAGCTGTATACAACAACAGCAAGAGCGCAGTTCGCACTCCAAGTGGACTTTCCAACTGGTTCCCTGTGACGTCTGGGGTGAGACAGGGCTGCGTCCTTTCCCCTCTGCTCTTCATCATATATATGGACCAGATCACAAAGGAAGCCAACTCAGACCTGGCGGCACTCAACAAACTTCTTTTTGCTGACGATCAAGTCATGATCAATGATAACAAAGACAAGCTGCAAGAGCACACAGACCAGCTCAATACATGCTGTGAAACCTATGGCATGAAAATCAGCGTAAGCAAGACCGAAGCCATGACAGTCAGTAGAACTCCAGGAAAGCTCAAAATCAACATCAACAGAGCCCAAATAAAGTGGACGACTGAATTCAAGTATTTAGGCAGTATATTAACAGAAGATGGAAAACTGGACAGAAAAATAGAAACACGCTGTCAAAAAGCAAACGCAGTCAGCTATCAGCTTGCCCCACTTCTGCGACATCCTAACATCCCTATGAGCACGAAGGCAAAGCTGATCAACGCCATCTTCCTGCCAACTCTCACTTACCAGTGCCAGACATGGCCCCTGACAAAAGCCCTGGAGCAGAAACTGGTAACGTGTGAGATGAAGTGCTTGAGGAAAACCATCAAGACCAGGAGAGACAAGATAAGAAACGAGGTAATCAGGACATGGTAGGAGCCACGCCCGTCCTACACCATATTGAACAACAAGGAACCAAGTGGTTCGGGCACCTCACACGGATGCCGCCATACCAGCCAGCCTTGCGTGCTTACAACTTGAGGTAGTCTGGCACGAGGGTCAGAGGTAGACCCAGGCGACGCTGGAGTGATTCCTGGCAGAAACACTGAAAGTCCATGGATTGTTCCTCCTCCATGCTACCCGCCTTGCAGCAGACAGACAGTTATATCTCCCTGCGACGTCACAGAGTACAAGCGGAAGAAAAAGTAAAGTTCAAGATAAACGGTGTAAGCCTGATGTGCTTTCTTTACATCCATTTATTCTTTCCTTTAACATGCACATTTTTTTCTCATGAATCAGCTCACTCTGGTTTGCTTTCCTGAGTCCAAAACACAAACACAACTCCTACAGCGTTCAGATTGTTGACGGTGATGACAGAGCAGATGATGGTGGTGACGATGAAGACAGGTTTCGCCAGGGTGGGGAAATAATGGATGAGGTCTATGGCCAGTGTACTCCACTCTCCCCAAAAGTCATTCGGATGAGAATCTAAACCAAAGCCCAGTGTGCAAACGCACACAGAACATCTTGCACAAACGTTAAATCCTGTTCCGCTTTTCATAAGCGTAGACCATTGTGTGCCGGTGGGAACAGATGACAGAATTTACAAAATCGCATACACACGGGGACTGGATGTAAAACAATCACATAAGTGCTTATTCCATTATCCTCGATACAAAAGAAAAAACAAAAGAAATTAAAAAATGAAATAAATAAATAAATGAATATGTAACACTTTTGGGTTTTATTTTGTCTTTTAAACACATGCGTACATGCAGAGGAGAGAGAGAGAGATGGGAGAGAGAGAGAGAGAGAAGAGAGAGAGAGGAGAGGCAGACAGACAGACAGACAGACAGACAGAAAGAGACAGACAGACAGGCAGAGAGAGAGAGACAAACAGGGATTAAGAGAGAGAGAGACAGTGAGAGAGAGTAAGAGATAGAGTAAGAGAGGGAGAGATAAGCTTAAAATATGTCCATTAATCTGTAATTGCTTTCAAACAAACAGATCAATCCACAACAGTGAAACAGTGAATTCACTCCTAGTGCCTTTCCCTCTGCCTCAGGGATCAGTTTTGAAATAATAATAATAATAATAATAATAATAATAATAATAATAATAATAATAACAACAGAAAAATCCAAATGAGCTTCTTTTGTGCCAGCTTCGTCTTAAAAAGATCCCGACATTGCATAAAATAAAAATAGGAACAAAACTGTGTTCATTAAATAAATAAAATAAATAAAATATAGGAACAAAAAGGGGTTAGGAGCAATCATTACCAATAACAGTGTAGGGAGGGAACTCTATAAAAAAAAGTTTGAGCTGAAGGTGCGATTGCTTTCCCTTTGATTGATCGCTGGTTACTGTTTTTGTTCAATGTATTTTGTTGTTATTGTTTTTAAGCCTGAAATGTATTATAGCTCGGCGTGTGGCACATCTTATTTGTTCGGGGAATGGTCAGTTGAGTGAAGATCGTGTTACTCACCTTTGACCTCTCTGTGGATTTCAGCTGCCAATCTATTCCTATTTTCTGCTTGAAATCTCAACGTCAGTAAATTATATTTTTGTCACTGACCCTCATGGGATTGTTTTTTAGTTGTGACTGGACATACATCTACCTACTCCCCCCCCCCCCAATACCTCGTAATGCATTTCATTATACTTTCTTTTGCTTTCATTCTTTTGCTTATTGTTTGGTGTTGTGGTACTGTGTAGCTTTTATTTACACAAACTAACATATTACTCTCTCATTCAAAAGCACAGCAGCAAATACCTTACCCCTCAATAAAGGTAAAGGTGTCCCATAACCTATGTGGTCGTAGAGGGGCGAGGAATCAGAGACCTCACTTCTCCAGGGGCCAGCATATTGAGGGCGGCGCCCATCTCCTCTCCCTGGATGCTTTACCTTCCCTGACCCTAAAGAGGCAGGTACCCATTTACAGCTGGGTGAACTGGGGAACTGTACTGAAGCCAAGGCAAGCAAACTGTCACCCATCCAAGTGGTAACCACGCTCGATGCTGCTTAACCTTGGCTGACCATTGAGCTATCCCGTCTCCTACATCTGAAATAAATCTGGAAAATGTTCAACGTTGAGAAAAC
Organism: Rapana venosa; assembly: GCA_028751875.1. Lineage (NCBI taxonomy): Eukaryota > Metazoa > Mollusca > Gastropoda > Neogastropoda > Muricidae > Rapana > Rapana venosa. The sequence goes on from CM054163.1 coordinate 34,788,833, forward strand.
ATGATATGCAATGTTGTGGCCATATTGTCTTTGGGAACCCTGCAAATTCAGGGAGGAAAATGTGTGAGGAAGTGTGACATATCCAGCAAAGTAATTATTTCAAACATATTTTGTCATGTGAAAACTATTATTTCCCCAAATAATCTACAAAGTCAGGAAGGAACATTGCGTTATATACTGTGGAAGTGTGAAAAATGTTCAAGAAAATTTAAATTTCATTTGAAAATATCTGTATAATGAAAAAAACTATATTTCTTAAGGATCATCTACAAAGTCAGAGAAGACCAATATTAGGCATACTTTTAAAGGATTAAAAATTATTACACATTACCATTTACTTTGAAAACAGTTTAGATAGCCTTTGGAAATTTTGGTATTGAAATTTCCTCTTTTCTATCACTCCCTTTTGTTTCTGCCCCCAACCCCGTCCCCCTCTCTCTATCTGTTGTCTGTCTGTCTGTCTGCTCTCTGTCTCTTCTGTCTCTCTGTCCTCCTTCTCTCTCCCCTCTCTTCTCTCTCTCTCTCTCTCTCTCTTCTCTCTTTCTCCTGCGTTTTACTTTTTTTAACTACCGACCTTCTCCCGCCTTTTATAAAAAAGTTGTATTTGTGTATCAGCCCAAATCTCAAAAATATTTCTCATCAACTTTTGAGGAGCTGCCCCGAGTCGGAACGTGTCGGCTGAGGCCAGCGGGCAGACCTCCTGCATACAGAGTGACAAGCACAGGGGAAGACCAGGCACTACACATGCTACCAATACTGCAAACATATTTGATGATTGCCAGTTTCGTCATCAGGACAATCACTGCACTTCCTTCGGATGAGACTATAAACTGAGGCCCCGTGTGCAAACGCATGCAGAACATCTAGCGCACACGTTAAATCCTGTTCCGCTTTTTGAAAGAGTAGGCCATTGTGTGCTGGTGGGAACACATGACAAAATTTACAAAACCGCATAAACACGGGGACTAGATGTAAAAAGCACATGAGTGTTTATTCCATTATCCTCGATATCAAAATAAATAAATCAATAAATCTGAGCGCTTTGATTTGTTGCTCTATAAGATTCAGCGCTATATAAATTCCATACATTATTATCATTTATTATTACTTCCTGCAATCATAGATGATTGCAGTAAAAGCAGCAGTGTCTCCTGATAAATTTACATGATATGTCATTAGCTCAGACAGAGAAATGGATAGCAGATAAATTCAAAGATTTTATTATCTCACACAGCAAAACTGATGCAGATAAATTCAAACACAACATAAGCTAATCACAACATAAGCTACCTGCTTGTTGCTGCTATGCTGGTTATGGTCATTATGCTATGCTTTTTTCAAGTTCATTAATGAAAAAACCCTTTTTTTAAAAAAAAAAAACCAAAAATTTAAAAAAAAAATTTCTTTCTCAGACAGAAAAAACCCGATAGCAGAAAATTTTTAAAAAGATTTCACATTTTAAAAGGCAAATAAATTGAGTCAGATAGATCTAAGTTTCCCTTATTTTCAAACGGGAAAACAACACAAAAACACCACCACACAAAACACACCCCACACCCCCAGAGGCTCGAAACACGCACTGACACACTCTCCCCCCACAAATTTCACTCACACTTTTCAAACGCCCAAAAATTTCACACATTAATTTAACACTAAAATCCCCAAAATGCACCCCATACTCCCTTGTCGGACTAATATCATTTCCCCCTTTGGGAAAGGGCCCGTTAAACTGAAGAACTAACAAAAACGTGTGTTTACAACACCCCATTTTATTTTATCTATTGTTTAGTTTTTCATTATTTTGAGGATAGTGGAATAAGCCTCCTGTGCTTTTTTTTTAAACCGGTCCCCATGGGGAAGCTGTTTTTTAAAATTTCCAAAAGGGAAAACAGATTATGTTTTAAAAAAATTTAAGGGCGTTCTAAGGGGAAAGGTTTGATCTTTTCTTTTTTTAAACTCACCCCCTCCCCACCTGCCACACACCCGGGTACTCAGACATACAAGCGTCAGATGAATTATTTAACCCCCCTTTTTAAATAGAAAGGTTTCCAAACAAACTTAACAGGAGAAAGAAATTTTTTTATAGTGGATGGTGTGGTAAGTAGAAATTTATTTCCTCCCATGCGATCAGGTGCCGGGTTCCTAATTTTTGGGCCAAACCCCTGCAAAAAGTGCAAACGCTCTGTTTCCTTTTTGGGGGGTTGGGTTTAAAAAATTCCTTTTTTTGCTTTTTGCCCCCTTTTCCCCCAAAAAGGGTTAAAGGGCCCTTTTTAAACCCAGAAAAAATATGCATCATTTTTTTAAAACTCATGCACAAAAAGGGACTGGTTGTAAAAAAAAGCCATGGGTGTTTTTTTCTAATTTTCCCATGAAAAAAAAAATCATACACTCCTGTTTTTAGCAAGGGTTTTTCCCATTCCCTTCCCTTTACAGAAAAAATGCTGTTTGGGCCCCCCTTTAAAACTACCAAAAAATTTTTAAACGGCATATTTGCTAAAAAGGCTTTAAATGTTTTCCTTTCCCGCAAAGGCACCCGTTGCCTTTTTTTGTCATTTCAAAAATTTATAAAGGGGAAGGGGGCCCGCCTTTAAAAGGACTAAAATAAACCATTGTAAAGTAAAATTTTCTTTTATAAGGAATTTTTCTGTATCTTTCCTTTTAAAACCCCAAAACTACATTTAAAGAAAATAAAAAAGAAAAACTTAAATTTTTATTTTAAAATGGTTCCCCTTTCCCCTATTTTTCCCTTTTGGGCTTTTCCTTTTAAACTTAGGGATTAAAATTGATTTAAAAAAAAACCCCCTAACCCCAAAAACACTCACAAAGTAAAAAAATATCTACACAAAAGCCCTCACAAAAATACGAAAAAGAGAGAGTAAAAGCAACAAGTAAGAAAGAAAGCAAAACAGAAAACACAGAAACAACCGAGAAAATAGCAAAGAAACCAAGAGCAAAACAAAAACGGCAACAACAAGGGAAAGAGGGACAACCGAATAATCCCCCTCCAACCCCCTTAAAATCCAAACCAAAAGAGAACCACACAAAGCAAAACCTCCATAAAATAAAGGATAACGAACCACGTAAATAGTATCATTTTGGTTAACAGAAAGAAACGTCCAAAAATTCATTGTGCTTTTATGAGGAGCAACAGCAATAGTAAACTACACAAAACAAATATTGTATAAGCAAACTTAGGAGATCATCCACAAGGAATTTGCATCCCCATGCTCATGGACGCGTACACACGCACACAAACACACAACACAAAACACACACATACACAAAACACACACACAAAACCCTCCAATCCAAAACACACACATCAAAGCAAGCCACTGACAGGATTAGCATAAAAATTTGGTAACTCAAAACAAAGATATCAAATAAATATTCATTAATATCAAAACAGGGCAAATAACCAATAAAAACGAAATTTTGATACAAATTCAACAGTATAATTTAAACACAATCAAAATTTGCAAAAACAAAAAAGGAAATAAAGGAAGCCAAATACACTGTGAATCCATAAAGAATTTGATACCAATTTTCAAATTATCCCCACAATCACAAACACCACGGATTAATATTTAATTTTAAAACAATAAAGGAATAAATAGGAAGAGAAAAAACATTATAATCAGTTTCTAACAAAAATAGGCTATTTTAAAAACAAACCCCAAAAAAAAAAAAATAAAAAAAAGGGGTTTAAAAATAAAGGGGGGGTTTTGGAGGGAAAAAAAAAAAAAGGAAAAAAAAAAAAAAAAACTTTAAATTCCCCAACCCAGGGAAAACGTCAGAATTGAGGGCCCAAACAGGCAAACAACCAAGAATTGCTATAGGGAGTTTACGGTACCCCCTGAAACTGGTAGGTTTTCGGCGAAGGGTTCAAAAGGGAAAAGGGGGAAACGGTGAACACCAACTGACGAGGGGCAAAATTGCTCTACCAAAATTTAAGGGGGAAGGGGGGACAACAAAATTTTTAAAAGGGGGGTAGGCATGTTTTGTAAACCCCAAGAACCCATAAAGGGAACGGAAATTTGGGATACTACCCATTTAAAACACTGGCTTTATGGCCTTCCGCCTCAGGGCAGCCCAATTCAAAAATCACAGTGATTCAAGCCCTACCCCAACAACGGATCACGATTGATGAAGTCGAGAGGGAATTTCTAAAACCCAACTACGGGGGCATCATGGGAAAATATGAACAAAAACCCCCTTTTGACCCATCCAGGGGATTTGGAACGCCAAGGTGGGGGAGGACGCCCGGGAAAGGGAAGAAAATTCCCGCGTCCCCTTGTAATGCTTTTTCCCAATGACCCGAGGACCCCGACTACGGGAATTTGCCAGCTACAACGACACGGGGCCCCCAATCCCCTTTGGAAAACCCAAAAAGGCACCCCGACGCTGGACTGGCATGCCCCCAATTTGGGTCCATCACGCCCAGTTTGACAACATCCTGGGCCCAGAACCGGTTTTCGTTTGGGCATCAACAGAGCCAAGGGAGGGAGAAATTTCCCATGGGCAACAGGGGGCAGGCGATCATGCCCTTTGGGTGCTCCTAAAATTTTAGAGCCCGTTTGGGGAAAAAAGACCAAAAAACCCAAAAAAAAACCCCAGATTTCAAGTTCAACCTGGTTTAAATGAAGGACCCCCCCCACGGAGCCCTTCCCAACCCAATTTAGGGGAAATTTCCCCGAAAACATTTGGCTGGCCACCCGAAAAGATGCCGAAACGTTTGGACCCCCAGGTTTTAAAAGGGAGGGCGGAGAGGGGGAAAGAATTACTTTTTTGGGCCCAAACATGGCCGAAAAAAAATCCATTTGGGTTTAAGAAAAATTTAATATTTTAAATTTGTTGTGAAAAAAGATGAACTTGTTAGATAAGAAGAAAAATTTAAAGGGGGGATGGTTGAGTTAGGGAAAGGAAAGTTTTGGGAAAGAGAAAGGGGAAAAGGAAAAGGTGGAAGGGGGTTTTAAAAAGGGAAAAATTTTAAAGGGGAAAATTGTAAATTTGGGGGAAATGGTTTTTAAATTTAAGGGGGTTAAAGTTGTAAAATAGTTTAGGGTTTGTGGAGTTAAATTTAGGGAAAAAAGGGGGGGGGGGGGGGTGGGGGGGTTGGGGGGTAAAAATAACTTTTAAAAATTTTTAAAAGGAAAATTGTAATTTTTTAAAATTAAATTTTTAAATGAATAAAAATTCAATTTTTAATTGAAAATTTCCCCTTATTTTGGGTAAAATTTTTTAAAAGAAAACTTATAAGTTTTGGTTCCAGGGGGGGGTGTTGTGTGGGGGTGTGTGTTTTTGGGGTTTTTGTTTTTTTTGGGTGGGGTGTGCGTGTGTGCGTGGTTTGTGGCGCGGTGGGGGTTTTTTTTACTTGGGGCGCGCCATGGATTTTGAAATATTTTGGGCCCTTATGTTTAATGAGAGTTGCTTTCCCTGTAAAAAAAATTGAGTGCAAGCGCTTCGTTTTTGGTTTGGGTTTTTTACAAATTCAGCGCTATATAAATTTCATATTTTATTATTTAAATATTTTTATTATTTTTAAATTGAAAAAAAGGGGAAATCTTTGACAGATGGGGGGGAAACTGTTCCGAACTTACAACCCATAAGACCCCAAGGCGACCCCAGCGACTTGCAAGCCAACCCTCTTTCAAATTTTAAAGACAATTTCCCCAAATTTTTCTACGCTGGGGAAGTAAAGTAGCAATTGATCGCTGGGAAAAGGAAAACCCAAAAAGGAAATACGACAACATCCCAGCAGACCCGACCAACTCCTGGGGGGAAGCCAAGTGACAGACACCCAAACAAACCCTGCAACAAGTTTCTGGCAGACCGGAGAGGGGCCCTACACCAGGGGTTTTTAAAATTCACCCTTAAACACTCCCCCCAAAAAAGGGAAAATCTCCAGTTTTTTAAAAAACCCCAGGACAAACCCTCATAAGTCATGCCATTTAAAGTCGGGCTGAAAGTGATCCTGAACGGGCTGAAACCCCAGGAAAAGGGGATCATCCCCGGGAATAGCAGGCGGTTTCCGCCAAAAGGAAGCCCCCACAGAACAGAAAAATTAAACCTGAGGGTTCTATGTAGAGAAATACAGCCGCATCAAAAGACATTTTTCCCACGTTTTTCATTAAATTTTTAAAGGGGCCCTTTCGATGGGGTAGGGGCATGACCCTTTTGTGGGCCAAACATGAAAAAAATTAAAACCATGGGCCAAAGTGATCCACACCATAAAGGAAAATCTACCAAAGGCCCCCAAGTGCAGTACACGTACGGGGCAGGAAAGGGGAAGGGTTCCCGTACCCATTTGGGGGCCAAACGGGTTTTGGGTCTGCTGTCCCCCGACACTGTTTTAACAATTTTTTTGAACGCATCATGACGGACCCCCTTGAAGACCACACAGGCCAGTCAGAAATTTGGGACCCCAAACCCAATCACCCAACCCTCAGGTTTGCCGATGAAAATTGACGGTTTTTTTGGCAAAAAATGAAGGGGAAAATGGCCCAAACCCTTTTTTGAAGCCCCCTGGACAAATTTCCTCACGAAAGGGCTTGGAAATAAGCCCCGGGAAAAACCCAAGCCATGTAAAACCCATTTGCCCCCCAACACCCCCAAAAGATCCACCCCTCAGCGGAAAAAAAACGGAGAAAAGTTGACTTTTTCCCAAGTACCTTGGGACCCATAATAAGTGGGGAAGATCAAAGCCCGAAATCCTAGAAAAGGAGGGGCCCCAAAGCAGCAGCAACAAGGAAAGACTGAAGCCCAAAGGGAGAGAAAAAAAACCCCCCCTCTGGGACCCAAGGAAAAGTTGCAAAATGGCGCTAGTCATCTAAATCATGTTTTAAACGCATGTGGGGGTATGGGACCACTAAACGCAGACCTACAAAGGGGACCCAAGCATAAAAGGAGATCCCCTCAAAAGGCCCCCGGCATCCCCAAACAAGGCCCAAATTTTCCCCCCAACAATGAAATAAAGCAAGAAAGATCCCAAACAAGTGGGGGCCCAATAAAGACCTACGGGACCAGGGTGAAAAAGAGGAAACTCAAAAAGGAAAGGGGGCACGAAACCCGGCATAAAAAGATTTCCCAAAGACCATCCTGCAAGGTTCAGTCCGGGTGAAGAGTAGAGGGGCAAGTAAAAGGGAATGGGCCGACACATCCGTGTTTTAGACAAGGGGGGACTTCAGTGTCCCCCAGGCACCCTCACGACCGGCCTAAGTGGGGGCCACTGACCCACTGTTTGTCCATTTTTGCTAGCCCCCCCTCCCGACCCGGCGGGGGGGGGGGGGACGGCCCCAGAAACAGTAACTTAAAAGGGAAAAGGTGACAGGAAAAAACAGATTTGAAAAGATAAGGTAAAAAAGGGCCCGGGAATGGGGTTTGATAGAGAAGGAAGGGTGGGTTTAGGCTAGGGGAAAGCGAAAATGGGTGGGGTAGGGGACGCCCGGGAGGAGGGGGGGGAAAAAGGAAAAAAGGGGGTTTGGGGGGTGGGTAAAAGGAAGACAGGGTGGGGTGGGTAAGGAAGACGGGGGGGGGGGGGGAAGAGGGACAATCGGGGGGTAGGGGGGAAAAAAGGGGGGTTTTGGGGGTGGGTTAAAAGGAAAACAAGACTGTTGGGGTTTTAAGGGGGGGGGGGGGGGGGGGGGAAGGAGGGGGGGGGGGGGGGAAAAGGGGGGTTTGGGGGAAGGGGGGAAGGGGAGGAAAAAAAACTTTGTAAAATGGGGGGGGGGGGGGCAAAAATTGGGGGGAAAGGGTTTGGATGGGGGGGGAAATTTTAAAAAGGAGGATAGGGGGGGGGTGGAAAATAAGGGAGAACAGGGGGGGCTAGGGTAGAGGAAGAAAAGGAAAATTTTTGGTAGGGGAGGACAGGGGGGAGGGTGGGGGGTTAGGGGAAAAGACAGTGTGGAGGGGGGGGGTAAAAGGGGGAACAGGTTGGAGATTTGGGGTTAGGGGAGGACGGGGGTTAGGTGGGGTAGAGGAGGGACAGAGGGGGTTTAGGGAAAAAGACGGGGTTTGAGGATGGGGTAGGGTAGAGGACAGGGTAGAGGGTGGTGGAGGGTAGAGGGAGGGTATGAGACTTAATGCTTAGAATACTAAATATCTGGTGATGGATTAAAAGGAAATTAGCAGCAGCAGTATCAGCTGCAGCAGAAGCAAACGATAAAGAAAATTACCAATTCCAGTTTACTGCCACATTTGGAATGCACAGCTGTCCCTTTTGGTGACGTTCTAAAAATATGACATAATGTTCCAACCATTTACCCCTAACTTTCTGTGTGCTTAATTTCACACACACACATACACACACACTCACACACCACCCCCACGCAAACACACACACACACACACACACACACATGGTGTATATATTTGTGTTAAACTTTATAGGATTTTGCATTGCATTGTAATATAATAATCCTGAATTAGTGTGTGTGTGTATAGATTTATTTTGTTTCTTAGTTAATTTTGTTACAGAGCAATTATTGTAAGATCACAGCTATATATCTTAGTGAGTGTTTATATTTCAATTACGTGTTTGTTTTGTTTTTAAAAAAAATTCTGTATATGTTTATTTTGTTTGTTTTTTCTTTGTGCGTTTGCTCTCTTAAACCTGAAATTCTAACACAGCGTTATTAGCCGCACTTCTCCCTCTACGTCTTGTCTCTTAACTCAGACAAGTGGCCCAGAAAACATGGTCTACGAGTAGGCTACCTCAACATAAATAATGCAACCAATAAAAAGATGACATTGCTAGCATACTATTTAATGATGGGAATGAGTTTCATTTGTTTGGCTTTGCTGAATCCCGCCTTTCTTCAAATATAACTGACGAAGACATGCACATTCCAGGATACCAAATATTTCGCCAAGATCCCTACAAACTAAAAAACTACAGGATTATTAACATATTTTGCATCTTAATTATGCTGTCAAAGGCTATACAATTTTGATGTGTATGATATCGAATCGATTTGGGTAGAAATCAAATTAAAGCACAGTAGTCCACTTTTGATAGGATTCATATACAGAAATCCGTCAGAAACCACTAATTGATTTGATAGATTCAATTATCTAATGGATGAAGTTGCACTTTTAAACTGTGAAACTATTATTCTTGGAGATTTTAAACATTAGACTTACTCAAACTTAGCCGAAAAGGATCACAACTATATGATGCTTGGCTCTGGCACAACTCATAGATAACCCATCGTGTAACAAATTAAACTCAGTAACTTTAATTGATCATTACACTTATGCAAAACAAACACATAGCTGAAGTATGTGCTCCCGTCATGTGGATGCAGTGCTCTCTATCAAATCTAGGACCCTGCAGCGTATTTGGTTTAAGCGTATCATAAAAATTCCTAAAGTTGGGCATACAACCTATATTTACCACACGCGTCACAGGTACTAACACTTCTGTGGGATAATTTTCTTTCAGACTGATGAACTCACATTACACGATGTATATCAAATCAGAGACCCCATATGAAGCTGCGAATTTTGGGTAGCATTTATCTCGGTATATGACAAACAATGGCTCCTTTATAAAAAAAAATTTTAAAAAGTGCTTTGCAAAGACATAATAAACAAAACATCACCTCGAGCAGCTACAGTCTACATGACAGCTCCGTATCTGAGATAAAACTTAAGACAAACCACTGAACACATGGTACAAATGGAAAGATTTAGAAAAAAAGGAATAAAGTGAACCAGACTCATTCTGTGAAAGATCAAAGAGTAATTTTTCAAAGTTGTTAATTCCTCTAGTGACTCTCGCCAGATTTAAAAAGCATCATGCATTATGTAATAAACATGTTTCAAAAAGGTCAGCAGTTCATTAAAGAATATCAGCTGATGAATTAAACAGCCATTTTTCAAAAGTAGCAAATAAAGTTATAACATGTGACAAGTCAGCGAAAATGATCTATTGACCTACACAATATTATTAACTCAAAACAATATTATACTTTCATTTATTCTCCAGCAAATGCAATCTTTGACGTATTAGAAAGAATAAAATGCAAATTCTGGACACACGTGGATCTAGACAAGTTACGCTGTCTGGTTATTGTTGAAACACTGCATATCTTATACAAACTTGTGTATTGAGAAAGGTGTTTTCCTCTCAAGTTTTAAAAGGCAAAAGTGATACCTGTCCATAAATCAGGGTGATGCTCTTCTTCACATTACAGGCCAATTTCAATTCTCTCAGTACTATCTAAACCCCATGAAAAAACACAAAATCATCCTAAATCTCTTACTTTAGAAAAAAACCCGTCTATTGCACGAGGAATTCAATCAGGTTTCGTAAAATCTTTCCTGTCCACTGCTCTAATCAGCTCATACAGTCTCCTACACAATATAAATGACAATAAGTTTACTGGCCTCTTTTTGTTGACTTTGAAAAAGCATTTGATGTGATCAACACTCATTGGTTATTGCGTAACTTAGTATATGTACAAACTGACCAGAAGTTATTCCAACTACTAAAAATTTTTCTGTCTAATAGGCAGCAGTTGTATCTATAAATAATCCAAAACATCAGAACTAATACCCATTAGATATGGGGGTACCACAAGCGCTCAGTCTTGGGACGCTTGGTTTTCAGGTTATGTAAAATGATTTACCTGTTTTATTAATGTATTGTAAAAAAGTTTGCTGACGATACAACTCTCTTTAGTAGTGATTCAGAATCAGCAGTTAACTCGCAAACTTCATATACAGTATTGACATAATTGATTATTTTGACTAATTAAACCACATGTCTTTAAATGCTCACAAAAGAAGTGTATGTTAGTATCAGCAAGGACAGAAAAATGCAAAATGATTGCATGGACAGGTTTAACCTCTGTTATTGGATAACGGAGTTGGTTGAAAAGTTGGCTCTCATAATATATTAGGTGTTACATGGACAAAAATATGATTGGGGACCTGAATACTTAATGTCATATGGTAACGCTAGCTCACAGGCACTTCAATTATCCAAATATAACACTTTCTAAATAATCATTCTCGAAAACTTTTTTTGCTGTTCACATTATACCAATCATTGACTATGCGTCAACTTATTAATTTGGGATACCTGCAGTGGAAACGGAATTGAAATTCAATCTCATTTATATAACAGAGCAGTAAAACTTGTTTGTTGAAACAAGCACCTGACTATTGAGGGATTATAAGCAAATAATGTCCGACCTTTTCGAAAAGACTTGGATTCAATAAAGCTGATGTTTATGCAAAAAGTTGTAATCAATGCACCTCGAAGTATTACCCAAAGCTTTCAAAGTTAACAACTTTGACACAACCATTTGCTAACATTTTCAAGACGAGAAATAACTAAAAAAATCGAGCCTCTTGTATTCAGGCAGTGCCCTAGGGAAAAAAACTCCCCAAATTTGAAAGTATTAAAAGCAAAATAGTTAAAACAATCTAAAAAGATATTTTATGTAAAAAGAAGAACACAACTTGAAAATTGAGGTGATTTAAGGTATGACGTTTTCTTGTAAAAAAAATCGATTGCCCCAAGTTTTATTTCCCTTTGATCTATATTGGGTTGATATGTTTTAAACCCCAACCCTTGAATTTGGTGTGTGGACAAGTGTGTGAGTGTGTTGTTGTGTATTGGTTGGGTTTTGGTTTTTTTTTCTTGTGTTTTTGGTTTTTAGTTTTTTGTGTTACAAAAAAAATATGCTGTTTTTTAAATTTTTGTCGTGTTTAGTTTTTCTTTTTCATTGTTTTTAGATGAGCTAAAGTTATTGCTGCGTTGTATGCGGAGGGTTTATTGCCTAAAATTTACTCTTTGATGGGTATTAAGTTGTTTGCCTAAATCAAAAAGACATGAAATGCGTGTATTGAAGGGGAAAGGGGGGAAATGGATGTCATTTTTATACTTCTTTGCTCGAATCAAGGGTGTTGGTTATTTTTGTTTTCCAAAATTTATGGTATTTATGGGTGAAGGGGTATGGGTAGGTTTGGTATGTAAGTGTTTAAATGATCATCAGTTTTCCTTGTGTATATCCTTTGGTTGTTGTTGTTATTGTTCGTGGTGGTGGGGGTGGGTTTGGTTTATTTTGCTTTTGTTTGTTTTGGGTTTAGGGTGGTTTTCTTGGGGGGGGGGGTTTTTTGGCCTTTTTTTCTTTTGTTAGTTCATATTGTTCTTATTGTCTTGGTGTTTTTTGCCCTATGTTAGTTATTGTCGCTGTTGTTGTTGTGTACGTATGTTTGTGTTTGTTTGTTGTTTTTTTTTTTGTTTTGGTTGTTTGTTGATTTTCTTTTTTTGTTGTTTTTTCAGTTGTTTGTTGGTTTAAGGTTTGTGTGTGATGTGTGTTGAGGGGGGGGGGGGGGGGGGGGGGGGAGGGAAACGTTTGGGGTGGGGTTTTTTTTTTTATTTTTTTGTTTCTTTGTTTGTTTTTGGGTTTGGTTTTTTTCTTTGTTGTTGTTTGTTGTTTATGCGGCTTTTGTCAAAATTTTTGAATTTTTGAATTGTATGGTTTTAATATTTTTTGGGTTTTTTGTTTTGTTTTAATTCCATATTGATTGTTATGTCTTTTTTGTTTGATTTTATAGTTTTTATGATGAGGTTTTTTTTTCTTGTTGAAACATTTTCTTTTTTTCTCTCTTTTTTTTCTTTGGGGGTAAGGGGGTTAAAGAAAAAAAAACAAATGCATGTTATTCAATGTATCTGAAAAAAAAGTTTGACTTGATTGACACCCAAAAACATTTCTCTTCCCCTTTTCTCTTTTCTCTTCTCTCTCTTCTCTCTCTCTTTTCTTCTCTCTTTCTCTTTCAAACCACACACCCCTTTCTAAAACCCCTTATCCCGGTTTCATTTCTTCTTTTCCCATAAACCCCCCGGGATGTGTGAACTTTTGCGAACGTTGCACCGCTGGCTCATTTGGGGTGGTTGTGTGCAAATGCCCGGGTTGTGGAGAAATCTTCCTGTCCTTTCAGTATTTTGTTGCTTTTTTCCTTTTGCCCCCACCTTCTCTTCCTGCACTGTTCCCCCTTTTATGGTTTTGGACAGCCCCCTTGGGTTAGTCCCTTTCCGTACTCTGGCTCCTTTTTTTACTGTGATCAGAGCTTCCTTTTCTTTATGTGTCAGAGGTTTTGTAGTGCTTTTTCTTGTTGGGTGTGGTTTTGGGGGCTTTTTTGTTGGTAGTGGGTCCTTAGAAATCCCGGGTTTTAGGATTCATCTCTAGGCTGGACTCCCTTTTTGTCTCATTCAAAGTCCGGATTGACGCTTCGAATTGTAGAGATGATAGTGGCAGTGGCTTGATTGGCCCGGAGAGAAGTTTCGGTTTTCCCGATTTCTTGAGCTTTGCCGTTGTGCTATTGTTGTGCAGCTTTGCGAGGATTTGGTTTTTGACCTTCTTACTAATAAAAGCTCCCGGTACTGGTGATTACAACCTCAAGTTCTTTTCCACTGACTTTGATCTTGGTAGTGATTGGCTGGGCACTGTTTGTCATGAGTTTTGTTTTCTCGGCACTGATCTCCATGCCATATCTGGAGGATGTTTTGTCCAGGTGGTACACTAGGTTGGCTAGTTCCTGTTCATTTCCTGCAAGTCCGTCTATATCATCAGCAAACCTGAGGTTGGTGACCACCACTATCACCACCACTATCACCACCATTACACCACCACTACTACACCACAATCCTCCAATACTTACTGTGCCAGTGTGATCTAGGGCATTGGTCATTATGCGCTCAAGGAAGACATTAAAGAGTGTAGGGGATAGGAGACATCCTTGACGAACTCCCAATGAGGTATGGAACCACTCCAACTATGCCTTGGAAAAGCACTGCGCTGGTGGCTTTTGTGTATAGCTCTTTGGTGGTCCGAATGATATTTTGTCCCATGTTGTGTACTTCTTCATCGTGGCCCATAATGCGTCGTGCCATACACGGTCAAACGCCTTTTTGAAGTCTATGAAGACGTGGTATAGTTTCTGTTGGTGCTGGCTGTATTTCTCACACAGAACTTGCAGGTTGAATGTTTGTTCAGTGGTGCTTCTGTTTGGGCGGAAGCCTGCCTGTTCTTCAGCGATGATCTTTTCTGCCCGTGGCTTTAGTCTGTTCAAGATGACTTTTAACATCACTTTACTGGCATGGCTTATGAGGCTGATCGTTCGATATGACTTTTAACATCACTTTACTGGCATGGCTTATGAGGCTGATCGTTCGATAGTTTTGGCATTGCTGTAGATTGCCTTTCTTGGGGAGCATGATGATGAGTAATTGGGTTCAAGGTGTTGGCCACTCTCCAATCTACCAGATCTTGTTGCAAATTCTTGTGAGGATGTCTGTCACTCCCCCCCCCCTCCCCCCTATTTGATCAGCTCTGCTGGAATGTTGTCAATGCCTGCAGCTTTCCCATTTTTCAGTGATTTGATTGCTGCCTCAACCTCTTCACGAAGGATAGGAAAGTCATCATCTTCTGACGAGTCCTGACTTGTAAGTACACTGGGGTCACCTTGTGTCTGATGGTTGTAGAGCTCTGAACAGTACTCTGTCCATCTGTTAATATCTTTTTCCTCTGTGAGGCAGTTTCCGTCTTTGTCTTCGATGCTGGTGACTCTGTCTGTTTCTGCTGTGTGAGCTCTTTCACAATTTGATAGGCTCTTCTGCTGTTGTTCTTGGTCAAATTTTCTTCAATATCTGAAAATTGTTTCTCAATCCTTCTTCTTTGGCCTTTTTCAGTCTTTCTTGATTTTTTTGCATCTCTCTGTATTCCCCTGCCCCTGTTGTCTATTGAAAATCTTAATTTCTTCGTTTATCCACATATCCGGTTTTTATCTGTGATCCTTGGTTTTTTCTGGCGGTGCTTGCCAAGTACTTCCTTTTGCTTTTTCCCGTATCACTGCTTTAAAAAACTGTTGGTTTTGTCTCTGAATCTTTATCAAAATGTTCAGGCAGCAAATTTTCCCCCTTTTTGGGGGATGGGTTTTGTGTGGTTGGGTCCTTCAAACTTTTTAGGTTTATTTTAGCCCGATGTTTTTGGCTTGTTTATCTTTTTCAGGGGAAAATTTTTAAAAATTAAGAGCACCAGGTCGTGGTCACTGCCATGTCTGCATCTGGAAATGTCCTTGTCGGCTCTGTTGGGTGCCCGATCTAACCGGTTTTGTTCAGTATGTAATCAAAATTTGGGTTTTTAGGGTTCCTTGGTGCGGCCACGTCCAGCGTCGGGAGCCTTGTGTTCCCGGGGGTTTGCAAGACCTGTCGTTGGCGGCAAATTCCAGTGTTTGGCCCTTCTTAGAGGGGTTTTCAGGAGGGTCCACAGAAAGTCCTTTTCAGTGCATTCACCCCCCTTAGCTTCCAGTTCCCCCTTGATTTATTGGATGTCTTTTTTGTTAGTTTTTCGATGATGCCCTGGGGTGCATTTAAAATTTTCCCCTCTACTTAAAATCATGTTTGTGTTGGGCATACGTTTTACCCGGTGATGTGAAAAGGGGGGTGCTTTTAGGGGAGGTTAAAGTCTATGGTTACTGGGGCACCCCAGCACTGAGGTTTCGATGTTCTTGTTGCAAGGAAGCCTAGCCATTGGGGTGCTTGTTAATTCACCTTGTGGTACAGTCCCAAACAGTAGATATTCGCCAAATTCTTCCAAACTGATTCCAAAGGCCCCCTTATGCCCGGTGATTCTTCGGTTGTGGGTGAGTTTTATAGCTTTTTTGTTTGGGCAAGTGTTCGAAATTCCCGTTTTCTGTTTTAAATTTAACCACACGGGTTTGGTTCCCCCAGTAGCATCTTTATACCTCTGCCCTGATGGGAGACAGAAGGCGCGGTCCTTGTTGCCCCGGGCGAAAACCCGACCCGGTATGCCCTTTGGTATTTTCTCTTGCAGTGTACCAGATTATCTGGATATAAAAAGAAAAAAATAACAATTTTAAAAAATCAACACATTTCCACACGCACCACACTCCACTGCGTTCTCTCATTCCTTACAAAAAATTGTTTACTCCACTGTCACTCCCCTTGAAAATGTAAAAATTGTGCCCTTAGTGGTACTGTCAGTTTTCCTTCCTTCCCCCACCCATTCCCACACTCCCCCCTGTGCTAGTGGATAAAACTTTGCTATGTTTATTCGGGAGGGGCAGTGTTTTTGACCACACTTCTTCATAAAAGCGGCACTGCAAAGGAACCAAACCCAAAAAATGGAACACCAAAATAAAAAATGATTTTAAGAATACTAAAGGCGAAAGTTGTGAATACTATTTTTTGCTGTAAAATTTTTTTTTTGGCCGTTATTTATTTTTTTTCATTTGTGGGGAGGTTTTTGTGAGGGTTTTTGTTTCTTCCCTTGGCTAGGCTTTAAAGTTCCCCCCGTGGGGGGTTCTGTGTCCCCATGGTGTGCTTTCCCAACTTTGTGGTATTTTTTTTTTGATCATTTTCTTGTAATGATCCGACAAGCATTTTTCAGGTTTGAGACATGGGGCGTTCCAAATTGAAAAGAGTAAAAATATATTATATTTTTGTTGTGTCTTCAAATTTTTTTGTTGTTCACTCTAAGTGATATTTGACAGGAAAATAGAAAGTGTAATGGAAGTAAAAAGGGAGAGGGAAGGAGTGAAGGGGGAAAAAGGTAAGAAATGAATCAGGGGTTTGGGATTTTTGTTTGAGAGAAAGAAAAAAAAATAAAAAAGAAAAAAGAAAAAAACAAAAAGAAAAAAAACCCTAAAAAACAAACAAAAAAAAAATTAAATTTTTATATATTTTATATTTTTTTTTTTAATTTTTTGTCAACAAAAGGGAAATTTTTTTTGTTGTTTTTTGTTGATCAGCTTCGCTTTGAATTTTCCCTGGTGGGTTTTGCTTTGCCCGTTTTCCCACCGTTGGTGCCCCGAAAAAAAAAAATTCAGGGTGATGTCTTTAAAAATGACACTGGGGCTGTGTGGATGGTTTTTTAAATGCATCCATTCTCCAGCACCATTGGCCCCCTCTTCCCCAAGGGCCCGGCTTTGCTTGTGTGAAGATGTCCCGTGGCTTTCCCCTGGGGCCTTTGGTTTTTAGTTCTTGGGATTTCGGGGGTGGAGTTGGTGGGGGGTTCGGGGAAAACCCCAAATGGGTGCCTGGTTGGGGCTCGACCTGGGTGCCCCTCACAAGCTTAACACTCTAACCACTGGCTATCCCCCCCCCCTAAAGGTGTGTAAAAATGTGTTTGGTTGGAATGCATTTCAAAACTGCCCTTGTCCTACGCCGACTGTGTTCAATGTTGTGTATCACTTTGTGAGTGGTGTGTGTGTGTGTGCGTGCGGCGGTGTGCACCGTTTTGTTTTGTGTGCAGACCCAGTTTTGAAAAACATTTGTGGGTTACTGTCATGGGTGATTTTTCCCTTTCCCTTTTTAAAAGGAATTCTTGGGGTTTCCCGATTTTTTTCTTTTAAGGAATGTTAGATCCAAGACCTTGAATCCTTCTGAAAAGACCAAATGACAACCTGTTGACAAACATTCCTTGAAAACCCTTTTAAAGTCAGGCTTGTCGTTGGGAAAATTTCTCATAAAGAATGATGGTTTTAAAAATAAAAATGATTTTTTGTGGAAAAGAAAATAGGTTAAATGCTGCTAGCACGGGATGAAAAGAAC
>CM054163.1:34806919-34954153 GCA_028751875.1 Rapana venosa
AGCCAAGTTAAGCAGCGTGGGAGCGAGGTTACCAGTTGTATGGGTGACCGTTTATAGGCCTTGACTTCAGTAGAGTCCCCCAGTTCACCCTGCTGAAAATTGGTACCTGCCCTCTTTAGGGTCAGGGAAAGTAAAGCAGCAAGGGAGAGGAGATGGGCGCCGCCCTCAATATGCTGGCCCCTAGAGAAGTGAGGTCTCTGATGCATTGCTCCCCTACGACCTTATAGGTTATGGGACACCTTTACTTTACACAGTTTATAGAATGACAGAATTTCTTCTCCTCATTAACGTTTGCAATCCACACAGCCTTCACTCTCTCCTGCCTAGTGTCTGGCACAAAAACTGCCCCAGTGTGAGAGGAAGCGTGTAATCTATGAATATTCGGGGTATTGGAAACATTTGTCAGGGTTAATTAATTTCTGCTTTTAGTGTAAGCTGATGCTGCTTTCATCCAAGATGTGGCAACTAATTATATCTGTCTGCGTTTACTGTTGCTCTCGTGTGTGCTGCAGTGTAGGCTCCTCTCTCTCTCTCTCTCTCTCTCTCTCTCTCTCTCTCTCTCTCTTATGTTGGCATTGATGCGTGGTGTGAGTGCGCGCGCGCGCGCGCGTGTGTGGGTATGTGTGTTTTGTGCGTCTGTGTGCGTCTGTGTGTGTGTGTGTGTGTATGTGTGCATGGGGATGCAAATTACTTCTACAATATTTGTTTCATGTAGTTTACTATTGCTGTTGCCTCCCATAAAAGCACAAAGAACTTTTGACGTTTCTTTCTGTCAGCCAAAATGAAACTATTTACCTGGTTTGTTCTCCTTTATTTTATGGAGGTTTTGCTTTGTTTGGTTCTGTTTTGGTTTTGGTTTGGGGTTGTTGTTGCTTTTTTGAGGGGGGACTATTCGGTTGTTTCCTCTCCTTTTGTTGTTGTTGCCGTTTTTGTTTTGCTCTTGGTTCTTGCTATTTTTTTCGGTTCTTTCTGTGTTTTCTGTTCTGCTTTCTTTCTTACTTGTTGCTACTTTTTTTTTCTTTCTCTCTCTTTGGTGATTTTTGTGTAGATATTTTTTCCGTACGCTGTGTAAGTGTATTGCTTTGGGCTTTATTTTATTTTATTATCATATATATATCCTTAAGGGCGGGGACTGGATGTAAAAAAGCACATGGGTGCTTATTCATTATCCTCGAAACAAAAGAATTTGTCATTGTCATTGTCTCTCTCTTCTCTCTTCCCCTTTCCATCCCCTTCCCTCTTCCCCACCTTCCCCCTCCCCCACCTTCCCCATCCCCTCCCCCTCTCCCCACCCCATGTCCCTCTCCCTCCCCCTCGCTCCTCCCTCCTCTCTCGTCTAGGATCCCCCCCCTCAATCTCTCTCAATAAAGGTAATGGGTTGTATTAATGTTTACTCCAAATGCAAGTTAGTTATTAACATATAAGTTTCCTCAGCTTTGCTTCTTCTTCAAAGATCACTTTATCATGTTACATCGATTCTTTTTTTATTTTACAAATGCACATTTTCCCAACCAATATGACTTTGTTAAAACTACCGATTAATATCTGATTTATCCCTTAGATTGTAACCAAATAAAACATCAGTTACAGAGACAGACAACTTTCCCCAAGTTTCTTTAGCAATAACGTTTTCAATCATCATCATCATCATCATCATCATCATCATCATCATCAGTCCCGTGACCTTGGCGGTCGTGGAGGAGACACGAAAGACGATGCCGTGGTAAGCCTCCTCCATCCATTTCGGTCCTCGGCTCTGCGCAGTAGTGCCGAGTCATTCATCCTGGTCCATTCTCTGATGTTGTCCATCCATGACTTGTTCTGTCTTCCCCTCTTTTACCCACCTTCGAGTCGTTCCCTGCCAGTTACTGTTTTGGGCAGGTGTTGTGGCGGGTGGATTCGTGGCCGAAACCATGTCAGCTTTTATTTTTGACGGATGGTTGAAGAAAGTTGAGTTCCTGTGGACCTGCCAGCCGTGTTATTGGCTCTTGACAAATTCATTCGGTCTTTCGTTCTCTTCACCTAGGATATGCCATGCAGTTTTCTATGGCATTTTGTTTGCTAAATGACTGGATTACGCTTAGCTGTATTCAGCAGTCTCAATGTCCAGGTTTCACCTTCCCTACAGCATGGATTCGTCTGAATTATGGCAATTTGTAGAGGTTTAGTTTGATTGGAAAACTGATCTCTTTACTTTTCCATATGGTGGTGGTTCTTGTCATGGATGATGTATGCATGGTATGCTGACTTTGATATGTCTTGTCGTTGATAAGCCGTCGTTGTGTGTGTAAGCGCCTATCGCGTATTTTAATAAAGCATTTACCTCTCCAGTTGCTGGCCGTTCCTTGTAAATTTAGCGGTAGGCGTTGCTCGTGCTGTTACAAGTACTTTTACTTTTCTTCCGACCTCACCTCCATTCCCATATGCTCCTGCTCTTGTCTCCTAAGTTGGTACGTAGATCTAGCAGTCCTCTGTGTTACACGTCCGCCCATGTGGTCATGTCATCGGCAAACTCAAGTGGTGAGGGGTTCATGCGCCAATGGAAGATGGTAGGTGGAAGTCATGGAGGGGCCCTCTCTCATAATTGTTTTCAAGAACAGATTAAACAGGATCTAGAGATAACAGGCCCATCACCTTGTCGGACACCCCAACTGTGGTTTGAAGTAGTAATATAGTTGTCTCCTCGACCTGATTGTTTCAGTTAGGGACTGCAACGGCTCGCGGTGTTGTTATAGTGCTTGAAATGGTTTGCACTAGTCTCGTCTACTGCCATACATTCTGGACCTGCTCAGGCCTTCGTGCCTTATTCTGTCGAAAGCCTTCTTAAAGTCGATGAAGTTGTGAAAAGGTTCTCTCTGATGTTAAGATGTTTTTTCCTCCTGGATATGTGGCAGTTAAAATCTGTTCTCGATTGTGCTCCTGCCTCTGCCCTGAACCCAGCTTGTTCCTCTGCAAGATGTTCTTCTGCTCCTTATTGAGTCGATTCCATAATAACTCTTGAGGCATGATCTTGTGCGCGTGGCTGATAAGGGGGGGGGGACTGATTGTGCTTGAGTTTTGGTTTGCGCGTTAATTTCACCTTCTTGAGCCAGAGGTCTGATGATGTGATTGTGTTCAGTCTGTTGGCCACCTGTTTTGTCTCCAAATCTTCTGGACAGATAGCTGTATCATGTGTGGGTGATTTTTGTTCGCACCATGCTTTTGACAGCTCGATGGTTTTTGTTTGTCTGCTCCTCGGGGGGACTTTCCTCTGGTAAGCTGCGGATGGCTTCTTCACTTCTCTACCGCAGTTAGGTAATGCGAGCGGTTACCTTGATGTTGCTTGCTTCCTCTTCTTTATGCTCTTGTTGGGTTGGATGTGGTAGTAATATGTTTTGACTTACTCAGACCACTGTTCAATGCAGCTGGCTTTTTCTGTGAGGAGGTTTCCGGAGCTGTTCTTCAATGACTGATGATTTGGTGTTGAAGTGGTGTTTGTGAGTTTCTTCAGGTGTCGTATGCCTTTTTACTGTTGCCCACTTTCTTGCTTTTCGATCTCTTCACATTGATCGCTGATCGACTTCTCTCTGGCCCTGTTAACATTGACTTCTATAAGATTGTTGGCCTCACGGATTCCTTTCAGGGTTTTTGGAGAAGACCTGGTTGGTTGCAGTGCTGCTTCTTGTTTCGCAGAGGTCCAAGATGTCATTGGTAGTCCATGGCTCGTGTTTATTCCCAGTATGACGACCGAAAGCACCTCCTACTGCTGTTTTCTCGGGACTTCTGCACAGTATAGTTTTGGTCGAGGTCTTGATGTCTTTGTCCAGAGGTGATTGATGCAATAACGTCCGGCCAAGCTTAGCTTGGAAGATCTCCTCGACATTGGATCTTTAAGTTTGTCCACGTCAACTTTGATACCCGTCGGGTTTGCAGGCTGTTTATTTTTCTTTCGTTTCATTTGAATTACCTGCAGCACAAAGGTGGACGTGGTCGCTGCCTATGTCAGCTCCAGGGAAGTTTCCTGTTCTGGCTCTGTTTCTTGATGCTGGATTTGAAAGCGCCAGTGGTTGGTTAAGATGAATACTTTTTGGTTATGTATCTTCGCGTTTGACGCTCATTGCTCAGGTTGTCCTCCTTGACTCTGCGTGGGGGATTAGCGGGTATTTGTCAATGGTAAGTGTTCTGTGGGTGCAGGCACAACTCCGCAGACGTCAGTCCCCTGTCGTTGGTCTCTCCCAGTTCCCAAAAATGACCATAACTGTTCCGGCCCATCTGGTTGGTAAGAGTCAGGACGATCTTATGCATTTAATTCCCCTCTTGAATGATTAATGATTCCTACGTCTTTTTTGGGTATCTTCATAATAGTCTCTGCTTTCGAGTTCTTCGTAAATTCTTCTATCTTCTTATCTGCATGGCAGATGATGTGATAGGATTTGTATGATGGTTATGTTCTTGGGCTTGGCCGACCCGATGTGATAATCCTGCTGGAGCCGGTGTACAGCTGATAATGCCACCCCCATATTCTTTCTGACAATAAATGCCACTCCATGTTGGTGATGTTTCTCTTACCCATTGTACCGATCTTGTTGCCTTCTTCAGTATATGGTTCACCAAATCCTGTCCATCTCACTTCTTCTAGTCAATATGTCCCATTTATAGCGACTAGCTCATTCTCTAGTTCACTTTGATTTTCCGCACTCGGCTAAGTGTAGGACGTTCCACTGTACAATGGTGATCTGTTCTCTAGGGAGCTTAAGTAATGTTTTAAACTCCAGTGTGACTTGTCACTTCCACCCTGGTGTTGATCAACGTTTTCAATACAATTCCATAAATCTTTCATTGGGGAACATTGAAAGAAAAAGTGTTCAATAAAATCAGCAGTATTAAAAAAGGAAAGGTAAAGGAGTCCCATAACCTATAAGGTCGTAGGGGAGCGAGGCGTCAGAGACCTCACTTCTCTAGGGACAGTATATTGAGGGCGGCGCCCATCTCCTCTCCCTCGCTGCTTTACCTTCCCTGACAGGGCAGGTACCCATTTACAGCTGGGTGAACTGGGGGAACTGTACTGAAGCCAAGGCACGCAAACGGTCACCATCCAAACGGGGTAACACGCTCGACCGCTGCATTAACTTGGTGGGGGAAAGCGAGTGTCTCCCTGACCATCTGAGACATATCCCGTCCCAGCAGTTATTGGGACAATACATAATCACGACAAATGGTATCACAGACTTAACATTTTCTGTAGTAAGAATGTATAGCTCCGGATCATAAACATATGTAAAAACTTTATTTCTTTTATTTTTTTATTTACCACTTGATGTCACGCAGCTTTATCTGACGTCAATTTGGGCTGCAAATCTCCACGGAGAGCGCGTGCCACAAGAGCAGACGCCACCCATTCTTATCTTTCCTGTTTTTGCGACTGTATTTGTTCCCCATCTGAGTTGGCTTTTTCTACAGATTTTTTTGACCAGGGACAAAACTCTCTTGTTAGCGTGGGTTTTTTTTTCGGTGCGCCTAACTAATTAGGCGCAAACACACGGGACCTCGGGCTTATCGTCTCATCGGAAATAGACTAGCATCCATACCACCATCATGGTCTAATGGGACGTGGAACAAATCGGGCTCTAAACAGGATTCCAAAAAAAAAATAAATAAAAAAAAAAAAACAATAAACCACCGCAACACTTCGACCCGGACTTTTTGCTTTCTTAGCAGGTGCGGTACCTCTAGACTACCGATCCATTTCATTTTCATTGGAGTTCTCTTTAGTCTTACTTCTTCTGTTTTTCTCTGGGCAACCTTCTTCCATCTATCCATATCATTTGAGTGTGTGTGTGTGTGTGTGTGTGTGTGTGTTTTGTGTGGGTGTGGTGTGTGTGTGTGTGTTGTGTGTGTTTCTGTTGTGTGTCGTGTATGTGTGTGTGTGTGTAGTACTGTGTGTGAGTGTGTGTGATGTGCTCGTTGCAGAGAGAGTGTTCTGTAAAAAGGGGAATGAAGGCACTGGCAGGTTCGCGTTAAAACTGAACACGGGAGATGGCCATAACAAACCTCAACCTTTATTCACAGACAAGCTTGCTTGCAAGAAATTCAATTCATAAAACTTTATTATCTTAGAGACAGAGAAATTCCGTGTGGTACGTGCCATAACAAAAAAACAATTAAATGCGTTACAACATAAATAACACACACACACACACGCACTAAACTCAAACCAAACACACTCACACACACACACACACACACGCACACACACAACTACCACCCAACACACACACACTATACCAATCAGCAGCAGGCCCCCATCACAGATCCAAGCAACACACATCAGCAATACCTCAATCCAGTCAAGGAGACCGCCTGAAATGGCCAGGAAGATCCTTTCGATCAATTTGGCTCTTCCTGAGGATTTCTGACTGCCCCATCGCTATTGTTGGCTTGATATCTCAACGTCAGTCTTGAATATTTTTGATAACTGCCTTCATGGATTCAAAAAGGATGGAAAGAAGGAAGAAAACTATGGGAAGACAACAGCAGGAGTGGACTGGGCCATTGAGTGGATATGGATTGCTAGCAAAAGCAGAGGACTGTGGGCAGTGGACGGAAGATGGTTGCAAAATCTTCATTAGTGCCCAAGGACTACCGGGATAGGGTGAGGTGAGGTTCATGCGGTGTTTAACAGTACTTTTTGACCTTGACTGATGATAAATAATCGTTAACCAACAACTATAACATCAAACAACATAGTAATAATAATTATAATAATAATATAATGCAAATACTACTACTACTACTACTACTACTACTACTACTACTACTACTAGTAGTAGTACTACTACTGCTGCTGCTGCTACTACTACTACTACTACTACTACTAATGATAATAACAAGAAATGGAATTTATATAGCGCAATATCTTGTAAAAACATATCAAAGCCCTAATGTCTAATACCCCCCAACTCCCCCCCCCCTTCCCCCCAAAAAAAAACAACCCAAAAAACCAACAACAACAACAACCAAAAACAAAACAAAAAACCACCTGCATTGCAATTTTATTTTAAAGTCCATTGCATTTATTCTTTCTTGTTCTTTTCCTTTAGCATGGTAGTATTGTATAGTGTTTATTCACACCACTCACACATACAGTTCTCTCTGATTGAAAAGAAACTGCACCAATACCTGCCTATCTCTGAATAAATCTGGTAAAATGTTAAACATTGAGATTTCAAGCAGAAAATAGCCATCTACATGCTAAAATCTCAGAGAGGTCAAAGGTGAGCAACACAGATTTTTTCTCTCCCAATGTTGTTGTTGTTGTTGTGTCATCCCCAGCTTAACTCTCTGGGGGTCACCCACAATGTGCACTCTGACTCACTCATCCCACCTGGGAATCACTGTGAAATAGAAATTGCACTGAATGATTGCACTGCATAGCCCAAATGGAGAACACCACAACCAAATAGATTACATCATGGTGAAAAGACGGTTTCAGTCTAGCGTTAACATCGCACAGACACGAAGTTTTCCAGGAGCAGACATAGGGAGTGATCATGATCTTGTGATGATGACTTTCCGACTACGTCTAAAGAAAATCCACAAGCGGAACAACATCAGGATCAAATTTGACCTCGAGAAGCTGAAGGACCCAGAGGTATTAGGAATTTTTCAAGCAAGGATAGGTGGAAAGTTGCAGCACTCACTGTGTTAGACTCAGAATAGACACACTGACGAATAGTTTCAATACAGCAGTGACTGAAACGGCAAACGAGCTTCTTGGCAAACGCCGACCAGTCAAAAAACCATGGGTCACACCTAACATCCTACAACTATGCGACAAGCGTAGAGAGTTGAAGAAAAAGAAAAATGAAACAAAAGAAAGAGCAGAACAATTATAGGGCAGTCAACAAAAGAATCAGGAGTCCATGACGGAGGCAAAAGAGAAATGGATCGGTGAACAGTGCCAAGACATTGAAGAGAACATCAAGAAAAACAATAGCAAGAAAGCATATCAGCTGGTGAAAGACCTGACTAGCACGAAACAGAGAAAAGGTTTAACAATCCAAGACAAAAATGGGAAGTGTCTCACTGACGACCAGGATATTCTGAACAGATGGACAGAATACTGCTCCGACCTGTATAACTATAGAACCGCAGGAGATCCAGAAGTCCTTAATGTACCCACAAGCAAAGACACAGACAGTCACCCTATCCTCTGAGAAGAAGTGGAAACAGCAGTCAGATCGCTGAAAAAGGGGAAGTCAGCAGGGGCTGACAACATTCCAGCTGAGTTGGTCCAAGCTGGAGGGGAAGCCATGATCAGCGCCCTACTAAGAATCTGCAACAAGATCTGGCAGACAGGAAAATGGCCAACACCATGGACGCAGTCACTCATCATCACCCTCCCCAAGAAAGGAAATCTACAACAATGCCATAATTACCGCACAATCAGCCTCATATGTCACCCAAGCAAGGTCATGCTGCAGATAATATTGAATAGACTGAAGCCACAAGCAGAGACCATCATTGCTGAGGAACAAGCAGGTTCAGAGCAGGGCGCAGCACAACAGAACAGATACTCAACCTCAGAATACTATGTGAGCGGTACCTTCAACATCACAAGACCTATACCACGTATTTATCGATTTTAAGAAGGCATTTGACAGGGTGTGGCATGCAGCTTTGTGGGCAACCATGAACTGTACAGCATCAATGCAAACCTGATCAAGTCATCAAACAGCTGTACAGCGAGGCCACCAGTGCAGTGTACTACAACAACAACATTGGAGAATGGTTTCGAACAACAGTTGGAGTAAGGCAGGGCTGTCTACTCTCACCCCACTCTTTTCAACATCTTCCTTGAGAGAATCATGGCTGATGCACTGGAACATCATGAAGGATCAGTCAGCATTGGTGGCAGAACGATCACAAACCTCCGCTTCGCAGATGACATTGATGGAATAGCAGGATCAGAAAAAGAGCTTGCCAGCCTAACAGAACACTTGGATAAGGCCTCCAAAACATACGGCATGGAAATCAGTGCAGAGAAGACCAAACTGATGACTAATAACACCAACGGCATTAGCACTGATATCAAGGTTAATGACCAGAAGCTGGAAACAGTTCAAAGCTTCAAGTACCTGGGAGCCATTGTATCCGACCAGGGATCCAAGCCAGAAGTAGTATGCAGGACTGCACAGACAATAACAGCTTTGTCAAAACTAAACACCATCTGGAGAGATAAGAATATCTCACTTATCTCCAAGATCAGACTAATGCGCTCCCTTGTCATATCCATATTCTGTATGCCTGTGAATCATGGACCCTGACTGCAGATTTGGAGAGAAGAGTACAGGCAGTGGAGATGAGATGCTTTCGGAGACTCCTTGGCAACTCCTACAAAGACCACATAAGCAACGAAAGCGTGCATAACAGAATCCAGCAAACATTGGACCCTATGAGAACCTTCTAACGATCGTGAAAAAGCGTAAACTTAAGTGGTATGGGCATGTCACAAGATCCCAAGGAATTACAAAGACAGTTTTGCAAGGCACTGTCCAAGGAGGAAGAAGAAGAGGCAGACCAAGGAAGAGCTGGGAGGATAACATCAGTGAATGGACAGGCCTAGAACTCAACAAAACCCTGAGAAAGGCAGAACAGAGAGAAGAATGGAGGGAACTGGTTGCTGAGTCTTTGAGGGTGCCCCCACGGTCGTCAGACTACGGAACAGATAGATAGATAGATAGACTGAATGAGAAGTTTGCCTGTATGGCTGTTGTCAAGTACTTGGTTATATACGCAGCCATACTCCGTCTTTAGAGGATTTTCCCCTCCTTTAAAGGAGAGCGCAGGTTGTTATGTTAAGAGCTTGTCATGTCTGTAGGCAATCTCAACACAACATTTTACAAGGTAACAACGGTTTTAGTGTAGGCCTTGGCAATAAGCTGACATCAACAACTGACTCAGCTTTTGGCCTGGGCCATTAAGGCAGCCAACAGCAGCCAGTGTTCCAAGGGGCCACCCCTCCAAGAACTAACAGGAGGAGGGGTGGGGTAGGGCACCCTGCCCAACTTTGCTCAAATGAAGGCTAAACACCAGTTGAATGTTTAGTGAAGTCATGATTTTTTTCATAGGTTTCTGTGTGGGAAATGAACCATATACAAGTCAACTTTCATGTCCCAGAATTTTTCCTCCCAGAAAAAAGCAGCAGGAAGTATAATAATTAGTCAATAACAATAGCAACGCAGCTTCATTGTTGAGTGTATCTCCTTTTTTTCTTTTTGTATTTTGTTTTCATTTTTTACTGCCAAATACATTTTCAAAAAGAATATACACTTTTTAAAACAAGAGATACGGTATTGAAAATGTGCATGTTGCTTATTTGTGTTATGATCTCAAGTTCTACAGATGTTTTGGAGCTTCTATGAATAACTTCTCAAGTTACAGCATGAATTCGATATTCTGTATCCAGCCAGATTTGCAACAAAAATCCATGAACAACAACAGAAAAGAAAAATTAGCAGAAAATCCAAAAGGTGCTCAATATGAAAATAAGTCTGTAGAAGTATGGAAATTATCTGTGAAAATGTATTTAAGAAAAAAAACCATTACAATGTATCCAATTCTGTTTTAGTTTTGTTGTTTTTAAGAAAATTGTGTGTCACTCAATTTGAATTAGTTTTCGTAGCAACTGAAAATCATAACCTGAATTTTTTTTCCTGATTTTCAAGTGGTATGTGCTACATCTGAAACAACAAAACACATTAAAGCCATCAATGATAATTACTCTATCAGTGTACCTACCCCATCCCTGTCATAACAAAGAGCTACTCTCCCCTAAGGCTTGCTGGGTGGGATGGGGGGTGGGGTGGGGTTAAGGACGGGAGGTGGGGGTGGGTGGGTTGGAGTAGGGGGAAAGGGGAGAAGGTAGGGTTGGAGGTACCTTCCCTTGTCACACTGACACCAAGTGAAATCAACCCTGACATCTAGGTGATTTGGAGAGTACAAGACCCCTTCAGTTGATGCCGTTATAATATATTTTTATTTTGTTTTGCTGCATTTGCAATAAGAAAAAGAGAAAAAAAGAGTAGCCGAACCATAGTGATTATCAAAACAACAGCAACAAACACAAAAACCTTCCAGCAAAACAACAACAGAAAAAAGAAAACAATTTCAGTCACCCACATGTGTGCAGTTTAAAAACAATGAAACATTTCTGTGACACACTCCTTTTTCTTTTCTTTATTTTCTCGAGGATAATGGAATAACCACTACTGTGCTTTTTTACATACAGTCCCCGTGTGTATGCAGTTGTGTAAATTTTTTCATCCGTTCCTACCGGCACACAATTGCTTAACTCTTCTGAAAAGTCAACGAGGTTAATGTGTGCACAAAATGTTCTCCATGCCTTCACTGAGTCTATGTAATGATCAGTTTGCCTGGGTTCGCACACAGGACCTCGGTTTATTGTCTCACCCGAAGGACTTTTAGGGGAAGAGTGGAGCCTGCACTGACGTTAACTCCAGAGAAAAAATCCTCTTGAATGGGAATGAACCTGTTTTAGCAGATCAAGAAGACATCATTCTAACCACCAGGCTATGCCTCCCCCCTGACAGACACTCCTGAAGGTTGTGTGTGTGCGTGTGTGTATGTGTGTGTGTGTGTATGTGTGTGTGTGTATGTGTGTGTGTGCGTGCGTGCGTGCGTGCGTGTGTGTATGAACTTCAAGTGCAGACAGTTTTGTCCCTACCTTAATTCCCTTCATGTATAAAGCACATGCAGAAAATAAAAAAACACCACCAGATATGCACGTTAAAGACCCTCCCACATTAATGTCAGTGTTCAGTGGAGGTTACAGAAACACCCACACACCCAGCATACATCCCCGACATCAGAATGCCGCTACCTTCATGGTCGGGGAAATAGGTCAAGTAGCAAACTCTCACCACTGGTCAACCTCACAGCTCTAGTGCAAAAAGGAAAAAAAAAAAGCATTTTTTTGTTAAAACCCAACCCAAAACAGCTGAATAACTAGGTCAACAACATAACCGACATTGTTTGCTGCCATCCACTAGCATAGCTGTTTGTTTGGTTTGAAAATGTGTTACAGTCCCAGCGGAATTTCTCCAGTGTAAGTGTGCAGATGTATGGGTTTAAATGTGGCACATGAGTATTAGTGATCCAGGTAGTAGAGTGGTAGTAGTAGTAGTGGTGGTGGTGGAGGTGGTGGAGGTGTTGGTGGTGGTGGTGGTGGTAGCAGCAGCAGCAGCAGCAGCAGTAGCAGCAGCAGCAGCAGCAGCAGCAGTAGTAGTAGTAGTAGTAGTAGTAGTAGTAGTAGTTGTAGTAGTAGTAGTTGTTGTAGCAACAGCAGCAACAGTAGCATTAGTAGTAGTTATTCATTCTTTCTTTTATTCCGAGGATAATGGAATAAGCACGCATGTGTTTATATACATCCAGTCCCCGTGTGTATGTGGTTTTGTAAATTTTGTCATCTGTTCCCGCCTACTCTTATAAAAAGCGGAACATAATTTAACCTTTGCACAAGATGTTATTCCTGCATTTACACACGGGGCCTTGATTTATAGTCTCATCCGAAGAATTTTCGGGGAGAGTGGAGTCTGCACTGATGTTAACTCCAGAGGAAATATCCTCTTGAACGGGATTCGTACCCGGGGTCGTCAGATTGCGAGCGCGATGTGATAACCACTAGGCTTTCCCCCAAAGTTGCAGCAGCAGCAGCAGTAGCAACAGCAGCAGCAACAGTTATAGTAGTAATAGTAGCAGTAATAGTAGTAGTAGTAGCAGCAGCAGCAGGAGTAGCAGCAGTAGCAGCAACAGCAGCAGCAGCAGCAGCAGCAGAAGCAGCAGCAGCGTAATAGTAGTAGTTATAGCAGCAGCAGCAGCAGCAGCAAAAGCAGCTACAGTAGTAGTAGTAGTAGTAGTAGTAGTAGTAGTAGTAATAGACGAATCATTCTTCTTCTTCTTTTTCTTCTTCTTCCTCTTCTTGTTGCTTTTGAACTTCATCTTCTAATAATAATAATAATAATAATATATAATAATTTATTATTATTATTATCATCATCATCATCATCATTATTATTATTATTATTATTATTATTATTATTATTATTATTGTTGTTGTTGTTGTTGTTATTTGTTTTATCGCCTGCAGACCACTGAGGCCCTATCCCTCTGTCTGCTTGTTGAAAATAAAAGCTCAGTTAAAAACTGTGTAGCAGCTAATCATCAGTTGGTATGTGCCCAACACTGTTCCTAAATCCTGCTGGGAGTATGACATGATATAATATAATATAATATAATATAATATAATATAATATAACAAAATATAATATAATATAAATTAATATAATATGATATGATATGATATAATATAATATAATATAATATAATATAACATAATATAATATAATATAAATTAATATAATATAAATTAATATAATATAATATAATATAATATAATATAATACAATATAAAACAAAGCATAGGTATTTCCAAACTACATTCCTTGGGAAGGTTAGGCCCACTGAAACCTGTCTTGTTTCTGGTGACCAGTGAAGGGTGTTCACTACCCCTATGGTTCTCCTTTCTGTCTGTTACAGGGTGTGGGTGGGTCCAGACAGGTAGGGGTGTCACTTCTCTAGCCATCCATGATGGTCATTAGGGAGGGGAGGGTGTTGCCACAAAATGAAAGGACCAACCCTTACACCATGTTCAGCAGTAGCAGTCTCATTGGGTGTCCTACATGCACCACTGCTACACTGGGATTGTGATTAGAAGTTTGGCACACCCCTCTACTATGGGTGACACTCCACACACACACACACACAGGGTATAACTGGGAGGGGCTTCCAACTTCTCTGACATAGACACCTTCCCCCCACCCCTGCTGAAAATGAGTGATAGTGGTTGGTGGCTGGTACAGTTCTAAATTCATTGGTTCTTGTTGTTCTAGTTGCTGTTGCTACAATTGTATCAACTTCCCAAGGATCAAGGTTTCCTATTTAAGGACTGGAGAAATGATATAAGAGAGTTTTGCTGAGGCTTGAATATAGCAATCATCATCATCAGACCCGTGACCTTGGTGGTCGTGGGGGAGACATGAAAGACGATGCGGTGGTAAGCCTCCTCCATCCATCTCGGTCCTCGGCTCTGCGCAGTAGTGCCGAGTCATTCATCCTGGTCCATTCTCTGATGTTGTCCATCCATGACTTGTTCTGTCTTCCCCTCCTTCTGCCACCTTCGAGTGTTCCCTGCAGTACTGTTTTGGGCAGAGTGTTGTGGCGGGTGACGTGGCCGAACCATGTCAGATTTTTCTTCTTGACGATGGTGAGAAGGGGTTCCTGTGGACCTGCCAGCCGTGTTATTTGACTCTTGACAAATTCGTTGGTCTTTCGTTCTCTCCAGGATATGCCCAGTAGTTTTCTATGGCATTTTGTTTCGAATGACTGGATTCGCTTTGCTGTTTCAGCAGTCAATGTCCAGGTTTCACTTCCGTACAGCAGGATCGACTGAATTAGGGCTTTGTAGAGTTTTAGTTTGATTGGGAAACTGATCTCTTTACTTTTCCATGTGGTGGTGAGTTTTGTCATGGAAGATGTTGCCATGGCTATTCTGACTTTGATTTTTGTCGTCGATCGCCCGTCCTTTGTGAGTGTAGCGCCGAGGTTTTTAAAAGCGTCTACCTCCTCCAGTTGTTGGCCATTCATGTAAATTTTAGCGGTGGCATTGCTCGTGCTGTTCACAAGTACTTTACTTTTCTCCGAGCTCACCTCCATCCCATATGCTCCAGCTCTGTTCTCAAGTCTGGTCGTAAGATCTTGCAGCTCTGTGTTACTTCCGCCCATGAGGTCAGTGTCATCGGCAAACCGTAAGTTGTTGAGGGGTCTGCCGCCAATGGAGATGGTAGGGTGGAAGTCATGGAGGGTCTCTCTCATGATGTTTTCCAAGAACAGATTGAACAGGACTGGAGATAACAGGCATCCTTGTCGGACCCCAACTGTGGTTTTGAAGTAGTCTCCGACCTGATTGTTCAAAAGGACTGCACTGCTTGCAGTGTTGTATAGTGCTTGAATGGTTTGCACTAGTCCTTCTTCAATGCCAAACATTCTGAGGACCTGCCACAGGCCTTCGTGCCATACTCTGTCAAAAGCCTTCTTGAAGTCGATGAAGTTGTGGAAAAGGTCTCTCTGATGTTGAAGATGTTTTTCCATCATGATGTGGCAGTTAAAAATCTGTTCGATTGTGCTCCTGCCTGCCCTGAACCCAGCTTGTTCCTCTGCAAGGTGTTCTTCTGCCTCCTTCTTGAGTCGATTCAAAATAACTTTGAGCATGATCTTGCTGGCGTGGCTGATGAGGCTGATTGTTCTATAGTTTTGGCATTGGCGTAAATTCCCCTTCTTGGGCAGGGGTATGATGAGTGATTGTGTCCAGTCTGTTGGCCACTGTTTTGTCTCCCAAATCTTCTGACAGATAGCTGTAACATATGTGATGACTGTTTCGCCACTATGCTTGAGCAACTCTGCTGGTATATTGTCTGCTCCTGGGGACTTTCCTACTGGTAAGCTGCGGATGGCTTCTTCCACTTCTTCCCTCAGTATAGGTAATGGCGAGGGTGCTCTTGATGTTGCTGCTTTCTCTTCTATTATGCTCTTGTCAGGTTGTATTGGGTAGTTGTACAGTTCTTGACAATATTCAGACCACCTGTTCAATGCAGCTGAGCTTTCTGTATATAGCAAAACCAACACCAAACCATTCCTGTATTGCTATAACATAATTCTTATTGGTTAAAATCACTGTTGCAGCACATGTTACAGCAACCTTCAAATTGTAGGATTATCATTATTGGGTCATTGTTGTTATTCTAGCTTTTACAATATATTTTTAAAGAACTTTTATTGTTGTTGTTCTTGTAACTGTTATCATTATAATCTAATCATTCTACTTCCTCCCTGTATTTAAAAAAAGCTTTTATTGCTGTTCTTCTTTTTGCTGTTATTAAAATATTTATTGTATTATATTATTCTTATAATAATTGTTCTTGTCTTGCAAGAACTAGCATGTCTGGTTTAAAGAAGACAGTATTAGATAATGGTTTAAAAAATTCTATTATGTATTTGCTTTAAAAATTAATTGTGTTACATGTTTGGTACACAGTTAATTGTGTTACATGTTTGGTTTAAACATAATTGTATTACATATTTGGTTTAAACACATTTGTATTACATATTTGGTTTAAACACATTTATATTATCATATGTGTGGTTGTTCACCAGAATTAATTTTGTTCAAGAGAAGTGTACCAAAAACGAAGATATAGCATTCACAGGTCAACATGCAAATTAATGACAAATGACAATCCTGTCATTTTATTATTTTTTTTACATTTTTATTCTTTTAAATCGAAGATAATGGAATAAGCACTCATGTGCTTTTTTACATCCAGTCCCCGTGTGTATGTGGTTTTGTAAATTTTGTCATCTGTTTCCACCGGCACACACAGGGCTACTCTTCCAAAAAGTGGAACAGGATTTAACGTGTGCACAAGATGTTCTGCATGCGTTCGAACACGGGCCTCGGTTTATAGTCTCATCCGAAGGATGTATACAATCACACTTTGTGATGGACTACGTCACCTATAAAGACAGTTGACTAATCCACAATTTACTTATGATGGTAAAAGAGATGTGCTGCATAACCAGACACTAGCGTGTCAAACCGAGATTCAGAGTGCAACACGCATTCAGTGCATGTAAAAGAACCCGCGGCAACAAGAGAGTTGTTCCATACAGAATTTTGCAGAAAAGTGCCACTCTGGTAGAAATAGGGGTGGCGTGGTCTTGTGGGATGTGCTTTCTCCAGGAAGAGCAGCTCGAATTTCACGGGCATGACTAACAGTGGTATTATTTTATTTTATTTGATTGAATTATTGTCACATTGTTTCAGATGCAATCCTGGTTTTTGCTTTGTTTTGTTTGTTTTGTTGTTGTTTTACTTTTTTGTGTGTATCACTCAAGGAACGCGCGCGCGTGGGTGTGTACCTGTGTGTGTGTGTGTGTGTGTGTGTGTGTGTGTGTGTGTGTGTGTGTACGTGTACGTGTGCATAGGGATACACATTGCTTGTGCATAATCCACAAAGTCTGCTTATACAATATTTGTTTTGTGTAGTTAAGTATTGTTGTTGCTTCGCATAAAAGAACAATGACTTTGTTAACGTTTTTTTGTGTTAGCCAAAACGATACTATTTGCGTGGTTTCTTATCCTTTATAGTTTGAAGGTTTTACTTGGTTTGGTTCTGTTTTGGTTTTGGTTTTGGTGGGTTTTTTTGGAGGGGGGATTATTCGGTTGTCCCCTCTCCCCTTG
Organism: Rapana venosa; assembly: GCA_028751875.1. Classification (NCBI taxonomy): domain Eukaryota; kingdom Metazoa; phylum Mollusca; class Gastropoda; order Neogastropoda; family Muricidae; genus Rapana; species Rapana venosa. Next base: position 34,824,276 of record CM054163.1, read on the forward strand.
CCGCTTTTGTTTTGCTCTTGGTTTCTATGCTATTTATTCGGTTGTTTCTGTGTTTTCTGTTTTGCTTTCATTTTTACTTGGTGTTGCTCTCTCTCTCTCCTCTCTCTCTCTCTCTCTCTCTCTTCTCTCCTCTCTCTCTCTCCTCTCTCTCTCTCTCTTTTCGGTGATTTTTGTGGGATTTTTGTGTAGATATTGTTTCTGTATACTGTGTGAGTGTATTGGTATGGGCTTTATTTTATTTTATCATCATATATATCCCTAAGGGCGGGGACTGGATGTACAAAAGCACATGGGTGCTTATTCATTATCCTCGAAATAAAAGACTTTGTCATTGTCATCGTCACTCTCGCTAGCTTTGTCTCTCTCTCTCTCTCTCTCTCTCTCTCTCTCTCTCTCTCTCTCTCTCTCTCTCCACCACACACACACACACACACACACACACACACGCACACACACACGAGTGTATGCCTTATATGCTTTCACACACCACACACACACACACCACACACACACACACACACACACACAGGCCTTTGATGAATGAATTAAGGGTTCAGAGTTCTCTCCCTCTCTCTCTCTCTCTCTCTCCGCGCGCCCGCTTGCTCTCCTTCTCTCTCATGTTGACCAACAGCCTTTCATGAATAAATGATTATTAAGAGTTTAGAGTTTTCTCTCACACGCACTCACTCACTCACAAACACACGGGCATAAGTCTAAGTCTGCCTTCTATGCTTTAAGATTTTCAAATTATAAGAACATTTCTAGAATCATACTAGGTATCAAGTACATGATAAACTTTACTAGCTTAAGCTAAGAGGACAACATGTGACCTTTTGTAGGACTCCTTCACATAAAGGACGTCCGTTGCCTCGTCCAGCGTTGTCTGTCATAGTTATAAGCGAGAATGCCATACGCTGCCGTTAAGCGCCTGACAACTCAGGCCCAGCGCATCCCACTTCAGCATAGGAGAGAAAAGTTATCTTTTAAGTCTTTCTGGAAAAAAGAGCAGGAGAATGGACCAAGAAGGCCAACATTAGATAAGGACGTGACAGAAAGAAAAGGAACAAGACCTAAACAAAGAGAGCATAGAAAAGAATGAATTCCAGCACAGACTTTCCAGGTGGCATGGTATTTATACTGACAGCACCCCCCCCCCCCCCTACGGCATCCCAACCAGGGAACATATAGGATTATATTCAAAAGAATGGGGTGATAGATCTGCAAAAAAGAAGTGCAAATAATGACAGTAGATCCACAGCATTGAATATCCCTTTGTCCTTAGGAGAGGGCTACTGATTATTAGAACAGGCATCCTTGAATAAATTCATGGAGTTATATTAGCTACAAAGACAGTTTCCTAAGTGAGTTCTAAGTAGGAAGAGCGTGTTTGAAGCCATTATCCATCGAAAAACTCATAACGTTTGATATCCCTAAAGGTTTACAGTCAAGCCCCATAGGACATTTGTTATAATTGTTCATGTTTTGTTTTTGTTTTTACTTTCTTTCATATTATCATTAAGTAGTTATGCTGTTTAGTGTGTTTTGTTTGTCTTTATGATATATTCAAGCACACACACACACACACACACACACACACACACACACACACACACACACACACACCCCACAGTTCTCTTCCATATGGACCAAGAGGCTTTGATGAATAAATTCAGAGTTCTTCTCTCTCTCTCACGCTGTGTGTGTATGTTTGTGCACGCGCGCGTGTGTGTGCGTGCGTGCGTGCGCGCACGCGTGTATGTGCCGGTATGAGTGATTTGGCGGGGGGGGGGGGGGGGGGGGGGGAATGTGGAGTGTAAGAGCGGGCATGCGTGCGTACGTGTGTTTGCGCGCGCCCGTGCGCGCGGGTGTGTATGTATGAAGTAGTTAAGGAAGTGTCCAGGGTAGGACTGTGGGATGACAATTTGCATATTTTATCTGATTGAGAGGGCATGTGATGAGTGAATATTGTTTCTGAAGTGATATCTTGCAATGTTTTGATCAACACCCCATTTCCTCTTTTAATGACGTAAAACGTTACATGAAATGAAGAGCACAGTGTGATACTTTTTTGTGCATCCTGTATTGTGTTAACATTGCAGTAGCCTAAGGCTGATATGGTTGTATTTGATGGATACATTTTTCTGTGAGTATAGGAACTACTATGAAAATGAAAAAATACTAATGAGCATTAATGATTTCAAATGTTATGACTTATGAAGTGCATGGTGTTGTATTTTGTATGTGAGAAGGTGTTAACATATCAGGTATAACTTCATCAATAACTTTGTTCACAGGTCTATTATCATGTTGTGGTACCCTGGGAAGCAGTTAAGGTGAACTGATTTTTAGGTTTTTAAAAAAATATGTGTTTTGTTTTGATTTGTTGGCCTACAACAGTCTTTCTTTAGTCATGATGTTGGAATATGCTTATGCAAGGTTATACAGTTATGAGTGCACTCCAGGGTATTATGCCGAGGTCTTACCGAACTTATGTGAATTTTTTTTCATCTTCCACTTTTTATATTCAATTTTTTCCCCTCAATGTGTATTGTGGCCAAAGGCTGATGTACATTAAACCATTTCAGAATTCAGAGTTCAGAGTTCTCTTTCTCTCTGTCTGTCTGTGTGATGAAGGACGTATTCATATTTTATATTTCAAATTTCATTTGGTTCGTTGACTCTACTTGAGTTCTAGTGAAATCTTATTTCAAGATCTTATTGTTGAGCGTAACAACTAGGTTGACCTTACTTATAAGGTGTAGATGTTCATTTTTATGACTTTATAGGTTTGGCTTTTTTCTGTGTTGTTGTTTTTTGGGTTTAACAACAAATTTTGTTTAGTTTTTTACCTTTGTTTTTACTGTGTGAGTGTAAGAGTATTGGGCTTATTATTATGATGTATTTCTACTGGCAGGGACTGGATGCAAAAAAAGCACATGGATGCTTATTCATTTTCTGGAAATGAAAGAATTTATCATTGTCTCTCTCTGTCTGTCTCTCTGTTATGTCTGTCTGTCTGTCTCCACACACACACACACACACACACACACACACACACACACACACCGCGCGTGCGTGCTGCTAACCGGGTTTGATTCTGGTTCAAGAGGATTTTTCCCCTGGAGTCAACATCAGTGCCCTTTCCCCAAAATACCTTCTGATGAGACTATAAACCGAGGTCACGTGTGCGAACGCACGCAACCCATTTGTGCACACATTAAAACCCGTTCGACTTTTCGGAAGAGTAGGCCATTGTTTTCCTTGAAATAAAAGAATAAAAGAAAAGAAAATGAATAAACACACACACACACACACACACACACACACACACAAACAACACTACACACGCACACACACATACACACACAAACACCACTGACCGACTATAAAAACTAATTAGATCACACTCTGGTGAACTTTTACCCCATAAATAATGAGCAGATATAATTATATAGCTTTTTAACTCTGAAAAATGAACAGGGACTGCCAACTAAAATCCTCAACACCTTTCTGTCTTTTCGGGAAAGACCATTTGGCCCACCTAGCAAACTGTGCACTGAACCTTACCACCCCCACCCCCAATATCCTAGACTCTTTTCTCAGGGAAATTACTACCCAGAAGGATGACTGCAGTTGTTTCCCTTAGACCTCTTCCGTCGTTTGTCCCAGTACTCTCTGGTGCCTGTATCACATTGATTCTCGGGAAGCTTGGTTTCTTCATGCAGATAGGATATGACTGACTTCATCATCCTGCTGTTTGACTTCAACCCCAACAGGTCCATGAAGTCCCTGGTTTGAATCTGGCTGGTGTCTGGTGAAGTCAGAATGGGGATGTTGCCCCACAGCGGTCTGACAGTGACAGGCTCCCTGTGGACTTGCCACCCTGGGGATGGACATGACCAGTCTGGGAATGGCTGTGGTGAGGAGGTGGGCATGAGCAGCGCGGCAACAGCAGGACGGGGACGTCACAGAAGATGAGGCAGGGGAAAAAAGAAAAGGAATTTTCACGATCTACAGGTCACCTTAAAGTGCAGACCTGCCAGTGCCTTAATTTCCTTTGTGTTTCTGCACATGCAAAGTATCATCAAGGCACGTTTCCCGTGGGGATTTGGATGGGGGAAGGGCTGTCAGTATAAATAGCATCCCCACATTCTGGACAATCTGTGCTAGAAATGTCTTTTTTTCTATCCCTCTCTTTGTTTCTGCCTTGTTCCCTTTCTTCCTGTCAACTCTTTCTTGTCAATTGTATGCCTTTTTGGTCCATTCTTCTGCCTTTCTCCCTATAAAGACTTAAACAGATAACAATACTCTCTTATGCTGGAAGCTTAACGGTAGCATGACACTTTTGTTCATATGACAGACAACACTAGTTGGTGTCTGAGAGTTTGAGGAAGAAGAAGAAGAATATGTGGACGTTAAAGATCCCGTACTTCATGCCAGCGTGGGGCAGGGAACACCAGCATGCTCAGCAGACATCCCCGAAGTCGAAATGCGGCTACCTTCATGTTGGGGCAAAAAATAAAAACGATGGTATATGCAAAATCGGAGCTCTAGCTAAGGAACAATTTTATAAAATCAACCCCCCCCCCCCCCCCGAACTCTCCCCCCAACCCCCCCTCCAACCTTTCTTTCCTTTCCAAAACCCCTTGCAGGGGACCTAGAGAAGTGCACCAGACCACCAGCCAGCAGTGGTTAGAGCCTTGGGTTATGGACTGGAAGGTCGCGGGTTCAAATCCCATAAAAGTCATTGGGATTTTTCGGCCTCCTGCCAGCTCATATCCAGAGTCAGTGTGCTGTGGGCTCAGTGGGAAGACTGGGACCACACAGTCCAGCTTCATCCACTTTAAGGAGGCGATTTTGAGAGTGTTACTCAAGTTACCTGACAAACACTGCAAGTGTTTGTATCTCCCAGCCTGGTTGTTGTGGGGATATATTATGATAGTAAGCGTAGAGTACAACGCTGTCAAGTAGTCTCAAAGCATATGCACTACAATGGAAGCATTGTTATATCATTCTCATTATCATCTATCATCATGCAATAGTAAACATTGCCTCTGATTGGGTGGCCTCAGCTGCTCTGGTTTCATGGTGACCTCAGATTTGGCTTTCCCATGCCTGTGGTGAGTTTGTGTCAAAGCTTTTGGGGTTGGAGGTTCAAGGGGGTGGGGGGTTGATGGAGGGACGTTGTAGTTGTCGCCACTTGGGGTGGGTGATCAGTCTGGCTCCAGGACTGAGCTAATACTATGTTAGTAAGGGCCTTAGTAGGTGGTATCCTGCATATGTTAGCTCAGAACAGGCACCACTTAACACCACCAAAGTGACCCAGCAGCATTGCAGGGCCCCTCTGGATGGTGGCCACATGGCAGCCTGATATTGATGGGCTCCCTGTGAACTTTCGACTCTGAGGATGCCACAAGGAATCTGGGTAAGGCTGTGGCGGGGAGAGTGAGATGAGCGGCACAGGGACAGCAGGACGGGGATGCCACAGAAGATGAGGCGGCAAAAATTTGTTTAAAATGCACCAGACCAGGTGGGTTCCTGGGTCCCCCCCCCCCCTGCATCTTCCCCCCTTATTTCCTTGAAAAGAAGTGACACAAGCAAACCATTTACCACACTGAAAGCCAGGGGAAGTAGTCAAAACTAGCCAACTGGTTATTTCGCTAACCCCCCCCCCCCAAACTTCCTCATTCAAATCAATTCAAATTCTTTAACTTTCCTCTATTAAAAGAACATTGTTTTGCAGAGATATATACTTTTTTTTCCAAGTAGGAACTTATAGACATATGAATTTGGATGCAAGTGGTAAAAGGTAGCATTTGTTAAACACACACACACTATTAATTAAAGTGGATTGGTGGTCTAGGGCCTGTCTAGAAAGAAAAAAGTCCCATGGTAAGTGTGTATGTGTATGGGGGTGGGGGGTGTGATCCCCTGTGGGCAAAAATGTTTCCCTATTTATTTCTCACCAAACTGGAAAGAAAGGGCGTGACTTGTCATTAGCATGTACACAAAGAAACATCGCCTTGATACAAATATCACCAGGGTTTTCTCACTACCAGTCTGACTAAGATAATGTACAGGTAATCTGATAAACAAGCACATGGTAATTAATGGGTTAATATGTGATAACTGGCAGCTGATCACATACAATGGAAGATACCTTCAGATTTTTGGCAGTTGACAGCAGTTAGAAGAGGAAAAGCTTTGATGGAATTAATTTGTTTTTGATAAATTAAACAGAATTCCGCTGATCCTTTCTGGGGTGATTTGTAAAGTATCTGGCACTATCAGGAGCCAGTCATGGTCATACATGTGGTATGATGGTAGATACAAGATTAATTTTAGTTCAGATGGCAGTTTGGTTAGAACTGATAGTCACTGTTAAATCAACGTTGCACTCATGCTTTATAAGGTCATAGAAATTTAACACACAAAAATACAGGCCTGCTTTGGTATTTTTAGTATTCTTTTCCAGAGTAGTTTCTTTTTTAAAAACCATCATCATCATTATTTTACTGGTAGTTGTAGTAATAATAGAAATATTGGTATCATGATTATTATTATGATTATTATTATTATGATTATTAATCTTATTATTAATTGTCATATATTACTATTAGTAGTTGAAGTAGTACTATTTTTTCATTGTTTAGTAATAGTAGTATTTGTTGTAGTAAAAATATTATTTTTATCATAATTATCATCATCATCATTATTAATACTTTCACAATGATGATGATGATGAATGATGATTTTTTTTAAAGTAGCACACAAATTTTAGCCTTGTCTACCTAATAATATCACTGATGAACAAGGCAGCCAATAAAACCCTGCCAAACAGGTGTTCCACCGGCCAACATTATCATCAGCCTGTTCTTTCTGTCACACCCAGGCCAACATCATCATCAGCCTGTACATCATCATCGGCCTGTTTTTTCTGTCACACCCAGGCCAACACCATCATTGGCCTGTTCTTTCTGTCACACCCAGGCCAACATCATCCTTGGCCTATTCTTTCTGTCACACATAACATGCCTTGATTTATTAAGTTACCCAGTCAAGCCATCCCCCTACCCATCCTCTCTCTATCTGTCTCTGTCTGTCTGCGTGTGTCTGTGTCTGTCTCTGTCTGTCTGTCTGTCTGACTGTATTTTGCTCTCTCTCTCTGTCTTTCTGGGTGTATATACATTGGTACTGGTTGTAAAAAAAGCATATGACAGCTTATTCAGCTATCCTCAGAATAAAAAGATAAATAGTCGTATAGATAGAGAAATGAATAGATAAATAAAATGCCCCCTCTCTCTCTTTCTCTCTCTCTGGAAGACAGGTACAAAGATAAGGAAATTTCAGAAAGAAAACTGCAAAACCTGCACCATGTCTTCAACACCAATGGAGCAACCATCAACCAACTATGAAACCAACCTTGCAACCATCAACCAACAATGAAACCAGCCAGCCAACAATCGATCAACCAGCCAAAATGCAAAAACAAAACAAAACAAAACTAACAAAGCAAACTGACAACACAACACAAAACAATACAAAACAAAAAACTAACCTAAAACTCTGTTCCTGTGCACGTTGTGAAGTTCTTGCTCCCAGTGAATATGACAGACAGTGCTCTTTGTTTTCAGGGTTGTGAAGTCCTTCCTGCTCGTGAATATAACAAACAGTGTTCTTTGTTTTCAGGGTTGTGACGTCCTTGTTCCACATGATAATGACTGACAGTGTTTATTGTTTTCAGGGTAGTGAAGTCCTTCCTTCACGTGAATATGACAGGCAATTTTCTTTGTTTTCAGGGTTGTGAAGTCTTTTCTCCACGTGAATATGACTGACAGTGTTCTTTGTTTTCAGGGTTGTGAAGTCCTTTCTCCACGTGAATATGACTGACAGTGTTTTTTGTTTTCAGGGTTGTGAAGTCCTTCCTACACATGAATATGACAGACAGTGTTTATTGTTTTCAGGGCTGTGTGGCCATTTCATTTCTGTTCCAGCCATGTACATGTACTCAGTGTCAGCATTGGCCATACATGAACCACAGCTTGATAATAATTTGAACTTTGTCACTGAGAGAGAACTTGATCCATTTAGGGACACAATTTCAACAGTCTGGTTTGCCCAAAGTGAAGTTTTATTTCCTTCTAAAAACCTGATATATTTTGTTACACAACTTAACAACTCGACCTGGCAAAAGTAAAGGTTTTTCCTTCTGACTATTTTTTTGTCACACAACTTAAGATTCTGGTCTGGCCAAAAATAGTTGTTCCTGTTGAAAACTTGATGTACAATCTAACATTTGGGTCCAGCAGAAAACAATGTTTCCTTCTCCAAATGCCTGAAATTTGAGCAATTTATTCACAACTTTCTGTTGACTGTTAGGAAGCCGGGACAAAACTGGTGATGAGGTTCTAGATCTCCTCCTCCACATCAGATTCCTAGAGAAGAGGTAGGTTTGGTTTGCCTTCGTATTCCAGGTGCCACAATGTCGTCTATCCCATCAGTGCCCAACTTGGCTTGTTGTAGTAGATTGCACACATGTATTTAAGTCCCAGCCAATGTCAGATTCAGAACGTTTGGAATTCACACAAGAAAAATCAAAGGTCTTTTTCACCCAGTCAGTCAGGCGCCATAAGCAAGCTGTAGGTCTGGCTGAAGGAGAAATATCAGAAATACAGGCCCACCACAGTTCTCCCCTTGTTGCTCTCCCCTTGTTCTCTGCTTGTTCACCTGATCTCTCCTGGACTGTCCAGCAAAGTGACCATAGAAAGGAAGGTGGCAGGATGGTTAAGATGTTTGCCTGCCAACAAGTGAACCATGAGGTTGTGGGTTCGATTCCCAACCTTGCCCTTTCTTCCCAGTTTGACCCCCCCAAAATTCGAACTGAATGTCAAAGTCTTTGGGTGAGACTATAAACTGAGGCCCGGTGTTTGAATGCATGCAGAACATCTTGCGCACACTTAAATCCTGTTTCTCCTTTTTGGAAGAGTAGGCCATTGTGTGCCGGTGAAAGCATATGACAAAATTTACAAAACTGCATACACATGGGGACTGGATGTAAAAAAGCACATGAGTGCTTATTCCATTATCCTCAATATAAAAGAATAAACAAATAAATAAATAAATAAATAAATAGCCCCTTCTGTCCATGGCATACATACTGACAATGCAGGTGCCCTTCAGCTAAAGGGTCATGCAATCACCTGCTTGACTCATTATTTAATGGTCCCATTGGTACACCAATTGGTCCAACCATCATCTAGGCGCTGATGTGTGGCCCCCCTTAGCCCCTCCCCCTACACACTCCATTGTTAGAAATCTTTACCAGAGTTTGACACCTGCCCTATGTTCCATCCTTCTTCTTCCCCCAAACTGCTGTGTTGTGGCCTAAGGCTAGTGTACCCATTAAACACAGAGTTCAAAGTCCTCTCTCCCTGGTAGGAAAAGAGGGGATGGGGGGGCAGCGCTTTCTCACCTGGTGCTGCCTCATGCATCCACCCCCTTCTCCTTTCTTACTTGTAATATTATAATCAAAAGTTGTCTAAACCCTGTCCTGCACACACCTTAACAATGCTTTTGAAAGCCCTCCAAATCCTAGACACCTGTGCTACCCATTAATCCAAGTGTCCTATACACTGCCTCATGTAACAAAGGCCTTAGGTCCTTGAGTTGGCTGACCATTGTCCAAGACAGTCCTAGCCTTGCGTGTAGAGTGAAAGGGCCTTGCTTTTCAACCTGTGCCTAAAAGGTGTTTCATATGCCACTTCTGTTTTTCTTGGGAATACATCATTTTTTTCTCTTATGTTCCAGGTAGACACTCGAACACACAAAAACACACATATACACACATGCATACACAAGCATATATGCATACACACATATACAAACACACACATACACATATACCCTCTGCCTAAAATCCTTTTTAGTGGATAGCTGTTGAAACAAAGACGAACACACACACACACAATCCCCCCCCCAACACACACATAGTCACACACACATGCACACGCATGCACATGCATGCACACACATACGTAAACATACACATACACCCATGTACTATCTCTCTCAGTGTTCCAGTCATTGTCTGTCTGTCTTTTTGTCTCTCTCTCCCTCTGTGTGTTTCTGTTTGTTTCTCTGTCTCTTTCTCCCTTTGTCTGTCTATCTATCTATCTATCTATCTATCTATCTATCTATCTATCTATCTATCTATCTATCTATCTATCTATCTATCTATCTATCTATCTACCTCTCTCTCAGTGTTTCTATCTCTCTGTCTATATCTTTGTCTCCCTATCTATCTATATATCTATCTACCTATCTATCTCTCCCTTCCTCCACCCCCCCCCTTCTCTCTCTCTCTTGCTTCCTCACTTTCCGCATGTCTGTCTGTCTGTCTTTTTCTCGTCTCACTCTCATAGGTATAATTGTTTATCCTCTTTTTTGCACACTTGTTCTCTTGTATAACAGTTTATTTCACACAGAAACCAAACCAAAAAAAACCCAAACAGGAAAGGTAATAGCACAAACAATGGCCTAAAAGCGGCCTTGCACAATTAAGGGTTATAAGCTGTAGGATTCAGGGCATCCAGATGATGGTTCAGTTCTGTCAAAAGCAGACAGTCAGACAGATACAGAAAAGCAGACAGACTGACAGGCAGACAGGCAGACAGATTGAGAAAGACAGAGAGACAAGCAGACAGACATACATGCAAACAGGCAGACAGATGGAGAAAGACAAACAGACAAGCAGACAGACAGGCAGACAGACAGGCAGGCAGACAAGCAGACAGACAAGCAAACAGACAGGTACACACAAGCAGGGAGATAGACAGGAAGAAAGACAGACAGAAAGATGGAGACAAACAGACACGCAGACAAACAGACATACATACAGGCAGCAATACAGACAGGCAGACAGACAAGCAGCCAGCCTACTAGACAGACAGACATATAGACAGACAGAAAGAGACAGACAGACATATAGACAAACAGAAAGAGACAGACAGAAAGACATACAGACAGAAAACAGGTGGAATGACAGACAAAAAAGACAGATAGACAGGCAGACAGACTAACAGCCGGATATATAGACAGACAGGCAGACAGACAGAGGTAGATAGACAAATAGACAGACAGACAGACAGACAGCCAGCCAAATGAACAAACAAAGATACCTGAGGAAAACATAGAGCTAGAAACAAACAGACCACACACACAAATAGAGACAACAGCCACAGAGGGCACAGGTGACCATATCATTCACAATAATCTCCACTAGGAGGAGCATATCACCACAATAATCAACAATGTCAACAACATCTTCAGTGGTGCCCCCACAGTCTATAGGACTAGGGGGGGTGGGGGGGGGGTGTAGGTGAATAGGTGAAGGTGGATCAGCAAGCTAATTACCACAGGTAGGCCTTTCAGCAGGTGTGACATCACCCTGCCACATGTGCCAGTGATATAGGTCTCCATACCCATTGTTTTCACACACACTTTCCCACCTGTCAAAAACCAGACTATTTAAAGGGAGGGTGTGTGTATGTGTGTGTGTGTGTGTGTGTGTGGGAGGTGGGTAGGGAAGACAGGAGGGGGAGGATGATGTCAATTATTTAGATGTGTATCACCACCAGGTGTGGTACCTGCATGCTAAGGGTGTGTTTGATTTCCATTCTTTTCACACCTCTATTTTTTGTTTCAACCCTCTAAAATCATGGATCCTTTGAAGGGAAGGGGAGGGGGTGGGTCTGCGGGAGGGGGAGAGGCAGGGATGGGATGTTGTTGGTTTTGTTTTCTTTCAAGACTTTATTGAGAATCACACACCTCCCCCACCCCCCACCCCACTTTTGGGGATAGGGGTAGGAACTGTCAGTATAGATAGCATCATTCACCTTGCGAAATATCTGTCCTAGGAACTTTTTCTGTATTATTAATATTCTTGTTGTTGTTGTTGTTGTTGTTGTTGTTGTTGTTGTTCTTCTTCTTCTTCTTCTTCTTCTTCTTCTTCTTTCTCATAATAATAATAATAATATTAATATCATCATCATCATCGTTGTTATTATTATTATTATTATTATCATTATTATTATTAGTAGTAGTAGTATTAGTATTATTATTATTAGTATTAGTATTATTATTATTATTAATCTTCTGCTTCTCTTACCATTTTGTCACATTCATTATTGTTATTAGTAGTAGTAGTCTTCTTTTTCTTGGTTTTCTGTGTTTCTGCCTTGTTCCTTTTTGGGGACGGGATAGCCTGGTGCTTAGAGTGATATATCCCTGATCTGCTGATCCGGGTTGATTCATGTTGAAGAGGATTTTTCCTCCGGAGTTAACATCAGTGCCGATTCCAATCTACCCAAAAGTATTTTGGTTGAGACTATGAACGAGGTCCCGTGTGTGAACGCACATATAACATTTTGCGCACATGTTAAAACCCGTTCTGCTTTTTGGAAGAGTAGGCCATTGTGTGCCGATGGGAACGGATGGCAAAATTTACAAAACTGCATACACACGAGAACTGGATTTAACAAAATGCACTAGAGTGCTTATTTTATTATCCTCGAAATAACACATAAAAAAAATAAATAAAAAATTCCTGAGTCCTTCATTCTGTCTATGTTCTGCTTTCTTGGTCCATTCTCCTGCCTTTTATTCCACAAGAAAGATGTAACAGATGACAATAATTCTCTCTCTCATGCAGAAGGTAGATGCACTGGGCTTGACCTGTCAGGAACAGTGCAACACACTTGGCTATATGACAGACGATAATAGTTGTTGTCTGAGCGTTGATGATCACCATGATGAGGACAACGAAGAAGTAGAAGAAGAGGAACATGATGATTATGGTAATGATGATGATGATAATGATGATGATGGAAACTGATTGATTGATTGATTGAATCTTTAATGGGTAAAGATTTAGGCACAGTGGGCCTTTTCACAATTCTTCCCCAAAAAGAAAACAAACTGGAACTAAAAAAAGAACAAAAGAGGAGGAGGAAGAGAAGAAGAAGAAGAATGCAAAGAAGAGAAGAAGAATGAAGAGAAAAAGACAAATGCAAAGAAGAAAAAGCAGAAGAATGCAAAGAAGGAGAATAATGCAAAGAAGAAGGAGAATGCAAAGAAGAGGAAGAAGAAGAATGCAAAGAAAAAGAAGAAATCAAAGAAGAAGAAATCAAAGAAGAAGAAGAAGAATGCAAAGAAGAAGAAGAATGCAAAGAAGAAGAATGCAAAGAAGAAAGAATGCTAAGAAGAATGCAAAGAAGAATGCAAAGAAGAAGCAGAAAAAGAAGAAGAAGATGGAGAAAAAGAAGAAGATGAGAAAAGAAGAAGAATGCTGCCTGTCTATTTTGGTTGTTGCTTTTATTTGTTGTATTTAATTATTTAGATGTTGGGTTTGTTGGGGGGGTGGGGGGGGGGGGCGTATGGTCTATTGCTTTAGAATTTTTTGTATATTATCTTTTTTTGCTTATTTCCAGGATATATCCCTGGAAAGGGCGGGGACTGGGTGTTAAAAAAGCAATGAGTGCTTATTCATCATCCTCGAAATAAAAGAATTTGATTGATTTATTGATTGATTTTCCCAGTAGAGATAAAAGAGAAAGACTGAGTCCATTGTGTTGGGACCGCTCTCTCTGTTTTGTTCAACCCCCCCCCCCCCCCATTCTCTCTACCTCTCTCTCTCTCTCTCTCTCTCTCTCTCTCTCTCTCTCTCTCTCTCTCTCTCTCTCTCTCCTCTCTCTTCTCTCTCAGCCGATGTACTATTAAACTATTTCAGAGTTCAGAGTTCAGAGTTCTCTCTGTCTCTCTGTGTCTCTCTTTGTCTCTTTCTCTCTCTTTTCTGCGTGGACACCTTTATCTCTCTCTCTTGTAAACTATTCAATTCTAATTTTGACAACAGTATTTGTCCACAAGCCTGGGCAAAACCTATCATAGTTCTAATTTTTAAGAAGGGAGATACCAATAATGTGGACAATTATAGGGGAATTTCATTTTTGAGTATCCTATCAAAGTGCTTCATATCTATACTAAAGAGTAGGTTGTATTATTGGCTAGAAAATATTCAAATGATATCTGAAAATCAGGCAGGCTTCAGGAAAAAATACTCTACTGTTGATCAGATCTTTAATTTGCATGCAATTGTCCAGAAGTACATCAACAAGAAAGGTCGGAAGTTATATATTGCATTTATAGATTTTTAAAAAGCTTTTGATTCTGTCAAACATGATTTACTTATAGGGTGCATCAAAGATCAGGGAGTAAAGGGAAAGTTCCTTGCAGCAATGTCAGCAATGTATAAAACATTATATTCATGTATATGGGCAAACAGTGAATTGTCTGAATTTTTTGAATGCCTAATTGGTGTGAGACAAGGATGTGTGTTAAGCCATACTCTGTTTTCTTTATTTATCAACCATTTATCTGAGACCATGGGTAAAAAAGGTAAACATGGAATACAACTAGTACCAGACATCATGGAAATCTTTATTTTACTCTTTGCAGATGATGTGGCTCTTATTTCAACAACTCCTGGAAATTTACAAAACCAACTGAATGTATTGAAATCGTGTTGTGATGATTTGCAATTAAATGTCAATTTTGATAAAAGTAAAGTAATGGTCTTTAGAAAAGGAGGTTTCCTTGGAAAAAATGAACAGTGGGTTTAGGATCATTTCAAATTAGAAGTGGTAAATAAGCATTGCTATTTAGGGTTTAATTTTACGACAAAACTTAGTGCTAAGCTGGGTACAGATCATCTCAAGACCAAGGGAAAGAAAGCTGTTGTAGAATTAAAAAGGGTTTTTCATAAATATAAAGAAATTAACCCTGAAACATTTTTCAAGATTTTTGACATGAAAATACAGCCAATCTTACTATATTCATCAGAGATATGGGGGTTACATAAATTGGAACAAATAAAGAAAGTACACATGATGGTTTGCAAGAGATTTTTGGGTGTACCATTGAAAACTCCAAATAAAATGATATATAGTGAGCTGGGTCGATATCCTCTATACATCAACTCATGTATAAATACTCTTAGATATTGGTTTAAATTATTACAAAAGAATTCGAACAGACTACCATAGAGTATAATGTTTATCAAATGTTGCTTGACATGGATATATCTGGAAAGAACTGTTGGGTTTCTATGATTAGACAAATTTATGTGATGCAGCATTCAGCTTTGTATGGCTTCAACAGGGAGTTGGTAATGTCAAGGTATTCTTACATCTGTTTGATTTGTCTTTGCAAGATATAGCGCTATATAAGTTCCTTTTATTAAGCAAAGACTAGTTGATATGGCTTACCACGGCATCGTCTTTCGTGTCTCCTCCATAACCGCCAAGGTCACGGGACTGATGATGATGATGATGATGAGTTGATATGTTTATCCAGGAATAGTATAGTACAATCAGAAACTGAGACAGATACGACAGTTACAGGTGTTTCAAAACAATATTTGTTAAAGAGGAATATCTTCTACACTTAGATACCTACTGCTTTAGAGTTGCTGTGTCACAGGTGAGATGTAATGTTTTTCCACTCAACAACAATGTACATCGATATAGTGCACATAATCAGAAGAAACAATGTCCATTTTGTAAACCCAAAGTTGAAGATGAAAAGCATTTCCTTTATAAATGTTTTGGGGTATAATTTTTCAAGAATTAAATTTTTAAGGGATTGTGTTGATACACCTTTGCACGATCTACTTAAAGCAGAAAACAGTAGCAAAAATCACTGCCTGTCTAAATATATATTCCATGCCATCAATAAGAGAAAAAGCTTGTTGTATTAAGATATTTACATCACACACGAAGATACAGTTATCGTTTTGCTATGATTTTGAGAAACTATATGTATATTGCTTTTTTTCCAGACATAAGGAAGGTACACTTAGATCAAAATAGTGAATTGTGTTTGATGCATATGCATTTTTATGCATTTGTGCATTGTCTTTATTATTTCTTTCACTGAAAGTGACTTGGTATTGTGTATGTTATCCGGATTTTTGCCCACTCTGTGGCATTGTCAATTTCTCCTACGCCAACCATGTAATATGGCCTAAGGCCGAGATACATGAAGTTTCTGAGTTCTGAGTTCTGTCTTTGTCTTTGTCTTCTGCTTGAACACCCCTCCTTTCTCTCTGTCATCAAAACTAAAAATCCACACTTGATCTGTTGGAGACAAAGTAAATATATACGCCCTTACTTTATACCAAATTATTTCCCCCCCCTCTCTCTCTCCCCTCCCCATCCTCTTCTCATCCCCCCCTCTCTCCCCCTTCTCTCTCCTTCTCTCTCACTCTGGCAATATCCGTTTATTGTTGTGCTAATAGATTTGATTGTCGTGTTTACAATTTGTATCCCGTTGAATGCTTTATTAAGATTTCTTATTTCAATTTTATTATGTGATTTGACTGTATTTGAGATTTAGTGAATGTTTTATTTCGACATCTTGTTTGGAATGTACCAATGATGTATAGCTCATTTCAATGTGCAGATGCCCTTTTCTATGATTATATATGATATTCATAAAGATTTGATTTTGGCATTGACGCACGGTGTGAAAGTCAAAGTCATACTTTTATTTTGAGATGATACATTAAATAAGCAGTGCATTTGCCTTTTTTTTCCATTAAGCCATCTATCTAAAGAAAGACAAAAAGATAACATATATCCAGACATAGAATAAAAACCTAATGCATGATACACCATACAAATCAAACAAGAGAAGACAATAACATATGTATACATAGAATTACACACAAAACCAAAAGAACCTGAACAATGTTAAAACATAAAAATCAAATAAATAAAATATCCTGAAAATAAATCCATCATAGTACAAACAAACAAGCAAAAAAGAAAAACCAAACCAAAACAAACAAAGAAGACGAACAAATTTAAAAAAGACACCACCAACTCCCCCCCTTTCCCCCCCCCCCCCCACACACATACACACAAAAATTTCCAAAGATACAAACAATTAAACAAAACAAACAAACAAGAAAAACAACAAGATCAACCACAGCAAGCAAATAAACAATCAAACACACACATACGTATACAACAAAACCTCAGCGACAATAACAAACAAAAAACAACAGTAAAAAAGCCAAAAAAAAATAAAGAACAATATAAGAACTAAAAAAAGCCCAAAAAAGTCCAAAATACCTTCCCCCCCTCCAAAAAGAAAAACCACCCTAAAACAAAGGGAAAAACCCAAACAAACAAAAAAAAAAAAAAACCAGAACTCCACCCCCACCACAACCAACAATAACAACAACAACCAAACGGATAAAAACAGATGAAACTGATGTATGGTTTCCTTTTAAATCATTTAAACACTTACATACACATACACACCCTCACCCATATGCCCTTCACCACATATAGTCATATATAAAGGAAAACAAGAAATAACCAAACACACATTGGATTCAGAGTAAAAAAGTAAATCAAAGACATCCATTCCCTCCCTCTGTCCTGGCCATACAGCGCATGTACATATGCTTTTTGATTTAAGGTAGAAGTACGTTAATCCTTCCATCAAAGAATAAATTCAGGCAATATATATCCGCGCATCAATTCTAACATCAGCAATAACAATTCAAGTCATCTAATACAATGAAAAAGAAAATAAACAGTGACAAAAAAAAATAAACCAGCATTACTTTGTGTAACACAAAAACGAAAAAAAGCCCCCCAAAACAAGAAAGTAAAAATCCCAAAAACCCCAAAAAATTAAGCAAAACACACACACCGCGGTGCCCGCACACACACCCCACCACCCACACACCACACACACACACACCACACACCCCGATCCAAAGCATGTTTTGGGGGCCATATCATATCAACCCATATGTAGATCAATACTTACACATGTACACTAAATGAATATATACATTTGGGTCATATCAGATTTTAATGACAAGAATAACGTCAGTGACCCCTTAAACAATCCTCCCCTCCCCCCCCACACTCATGCTACATGCAACATTATATTGATTTTAATTACTACAATAAATCCAATAATTTTTATATACATGTTCAAGCGAAACAGTTCAGGATGATACCTAAGCGGATATAACTGTCTTAAGTTTACAAGTCCTGTTCTGAACTTTCATTCATGAAATATCTTTTTAGAGGTGTTTTATACTGATCTTTGCTTTTAATACATCTCACATTTTGGGAGTTTGTTCCATAGGTCACTGCCTAAATACAAGAGGCTCGATATATATAGGTTATTTCTGGGTCTCAGAAATGTTAGCAAATGGTTGTGTCTATGTTGGTTAACTTTAAAAGCTTTGGTAATCTTCCGGGTGCATTTTTATTAACAACGTTTTGTTTATCAGCTTTATTGAATAAAAAATGGTTTCGAAATGTCAGGACATTTATTTGCTTATAATCCTCAATTGTCGGGGTATTTGTTTTAACAATACAAGTTTTTCTGCTCTTTTATATAAACGGTAAATGAATTTCAAGTGGTTCCACTGCAGGTATCCCAAATAGTTGAAGCATAGTCAATGATTGGTAAAATGTCACGGCAAAAAATAGTTTTTCGAGAATGATTATTTAGAAAGTGTTTTATTTAGGATAACTGAAGTAGCCTGTGATCTAGGCGTTTACCTAGTGACATTATGTGATCAGTCCAAGTCATATTTTTGTCAATGGTAACACCTAATATTTTATGAGTCAACTTCTTTAAATATTCGGTTGCTGGGGGGGGTGGGGGGGGGGGGGGTTGGGGGGGGTGCCCGCCCGCTGTGTGTGTGTGTACGTATGAACCTGTGTGTGTGTGTGTGTGTGTGTGTGTAGTAGTAGTAGTAGTAGTAGTTTACTAATGCTGTTGCTTTCCCATGAAAGTACAATGGATTTGTTGACGTTTGTTTCTGATAGCCAAAATGAAACTATTTACATGGATTGTTCTGCTTTACATTATGGAGGTTTTTGTTCTGTTTTGTTTTGGTTTGCTTTGGGTTTGGGTTTTTTTAGGAGGATTATTCGGTTGTCCCCTCTCCCCTTGTTGTTGCTGCTTTTACTTTGTTTGGTTTCTTTGCTATTTTTTCGGTTGTTTCCGTGTTTTCTGATTTGCCCTGTTTTGCTTGCTTTATTATTGTTGTTGTTCCTCTCTCTCTCTATCTCTCTCTCTCTCTCTCTCTCTCTCTCTCTCTCTCTCTCTCTCCTCTCTCTTTCGGTAATTTTTGTGGGGTTTTGGTTAGATATTTTTCCCGTTTACTGTGTAAGTGTATTGGTATGGGCTTTATTTTATTTTATTTTATTTTATTATCATATATCCTTAAAGGCGGGGAGTGGATGTAAAAAAGCACACGAGTGCTTATTCATTATCCTCGACATAAGAAAATGTCATTGTCACTCTCTCTCTCTCTCACACATAAATTATGGAGTACCACAAGGATCCATACTAGGACCTATTCTCTTCTCACTATACATAAACGACCTACCTCTCCACATCAAATCCAAATGCGAAGTATTTGCTGATGACACAACTATTCATACGAGCCACAATAACCCTATCTCTTTAGCAAAAGCATTACGAAAAAGTGTTGATCAGCTTATTGAATGGACCGAACTAAACCATATGTCTATACACCCCCAAAAAACAAAATACGTGCTTATTACCACTAGACAAAAGCGTCAAAACTTAACCCACAAACTTACTCCCATCAAAATTAAAAAGGAAGTAATTGAACAAACCCATCACCACAAGGTTTTAGGGGTAACAATTGATGAAAATCTCAGTTGGTTCTACCACATATCTCAACTATGCAAATACATGTCCCAAAGAGTATACAAACTTTCTAAAATCAAGCACTTTCTTGACTTTCATTCAAGAAACTATTCTTCCAATCTTATATACAATCCTCAATAGACTATGCTTCTACCCTATGGGATTCTGCTAGTGCAAACACTATGAAACCGTTACTGAGTCTGTACAAACGTGCTCTCAAACTGGTCCTTTTAAAAAGACAAGCTTACTAGAAGCTGACTATACTCAATTAAATATTCTCCCCTTACGCCAACGACTAAAATATAACAGAGGAGTCATGATGTTCAAGATCATGACAGGAACTGTTCCATCATACTTAAAAGACAAATTCCCCCTAAACCAATCCAGAAATACTATAAAGCCCAGTGTCCCTATTCCGAGAATAGACTTATTCAAATCTAGTCTACTTTACTCAGGCCCTATGCTGTGGAACTCCCTTCCAGATTCAGTTAAACAACATCAATCAATAACAATCTACAAAACTCAATTATCAACTCACTTGATACATCAACAATAACAAACCACAGTCCATAGCCTCAAAACAAAGTTGCATATCCTCCCTTACCTACCTGCCCTTTCCATCCTACCTATCTGCCCTTCCCTTTCCCTTCACCTGTATGTATGTCAGACTGTTGTCTCTCTCTCTCTCTCTCTCTCTCTCTCTCTCTCTCTCTCTCTCTCTCTCCCTTTCAAAATTTCATTGTTGTTGAGAGAGTGAGTTTAGCAAAGTGTAAGCTTTTTTTTAAAATATATTTATATTTCTTTTTAAACTACACTTTAGTTATAAGAAATATATCTATCATAACAATAGTATGTGTTAATCTGTACGAGTATGATGAAATAGAGTGTTGACAGTGATGATCTGCTGTTTTGAGAATTATATTCAGTATTTTTTTCCTATGTCTTTTTTGTTTTGTTTGTTTACAAACAAAAAGCATTAAATCTTTAACACACACACACACACACACACACACTCTCCCACTCTCTATCATTTCTTCCCCCCCCCCCCCCCCCCCCCCCATCTCTCTCTCTTACTTACTATGTATAGATGTTCATTTTATGACTTTAGCGATTTTTTTCTCCTTATTGTTTGAGTGTATTGACGTTGGGCCTTTTCTTTTTCATGGCGTTCAATTTGTACGAGTATATTCGAAAAGAATATTGATGGTGATCCTGTGCTGTCCCGAGAATTATATATTTAGCATTATCCTTGAAACACGCACACACACACACACCTCTCTTCTCACACTCTCTCTCTCTCTCTCTCTCTCTCTCTCTCTCTCTCTCTCTCTCTCTCTCTCTCTCCCTGACCTTATAGAATTGGCTTTTATCCCCCCCCCCCCCTTTCTCCTCTTCCTTATTTTTATTGTATGAGTATACGGGTATTGAGTTTATTTCATTATCTTGACATATAATCTGCATGAGTATAATCAAAATTGGTGTTGAGGTGATCGTGCACTGTCTTGAGAATTATATATTTTAGAGTTATCACTGACACTCTCCTCTCTCTCTCTCTCTCTCTCTCTCTCTCTCTCTCTCTCTCTCTCTCTCTCTCTCTCTCTCTCTCTCTCTCTCTCTCTCTCTCTCATATTGCTCTTTGCGGATGATGTGGCTTTGCTTTCTACTTCAGTGCATGGATTACAAAACCAATTAAACATCCTACATAACTGTTGCAATATCATGAAATTGAATGTGAACACTGAGAAAACAAAAATTATGGTATTCAGAAAAGGGGGGTATTTAGGACGTCATGAGAAGTGGTTTTTCAATGGTAAGAAACTAGATGTTGTTAATAGTTATTGCTATTTAGGATTCCATTTCACTACAATGATTAGCATGAAAAGAGGTACCGAACGGTTGGCATCTAAGGGTAAGAAAGCAGTTGTTCAACTGAATAGGGCTTTTCAAAAATATAAAGAAATGACCACAAAACATTTTTTTAAGATTTTTGATGTTAAAGTTCAACCAATTCTGCTGTATGCTTCTGAAATATGGGGTTTAACAAAATTAGATCATTTAGAAAAAGCTCATACTATGGCTTGCAAAAGATTTTTAGGTGTTCCAGTGAGAACTCCAAATAAAATGGTTTATGGTGATTTAGGAAGATATCCTCTGTATGTTAATTCTAGTATTTCTGTCACAAGGTATTGGTTTAGATTGTTACAAATGAATAATGAAAGACTTCCACACAAAGCTTATCAGATGCTGTTGGAATTAGATAGAATTGGTAAAGATTGTTGGGTATCAAAAATTAGGGAAATTCTATGCGAGACAGGGTTTAGTTTTGTTTGGTTGCAGCAAGGTGTCGGTCAGGTCAAAGTGTTTATAAAGTTATTGAAGCAGAGACTTGTTGATCAGTACATCCAAGAGTGGTCTGGCACTATTAGAGACCGTGATAGGTATAGTAATTATAGATCCTTTAAAATAATTTTTGAAAAGAAAAATATGTGACTGACATGGAAACCTACTGTTTCAGAGTTGCCATTTCTCAAGTCAGATTTAATGTTCTGCCTATCAATGTAAATGTGCACCGATTTAGTAATATTCCGCAGAAGAAATCATGTCCATTTTGCAGGTCAGCAATGGAAGACGAAGAGCATTTTCTTGTTGTATGTCCCACATATTCTGATTTAAGAACAAAGTTTCTGGGGGGGTTAGCTAAAACCCCATTCATGTGTTATTGCAAATGACTAATAGTAAACATATGCACACTGTCTCCAGGTTCATTTTCCATGCAGTGAACAGGAGGAAGAGAAACTTGATTGGAATTTGATATCCTTTTGATGGGCTTTGACAACTTAACTTAGATAGATGGTGTTGTTGTTTTTTGTGTGTGAGTTAAGTACTGCTTCTGAAATGCTGATGGGATGTATGTTGTGTGTGTGTGTGTGTGTGTGTGTGTTTGTGTGTGTGTGTGTGTGTGTGTGTGTGTGGTTGTGTCGTGTCAGTGTGTGCCTGTGAGTATGTCTGTGTGTATGTGTGTGTATGCGCGCACCTGCGTGGGTGAGTGCATGTGTGTATGTGCGTGCGCGTGTGCGAGAGCTCATGAATGTGTGTGTGTGCAATATTGAATTGCTAACAAGTAATGATGGAAAGTGCCATGCTTATATAGATGTAAACTAAAAGTATGATCAAGATGTCACTTTCGGAATTGATAACATAATACCAAACAAGGATATAGATGAAGATGATGAAGTTAATAACGATGATTGTATTGAATGTAATTACTGATAACGGTGACATCATGTGTTTAGGATTATGATAAGGACGATGCTCTCAGTCGTGTGTTATGTGTTTGAAGAATGTGTGCATCACTAGACAGTATACAGAAAACTATTGATTTACATATTTCAGTTTGTTCCCTTTTGTCCCCTTTACCTGTATTGTGGCCCAAGGCCGAAGTACAATTAAACGTTCAGAGTTCAGAGTTCAGAGTTCTCTCTCTCTCTCCCTCTCTCTCTCTCTCTCCTCCTCTCTCTCTCTCTCTCTCTCTCTCTCTCTCTCACTATGACCTATAGATTTGTGGTTGTTGTTTTGTTTTTCTTTTCTTTCTTTTTTTTCTTCCTTGTTTTTATTGTGTGAGAGTATGGGTATTGAGGTTTTTATTTATTTATATAATTATTAATATTATTTTTTTTATATGATTATTATTTTTTATCATAACATATTTTTTGTATAAGTAATCAAAATAAGTGTCGAAGGTGATCGTGTACTGTTTTAAGAATTATATATTTAGTACCATCTCTGAAACACAACACACACTACCACACACACACGCACACACAATCTCTCTCTCCTCTCTCTCTCTCTCTCTCTCTCTCTCTCTCTCTCCTCTCTCTCTTATTGTGGCTAAGACCGATATGAATTCATTCTCTCTCTCTCTCTCTCTCTCTCTCTCTCTCTCTCTCTCTCTCTCTCTCTCTCTCTCTCCTTCTATTGTTATTGTGTATTCTAATAAAGGCATATTCATACTTTCGATTTCATATTATTTTGACTTGTTGACTGTACTTGAGCTCCATGAATCTCTATTTTAATATCTTATTACCACGTGTAACAACTATGTGTACTATTCTACAATATGAAGGTGTTCAATTTTATGATCTATAAGTTTGGCTTACTCTCTCTCTCTCTCTCTCTCTCTCATCTCTCTCTCTCTCTCTCTCTCTCTCTCTCTCTCTTCTCTCTCTTTGTGTGTTATTGCTGTAGTTGTTACTTTGTTCTTGTTGGTAATTTGTTTGGTTTTCACTTGTTTGTTTTTTGTTTTGGTGTATGTAGTGTGTGTGTGTGTGTGTGTGTGTGTGTGTGTGTGTGTGTGTGTGTGTGTGTGTATGTGTATGTGTTGGTGTGTGTGTGAGGGGGGAACGGTGCTTTTTTTTTTAATTGTTTTTTTAAAATTGTTTTTGGGTTTTTTAATGTTTTTTTTTCATTTGTTTGTTTGTTGTTGTTGTTTTTTCTTGTTCTTTGTTTATTTGGAAGGTTGTTTTTGTCTGCTTTTTGTTGTTGTTTTGTTGTCTTTTTTTCTTTTCTTTTCTTCTTTTTTTTTTCTTTTTTCTTTTTTTGTTTGTTTGCTTTGTGTGTGTGTGTGTGTGGGGGGGGGGGGGGGGTTCTGGGTATGTTTTGTCTTTTGCTCGTCTGGGGTTGTTTGTTTGTTTGTTTGTATGTTTGTTTGTTTTTTCTTCTTCTCTCTTTTTCTTTAAAAAAGGTTTTTTTCCTTTGCTTTTTCTGCTTGAAAGTATGAGTACTGAGTGCATTTTTAAATGTGACCCCATGGGCGGGGACTGGATGTAAAAAAGCACATGAATACTTATTCATTATCCTGAAAAAAAGATTTTGTTTCTATTACTTACAATGTGTAGATGTTCTTTTTATGACTGTATTGGCTTTTTCCCCCTCTTTATTATGTGAGTGTATGGGTATTGCACTTATTTTATTACCATGACATTCATTTGCATGAGCATAATTAAAAAGTGTTTGTGTTGATCGTGTGCTATGTGAGTATTACATATTTAGTATTATCCCTGAAACACCCCCCCACCCCCACACACACGCTCAAAAACACAACACACACACAACACAACACACACAACACACACACACACACACACATCACTCACTCACTCACCCACTCATATTCTCTCCCTCAACGACTGTATATGTTTTAAATTTCTTCTTGGTTTGTTTCTTGTTTTTATTGTGTGAGATGTATGGGTATTAAATTTATTTCACTATCATGACATATAATTTGAAACGAGTATAATCTAAAATGAGTGTTGATGGGATCGCATACTGTTTTGGGAATTATATATTGGATATTATCCTGAAATACAACACACACACTCTCTGTCTCTCTGTCTCTGTCTCTCTCTCTCACCTTTTATCGTCCTGCTTATAGTCTAGTATATCCTGATGGATTCATATTTTATATTTTCAATACTTTATTGGACTTGCCTCTGTACTTAAGTTTTAATGAGTGCCTATTTCAATTATCTTATAATTATGTGTAACAAGTATGTGTACCATTTGACAATGTGTAGATGTTTATCTTTATGACTTATTAAGTTTGGTTGTGCTATTTTTCTAGGCTTTGTTGTTGTTCTTGTTCTTGTTGTTGTTGTTTGTCTGTTTTTCTCTTTTTATCATCTTTGTTGGTTTGGTTTTTCTTCTCTTTGTTTGTTTGTTTGTTTTGGTTACGGTTTTTGGGGGGTGGGGGTAGGGGTGGGTATTTTTAGGATTTTCTTTTAATTGCTTGCTTTGGGGGGGGGGAGGGTTGTTGCGGGGAGCTGTTTTGAAAGGGTTATTTCCCCTTGGTTTTATTGTGAGATTTTATAAGTATTGGGTTATTATTATTAAGATGTATCCCTAACGGGCGGGGACTGGATGTAAAAAAGCACATGTGTGCTTATTCATTATCCTCGAAATAAAAGAATTTGTCATTGTCATTGTCAAAGAATTTCTCATTGTCATTGTCATTGTCACTCTCTCTCTCTCTCTCTCTCTCTCTCCTCTCTCTCTCTCTCTCTCTCTCTCTCTCTCTCTCTCTCTCTCTTACGTTTTATTTGCAAAAATACGTCGTAATTAGGCTAGTGCAGTGTGTGCCATCCTTCATAACAGAAGGGTTTGTAGTGCTACTGTGTTTTGGTATTCTGGGTTTAAAATGGTGAATTTGTTTGGGTTTTTTTGTTTTGTTTTGTTTGTTTGTTTGATTGTTCTGTCTGTTTATCCTTTTTCTTTCAAATGGACGGTGTTTGATATTTTGAATGTATATTAGGAGGTAGTGGATTTTGAACTTGAAGTGAAAGTTACTGACTGGAGCTACTGAAACTGAATGAGGTGACAGACAGCACTGATATGGGTTTCCTGGTTGGTGGGGATATAAACAATAATAATATGGAATGGATTGGGCTTTCATGGTTTGGGTGTTTTTTTTTAGATGTGTGTGTGTGTGTGTTTGTGCGTGCGTGCGTGCGTGTTTATTTTCTTTATTTTAAAAATGTATTTTGTTTATCTATTTTTTATTCCGAGGATAATGGAATAGGCACTTGTGTGCTTTCTTTTACATCCAGTGTCATATGTCTGCGGTTTTGTAATTTTTTTCATCGTTCCCACCAGCACACAATGGCCTACCCTTCCGAAAAGCGGAACAGGTTTTAACTTGGGAGTAAGATCTGCGTGCATTCGTACAAGGGACCTCGGTTTATAGTCTCATCGAAGGACTTATTAGGGAATAGAGTCGGCGCTGATGGTAACCCCAGGGGAAAAATCCCCTTAAACGGGATTCGAACCCGGTAGTCAGATTGTGTGTGCGTGTGTGTGTGTTCTTGTTGTTGCTGCAGCTGTTTTTGTTGATTTTGTTGTTGCTATTTTGTTGATATTTGTTGTTGCTGTTTTTGTTGATTTTGTTGTTGTCGTTGCTGCTGCTGCAATTGTTGTTGCTATTTTAAAGAATGGATTGATATTAGCACGTAGCAGGGCTTTTATCTATGATTTTTGTGTGTGTTGCTATTCAGTATTGCGGTTGGTGTCCATGTTTTGATTTTATACCAGATTTTATTCCAGAAAGTCGTACAAATATTATTCACAATGTGTTAATGATGTCATGGCTTTTATTCACTGTCTTGATGTCTCCATATTTTCAAGGACAAATAATTATAGTAGACGATCCATCATGTGCTTGTGGTAATGGGCAAAAGACTGCTGAACTCTATTTCCTGTTCTTGTTTTGAGCCGGGGACGGGATAGCTCAGTGGTCAGAGCACTCACTTTTCCCAGTCAAGGTTAAGCAGCATTGAGCGTGGTTACCATTAGGATGGGTGACCATTTGTGCGCCTCGGCTTCACTACAGTCCCCTAGTTCATCCAGCTGTCATTGGGTACCTGCCTCTTTAGGGTGAGGGAAGGTAAAGCAGTGAGAGAGAGGAGATGGGTGCCCTACAACCTTATAGGTTATGGGACACCTTTACCTTACCCCATTTTCATCTGGTTCAAGCCACCACAATTGCCTTGCTCCCCATCCCACTCCCCTCCTGGAATAATATTTAAATTTGCAAACTCTTTTATCAGGCAGCCCTGAATTCAATATGAAAACAAACATTTCTCTTAGTGAAGTTGTACATCAATTTATATCTTATTCAAAACGATTGTTATAACACTTTTTGTGGATTGATGGTATACAGCCAATTTGAGATTGTCTCAGCACAGGCTGGATGTACTTATTTAACTATTTTTGTTCCCAGCTAGTGTGTGTGTGTGTGTGTGTGTGTGTGTGTGTGTGTGTGTGTGTGTGTGTGTGTGTGTGTGCTTGTGGAAAAGAAAGCGAGAAATAGCTTGCAAAAAGTGAATAGCAATGTTTTGTAATGATGATCTGATATAATACAGTATTTATTTCATTAACTGTAATTGTTTTTGTAGATTGTAACTTTGGTATTATTTCAACTGACTTGCAGTACTTTTGGCCTTGAAGATGTTATTTTCCGAAGTTGGACAGTTGGTCTCTCTCTCTCTCTAAGTTTCGTCAATCCAAGGGACATAACCGATGATTGTTGGTTAAAGCACAAAAAGACTACAAAAATTTTATTAAACGAAAGGAAACAAAATATAAGCGTGAAAAAGCTAAGCACCTTGCTTCTCTCGGTAAAAATAGCATGCAATTTTGGAAGGAATTCAAACAGGTTTCTGGCAGAAGAAAATAAAAAAATTGTGAAAACATACCTGGCATTGAGTGGTTCAGTCACTTTCAGTGACTGTTTAATGAAAATAAAATAAACACCAGTGAGAGACTTTTTTTTGAACCAATGCAAACTGAAGCTCTGGACTTAAGTGATCAGCTTAATCAGCCTATTTCTGAGAAAGAAGCTGCTGATGCCATACCACTGTTAAACACAGGCAAGGCATGTGGTGTGGGTGACATATTGGCAGAAATGTTGCAGTCAGCAGACAATCTTGCGATTCAGTTTTCAGTTACATTGTTTAACATCTTCTTTGATCACAGTATTTTCCCCCATCAATGGGCAAAAGCAATTATTGTACCAAATTTTTTAAAGGATATTACAGCTTAACTGATATTTACAGAGGGGTATTGCAGCTGTGTTTGATTAATGAGTGCTACACGTCAGTACCCAGTATAAGACTTGTGAAGTGGAGTGAGGAGTATGGTAAGCTAATAGTCTCAGGCTGGATTCAGACGTGGTTATTCCACAGCTGATCACATTTTTGCACTTAAGGCAGTTGCCTTATGCATACTTTGTTGATCTGAGGAAAGCTTTTGACTCTGTTCAGTGAAAGCCTTTGTTTGACATTAAATATTTCCCCTGGATTCCATTCTTAATCATTGGGGTGTATGGGGTGCTTAAGGAGAGGTGATACCTTTGTAAACCTGGCAGTAGCATTCCACGGGATGGACGGGAGCACTGGTCCTCACTTGACACTCAACTCTCACTTTTGGGCCCGGGTCCTTAACCCACCCACATCCCGGTAACTGCTTCTAATGGCGGGCAAAACGTTGTGGGGGGCTGGTGCATTCTTACTCACCAGTAGGAGTCTTGGAGAGGAGATGGGCGCCACCAAGCTTCCTCAAGCCCACTGCAAGGACATGATGGGAAAAACAAAACAGAAGGACATGCCGGATGGGTCGAGGCCCGGATCATCAACGACCGCGCTACCCACTGCAAGCCTCCAGGGTGGCAGTGACAAGTGCGCTACTGGAGCAGAACCAACTCTAAAACTTCCAGCTAAAGGAGTAACCATCGGAACATGGAATTTGAGGACTCTTTACCAAACAGGAAGAGTACAGGAACTCAAACATGAACTAAAGATATATGAACAAGATATAAATGGGACATCCTAGGGCTTGCGGAAGTCAGAAGGATTGGCTTCAGAGAAACAACCACTCAAGATGGCCACAAGATATGGTACAGTGGATAAAATAAACTACATCAACATGGAGTAGGCTTAATTGTCAGGAAAGAGATTGTGTCAAGCATCATCAGCTGCACCCAGTTTCCAGCAGACTCATCTCAATCAGAGCTTCTGCAAAACCCCAGAATCTCACTATCATCCAAGTGTATGCTCCAACATCTGACTACAATGATGACCAGATATAAGAATTCTATGAACAACTTGAAAACGTCATCTCCAAAACGCCCCAAAAAGACATTCTTATTGTGGAGGGCGACTGGAAAGCTAAGGTGGGACCTGATGCCTATGACACCTGGACAGGACCACAGGACGCTTTGGACTAGAAGAAACTAATGAAAGAGGACAGCGCCTGCTGGAATTCGCACAGAAGCACAAACTAACTCTGGCTAACACAGTCCGCCCTCACAAGCCATCTAGAACATCAAACTGGCACTCACCAAGTGGTCTGATTCACAATCAAATTGACTACATTCTGTCACCCCAAAGATTCAAATCCAGCATAAACAAGGCAAACACAAGAACATTCCCAAGAGCTCACATTGGCAGTGACCACGACCTTGTACTTACCACCATCAAGCTGAAACTGAAGGAAAAACAACAGCCAAAAAGCCCACGCATAAGATTTGATCTGGAAATACTCAGAGACCCAACAGTGGTTGAGATCTTTCAAGCCAACATTGGAGGAAAGTTCGCCGCACTCATAGCCATCGACAATGATGTGGACACACTAACCAACAACATCAAAGAAGTGCTAATGACAGCAGCAGAAGAAACATTAGGAAGAAGCAGAACAAAGAAACAACCATGGGTGACAAACGAGGTTCTTGACCTCTGTGAAAAAAGAAGAGAGCTTAAGAAACAAAAGTTCACAAGTCAAGAAGCCAACAAATACAGAGATGGCCACAGAGAAGTGAGGAAATAGATGAGAGAAGCCAAAGAAGCGTGGATAGAAGAACAATGCCACAGCATCGAAGTTGGAATGGCCAAGGGAAACAGCAAAACAGCGTAAGACACTCTGAAATCACTAACTGAAACCACACAGCCTAAAGCCTCTGTTATTGAAGACAAAGAAGGAAATCTTTTAATGGAAAGCAATGCCATCCTCAAACGCTGGACGGAATACTGTGAGGGACTGTATAACTACCCACTATGCCCAGATACCAATATATTTTCTGAAAAACCACCTGATCACCAAGAAAAAGACCCACCAATACTAAGGTGTGAAGTAGACACAGCTATTAAACAATTGAAGAAGGGGAAGTCCCTGGAATCGATAACATCCCAGCTGAACTCATAAAAAAATGGAGGGAATGAAACAGCAAGGCGATTCACATAGCTTTGTCAGAAGATTCAGGACACCAAAGAATGGCCAGAAAAATGGACACTGTCTCTTGTAATACCCCTACCAAAAAAAGGAAACCTCAAGTAATGCCAGAACTTCAGAACCATCAGTCACATAAGCCATCCTAGAGAGATCATGCTGCGGGTAGTCCTCAACAGACTGAAAAACCAAGCGTATAAACTCCTGGCAGAAGAACAAGCCGGCTTAAGACCAAAATGCAGCAACATGGCACAAATTTTCATTCTGAGAATTCTGATAGAGAAACATCTCCAACACCATAAAGACTTGTATCACAATTTCATAGACTTCAAAAAGGCCTTTGACAAGGTATGGCATGACGGCCTTTGGCAAGTACTCAGGAACCTCAACATTGACAACTGCCTTATTGAAGTCATCAAGGCACTGTACCAGAACGCAAGAAGTGCAGTTTTCATGAACAATCACATGGGCGAGTTCTTTAAGACCACGGTTGGGTCCGTTAGGGCTGTCTTCTCTCACCTGTACTCTTCAACCTGTTCCTCGAAAACATCATGACAGAGACACTGCAAAACCACTACACTTCTATCTCCTTTGGTGGAAGACCCCTCTGCAACCTCAGATTTGCAGATGACACTGACCTCATGGGCGGCAGCAAACAAGAACTGCAAAACCTCGCAAATAGTCTATCAGATTGAGCGTGCACCTACGGCATGGAGTTCAGTACAGAAAAATCAAAGATCATGGTCAACAGCTCAAGTAATGACAGCACAGAAATAAAGATTAATGGAGAAATACTGGTAGAGGTGAGCCAATTCAAATACTTAGGCTCCATCCTAACAAAAGATGGTACATCAAACAATGAAGTGAAAGCTCGCATTGCAACAGCAACATCTGCTCTAGTCAGACTCGAGAGGATCATCAGAAGCAACAGCATCAGCTTCTGCACAAAATACCATCTCTACAAATCCCTCATGATATCTATCCTCCTATATGGCTGTGAATCATGGACTCTGTCAGCAGAGCTAGAGAGGAGAAACGAAGCATTCAAGAACAAGTGCCACAGAAGACTCCTCAAAATATCATACAAAGAATACAAGTCCAACTATGTGAAAAAAGAAATCAAAAAGCGTGTGGGCCCCCAAGAACCTTTGCTCTCCACCATAAAGAGGAGAAAACTGATTTGGTTTGGTCACACCACAGGACACAACACCTTAGCATAAACCATCTTGCAGGGAACAGTCGAAAGCAAGAGAAAAAGAGGCCTCCAAAAGAAATCATGGGTTGACAACATCAAAGATTGGACCGCCCAATCCCTGCAACACCTTTTACTAGCCACACAGGATCGTGAAGCATGGAAAAAGATCTCTGTTGCGTCTGCTCTCATGTCACCTCTACGTTCTTTGGGACATGGGACTGAGTGAGTGAGTGAGTGATTGCTATGTACGAATCTGGGGTGTCTTGTGTACGAATCAAGGACAAACTTACAAATTTTTTTTAATGCCCCATAGGTCTGAGACAGGGATATATAATGAGTCCTACACTGTTTTCTTTATATATAAATGAAATTGCTTCAGCAGTAGATAATAATGGTCTTCAAGGTATACAGCTTTTGCCAGATCTTCTGGAATCATATCTCCTTTTGTTTGCTGATGATGTAGTATTAGTGTCCAGTACTGTAGCAGGTTTACAAAATCAAATAAGCAATTTTGTATACTTCACGTCAAAATCTCTTTTGGAATGTTAACACTGAGAAAACTAAGGTTATGGTTTTTTGCAAATGCAGATTTTTTAGAAAAAAAGAAAAATGGAAACCTACAAGTGGTAAATGAATATAATTATCTTGGCTTTGTGTTTAAACAAAAAAATGAGTGTGAACAGAGGTGTTAATGCTCGTGGAGTGAAAGCAAGATGTGCATGTATTGAATGTGTGAAACATATAACATTTTTAAAGTTAAACGACATCTCTGAGGATTTTGTTTTTTTCCAAATTGTTTATGCATAGGTACTGCCAATTCTTTTGTATGGTTCTGAGATGTGGAGATTCCATGAACTAAAACTCATTTAAAACATTCACTTCCTTGCCTGTAAACGTCTCCTAAATACATCACTCAAGGTACCAAACAAATTTGTTTATGGACAAGTAGGACACTACCCATTATACATAAAGAGTGCAGTCAGGTGTATTCGTTACTGGATTTGACTGTTAAAAATAAACATGAACAGACTACCCAAGCAAGCATATCTAATGATGGTTAAAATGGTTGAGCATTGTTAAGCATGTTGAGAAATGCTACTTAAGAATACTTTTATAAATCATGGTTTTGTATATGCTTAGCTGCATCAAGGAATTGGTTGCCAATGAACTTTTATATTGTTATTCAAATGGAGAATGAAAGATGTGCATATACAAAAGTGAAATGGATCTTTCATGGTCAAAGACATATTTCAAAGATATAGACTATTTAAAGCTAACTTTGAACGTGAACGATATTTTGACTACTTAGATATAAAATGTTTTAGAGACTGTTTGATAAAACCTAA
This sequence comes from Rapana venosa, assembly GCA_028751875.1. Taxonomy (NCBI): domain Eukaryota; kingdom Metazoa; phylum Mollusca; class Gastropoda; order Neogastropoda; family Muricidae; genus Rapana; species Rapana venosa. Next base: position 34,857,360 of record CM054163.1, read on the forward strand.
TCTTGACTTACTACCAATTAATGGATCATCTTTCAAAGAAATTTTGAGAAAAATATTGACCACAAGTGTTAAGCTGTGTAATGATTGGAAGATGAGGAACATTTTCTAAAGAGCTGCATTCTTTATACTGATTTAAGACATAAACATTTGGACTCTTGTAACCATCCATAATGTGAGTTTGCTGAAACATGGTTCAGTTTTTTCCATTCAAAATCTCAGCTTTTATTTTTTAATGCTTTAATTGTGTGGCAGGAATATGTTGAAAATTTGGAGAATAGACATTAAATGACTGTTTAATGTGTACAACTGTCTAAAGTAATAAATTTTGTCTCAGTTTTGGATAGTCCCATGTTCACAGGAATTATGTTTTGGCAGTTGCCATATATTATGTCTTGTGTGTTTTGGCTTTGTTTTGATATGATTAGTTTGACCCCTGGTGGCCTGAAGAATAACCTCTCTTCATTGATGATTGTTGTTCTCTCTCTGTCTCTCTCAAGACTCATTAGACAACTCCATGAACACTGATGGCAACTATGAAGAAACCCAGGAAGATTTTGATCGTCCCATGTCTAAAGATGAAACATTATTAGCACTTAGAAAACTTAAACATGATAAAGCTTCTGGTCCTGATTAAAACATAAGAGAATTGCTAAAGTTGGAGGTGAAAAACTTCTAAAATCATTCAACAAAATCTCTGATAATGGTCTTTTTCCAGATAACTTGACTGAATCTATTATTCTAACATTACACAAAAAGGTGATGTTGATAACCCTAATAACTACAGGGGAATCTCTCTTAGTGACATACATAGTAAGCTGTATAGTGCCTTCATTAATAATAGGTTACAGGAATGGGTTAAGGAAAACAACATAACTGGTAAACACCAAGCTGGTTTTAAGAGAGGTTACTCCACTATAGATCATATGTTTACTCTGCTTGCATTTGTCCAGAAACAGTTTGCTCATAACTGTTAAGCTCTATGAAGTATTTATTGACTTTGAAAAGGCATTTGATTCCGTTAATAAAAACTTATGGCCTATTCTGAAAAATAGTGTGAAGGGTAAATTACTACATTGTTTGAGAGCCATTTATCAGAATTACAGAAGCTGAATACGGTGTCCTTCTAAGCTGACCAACATAGTATACTGCATGACTGGGGTCAAACAGGGTGTTGTATGTAACCCTCTTTTGTTTTCTGTTTTTATTAATGAGTTAACCATAAAAGTCATTAATAAGGAAAAACATGGTGCCACTTTCCCCCAAGATTCCACAAAATTGTTTATTCTTCTGCTTGCTGATGATGCCATCCTGCTATATGAAACTGTTGTAGGCTTACAACAGCATTGAATAGCTTAAGCAGTGCTGCAACAGCACTTGATCTTAAGGTTAATCTGAATAAGAGTAATATTGTTGTATTCAGAAAAGGTGGTTATTTAGCTGCTCACGAAAAATAGCTGTACAATGGAAAAGTCATGCCTGTGATTATTGTATATAAATATTTAGGAACTGTTTTTTACAAAGCTTAGTTTCACAAGTGTAAGTAAAAATCTGGCAAGTCGAGGTAAATGAAGCTTGTTAATTGTGTTAAAAATTACGATTATTCAATACTAATACTTTTGACTTGTTCATTAAGATATTTGTTGCACAAATGCAACCCACTGTCTTATATGGCGCGGAAATTTGGGGACTGGATGCAGCTGTAACACATTGTGAATCAGTACACAACTTTGCTTTAAAGCAGTGTTTAGGCTTAGATAGACGTAACCTAATGATCTTGTGTATAGTGAAACTAATATATATCCTCTCTCTGTTAATGCTGCTGTAAGGTGCATTAGATATTGGATTAAGATTCTGCATATGAATGAGTGCAGATTACATTTTAAGTATTACAAGATGCTTTATGATCTAGATGTCCAGGGGGAAACACACTGGGCTTCACAAATACGTACCTGTTTATGTGAACTTGGCTTTGGATTTGTTTGGCTCAAACAAGTGTGGGAAACTGTAGAGTTTATTAACGTTTTTAGACAAAGATTGCCGTTGGCAGGAGTGCAGTGGCAATATACAAAGCAGTGAAAAATATCAAATGTATAGACAAGTTATAGGTTCGCATGATGTCAAACCTTATCTAAAATTATATATGGACATACATTTGAAAAGAATTATGTTTTTAAGTTTAGACTTCGTGTATCAGACATAAATGTTCAATAATTTAGTTATACAGAACATGATGATGACGACCTCAGGTTGCTATGGCCATTATGTAAGCAAACAGTGGAAGATGAAGTTCATTTTGTGCTGTGCTGTACAGTATTAGATGATGTTAGACATTATTTCATTCCGGTAAAATATAGTAGACAGCCTAATTTATTCGGATTCTGTTTACTTATAGCATTAAGGTACCCTGAAATTGTGGGCAGCCTCACATTATATTTGTGTAAAGTATTTAGAATAAGATCTATCTTGGCTTCTGAAGTCACAATCTTTGTAACTGATTTTTGTTGTGGTGGATGTGGTTATACAATAACATTTTCTTTTTCCTGTGCTTTTCCTTTTTTTTCTCACTAAAATTCTAAGCAGTTAGGCAACCCCTTTCATGTATGGGCAATGACCTTTTTGTGAATAAACCTTTCGAGTTCTCTCTCTCTCTCTCTCTCTCTCTCTCTCTCTCTCTCTCTCCCCTGGTTTTTCTACTCCCACTACTTTTCGCGTGTTTACTCTACAGATCGATATGTTTCCTTGTGTTATTTTCCTTTTTTCCCTTTTAGATTATTAGCAAAGATTGTAAATGGTGAACATTGTTGTTGTTGCTGGCAGTTTACACTTTGCAGCTCAGCAGCCATCGTGTTCATGTGAATTGTCATTGTTGAACGGATCAACACCATAAGCTGCTAACTTGTTGTTGCTATGATTCCAAAATGCTGTTTGTTTCCAATGTTTGTTCTCATTTAAATTTTAAAACAATTATTTAACCCAAGGACAAAAGGAAGGATTACGCTTAGCCTTAAATGTATATCCTCGCGTGTTAAAAATAATTCCTTCCTTCATTCATTTGTTCATTCACTCCTTTGTTCATTCATTTTGTCTTGTTTGTCTGTTTGGTGTGTGTGTATGTATGTATGTATGTATGTATGTGTGTGTGTGTATGTGTGTGTGTGTGTGTGAGTGTGTGTGTGTTGTGTGTGTGTGTGTGTGTGTGTGTGAGAGAGAGAGAGAGAGAGAGAGAGAGAGAGAGAGAGAGAGAGAGAGAGAGAGAGAGGAGAGAGAGAGAGAAGAGAGAGAGAGGAGAAACAGACAGACAGAGAGGAGATTATTATTATTTATTTTTCATTCTTTTACTTCGACGATAATGGGTTAAGCACTCATGTGCTTCCTTACATCCAATCCCGTGTGTATGCAATTTTGTAAATTGTCATTTGTTCCCACCTCCACACAATGGCCTACTTTTCCAAAAAAGCGGAACGGGTTTTAAAATGTGTGCAAGATATCGTTCGCACACGGGGCCTCGTTTAGAGTCTCATCCGAAGTACTTTTGGGGAGAGTAGAGTCTTCACTAATGTTAATTCTAAGGGAAAAAAATCCCCTTGAATGGGATTCGAACCCGGGTAGTCAGATTGTGGTGTAATGTTCTAACCACTAGGCTATCCTGTCCACCCTCTCCCGTGTGTGTGTGTCAAGTCAAAGTCAAGTCAAACTTTTCTTTCAGATGGTACATTGAATAAGCAGTGCATTTGCTTTTTTTTCATCAAGCCATCTATCTAAAGAAAAAAAAGCGAGAAAATAGATAATGTATATGCAGACATAGAATAAAAAAACCTAATCTGTGGTAAAATATACAAATCAAACAAGAAAAGACAATAACATATGCATATATGGAATTAAAAACAAAACAAAAAACCCAGAAAAATATTAAACCATACAATTCAAATAATTCAAAAATTTTGAAAAAAATATCCGTCATAACACAGACAAACAAGCAACAAAGAAAAACCAAACCAAAACAAACAAAGAAGACAAAACAGAATAAAAATTTAAAAAACCACACCAACTGCTTCCCCCCCCCCTCACACACACATACACACACAAACCTTCAACCATACAAACAACTGAATAAAACAACAAAAAAAGATGAATCAACAAGAAACAACCACAACAAGGAAATAAACAATCAAACAAACACAAACATATGTTACACAACAACAACAGCGACAATAACTAACATAGGACAAGAATAACAGCCAAGACAAATGAAGAACAATATAGAACTAACAAAAGACAAGAAAAAGAGTCAAAAATATCCCTCCCCTCCCCTCCCAAGAAAACACCCTGAACCCAAAACAAACAAAAAGCAAATAAATCAGAACCCCATCCCCACCACCACCAACAATAACATCAACAACAACAACCAAATGGATATAAACAGAGGAAACTGATGTATCATTTTAACACTTATATACACATACACATACTCATCCTCACCCATATCCCCTTCACCACATAATATACTCACATATAAGGAAAACAAGAATAACCAACAGCTATTGGATTCAGAACAAAGAAGTATAACAAAGACATCCATTCACTCCCTTTCCCCTGGTCATATACACGCATGTACATGTGCTTTTTGATTTCAGGCAGAACAACTTTAATCCTTCTATCAAAGAATAAATTCAGGCAATGTAAACCCACCCAGCAGTACTAACGTCAGCAATAACAATTTAGCTCATCTAATACAATAAAAAAGAAAACTAACAGCCACAAAACTAAATCAGCATATTTTTGTGTAATACAAAAAGACATAAAAAGGCCAAAACATCAAGAAAGTAAAAATCCGAAACCGAACCAATTACACAACACACACGCACTCACACACTTGTACACACACACACACACACACACACACACACACACATACACACACACCAGATTCAAAGCGTGTTGGGGTTGTTATCATATCAACCCATATATAGATCAATGTTTGCACATGTACTCTATATGAATATGAAACTAGGGTCATATCTGATTTTAATGACAAGAATAACGTCAGTGACACTTAGATCACTCTCTTAAGTTTACAAGTCGCGTTCTGTACTTTTATTCATGAGATATCTTTTTAGATGTGTTTTATACTGATTTTTGCTTTAATACATTTCAAATTTTTGGGGAGTTTATTCCATAGGTCACTGCCTGAATACAATAGACTTGATTTGTATAGGTTATTTCTGGGTCTTGGAAATGTTAGCAAATGGTTGTGTCTATGTTGGTTAATTTTGAAAGCTTTGGTAATCTTTGGAGGTGCATTTTGATTAACAACTTTTTGCATAAACACAGCTTTATTGAATAAAAGTCGGTTTCGAAATGTCAGGACATTTATTTCCTTATAATCCTCAATTGTCAGGGTGCTTGTTTTTAACAATACAAGCTTTACTGCTCTTTTATATAAACAATGAATGAATTTCAAGTTCGTTCCACTGCAGGTATCCCAAATAGTTGACGCATAGTCAATGATTGGTAGAATGTGACCGCAAAAAATAGTTTTTGAAAATGATTATTTGGAAAGTGTTTTAGTCTGGATAATTGAAGTAGCCTGTGAGCTAGGCGTTTACCTAGCGACATTATGTGATCAGTCCAAGTCATATTTTTGTCAATGGTAACACCTAATATTTTATGAGAGTCAACTTCTTCAACCATTCCGTTATCCAGCAACAGGGGTTGAAACCTATCACTCCGTTTTTTTTCCTTTTCTGTCTTGCTGATGCGTACATACACTTTGTTTTTTGTGCATTTAAGGACATGTGGTTTAATTGAGTCCAAATAATCAATCTGTGAATACTGTATTGAAGTTTGCGAGTTAATCTGCTGGAGTCTGAATCACTACAAAAGAGAGTGGTATTGTCTGCAAACATTTCACAGTTACATTTAATAAAACAGGGTAAATACATTACATAGACTGAAAACAAGAGCGGTCCCAATACTGAGCCTTGTGGTAGTAGTTCTGATGCTTGATTATTTTACAGATACAAGCTACTGCCTATTAGATAGAACATTTTCTAGTAGTTGGATAGCTTCAGGTGGCAGTTTGTACAATTCTAATTTACGCAATAACAAAGAGTGGTTGATCACATTAAATACTTTTTCAAAGTCAACAAAAAGGAGGCCAGTAAACTTATTGTCATTTATATTGTGTAGGAAACTGTCAGTGAGCTGAGTTAGAGCAGTGTGACAGGAATAGATTTTACGAAACCCTGATTGATCCTCGTGCAATAGATTGTTTTTTATAAAGTAAGAATTTAGGGATGTTTGTATGTGTTTTTCAATGGGTTTAGATAGTACAGAGAGAATTGAAATTGGCCTGTAACTTGAGGGAGAAGAGCAGTCACCTGATTTATGGACAGGTATAACTTTTGCCTTTTTAAACTTGAGAGGAAAACACCTTTTCTCAATACTCAAGTTGTATAGACATGTCAGTGTTTCAGCAATATCGAACTAGTGAGTTTTATAATTCAAGCATCTAATTTGTCTAGATCACGTGTTCTAGAATTCGTTTGCATTTTTATGCTTTCTAAAACGTCAAAGGTTGTCATTGGCTGGAGATTAATTGGAAAGTTAATATGTTTTGAGTTAATATATTGTTGTAGGTAATGAAGATCATTTTCGCCTGACTTGTCACATGTTATAACTTTATTTGCTACATTTGAAAAATGGCTGTTTAATTCATCAGCTGATATGTCTTTAATGAACTGTTGACTTTTTGAAACATGTTTATTACATAATGTATTGATGGCTTTCCAAATCTGGCGAGAGTCACTAGTGGTAACTAACAACTTTTGAAAGTAATTACGCTTTGATCTGCGTTTAATGGAATTCACTTTATTCCTTTGTGTCCTAAATTGTTCATGTGTACCATGGGTTTTCTGGTGGTTTCTTAAGTTTATCTCAGATTATATGTCTTCCTTATCCGTGGAGGTTTGGTTTTTTTCTTTAACTCTTTTTTTAAAATAAAGGGAGCATGTTTGTCGTACACTGAGATAAATGTGTTAACCCAAAATTCAGCAGCTTCATTGGGGTCTCTGATTTGATATACATCCTGTAATGGTGAGTTCATCAGGTCCGAAAGAAAATTATCCTCAACGAAGTGTTTGAATCGTCGGCAATATATAGTTTTCTGCCCAACTTCAGGAATTTTTATGCCACGCTTAAACCAAGTACACCAGACAGGATTATGATCGCTGCATCACATGACGGACCGCATGCTTCAGCTATGTGTTGTTTTGCGTTAGTGTATATATGATCAATTAAAGTTACTGAGTTATCTGTTATACGTGTGGGTTTATCTATTAGTTGTTCCAGACCAAGCATCATATAGTTGTGATTCCATTTTGGTTTAGGTTTGAGTAAGTCTATGTTAAAATTTCCAAGAATAATAGTTTCACAGTTTAAAGTGCAACTTCATCCATTAGATAATTGAATCTATCAAATCAATAGTGGTTTCTGACGGATTTCTGTATATGAATCCTATCAAAGTGGACTACTGTGCTTTAATTTGATTTCTACCCGAAAACGATTCGATATCATACACATCAAATTGTATAGCCTTTGACAGCATAATTAAGATGCAAAATATGTTAATAATCCTGTAGTTTTTAGTTTGTAGGGATCTTGGCGAAATATTTGGTTATCCTGGAATGTGCATGTCTTCGTCAGTTAATTTGAAGAAAGGCGGGATTCAGCAAAGCCAAACAAATGAAACTCATTCCCATCATTAAATAGTATGCTAGCAATGTCATCTTTTTATTGGTTGCATTGTTTATGTTGAGGTAGCCTACTCGTAGACCATGTTTTATTGGCCACTTGTCTGAGTTAAGAGACAAGACGTAGAGGGTGAAGTGCGGCTAATAACGCTGTGTTAGAATTTCAGGTTTAAGAGAGCAAACGCACAAAGAAAAAACAAACAAAATAAACATATACAGAATTTTTGTTAAAAACAAAACAAACACGTAATTGAAATATAAACACTCACTAAGATATATAGCTGTGATCTTACAATAATTGCTCTGTAACAAAATTAACTAAGAAACAAAATAAATCTATACACACACACACTAATTCAGGATTATTATAATTACAATGCAATGCAAAAATCCTATAAAGTTTTAACACAAATATATACACCATGTGTGTGTGTGTGTGTGTTGTGTTGTGTGTGTGTGTTGGTGTGTGTGTTTGCGTGGGGGTGTGTGTGAGTGTGTGTGTATGTGTGTGTGTGTGTGAAATTAAGCACACAGAAAGTTAGGGGTAAATGGTTGGAACATTATGTCATATTTTTAGAACGTCACCAAAAGGGACAGCTGTGCATTCCAAATGTGGCAGTAAACTGGAATTGGTAATTTTCTTTATCGTTTGCTTCTGCTGCAGCTGATACTGCTGCTGCTAATTTCCTTTTAATCCATCACCAGATATTTAGTATTCTAAGCATTAAGTCTCATACCCTCCCTCTACCCTCCACCACCCTCTACCCTGTCCTCTACCCTACCCCATCCTCAACCCTGTCCTTTACCCTACCCTACCTAACCCTGTCCTCCTCTACCCTACTCTCCAACCTGTCCTCCTATACCCCACCCTCGACACTGTCTTCCTCTACCCTACCCTCCACCCTGTCCTCCTCTACCAAACATTACATTGTCTTCCTCTACCCTAGCCCACCCTGTCCTCCTCTATACCACCCCACCCTATCCTCCTTTAACCTACCCTCCATCCCATACTCATTCGCCCAACACCAGTCTTTCCTCCTCTACCCTACCCTGTCCTTCTCTATCTCACCCCCATTCTGTTCTCCTCTACCCTACCCCACCCTGTCCTCCTCTACCCTACCCCACCCTGTCCTCCTCTACCATACCCCACCCTGTCTTCCTCAACCCTACACTCCATCCCGTCGTCCACTACCATACCCATCTCTGTCTTCCTCTAGCCTACCCTACCCCATCCTTCTCTATCAAACCTCAATCTGTCCTTCTTTACCTTATCTTTCACTCTGTTTTCCTGTCCTTTACCCATGTACTGTTACTGTTACTGGTCCCGTAACCCGCCAGGGTCGTAGGGGCGCTGCATGGTGGACGAACAGTGGATCAGCTGGCTCCACTTAGCGCGGTCGGGGGCGAGTGCCTGGGTGACATTGAAGTCCTTCCCTGTCCAATCACCGATGTCGTCGGCCCACTTTCTCCTCTATCTGCCCCGTCTACTCTTTACCTGGACTGTTCCTTGCAGGATGGTATTTGCAAGTCCTTCTGAGCGTGTTACGTGCCCATACCATCTGAGTTTCCTCTTTTTCACCGTGGTCAGTAGGTCTTCATAGTCCCGCACTTGTTGAGTGATCTTTCTGCGGACTTCATTGTTGGTGACATGGTCCTTGTATGAGATGCCAAGGAGCCTTCTGAGGCATCTCATTTCTACTATTTGGATCCTCCTTTGTAGGTCTGCGTTCAGTGTCCATGCCTCACATGCGTAAAGCATGATTGAGATGACTAGCGCATTTAGCAACTTTACCTTGGATCCGAGAGGGATGTTTCTGTCTCTCCATATGGTCTTCAGTCTTGCCATTGCTGCTGCTGTTTGTGCCGCTCTTGCTAGGATTTCGGTCTTCGATCCTTCCTCACTTATGAAGGCTCCAAGGTACTTGAAATGGTCAACTGTCTCCAGTTCTTTTCCGCTGAGCGTGATCTTGGTGGTGATTGGCTGGGCACTGTTTGACATGAGCTTGGTTTCTCGGCGCTGATTTCCATGCCGTATCGTGAGGATATTTCGTCCAGTTGCTTCACTAGGTTGGCAAGTTCCTCTTCATTTCCTGCCAGACCGTCAATGTCATCGGCAAACCTGAGGTTGGTGATTGTTTGCCCTCCAATGCTGACTGTGCCTGTGTGGTCTTCCAAGGCGTCAGTCATGATGCATTCAAGGAAAATGTTAAACAGTGTCGGCGACAGCAGACATCCCTGTCGGACCCCAACTGAGGTACGGAACCATTCCCCTACCGTGCCCTGTACGTGTACTGCACTGGTGGCCTTTGAGTAGAGTTCCTTGATGGTGTGGATCAGCTTCTGGCCCATGTTGAATTTGTTCATGGTGGCCCACAGAGCGTCATGCCATACTCTATCGAAGGCCTTCTTAAAATCAATGAAGACGTGGAAGATGTCTTGTTGATGCTGGCTGTATTTCTCACATAGAACTCTCAGGTTGAATATCTGTTCTGTGGTGCTGCTATTTGGGCGGAAACCGGCCTGCTCTTCGGTGATGATCTCTTCTGCCTGTGGTTTCAGCCTGTTCAGGATCACTTTCAGCATGACTTTACTGGCATGACTTATGAGGCTGATTGTCCTGTAGTTTTGGCACTGCTGGAGATTTCCTTTCTTGGGGAGAGTGATGATGAGTGATTGAGTCCATGGTGTAGGCCACTCTCCGGTCTGCCAGATCTTGTTGCAGATACTTGTAAGGATGTCTGTCACTGCTTCTCCCAGGTGTTGGATCAGCTCTGCTGGGATGTTGTCGATTCCTGCTGATTTTCCTTTCCTCAGCGATCTAATTGCTACTTCTACTTCCTAGCGTAGAATTGGGAAGTTGTCTTTATTCGATGAGGCTTGGCTTGCAAGTACGCTGGGGTCGCCTAGTGTCTGATGATTGTAGAGTTCGGAACAGTATTCCGTCCATCTGCCAACGATTTCCTTCTTTTAATAATAATAATAATAATAATAATAATGATAATAATAATAATAATAAGATATGAAATTTATATAGCGCTGAATCTTGTAAAAAGCAAACAAATCGAAGCGCTTGCACTCAATCATTTACAGGCATGCAACTCTCCTTAAACATAATGAACAACATATTTCAAATCCATGCGCGCGCACGTATGCACGCACGCGAGCACACACGCACACACACACACACACACACACACACACACACACACACACACACACACACACATTCGGAACAACACTTAGAAGGTGAAAGATGCTGTTGAAAATTAGGGACAGATATGTGGGGGGAAGTTTCAGGTAGGAAATAAGTGTATTTTGAGGCTGGATTTGAAGGTATCAAGTGAAAGCTTTTGGCGAAGTGAAAGAGGGAGGTTAGGCACTTCCCTTCTTTGTCGTTGATGTTACTGACTCTTGCCTGTTTCTGTTTGGTGAGCTCTTTCACAATCTGGTATGCTCTTCTGCTATTATTCTTTGTCAGGCTCTCTTCGATTTCTGTACATTGTTTCTCTATCCATTCCTCCTTGGTCTTCCTCATGTCTCTCCTGATCTTCTTGTTTACTTCTATGTACTCATCTGCTCCTGTAGTGTTCTTGCTCTTCTTCAGGTCTCGTCTTTTGTCACACATATTCAAGATTCTATCTGTGACCCATGGTTGTGTTTTTCGGCGATGTTTGCCAAGGAGTATGCTTGCTGTCTCAGTCATCACTGCGTTAAAACTGATGGTCATCGTTTTGGCATCTTCTTCAAGTGCCAGCAGTGGTGCGAATTTCCCTTCTATTGTTGCTTGGAAGGACTCGGCGATGGTGGGGTCCTCCAGTCTATCCAGGTTGAACTTGAGTCTGATGTTCTCTGTCTTATTGATCTTCTTCAATCGGACTCTAAAGTTCAGGAGCACGAGGTCATGATCGCTGCCCATGTCTGCACCTGGGAATGTCCTCGTCTTGGCTCTGTTGATGCCAGATCGAAACTGGTTCTGCACCAGGATGTAGTCAATCTGGTTGTGATGGATCCCATTGGGTGCATGCCATGTCCAGCGTCGGGATGCCTTGTGTTCTCCAAGGGTATTGGCGAGCACCGTGTCGTTGTAGCTGGCAAATTCCAGTAGTCGGAGTCCTCGCTCATTGGTGATTGCATTACAAAAGGGACCGCAGAATTTGCTCCAGTCTTTCATTGCGTCTCCGCCCACCTTGGCGTTACAGTCTCCCTGGATGATCAAGATGTCTTTCTTGTTCACCTTATCGATGATGCCCTGTATTTGGTTGTAGAATTCCTCTACGTCTTCATCATCGTGATCCGTTGTTGGTGCGTAGGCTTGAATCACTGTGATGTTAAATGGGGCTGCCCTGAGGCGGATGGCCATAAGCCTTCTTTACCCTACACAACAGTAAACCCTATCTCCTTCTACCCTACCCCACCCTGTCCTCCTTTACCTTACCCTCCACCCTGTTGTCCTCTACCCTCCCCTCCACCCTGTCGTCCTTTACCCTACCCTCCACCCTGTTGTTCTTTACCCTACCCTCCACCCTGTCCTCCTCTACGCTAACCAACCCTCTATCTTGTCCTTCCCTACACCACCATTCACCCTGTCCTACGGTACCCATCACTCAACCCTGCCCTCCTGTCTTAATCTACCCTACCCTTTCCTCTACCCTGTCCACCTCTACCCTACCCCACCCTCCACTGTGTCCTCCTCTACCCTCCCCTCCAACTTGTCCATCTCTACCCTACCCTCCACAATGTCCTCCTATATTCCATCCTACAACCTCTCCTCCTCTAACGCATCCTCCACCTTGTCCTCCTCTACCCTAACCACGCTGTCCTCTTTTACCCTAACTTCCACCCTATCATTTTCTACCTTACTCTACAGTGCACCCAGTACTCCTCTATCCTCCCCCACCCTCCACCCTGTCCACCTCTACCCTTCCCTCCGCCCTGTCGTTGTCTACCCTACCCTACCTGCCATCCTGTCCTCCTATACCCTACCCTATTCTCCACCCTGTTCATCTCTACCATACCCCACCCTCTCTTCATATACCCTACCGTTCACCCTGTCATCTACCATACCCTCCACCCTGTCATCCTATACACAACACCACCATTTCCTCCTTTACCCTACTCTCCACCTTTTTCTCCTCAACCAACCCTTCACCATGCCATCCTCTACCCCACCCTGCCCTCTATCCACCTTCAACCGACCTCCCCTACCAATATCCTCCCCCCAGTCCCCTCTACATTACCACTCAAATCTACCTGTCTTACCTCAATCCTACTCACCTCCACCCGTAGTCCACTGAGGCAGGAACACGGGGCCTTCACAAGTGGGAACGTCACTGAGGCAGTGCTGAGAGCGTTACCATAGCAACCAGGCGGCGACTCCACGAGTGAAGGTCACAGACAAGGACGGTTGGCTGTGATTCCCCTACTGAGACCAGGCTGTCCTTCTGACAGTGGCGGGGCGTGGGCACGTGACGGCCTCTGACCTAGCACCAGCAATACAGGGATGCGGCTGTTCTGTGTAACTCGCCACGCAATTTGTCCCTGCTTGTGGAAAAGTGGCGAGTGACAAAACAAAAAAAACAGTCAAAAGGATCAGCGGCGTAGCAGCGAGTTAGGACATAGGCCCGGTCATTCAAGTGAATGATGTTTTAAAAAAATTAAGAAGTGAAAACTTGTAAAATACATAAAATGATGGATTCATTTTTTAAGTAGTAAATAATTTTTGATTTGTGTGGTCTCACAGAGACATTCCTTGGTTGTAATTATGACTAGTGGTGTATTATCTTGATATCTAAAGTTTTTGTGTTCCTAGCTCTAAACTTGGCATAATGGTGAATTCTGAGAGTGCTTTTGTTATTGAGAAAGTCTTTGAAGAATATGTAGAAGAAACACAATAGAATGTGACAACACTGAATGCCATCAGAATTAAAAAATGATTTTTCTGTTTGAGATAAAGATATTCCTTCTTTATATGCATGAATAGACATTGTACCGAGAGAGGACCTATTTACAATGAAAACAATAAATAAAGTGGTGTTAGTATTACAGAAGAAGCATTAATCACAATATTTTCTAAAAAAAATGATTTTCATTCTATTATTGCAGAGTTTTGAATGCCAGAACAGGACATGGACAAGCTGCCCTTGAAGTTATGTCTAATTATTTAGATGACCTTGAGCATGCTAGTATGGATGATGAACTTCATCTGCTTTCCTCAAAGGATGATACCGTAAATAATTTTGGCAGGTCCTTGATCGATTTATGCTTTATGTACGATATGAGTATATTTTGAATGATGTTGTAAGAGAGATAATAAAGGGGATTATACCATTTGTGTCTCCCAATGGATACAGTATTATTGATTATTTTCTTGTACCTTGTTATATTATTATCAAGCCTTGATTTGTATTTTGGAGATTGTATATCGATTCATGCACCTCCCAGTTGTAAAAACATGGAAAGTAGATAGTGATTATATTAGAAAAAAAAGTAGAGAACAAAAGAGTGCAGAAAAAATTATATGGTCAGAGGAGTTTGCAGAAATATACAAACAAGAGCTTGATAGTGCTGAATTCCAAGAAACCAAACAGACAGCTTTACATCTATTAGACTTTGATATCAATGGCAGTTTAGATCACTTTGTTAAGGCAATATGTGGAGCTGCTGCACGCACGGTTAGAACAGTCAGTCAAAGGGGAAACACCTTGTAATGATCAGTTTGATGCTGAATGTGAACAGAAAAAGCATGAAGTTAAACGATTATTATAAAAATTCCAACGTTGTAAAACAAATGAGGATAAAACAAAAAAGACAAAGGTACACTGATGCAAGAAAAAAAAATATATCATTTTAGGGAAAACAAAAGAAAGAGAATTTGATGAAAAGAGATTAAAGAAGCTTAGAGGTTCCTTTAATGACTCCAAAACGTTTTGGTCTGTTGTAAGATCAGTCAATCGTAAGTCTCTGCTACATAATAATATAACTGTTTAAACAATGGCATGACCATTTTTTAAAGGTTTTTAATGACTCTGGTAATTCTTCTCGTCCATCGGGATCAATGATGACCATCTATTCATCCTGGATTGGGAGGGTCCATTTCTGTGGGTTGCGAAGATGACTTATTTGGCCAATCGGCGCTATAAAAGTTCTTGAGCAGTATGGACAGGTATAGTGGCTGCTTTTGGAGACTTGGAGGCTCTATCTTTCCTGTCTTGCCTGGTTGATCAGCTGTCGCAATTCTGTTTACTTTCGTGGGCCTTGGCGTCAGAGTGTCCTTGAAGTCATCACTTTTTTTCTCTATTCTTTTCTCTTTTTAAAAATCATATCTCCCAGGAACTGTGCTGAGAGTAGTTGTGCTTATTATTCAATCTGGCATCTTTTATTTTACAGATGCTTACTGTATTGTCTGGCCTCGCTTGTTGAGGGTGATTTGGTTGCTCTGTTGTTTTTGTGTTGTACCTCCCCTTTCTCTCAGTAACCAACCACAGTACCTGTGGAATTTTGTTCTCCCCAGGCTACTGTTGGACTGATTGAGTTATACACACATTGTGTGCTATAGAGTGGTAATTGATGTTTCTCCTTTCCTCACCCTTCCACCCCTATACCCCTATCAAGTAATCACTCTCCCTATTATTATTATTCTTTGTCTCTCTTTTCTTCTTTATCTTCACCATTCTTGTACACATTAATACATTCCTCACAAAACTAACTTCAATAGATGTATTCAAGACACAATTCATGGCCCTCAAAGGATGGCTTACGAATTTGCCACCTAAATATAAACCATGCAGTCAACAAAATCGAAGATATAACAAGACTCATCACAAACCAAGACAAACTAGTTCATATACTAGAGCATTCCGAGTCAAGACTTTCAGAACACATAACCAACACTGACATTTCCATTCCAGGATATAAAACCCTGCAAAAGGATCTGCAAAAGCCCAAAGAAACAGGTATCTGAATCTATGATAGTGAGTGTGTAACGTTCAAATGTCTTTTCATCTTGAAGATTACAAGTAGAATCCATCTGGATCAAAGTAGCTATAAAAGGTGCCGCACCTATTATAATGGGGTTCTGCTACAGAAATCCAACAGAAAGAAAAAAAAAATGGATAGACAAGGCTGACTCCATGATGAATGTAGTCCTATCAGAATCTAGGTAAATAATCTCATTGGGTGATTTCAATATTGACCTAGCAAAAGTAAACAATCAATGGACCCAAGTTATGAATTCATTCAATCTACACTATTAGATACTATTAACCGCACAAGATTTCAGCAAAATTCTAACACAATAATGAACACATCTACATAACAGATCCATAAAACAACAAAAGAAATGTGTGTTCCAGTATGAAACTGTAGCAAACACTACCAGGTCCCTTTACCAATGTCAAAAAAAGGAACACAAACATCTAAAACCTGCCATAAACCTATAACCTACTCTCGTTCTTTTGCAAATGTAAAGAGCAGCTTTTCTTACTAAGTTAAGCAGTTCCATGCTCCTCGGGAAACATTCAATATTACTGAGTCAGACCTGTACATTGAGTTTGTGGATAAAATTTGTTACCTGACATCATATAACAAACATAGCCCATATATAAAACCATAAGGATCAAAACATGTCCGCAAACACGCCTTGTATCCAAAGGAACTAGAAGAAACATGTTTAACGTAGAGATTCTAAAAATAACATAAAAATAATGGATGAGATCCCAAAAATTAATAAATGCCATAAACCTCCGCGAGGAAAAGGAAGTAATTTCTAAGATCTACTATCATCCAAACAATATTCATGACTGTATGGAAGGCAATCAGTTGTCAGAAACAAATAACTATTGTCTTCGCAAAACTAATGTAATTAAAGATTTTCTGCTGAAAAACTTAACAATCCATTTCAATAAAAATAGTATAACATAATTATTATGATAACTCCAATGCATCTCAGTAAAACAATAACAAAAACTGCTGAGAAAAGCGTATTCCAACGAAACTCCACCTACCATTTTCATATTCTTTAACGGAGGTCTGTTAATTAGTCTGACTCACCTCAAACAATCAGTAAGCGGTCTTGTGATGGAATAGATTACAACAATGCTGAAATTCCTCAGCTCCAGTTATTACAGACATAAACCCTGACACATATCTATAACCTTTTGTCCTTCAAAGACTATTCCCCAATGGCTTCAAAACTGCTAGGTGATTTCCGTTCCACAATCAGGAGACACTTCCGATCCCTCAAACTATAGGCCAAAAATCTCTAATATATCTTAACATTCAAAAACCCTTGGAAAACCTATGAATAAACAACTAAGTCCTCATATAGAAAATGACTACTTACTTCAACATCAAATCAGTCCGGAATTAAGAAAAACTCACTCGTTGCCATATCGCCATGACTAGTCTTGTAGATAATTGGCTTCAAACAGTATAACCTGCGAAACCGACTATTGATGGCTCACTGTTAGACTCTCCCGCCGACTAACGCCATGACCAAGTTTGTGAGAATATCATCCTGGAAGCACTTTTTTGCAGATGACTGTGCCTTCATGGCACACAAAGAGTCTGACCTAACAGCTCATCACAGATAAGTTCGCAGAAGCTCTCGCCTTTTTTAGGGCTCACTATCAGCCTCGGCAAGACAGAGTACTATTTACAGCAAGCGCCTGCTTCATCCGCCCCTCCCACCCTCTAACTCCAATTAGGGCACTCCAGCTAAAGATAGTGGAATGATTTCAGATACCTCTCAGTACCCAAATCAGCAATGATAACACCCTGGATAAAGAAGATCAACGCTAGGATCAGCAAGGCCAGTCAAGCTCTTGGTCCGCCTCCGACTCTTGGCCTTGAACCACAACATACATCCAGCTTTATCGACAAAGCTCAAGGGTAACAAGCCGACGTCCTCACCATCAGAAGTAGCAAACCTGGCGCAACTACTCTAGTGATGCGAGACAAGAACGGTGGGTACAAAAGAACACTGGAATCAGCTGGATAAGTTCCACATGAGAAGCCTGCGGTCAATTATGAACATCCACGGGGCAAGACCGGATCACAAACCTCGAGGTCCTGGGACAGAGCTGGGCCTGACCAGCATCGAGGCTATGATACTGAAAGCCCGCTTCGATGGGTTGGTCACATGATCCGGTGGACGTCCAAAGGCTGCCTAAGCAGCTCATGTATGGCAAACTACCTTGGGAAAGCGGAACCGGGCAGCCCACGCAAAAGCTTCAAGGACGCTTGAAGTAAAACTTCAAACACGCTGACATCCCCCCCAAACAGCTGGAGCGTATGACAGACCAGCTGGGGGCCCCCCTAACATCCGGGCACATGACAACTTCGAGGAGAAGAGGCGAGATGATGGGGACTGCAGCACGAGCTAGGAGAAAGGCGTCAACCCCCAAACCCTGAACCCCCCGGACAGTTTCCTTGCCCCCACTGCACCCGCGTCTGCCTATCACGGATTGGCTTAACCAGCCATCTCCGTGCCCACATAAGACAAAGACTCAACACATGAGGACAGTCATCATCGGATCGATGGACGACCAAGAAGAAGAAGAAAACAGTAATGACAATACATTTTGTGGAGTACTATTTGTACATTTTATAAAAGCATTTGATACAATTGACCACAGACTTCTCATTAAAAAGCTAGACCTATATAATCTCTCTACAAATACTTTAGAACTTCTTACTCTCTTGCAAAGACATTGCAAAAAAGCACTGATGATCTTGTCAAATGGACTGAACTAAACCACATGTTTATACACCCAAAAAAACAAAATGCATGCTTATCACTGGTCGGCGTTTGCCAAGAAGCTCGTTTGCTGTTTCAGTCACCGCTGTATTGAAACTATTCGTCAGTGTATCTATGTCTGAGTCTATCACAGTGAGTGCTGCAAACTTTCCACCTATCCTTGCTTGAAAAATTTCTAATACCTCTGGGTCCTTCAGCTTCTCGAGGTCAAATTTGATCCTGATGTTGTTCACACCTAACATCCTACAACTATGCGACAAGCGTAGAGAGTTGAAGAAAAAGAAAAATGAAACAAAAGAAAGAGCAGAACAATATAGGGCAGTCAACAAAAGAATCAGGAAGTCCATGACGGAGGCAAAAGAGAAATGGATCGGTGAACAGTGCCAAGACATTGAAGAGAACATCAAGAAAAACAATAGCAAAGAAAGCATATCAGCTGGTGAAAGACCTGACTAGCACGAAACGGAGAAAAGGTTTAACAATCCAAGACAAAAATGGAAGTGTCTCACTGACGACCAGGATATTCTGAACAGATGGACAGAATACTGCTCCGACCTGTATAACTATAGAACCGCAGGAGATCCAGAAGTCCTTAATGTACCCGAAAGCAAAGACACAGACAGTCACCCTATCCTCCGAGAAGAAGTGGAAACAGCAGTCAGATCGCTGAAAAAGGAGAAGTCAGCAGGGGCTGACAACATTCCAGCTGAGTTGGTCCAAGCTGGAGGGGAAGCCATGATCAGCGCCCTACTAAGAATCTGCAACAAGATCTGGCAGACAGGAAAATGGCCAACACCATGGACGCAGTCACTCATCATCACCCTCCCAAGAAAGGAAATCTACAACAATGCCATAATTACCGCACAATCAGCCTCATATGTCACCCAAGCAAGGTCATGCTGCAGATAATATTGAATAGACTGAAGCCACAAGCAGAGACCATCATTGCTGAGGAACAAGCAGGTTTCAGAGCAGGGCGCAGCACAACAGAACAGATATTCAACCTCAGAATACTATGTGAGCGGTACCTTCAACATCAACAAGACCTTTCCACGTATTTATCGATTTTAAGAAGGCATTTGACAGGGTGTGGCATGCAGCTTTGTGGGCAACCATGAATTTGTACAGCATCAATGCAAACCTGATCAGAGTCATCAAACAGCTGTACAGCGAGGCCACCAGTGCAGTGTACTACAACAACAACATTGGAGAATGGTTTCGAACAACAGTTGGAGTAAGGCAGGGCTGTCTACTCTCACCCACTCTCTTCAACATCTTCCCTTTAGAGAATCATGGCTGATGCACTGGAACATCATGAAGGATCAGTCAGCATTGGTGGCAGAACGATCACAAACCTCCGCTTCGCAGATGACATTGATGGAATAGCAGGATCAGAAAAAGAGCTTGCCAGCCTAACAGAACACTTGGATAAGGCCTCCAAAACATACGGCATGGAAATCAGTGCAGAGAAGACCAAACTGATGACTAATAACACCAACGGCATTAGCACTGATATCAGGGTTAATGACCAGAAGCTGGAAACAGTTCAAAGCTTCAAGTACCTGGGAGCCATTGTATCCGACCAGGGATCCAAGCCAGAAGTAGTATACAGGACTGCACAGACAATAACAGCTTTGTCAAACCTAAACACCATCTGGAGAGATAAGAATATCTCACTTATCTCCAAGATCAGACTAATGCGCTCCTTTGTCATATCCATATTTCTGTATGCCTGTGAATCATGGACCCTGACTGCAGATTTGGAGAGAAGAGTACAGGCAGTGGAGATGAGATGCTTTCGGAGACTCCTTGGCATCTCCTACAAATACCACATAAGCAACGAAAGCGTGCATAACAGAATCCAGCAAACCATTTGACCCTATGAGAACCTTCTAACGATCGTGAAAAAGCGTAAACTTAAGTGGTATGGCATGTCACAAGATCCCAAGGAATTACAAAGACAGTTTTGCAAGGCACTGTCCAAGGAGGAAGAAGAAGAGGCAGACCAAGGAAGAGATGGGAGGATAACATTAGCGAATGGACAGGCCTAGAACTCAACAAAACCCTGAGAAAGGCAGAACAGAGAAAGGAATGGAGGGAACTGGTTGCTGAGTCTTTGAGGGTGCCCCCACGGTCGTCAGACTACGGGACAGATAGATAGATAGATGCTTATCACTACCAGAAAAAAAGGAACAAAATGTATCTCATAAATTTTCTCCAATCCATATTAAAAAGGAAGCAATTGAACAAACCTCTCACCACAAAGTTCTAGAAGTAGCAATTGATGAAAATCTCAGCTGGTACCATCACATATCCCATCTGTGCAAATACATGTCTCAAAGAGTATACCACTTGACTAAAATCAAACATTTTCTTGACTTTCATTCAAGAAAACCATTCTTTCAAGTTTATATACAATCTTCAATAGATTACGCTTCAACCCTGTGGGATTCTGCTAGTGCAAACACTATGAAACCATAATTAAGTCTGTATAAACGTGCTCTTAAACTGGTCCTTCTGAAGAAGGCAACCTTACTAAAAGTGGATTATACTCAGTTAAATATTTTTCCCCTACACCAAAGACTAAGATTTAAGAAAGGCCTCATGATGTTTAAGATAATGACAGGAACTGTCCCCTCATCCTTAAAAGACAAGTTCCCAATGAATCATTCCAGAAATATTGAAAAGTCGAGTGTCCTAATCCCACGAAAATATTTGTTCAAATCTAGCTTACTTTACTTAGGCCCTGTGCTGTGGAACTCCCTTCCTGATTCATTTACAAATACCAATCATTAACAATCTTCAAAAGTCATTTTTCCATCCACCTGATGTATCAAAAATAAAAATCCACACTTTATTTGTTGGAAACAAAGTAAATATATCCTCCCTTACATTATACCAAATTATCCCATCTCTCTCTCCTCTCTCTCTCTCTCTCTCTCTCTCTCTCTCATCTCTCTCTTCTCTCTCTCTCTCTCTCTCTCTCTGTATGAGTGTGAATGTTTTACTTGTATATGGCTTTTGTGCTATTGCAAACTGACTTCTACAAATGATTTTTTCCACTATCCACTTCTTCATCATGACTCTAGGATGATTTGAACATGTACAATGTTAAATCACAGTGAGTGCTAATGGTGTTAGTGTTGATGAATTAAAAATTGTATGCAATATCATATGGATTCAAAGTGTATTGTGTACTCTCTCTCTCTCATTCTCCTCCTCTCCTTTTTTGTGTTGCAAATATATTTAATTGTTGTGTTTAAAATAAGTAACCTGATAAATTCTTTATTCATATTTAATATTTCAGTTTTTGCATATGTTGACTGTATTTGAGATTTAGTGAATATTTCATTTTGATATCTTGTTTTGAGTGTACCAATTATGTATAGCTAATTCCAATGTGCAGTCCTTTTTTATGACTACACATGATATTCATAAAGATTTGATTTTGGCATTGATGCATGGTGTGCGTGCGTGCGTGCGTGTGTGTGTAGAGTGTGTGAGTTTTGTGTGTGTGTTTTGTGTGTGTGCGTGCGTACGTGTCCCAAAGCATGGGGATGCAAATTCCTTGTGGATAATCTCCTAAGTTTGCTTATACAATATTTGTTTTGTGCAGTTTACTATTGCTGTTGCTTTTCATAAATGCACAATGAATTTTTGACGTTTCTTTCTGTTAGCCAAAATGATACTATTTACGTGGTTAGTTATCCTTTATATTATGGAGGTTTTTCTTTGTGTGGTTCCCTTTTAGTTTGGGTTTGGGAGGGGTGGGGGTTGGAGGGGGATTATTCGGTTGTCTTCTCTCCCCTTGTTGCCGTTTTGTTTTGCTCTTAGTTTCTTTGCTATTTTTTCGGTTGTTTCTGTTTTTCTGTTTCGTTTCTTTCTTACTTGATGCTTTTTCTCTCTCTATTTTCGCTTTTTTTGGGGGGGGCTTTTGTGTAGATATTTTTCCACTATACTTTGTGAGTTTTTAGTATGGGCTTATTTTTTTATAATCATATACATTCCTAAGGGCGGGGACTGGGTGTAAAGAAGCACATGGGTGCTTATTTATTATCCTCGAAATAAAAGAATTTGTCACATTTAGTCACGGACAATTTCCGTGGTGGGGTGGTCAAGCAGTTTTAAAGAGGGTGACCGCACCACATATGGGCCTGTATCAGTAGATTTCAATGTTCAATGTATAGGCATTTGGTCATTGATTTTTTAAGTTTCAGGAAGCCAAAACGATATATGCAAGGGCCATCTAGAAACAAAATAATATTTTTTTCTGATTTCATTGATGTAGTTAGTGCAAATATAGATACAGAACAATTCCTTATCAAGAATTACTTTGCAGATGTTTTTAGTTAGCTCCCTTGAGGCGGCTTTCCTTTATGAATTTTAGTAATGACAAAGAAGGCAACTGTGTTCTTTGCAGGGGACACAATTCAAAACCTCTAGCGACATGCCGTTATGAAATTTGGTAGTTTTAAAGAAGGCAACAGCGATTTTCCTGTCAGGGGAGGGAATGCGAAGCCTTGCTCAAAACAGTATGATATCTTTTATAATGGAGAGTAGAACAAACACCCATGTGCTTTTTTACACCCAGTCCCTGTGTGCATGCAGTTTTGAAAATAATGCATCTGTCCCTAGGCATAAATGGCATACCCTTCAGAAGTCGCAAAAACCTCAGGTATTTTTCCAACCACCACCCAAGGAAACAGAGCGCTGCACAATTTGCAGGTGTGTCCCAAAATAGGAACATGGCACTCTGATCGCATGGGAGGTAATCAATAAATACATTTTCCTGTTAAGTTGGTTTGGCATCCTTTCTACCCAAAAAGGGGTTAAAGGAATTACATCTGACATCTTGTATGTCTGAGTATGCCTGTGTGTGGGCAGGTGTGAGGTGTGAGCTAAAAATAGAAAAGAAAACCGTCCCCTAGAACAGACAGTACATTTGGAACATAATCTGTTTTCTTGTGGAATTGACAAAACAGCATACACATGGGGACTGGATGTAAAAAAGCACAGGAGTGCTTATTCCACTATCCTCGACATAAAAGAATAACTAACAATAAATAAATAAAATGTGTGTGTACACACACGTTAGTTAGTTCCTCAGTTTAGTCTTTCCACCGAAAAGTGATATTAGTCCGACAAGTATGTATGTGTGCACGTAAGTGAGTGTGAGTATATGTGTGAAATTGTGGGCGTTTGAAAGTGTGAGTGAGTGTGTGAGAGAGCCTGTGTGTGTGTGTGTGTGTGTGTGTGTATGTTGTGTGTTTCTCTGTTTGAGATAATGCAATCTTTGAATCTATCTGACTCAATTTATTTGCCTGAGATAATGAAATCTTTGAATTTATCTGCTATCACTTTCTCTGTCTGAGATAATGCATTTTAGAAATTTGGTTTAAATAAAGTTTATTCATGAATGAACATGGAACAAGCATAGCATAATTACCATAACCAGCATAGCAGCAACAAGCAGGTAGCTTATGTTGTGAGTAGCTTATGTTGTGTTTGAATTTATCTGCATCAGTTTTGCTGTGTGAGATAATAACATCTTTGAATTTATCTGCTATCCATTTATCTGTCTGAGCTAATGACATATCATGTGATTTTATCAGGAGACACTGCTGCTTTTACTGCAAGCATCTATGATTGCAGGATGTAATAATAAATAATAATAATGTATTGAATTTATATAGCGCTGAATCTTGTAGAGCAACAAATCAAAGCATAAATATTGAGGATAATGGAATAAACACTCATGTGCTTTTTTACATCCTGTCCCCGTGTGCATGCGGTTTTGCAAATTTTTTCATCTGTTCCCACTGGCACACAATGGCCTACTCTTTTAAAAAGCGGAACAGGATTTAACGTGTGCGCAAGATGTTATGCATGCGTTCGCACACAGGGCCTCATTTTATAGTCTCATCATAAGGAAGTGCAGTGATTGTCCTGATGACAAAACTGGCAATCATCAAATCTGTTTGCAGTATTGGGTAGCATGTGTAGTGCCTGGTCTTCTCCTGTGCTTGTCACTCTGTATGCAGGAGGTCTGCCCGCTGGCCTCAGCCGACACGTTCCGACTTCAGGGCAGCTCCTCAGAAAGTTGATGAGAAATAGTTTGAGATTTGGCTGATTCACAAATACAAGGCAGGAGAATGGGATGGTTAGTTAAACAAAAGTAAAGCAGCAGGAGAGAGAGAGAGAGAGAGAGAGAGAGAGAGAGAGAGAGAGAGAGAGAGAGAGAGAGAGAGAGAGAGAGAGAGAATGACAAATTCTTTTATTTCGAGGATAATGAATAAGCACTCGTGTGCTTTTTTACATCCAGTCCCCGCCCGTAGGGATACATCTTAATAATAACCCAACACTTATACATTCTCACAGTAGAAATATGGGGAAATAACCCTTTTCAAAGCAGCGCCACCCCTCAAAGCAAACTAATAAAAGAAAACCCTAAAAAATATCCCCCTTCACCCCCAACCACCCACCCCCCCCCCCCCCAAAAAAAAAAATCACAAAAAAAACAAACAAAAAAAGGGAAAAGGAAAGAAAAAACCAAACTATCAAAAAAAGAAACAAAAAGAAAAACAAAAAAGAAAAAGAACCAAAAAACAACAACAAAAAAAATTCAGAAAAATAAAAACCCAAACTTAATTTTAAAGCCCCATAAAGATAAACATCAAAACCCTTTTTGTAAATTTGGGTCACAAAAACTTGTTTAAAAAATAAACAATAAATATTTGAATGGGAAACCGTTAAGATTAAGTACAGAGGAAAAAAAACCAATAAGTATGGAAAAATAAAATTTAAATTTCCTTTATCAGGTACCAAAAAATTATAAGAAAAACGAAAAAAAGGGTGAGAAGAGGGTAAAACAGGAAAAAGAGGTGTGTGTGTATTTCAAAGTTAAAAATCTTTTTAAAAATTCCCAAAACCGAAACCGATCACCATCAACCTCATTTTTGATTTTTACTTTTTCAAATTATATGTCATGAAAAATGAAATAAACCCCAATTACTCCCCCTTTTTCCCCACAATAAAAAAAGGGACACAAAAACAAAAGAAAAATTCAAAACCTATAAAATCATTGAGGGAGAGAATGTGATTGAGGGAGTGAGTGGGGGGTGTGTGTGAGAGTGAGTGGGGGTGTGTGGGTGTTGTGTGTGTGCGTGTGTTTTGTGGTGGGGAATAATACTAAATATAAAATTTACTCCCCGAGCACACGTTCAAAAACCCAAAAAACATTTTTAATTAAAACTCAAAACAAATTGAATGTCATGAAATAAAAGTAAGTGCAATCCCCCTCACCGAAAACAATAAAGGGGAAAGGGAAAACCCCAAAAAAAAGTCAAACAAGAACATCAAAACATTTTTAAGGAATAGAGAAAAAAATTCCCTTTTTTTTCCCAGGTAATGAATAGTACTCATTTTGTTTTTTACACCCAGTTGCCCGCCCGTAGGGTCCAAAATTAAAAATTGAACTCAGAAACTCATATTTTCCCAAACAGTAAAAGCAAAAGGAAAAAACTTTTAAAAAAAAAAAGAGGAGAAGAAAACAAACTAACAACCCCGGGAAAACAAAAAACCCAAAAAAAAAACCCCCAGAACATCCCCCCCCCCCTTAAAAAAAAAAAACCCCCAAACCCCCCCCCCAAAAAAAAAAAACCAACAGAACCCCAAGAAACAAAAAAACCCAAAACAAATGGGGGAAAAAAAAAACAAAAAAAAAACCCCCCAAACCCACCCAAAGCCCCCCCCCCCCTACCCCAAAACAAAAAAAAAACAGAAAAAAAAAAACCCCAAACAAATCCAAAACAAAACAAAAAAACCCAACTCCCAGAAAATAACAACAGCAATAAAAACCCGGAGAAAAGAAAGGGAGAGGAGAGAGAGAGAAAAGAGGAGGAGAAACCCCAAAATTAGTAAAAAAGGGTCAGGTTTTAACCCTATGGGTTTTTGCAGAAACCAAAAGCTAATTGTTTTTTTACAATAATTAAAAATTTTGGAAATGGTTTTCAAACGGGAGGGGGGGTAACCCCGGGTAAAACCTAAAAATTAAAAATTGAAAATGAAAACCTTAAAAGGCCATTTCTTAAAAGCAAAGAAAAGGGGAGAGAGTGGTAGAAGTTTGGGGCCGAGAGAAGGAGAGGAAGGGAAGAGAGGGAGAGCTCGGAGAGATGGGGAAGGAGGAGAAGGGAAAATTTTGATAGGGAGAGATGAAAGGACTTCAGTCTTCAGATTTTTCCTTCATCGGCCTTAAGGGCCACCAATACAAAGGGAAAGGGGGGATTTGTGGAGGGGCCCCTTTTGAATGGGTGTTGAAAAAAAATTTTCCCCTTCAATTGTTTATTAAATTTAATTTTGATTTATCACCCCTTAAAATTTAAAGAAAAAAAATCCCCATTTTTTAAAAATTTCCCTCCCCAAACCCCCAATTCACGTTCTCATAATCGACAAATTTTTTTGGGAATTTGTATTTTTCTTTCAATAAAAGGGGATCCATTTTCTATACAGAAAATAGGGGAAGATTTAATTGCTATGGGCCTTTGGGCCCCACAATAAAAGAAAGAGAGAAAAAAAGGGGAGGAAGGAGAGGAGAGAGAGAGAGAGAGAAGAGGAAGGGGGAGGGAGAGAGGGGGGGGGGGTTTGGGGAGAGAGAGAGAGAGAATGAAAATGACAAATTTTTTTAAATTTCGAGGTTAATAAATTTAAGAAAAACATTGCTTTTTTACATCCGGGTTCCCCCCCGTTAGGGAAAATTTTTTAATAATAATAACCCCTTTTTTATACAGTCTAAAATTTAAAAAACCGGGGGAAAAACCTTTTAAAAAAACTCCCCCCCAAAAACAACCCCCCCCCCCCCCAAAGAAGCAATTAAAAAAACCCCTAAAAATCCCCCCCACCCCAAACCCCCCCCCCCCAAAAAAAACCAAACCAAAAAAAAACCCAAAAAAAAAAGAGAAAAAAAAAACCCCCAAACCAACAAAAGATGATAAAAAAGGGGGAAAAAACAGCCCAAACAACAAAAAACAAGAACAAGAAAAAACGACAAACCCAAGGGAAAAAAAACAAAATAAAATTTTAAAAGGGTCATAAAAGAAAAAACTTTCTACCCATTTTTCAAATGGTACACATCCCTTGTTACAAAAATTTTTATAAGATATTAAAATTTGGGACTCTTTAAAAAACCTTAAGTACAGAGGCAAGCCCCAAAAAAGTTTTTTAAAAATTAAAAAAATATGAATCCTTCATCAGGATTTTTATATGACAAAAGAGGACGTTTAAAAAGGTTTGAGAGGACAGAGCAGAGAGACGAGGAGTGGTGTGTGTAAATTTTCGGAGATAATACCCCCAAAATAAAATTTCCCAAAAAACAGTATGGGGACCCCTTTCAACACTCATTTTAGATTAAAACGCTTTTTAAAATTTAATATGTCTTTTTTGTTTTAAATGAAATAAATTTATTACCCTACATCCACCCCTTAAAAAAAAAGGGAAAAAAACCCAAAAGGGAAATTTTTAAAATATACAGTCGTTGAGGGAGAGAATATGAGTGGGTGAGTGAGGGAGTGAGGGTTTGTGTGTGTGTGTGAGTGTTGTGTGTGTGTGTGTGTGTGTGTGTGTGTGTGGTGGGGTTTTGGGGGGTGAGTTGTGTGTTTTTTTTTTTGTTTTAGGTTTGTGTGGGGGGGTGGGTGGGGGGGTGTTTCAGGGAAAAATTTACAAAAATATGTAATATTTCACATAGCACCGATAACACAAACACTTTTTAATTAGGTCATGAAAATTTTGAATGTTTTGGTAATAAAATAAGTGCAAACCCCTACACTCACATAATAAAGGGGGGAAAAAAAGCCTAAAGCTTTAAAAAAGGAACCCTTTAAACACCTTTTAAAAAAGGGTAATAGAAAAAAATTTTTTTTTTCCCGGGGAAGGATGTAAATTTTTTTATTCATGTGCTTTTTTACACCCAAGCCCCCGCCCGGGGGGTCACATTTAAAAATGCATCAGTACTCTACTTTCAAGCAAAAGAAAAAAAGGGAAAAAAAAAAAATTTTTTTTTAAAAGAAAAGGGGGGAGAAGAAAAAAAAAAACAAACAAAAATACAAACAAAAAAAACAAAAAAACCCCCAAGACGAGCAAAAGACAAAAATACCCCAAAAAACCCCCCCCCCAAAAAAAAAGAAAAAACAAAAAAAAAAAAAAAAAAATTTAGCACCTTTCCCCCTTAACCCCACACACACACACACCCACCCCACAAACCCACACACAACACATACCCCAAAAAAAAAAAAAACAAACAAGCAAAAAAACCCAAACAAATTCCCCAACAAAAAACAAAGTAACAACAAAAGAACACAATAAAAAACAGAGAGAGAGAGAGAGAGGAGAGAGAAAAGGGAGGAGGAGGGGGTGAGAGAAGATTGAGAGAGTGAGAGAGAGAAGAGAAAAGGAGGGGGAGGGGTAAAAGAGAGAGGAGAAGCCAAACTTTGGGATCAAAAAATTGAAAAACCTTTATAGGTGAATGACCCCTTTGGTTTTTTACACGGGGTAATAAGATATTAAAAATAGGGGGATTCACTGGAGCTAAATTTCAGTAAAAACAAGTCCAAAATAATTTTGAAAATGGGAAAGTATGAATATCCCCTTTTTAAAATTACACAATAACAATTAAAGGAAAGGGGGAGAGAAAGAGAGAGAAAAAGGGGAGAGAGAGGGGGGAAGGGGGGGGAAGAGAAGGAGAGAGAGAGGGAGAAAAGAGGAGAGGGATGGAGGGGAGAGGAGAGAGAGAAGGGTTTAAAATTGCAAATCTGTCTTAGGCCAAAACAGAGAGAGAGAGAGGAAAAGGAAAAGACAGAGACGGGAAGACAAAGGGGGAGAGAGGGGAAGAGAGTGTGTGTGTGTGCTGTGTGTGTGGGTAGTTTTGGGGGTGTGTGTGGTGTTGTGTATGTGTGTGTGTGTGTTTCAGAGATGGTTACTAAATATAAAATTCTAAAAAAGGGTACATAAATCCCCTTCGAAAAATTTTAAAATTTTGTTTATTTTATACAAAAAATTGTTATGAAAAAAATAAAAAATAAAAATTTTAAAAAAAAATTAAAAATAAAATTTAAAATAAAAAAAAAAACCCTAAATTTTCCCCCTTTTCCCTCTACACAATAAAAAAAAGGAAAAAAAGGGAAAGAAAAAGAAAAAAAAACAAAAAAAAAACCCACCCCAAATCTTTGAGGTCATAGTGAGAAAATTGAGAGGGAGAGAGGGAGAAGAGAGAGTGAGAGAGAGAGAGAGAGAGAAAAGGGGGAAAGAGAGAGGTGGAGAAGTGGGGAGAGGGGAGGAGGGGAGAAGAATGAGAGAGGGGAGAGAGAGAGAGTGTGTTTCAGTGATTAACTTTTAAAATTTTATAATTCTCAAGACAGTGCCCGATCACCCTAAAAACCCCAATTTTGATTATATTTCATGCAGATTTTATGTAAGTTAATGAAAAAAATCAATACCCGTTTACTATACAAAAAAAATAAGGAAGAGGGGGGAAAGGGGGGGGGGGTTAAAAGCCAATTCTAAAAAGGTCAGGAGAGAGGGGAGAGAGAGAGGGGAGAAAAGGAGAGAGAGGGAGAGGAGGGGGGGAGAGACGAGAGAGAGAAAAGGAGAGAGGTGTGTGTGTGTGTGTGGGGTTTGGGGGGGTTTTTTTTGTGTGTGTGTGGGGGGGGCCTGTTTCAAGGAAAATTACAAAATATATAATTTCGGGGACAGAAACAGGATAACCAAAAATATTCTTTTCGAATAAAACTCGTACAATTTTAAACCCCCTTTGGAAAAAGAAAAAGCCCCTTTAATACACCCAAGCTTTAAAGGAGAAAAAAATCGCCTAAAGTCATAAAATGAAAACTTATTAATGTAAGAAAGAAGAGAGAGGTTTGGGGGGGGGGGGGGGAGAAAAAAAATTAAAAGGGGAGAGGGGGGAAAGAGTGTGTGTGTGTGTGTGTGTGTGTGTGGTGTTTTGGGGTGTGTTTGTGGTGTGTGTTTGTGTGTGTGTGTGTGTGGTGTTATTTAAAAGATTTAATGTTTTTTTGTTTGTAAACAAACAAAGCAAAAAAGACATAGGGAAAAAAATATGAATACATTCTCAAAAAAAAGGCCAGATCATCCTTTCAACACTCATTTCATTATACTCTTTCAGATTAACCTTATTATTGTTTTGATTGGGGGCCCCTTTGGGTTCGAGTGGTTTAGGCGGAACCCCGTGATCCAGAGGTTTTGGGGGGGCGGGTTTCGACCCCCGTTTCGGCTGGTGTTGTGCCCTTTGGGGGAAAGGGGACACTTTTACCCCCTATTTTCCCACCCCAACCCAGGTTTTAAAAGTGGGGTCCCCAGCTCTGCGGGGGAAAGTTTTTGGCGACAGGATTTGGCGTCCTGTCACGGGGGGGTGGTGAAAAAAACCATCAGTTCGTTTAAAAACGTTTCCAGAAACCGGGTTTAAGATCCAGCTCTTTTGGGCCCTTTTGGGCCGGAAAAAACCTACAAATATTAACATTTTTATGATAGATATTTTTTATTTTTAATTTAAAGTGTGGGAAAAAAAAAAATTAAAAATAATAAAAATAATTTTATTAAAAAAAAAAAGTTTCCCATTTTTGTTTAAACTCACTCCCCCAACAAAAAGGGAAAGTTTGAAAGAGAGAGAGGGAGGGGAAGGGGGAGGGGGTTTGGGAGGAGAAGGAAGGGAGGGGGAGAGAGAGGAGAGAGGGGTTTTTTGACGCTTTGCCCAATTTATTGTCATTCCCCAAAGGGGGGCTTATTGAAAAGGGGGGGTTATACACGACTTTCTTTTGTAAATAAAAATAAATACAAAAAAAAA
This sequence comes from Rapana venosa, assembly GCA_028751875.1. NCBI lineage: Eukaryota > Metazoa > Mollusca > Gastropoda > Neogastropoda > Muricidae > Rapana > Rapana venosa. The sequence continues at coordinate 34,888,714 of CM054163.1, forward strand.
TCACATGATGCATTTTAAACGTATAAAAACCCAAAAAAAACCAAAAATGAGCTCTTATGAAGTTTTAGGACTTTAAAGCTCTGGGAATGGGGGTTCTGGTTTCAAAAGGGGAAAACAAAGTAAAAAACAGGGGGTGAAAACCATGGGAACCAAAAAGGGCAAAAAAATTTAAAAATAATAAAAAGAACATTCTTGAATGCTAAATTAAAACCACCCTTTGGGACTTTGTATATAAAATTTTCAAAAAAAATTTCTTTGCTGGAGACTAAAAGCGTAATTAAAAATGTTTTTTTATGTGTTTTAAAAAAAAATGGGGGGGGGAGTTAACTAATATAAATGTTATTTTTAGTTTTTTCCCAAAATTTTAAAAGCAAAAGGGGGAATTAGTGAAATTTGTCTTAATTTCAGTGTTTCAGCAAAAAAAACTTTCCCAACGATTTGATCACAATTATCTATCGGACGATAAGATAGAAAAAAATATTTCCCTTTTGGGAAAAGGGCTTTAGATTTGAGAAAAACCAAGTTTTTCACGTATGGAAAAAATATGATTGACAATGAACAGGAAATGCACTTCATCATCAAGAATAGGCCAACATAGGGGATGGGAATGTGTGGACGTCTCAGGTTGAAAACCCTCCCCCTTTTTTGCATTGAGCCGAGTTTCTTAGTCGAAATTTTTGCCAAATTGTCCCAGGGGCCAAATTTTCAGTGACTATTGGGGAAAATTTTTTCAGGCTTGGAAAGATAAAACACCAAATTTTTAAAGAAAAAAAAAAACCCGCAGTATTTATCTTTACCCTTTCCCTGTCGAGTGCCAATTTTGTTTAAATTGGGAAAAAAAACGAGTTTTGTCTTTTTAATTTTAGAAATTAAAAAAACCCTGCTTTGGGGTACCTACTTCCCTGAGGGGCAAACCACACGATTCCCAAAAACCCTGGTTTTGTTAAAAAAAATTTTAACTTTATATGGGCCAAAATTTTTCTTTCCCCAGTTCCCTTTGTATAACCCTATGTCATTTAAAACTGGCCCACCCTAAAAAGTGACCCCGGAAGTTTTTAGTTGTTTTAGCCAAAACTTTTTACCCCTTAACGGGGCGTTCTGATGTTTAAAGGGGTATCTTCCCCTTTCTCCATATGTACAGTATTTGACGAATTTGGGATTGGGACTTTTTAAAAAAACGTTTGATAGCATATGTTTGTATTTTTTTCTATTTGGGAAATTTAAAAGTAAGTCCCCCTATTTCAGATGCAATATGTAAGAAAGGTTTTATTTTTAACATCCCAAACCCCAATTTTCCCAAAAAAAAGAAAAAATCTATTGGGAAAATTTAGGGTTTTTGTAACGTTTTTAAGATTTTTGATTACCCTTTTTTTTCCCCTTTCCCGCCAAACATTCACTCCATGAACATTCAAAAAATTAGTTCGTTGAAAAAAAAAAAAGGGTTTCCCTTTTGGTCTTATTTAAGGGAAATTTAGAAATTTTTACTTTTAGGGTTTCCCTAAAACCATTTTTCCGGGACTTTTTAAAAAAACCCCCCTATTCTAAAAAAAACATGATGTTCCCTTTTTTCCATATTGGGTGATAAATCTAGGCGAAACTGCCTCTTCCCTTTTTTAAAAAATCTTTGTTGGTTTTTTTAAACCTGTTCCGGTTTTCAGCAAAAAGGGAAAAAAAATCATCGGCAAAATAGTAGGGAAAATTACCTCCATTTGCTCTGGGGTAAACTTTAAAACCCATGGTTTTTCCTTTTTTTTTTTTAATTTAACGGCTAATTCGTTTTCCCCAAAAAGAAAAAATAAAATGGTGGAAATTAAATATTTCAGCCCTGCTTCCAAAATCCTTTTGGACATTCTGAAATAGGTCCCAATAATCATATCCTGCGCTTTCCCAAAGGGTTTTAATACTGGGTTTTTTACACTCCTTAGGGCCATATTAATTTACCGTTTATTCCATTTTTTCGCCCGAAAAAGTCCATAAGATTTCGGTTTTAAAAGGGGAAACGAACGCCTTAAAGAAATTAACCAAAAAGGGAAAAAAAACAGTTTTTTAAAAATTTTATTGCAAGTATTTTTTAACAATTGAGTTTAGGGTGAATAATGAAAACAGTAGTACCCATAAAATTTTCTCGGAAAAACCCGCTTTTTCTTCAAGCAGTTTTTCATTCTCTTCAGCCCACAGTTAAACCCTTTTTTTAAAAAAATAAAATAAAATATTTTGTGCGATGCTAGTGGGGGGCTACTCCACAAAAAATTTTTGGGTTTTTGTGCCCGTCGCCCCTTTTTTTTAAATAGGAATAAATAGATTGGCCCCCCCTCCAAAGGGGACCCCACCCCCTTTCAAAAACAAACGTTGAAAAAGTTGGGTTTGGAAGGAAATAACAATTTTAGTTGGGGGTTTTTTAGCATTTCGCTATTATTTTGTTTGGACCAAACACTTTTTCTTGTTTTTAAAAGCTTTGGAAAACCGGGAATAACTTCATTTTCTTTATAGGATCATTTAAAAAAAGGTTTGAAAACAAACATCTTCTTCCGTTACATATATATCCATCTGTTTTTTACCTATCTCCGGCTGTTAAAAAACGTTTTAAGAATTTTATTTATTCCATTCTTTAAAAGATTTTTTATTTTTACCCAAGGGGCCTTTCGATTCACCCGAACCTAATTATAGGAAACCCAAAAAGTTTTGGCCCTCGGTTAAAAAGAATTTTTCAGTTTATCCAATATAATTTAAGGGGTTTAAAAACCTTGTTTTTAGGGTTTTTTTTTTTTTGACATATTCTTTTTGCGCTTTTAAAATGTATAACTCCTTTTTTCCCAACTTATTATTATTTTTTTGACCCTGAATCTTTTTAGTAACCTTTTTTTCTTCTTGCTTCTTTTGTTTTCATTCGTAGCAAAACCGTTTTTACATTTCCTTTTCCCCCCACCCCAAATGTTTTGGACCAAAAGCATGCAGCTGCCCCAAATAAGGGATTTACCAAAAATATTCTTCACTTTCATTTATATCAAGGGCGGCAATGAGTTAAAAGGGTTTCGGATTATTTCGAGAAATTCAAAAAAATGTTCAGTTTATTTTTGGGATTTTCTCAGCTTTCGGGCCCGGACCCATTTGATTTTTCTTTCACCTCTTTGCTCTGTTACCTTTTGTTTCAGTACAAACGTTGGCTCTTTCCCTGTTTTTTTTCAACGGAAGATGCCCCCGAATCAAACAGGGCTTCCCAAAGCACAAATCGAAATTGATTAAAATATGACCCCGGGAAAAAGAAAAAATCGATAACACTGCAACCGTTTTGGAAAATACAAAAAATATTAGTTACCCTCTTTATCTCCTCACAGCCTGCCCTTTAAAAAACCCCCTATTCAAAAATAAAAAAATAAATTTTTTTTAATAATGTTTACCCAAAACTGTTTAAATTTTACCATCCTTCGAAGGAAACGCACACAAAAATTCATCATCCCTATATCAAAAAATTTTAGATCTCTAAATTTTTTTTGTCCCTTTTCTTAGGTTTTACGTTGTTCATGGGGCCCGTCCCCGATTTAAAGGGCTCCCCTTTAATTTATAAAATACATGGTTAATTTTTCCGGGAAATATTGTAACGTGTTTCCCCTAAATTTAAAAATATACCCTTTTTAAACCCTCTTTTTATCATAAAACGGGGCTTCCTTCCGGGGGGAACATAGCAAGCTTTTTAAAAATAACATTTTTATCTAAGGTTTAAAAAAAACTCTTATTTAAATTTTTTAAAGCCCAATTTTGGGGTTATTAAAATCTTGCTAATTTCTTTACCCTATTTTTCAAAACTCCTACGCACTTTCCAATAATACTCCTCCAGAAAATTCCCGCCCCTGGTGAGGAGTTTTTTCGCAGGAAACAAAAAAACCCTTTATTTAATCCAAAAAATAGAAACTGGGAATCGATGTGGAATCAAAAAAGGTTTTCTTTGAGGGCAAAATAAATCAAATCTATTTTTTCATAGTGTATAAAGGGGGAAAATCTTTCGTTTTTTTTGTGCCAAAATTTTTCAAATTTAATTTAAAAAAGTTTTTTCGTTGGGGGTTTTTGGTCAAGCCGGGGCCTATGTCTTTTTGGAACTGCTGTTAAAACGCCCGTCTCCTGTCGCCCCCCCCCCCCCCGCCCCCCCCGTCCCCCCCCGTCTGCCGTTTGCTGCGAAACAGGGATAGTAAGGTGACTTGGCTGGGGCCGGGGTCGGGCCAAAAAAAGGGACCCTTTCCTTTTCCCCTTTTGCCCCGGGGCTGGGGGGGGGGGCCCGTTCACGTGTCGCCCTGTTGTGGGATTGGTGAGAGGGGTGGGTGAAAGCCGCCCTGGCTGTCACTGCCCCTCTCCACCAAACCCCTCCTGGCATTTCTACCCCGGGTGCTGCCTCCGTGTTACCCCCCACGCAGGGGAGAAAAGAGGGAGGAAAAGAGGGAGGGGGAGGGGGGAGAAAAAAAGGGGAGAGGGAGAGAGGAGAGAGAAGAGGAGAGAGAGAGAAGGGGAAAAGGAGGGAGGAGAGAGAGGAGAGAGGACAACAGTCTGACATACTTTCAGGTTTAAGGGGAAAAGGGGGAAGGGGAAAATGGGAAGATGGAAAGGGCAGATAAAGGGATGGGGGATTGTGTTTTTGGGGGCCCTTTGTGTGGTTTTGGGTTTCATTTGTCTTATTTGGTTTGTGAGGAAGGGATATGTGTAAAGGAAGGACAAAAAAAGAAAGGAAAAAAATTTGGGAGTAAGGAAAATAAAATAGATTTGTAGTTGGGGGGAAAGGGGAAAGAAAGAAAAACCCCAAATCCCAGTTTTCAAATTTTTTATAAGGTCATTTGGGGGGAGGGGAAAAAAAGGAGAGGGGGAGGGAAAGGGGATGAGTGGAGAGGGAGAGGGGGAGAGCGGAAGGGGAGACAGAAGATTGGAATGAGAAAAGAGAAGGGGAGAGCGTGGTGTGGTTTTTAGGGATAAACACTTAAATATATATAATTATTATATTATATTATAAAATATATAATTTTATATAATATATATAGAGGGGAGGAGAGAGAGGGGGGAGAGAGAGAGAAGAGAGAGAGAAAAGGGGGGAGGGGTGTGGGTGGGTGTGTGTGTTTCAAGATGGGACAACTATATTAAATTTCAAAAAAAGTACACGATTTTTTTATGTCAATGATAATCAAATAAATTCAATTCCATACCTCACACAATAAAAACAAGGGGGGAAAGAAAAGAAAGAAAAACAAAAACCCCCGTCAAAACTATAAGGTCATAGAAAAGAGGAGGGGAGATAGAGAGGGGAGAGGAAGAAGAGAGAGAGGAGGGGGAAGAGAGGGAGGGAGGGAGGGGAGGAGAGAAGAGGGGGTGGGGGAGGGGAGGGGAGAGAGAGAGATTTAAATACAAAATTTTAATGTCATGAAAAAGAAAAAAAGCCCAATACCAATACACTCTTACCCAAAAAGGAGGAAAAAACCTTTTTAAAAACATAAAAAGAACTTTTTACATTTTAAGTGAGAGAGGGGAGGGTTTGGGGGGGGGAAGGAAATGAGAAGAGAGAAAAAGGGGGAGGGGAGGGGGGGGGAGTGTGTGGGTGTGTGTGGGAAAAAATAATGTTTTGGGGTTTTTAAATAAATAAAAAAAAAACGAATTCCCAAAAAAACCCGAATTTGGGAAATTTCCCCAAAAGCAATCAAACTGTCAAACAATCTTTTTCATTTCCCCGTCAGATTAACACATATTATTGTTATGGGTTTGATATATTTTTATAAACTTTAGTTTAAAACAAATAAAAAAGAAAAAAGAAGAAAAAGAAAAAAAAAGAAAAAAAAAAAGAAAAAAAGTTTTCATTTGGTAAACTCCCTTAATTTAACAAAAAATGAAAATTTTATTTGGGGGGGGGAGGAGAGAGAGAGGAAAAAGGGGAGAAGAGAAGGGGGAAGGGGAGGGAAGAGAGGAAAGGAAAGGAGAGGGAGAAGAGAGAGAGGGGAGAAGGGGAGGAGGAGAGGAGGGGAGAGGGGAGGAGAGAGAGAGAGGACAACGGGGCCTGCAAAAGAGGGGAAGGAAAGAAAAGGGGGGGGGCTGATAGGGGATTTGGGGGGGGGCAGATAGGTATGGGAGGATAAAGCAATTTTGGTTTTTGGTGGAGGGAATTTGGGCTGGGGGGTTTGTTATTGTTGATGTATCAAGGAGTTGATAAATTTAGGTTTTTTTAGATTTTTAAATTTAAATTTATGTTTTTTGTTTATAATGAATCAGGGAAAAGGGGAGGTTTTTACAGCAAAAGGGCCCGAATAAAGTAGACTAGATTTGAATAAGTCTATTTCGGAAAAAGGGACACGGGCTTTGTTTAGTAAATTTTTGGATTGGCTTAGGTGGGTAAATTTTTCTTTTTAAGTTTTGATTTGGAAAAAAGGTTTCCCGTTCCCTTTCTTTTAACATAAAGCTTTCCCTTTTTTATATTTTAAGTGTTTGGGGGGAAGGGGAGAATATTTAAATTTTGGGTTTTAGTAAATTTTTAGTAAGCTTGGGTTCCTTTTTTTAAAAAGGGGGGTTTAAAACCCAACCGTTTAATTTTATCCACCCAAAAAACGGTTTATGTGTTTGCACTAGCAGAATCCCATAGGGTGAAAAGGGATTAGCAAATTTAGGTTTTTATATAAAATTTGGGAAAAAAAGTTTCCCTTTAATGAAAGGGCAAGGAAAGTGCTTTATTTTAGAAAAGTTGGTAACTCTTTGGGACTTATTTTGGTTAGGGGGGTTGGGTATGTGGGTTTGAACCAACTGAGTTTTCAACAATTGTTAAAACCCCCAAAAACCTTTTTGGGGGTGTGGGGTTTTTTCAAATTTTTCCTTTTTAATTTTGATGGGAGGGAAGGTTTTTTGGGGTTTAAATTTTGACGCTTTTGTCTAGTGGTAATTTAAGGGTTTCATTTTTGTTTTTTTGGGGGGGGGTTAGAATATGGGTTTTGTTCGGTCCATTCAATAAAGGTCAAAAAATTTGTTGAAATGCATTTTTTCAGGAGATAATGTTATTTGGGCGTATGAATTTGTTGGGGGGATTTTTCAGCAAATAGGTTCCGCATTTGGATTTGTGTGGACGGGGAGGGCGTTTATGTATTTGTGAAAAAAGAGAATTTTGTCCTAGTATTTGGGTCCTTGTGGTTTCTCCATAAGTGTGGCTTTAAATTTGGATTTAGTTTTACCTTTTGAGACACATTTTTGCCTGTTTTCCCAGGTTGGGAAAGCAAATTGTTCTAAGGTTAAATTTGGTTTTGAGAAATGGTACAGGTTTAGTTTTTTATGAGAAGTGAAAGGGGCAAAATTTGTCAAAAGCTTTTTTGAGAACTACAAAAAGTACTCCACAAAATTTTTTGTTATAAATGTTTGTTTGCCAAATTGTTTACGAGGCTAATCAGTTTCGTATGACATGAATGTGATTTTGTCTAAATCCCGAATTTCCTTAGGTGAATTTTGTTGGTGGGATCTAAATGACGGACCCATGGTTTGTTTTATATGTTGTTCCCAAGGGGGTTTTGGGAAAAATAGTATGATTGGGAAAATTTGTCTATAGTTTGAAAGGGCGGGAAATTTTCACCCGGGTTGTTTGAAAGGGGATTTTTTTAGCTGTTTTGAAAGGGATTGGGAAATGTTTTTTTTTCGAAAACAAAGGTTTTTAAAAATATTGTTTGGAGTCTGTATAACTGGCGGTATAGCTTCAATTTTTTGGTTTCTATTCCTTTAAGACCCCGCCCTTCTTTGGGTTGTTTTTGGGGGTGAGTTTTGGGAAACCCTTTGAAAATAAGAAAAACCCTTAAATGGAAAAGTGAAGTTTTGAAGGAGGGTTTTCTTTCCCTTTTTGTAAATTTTTTTTAGTTCATTGGAGTTGGGTTGGACTTTGATTTATCATTTTTAATAAAGTTTTGTAGAGCATTAAGGGAAATTTGGGGTTTTAAATTGTTCAGCGGGGAAAAGTCTTTGATTTAATTTTTTTTGGGGAAGGGGGCTTGTTTGTTTGTTATTTTATTTATAGCTGCCCTAAAAGTCTTTTGGGGTTTTTTTTTGGTGGATTGTTTAAATTTTTGGAAAAATTTTTTTTTTTCTGCCGTTTTTGTGGTTTTTTGGCATTTCTTTTTTTTTTTGGGCTCTTTAATTTTTTAGTTCTTTTAAAAGGCTTTAAAATAGCATGCTTTTTTTTAGTTCCTTTTGTGAGCCAAAATGGTTTGGGGGTTTTATTTGATTTCTAAAGATTTTTGTGGGGTGTTTGGGGTAAATTTGCAGTAAAAAATGTTTATCCAAAAAATTTTTTGGCTAAATTGGATCCGTAATGTTGAATGGTTTTTTTAAATAATTGAGGGTTTCTTAAATCGATTTGAAAAAGATTTCTCATCGAAATTTTGCCCAAAAGGGAAAGGTTTTTTTTTAGTTTTGGGCCGGGTTTTGGGGGGGTTTTTGTTCGTTTTTTTGACCACTGTACAGATGGGTAGTGATCGTACCCGTGATAGATGGGAAAAAAACCCCAAATTTCGACAAGTTGTTGGGGGGTTGATTTTTTAAAAATTTGGCAATTATTGTGGGTTGAGTTTGGTGTGACTTCGTGGGTGAATTAATTAGTTGGGGAGGTTTTTTTGAATTTATTAATTGGGGGCCATTGGGTTATTTACTTTTGTTTATTCGATATTAAAATTCCCAATAAGATTTTTTTAAATTGGGTTTTAAAAAAGGGCGTAATTTTATCCTGGGAGTCAAATTTGTTTAGTTTCCCGTTTTTTTTTGTTGGATTCTATAGCAGATCCCAAAATTTCAATAAAGGGTTTGGGGACCTTTTTTTAGAAAAACTCAAAACCATATGGATTCTACACCATAATGTTCTAAATGGGGGAAGCCGGGTTGAAAGGGTTTTGGGGCTCAAATAATATAGAAAATTTGGATTCCTGTTTTTTTTTGGGGTTTTGTTGATCTTACGCAGGATTTTATATCCCGGAAAATTTTAAAAATCAGTGTGCAATATTGGTCTGAAAGTCTCGACTCAGATAGCCCCGTATGGTTTAAATGGATTGCCTTTGTTAGTGATAAGAGTTGGGTATTTCTTTGATTTTATTAAAGCCTGGTTTTTTTTAAAGGGGGCAAATCGTGGCCATCCTTTTGGGGCCACTTATTGTGGTTGGTTGCATCTTTTCTTTTTGGTTTGTGGGGTGGGATGTGTGTGAAGGAAGCAACAAGGGAAAAGGGGCCCAAATGGGGGGTAAGGAAAAAGAAAAAAAATTTTGGGGAAAAGAAAAAGGTCACTTTTGAAATACTGTACACAGTTGTATTCTTCTGTTTTCGTAGAGCGCTAGGAAAAGCTACTCATTGTTGTCTGGGCATGAACGGAAAATTGCGCTACCATTAAGGGGGGCCTGCCAAATCTGGGGGGCCCGCCATCTGGGTTCGGGGTGGGTGAGAATTTTTCTTTTAATTTTTTCTAGAAAACAAAATGCAGGAGAATAGACCAAGCAGGCATAAACTAGACAGAAGGAGAAAACAGATGACATGTCAGTCAGGCTTTTAATGAACTGCAAGGGTGAAGCGGAGTTCGACATGGGAACTGCTTTTTCTGGTGTCGTGTTTTCCTTCCTGGGCTACAGCTTCACCTGTGGTCAGATTGTGCACAGCATGTGACCGTTTTGGCCTTCATGAAGGTAGCCGCATTCTGACTTTGGGGAAAGATGGTGGGTGTGTTCGTGTGTTTCCGTAACCCACCGAGCGTTGACATATTTGATCTTCTGTATGTGTATATAGAAGAAGGGAATTAAAGCACTGGAAAGGTCTGTACTTGAAGTTGACCTGGGAAGATCGTAAAACAATTCCTGACCCGTAATTCCCCAGACGCTGACCGCCGAGATTCGAACCCAACGACTTCTGGGACTCCAGGGATTGAATTTCAAACGGGTCTTAATCACTCGGCAATGGCGACTGTCTGTGAATTGCTTGGAGAACTGTTTAGGCACAGTCCTGGCATTTGTAACTGCGGATAGACCTCTCCTTTCACCGGCCCCCCTGTCTTGTAGAGCGTTGGGGCACCACTGACGATGAATGACGGCGGTATGATAGTGTTTTTAAAAATTTTACTGTTTACTGCTGCAACCAATTTTGGATGATGATGATGATGTTTGATGATGGATGATGATGATTGATGTGATGATGATAAATGATGATGATGAAGAGAGGACGCTCTCATCAGCTTTTCAAGCGCTATTTCACACCTCTATCAAAAAGCATGACCTTGACCCTAAAATTCTAATAAATTTATAGACCTGTTTCCATTCTACCTTTTATTTCCTAAGGGTCCTTGAAAAAAATTTCCCAAAACCCAGCTCAACAACCACCTTCTCTCCCGTCTTCTTCCTGAGTGTTTTAGTCTTCTTATTTGCGTTAACACAGCACTGAAACTACCCTAGTACAACACTTAAAAACACTCTTCTACTCGCTTCTGACTCGGGAAAATCTTCCCTTCTCACTCTACTCGACTTATCAGCAGCTTTTATACTATAGACCACTTAATTCTTCTCTCCCGTCTTCAAAAAACGTTCGGTGTTACTGGCACAGCCCCCTGGTTTTAATTCATAACTTACTGACCGAATTCAGACATTTGTGCAGTAAAGAAGATTCAATCAATACCTGCCCAAACGGAATGCGGAGTCCCACAGGGATCAGTTCTAGGCCCTGTTTTTTTTCACTCTTTACACTGCCCCACTGTCACATATAATAAACCGTCATCAAATAAACCCCACCCATTTTTACGCAGGGGGACTCTCAGATTTCAAAGCATTTTTACTCCTGAAAAATTGCCTTCTCTCCTGACAAATAGTGCCTGTGTGCTTTGGAAGATATTCAAAACTGGATGGCACAGAAAAAAATTACAGCAAATGCAGACAAAACCGAAGCCATGCTCGTAGGGACCAACACAAACTCTCTTCCATTACAACAGCTCAATGGAAACTCGGGAAATTTACATAAAGTCCTTTTATCCACTGCTTGTGAAGTCTTAGGTGTCCTTATAAAACAACCCACTCTCTATGAACATTTCATCACCCAGACCTGTCAGTCTTTGCTACTATCAATTACGGCGTATTAGTGCAATCGAAATTTACCGTCCACAGATGCAAACGCCCAAACTTGTCACTTAATCTCATTCTTTCACGTCTTGACTGGTTGCAATTCTTTTTTTGTCTGGTCTGCCAGCTCATCTATCCACTCCCTTTCAACATATACAAAACTCCGCAGCTTGACTAGTTCTCAGAAAGAAAAAGTTTTTAGCACATTTCTCCTCTTTGTGATCTCTCCATTTGGTTCCTGTGCCGGAGAGTAAATTTTTAAGATCAGTACTCCTGTTACCAAATTTTCTCCACCAAAAACTGCACTCCCCTACCTTTGTAAATGTCTTAACCTGTACACTCCTTCATGTTCCCTCCCCTCTACTGCAGATACCTTGTGCCTACGAATACCTAGATTCAACCAATAAACTGTTGGCCACTGCTCTTTCTCTATTTTGGGTCCATCGACCTGGAATGAGCTCCTTTTCTCTCTCTTCGACAGAAGTCAAGTCAAGTCAAGTCAAAATTTTATTTCCAGATGGTACATTGAAAAAGCAATGCATTTGCTTTTTTTCATCAAGCCATCTATCTAAGAACAAATTTCGTAATGATTATACTAAGACACTACATTATTGCATCATTTACCATTAAATTAAACCAGTAAAAAGAAGAGGAAAGAATCGATAAGGAAATACATTAAAAAATACAAATTCCCACTATACATTACACGAACACACATACTCATGCCCCACCTGAGCGTGTGCGCGCCTAGTCCACACACAATTTAAATAAAAATGTTTTAAAATTAAAAAGAAAGTTATAAAACGTCAGGACAAACAAATTTACTAACCTACTGTTTCATCCATTCTTCATGTTTATACTTAAAATAATTTAAAATGGTACAGGAATAAAACGTTAGAAAATACTAGGCATTCGTCATTATTGACAATTTTTACCTTCAATGAGCCCCTCCTCTCCTCCTCCACCCAGCAAACGTGTGCTTTTTATGCGCTCATACTTTTCAAATAGAGCTTTTTAAAAATGACATATTCACACAATAACTATCAAAGCAAGATAAGTCAAATAAGATTACAATAATGATTATTATAATAGAGATACAATTATAACAACAATCACCCATCACCATGAGACAACAACATAACGATGATAACAGAAAAGCATTGGAAAGGATGGGGGTGGGAGAGGAGTATCACGGGGAAGGGGAAATACACCTTCAATCAAATAGAGAATTAATAGTTTAAAAAAACCCAATTATTCAAACAAGTAGAACCCCTATACGATACAGAATTCAAAAGCTCATAATCAACTGGACTATCAAACTAAAACAATATCAAACTAAAACAGTATCGCTTATAATAGTACTAATAATCTCATCTCTAACTGCAATAAAAACAACATCCACGATAAAATATATTGAATTAAACAAGACAAAGGGCATGAGAGAGAAGGAAGAGGAGAAAGGAAGAGAAAGGAGAGGAGAGAGAGAGAGAGAGAGAGAGAGAGAGAGAGAGAGAGAGGAGAGAGAGAGAGAGAGAGAGAGAGAGAGAGAGAGAGAGAGAGAGAGAGAGAGAAGGACACACTATTAAGCTATCAGGTCTACCATAAAAAGATTTTTTTAAATTTCCTCCTTTCCACTTGTTTCAACATTGCAGATTATTTACTAGCTTGAATAGATTACTCTTACTTCTTTGCATAATTAGTTTGCCTCTTTCCTGCCTCCCCCTCCCTCCACACATATACAGTGTGTGACTGTAGAATTTCTAGTCACAGAAACCTAGTTATGACACTTTTAAATCAAGCCTCAAGACATATTTATTTCAAACCTAAGATTCCCCCCTCCTGTTTCATATCAGAGCTATCCCACCTTCACTAACCCATGTCCTATCACCCTGCTAAAGTATACGACCTGTGTGAGTGTGTATGTGTGCTTTTGAAAAACATTTGACCATTGAAATTTTATTTCATAGAATTTGTCTGCAGCGCACCATGTTTGTAAATATCTGTTTCTTTAAACTATTGATTATTTATCATTGATTGCATGACTGTGTAAGATTACCTTGAATGTATGCGCGTTTATTTGTCTTTGCAAGATACAGCGCTGTATAAGTTCCATTTATTATCATTATTTATTATTATGATGATGAGGATGATCGTACTGATATTTATAAAGACATTAAGGCTATCATCCATCTTTACCTTCACCTATTCCATAGTCCTGTGGACAGTGGGGGCATCAATGATCCACTCTTAGCAGTCCTCTGCTTTCTGTAGCAAATCATTCCACTCAAGGCCAGTCAGTCCACTCTCTGATGTTGTCTTCCCATCGTTTTCTCTTTCTGCCTCTTAGTCTCCCTCCTTGTACTGTTCCCTGTAGGACAGTCTTGGCCAGTCCACATGTTCGTGTGACATGCCAGTAACACTTCAGTTTGCGTTTTTTCACTGAAGTCAGGAGCTCTTCATATGGCCCCATGGCGTTTTAAATTCTGGCCTTCCCTTGTTCATTAGTGATGTGATCTCGGTATGAGATACCAAGAAGTTTTGCAAAAGCACCTTATCTCAATTGCCTGTATCCTTCTTTCTATGTCTGCTTTTATAGTCCACGTTTCACATGGGTACAAAAATATGGAAATGTTCAGGGCTAGCATTACCCCATTTTATATTTCTTACTTCCTTGTTGTGTGAATTAAGATTGAGTTTCTTATATAAAAACCAATCATTTGTTTACACAGGCTGACAGCTACAGCCATAATCCTCTGTTACCTAGTGCATCTTTGGATGTGTCTGCCACTTTTCTGGTCTTCACCATCAAATTGAGAACGAACCCTTCAACTAATCAGAGCATGGCTTACTCCCACGTCAATCACTGGGTGCTCATAGACAGTAAACTAGCCATAGACATCATCCATTTTTTCCCCACCCTGGCAAAACCTATCTTCATCGTCACCATCATCATCTGTTCCGTCATCACCTTCAAACAATTTCGCCAAGCCGACTGGAACAGGAGAGAGATGACTAGCAAGGTCAAGGACACAGAAGCGGACGGAAGTAGAAGATTGACCCGGATGTTGTTGTTTGTGTGTGTGGCCTACATTCTTCTGGCCTTGCCTGGAGCCTTCTCGGCCATTGTTGTGCTGGCTGTTGCCCAGTACGTGGTGTTCCGAAAATACCACAACACTTTTCTGGTGGTGCAGCAGTTTATCTGGAGCGCTTCCTGTCTGAACTCTACCCTCAACTCTTCCTTTATCTTGTGCTCATTGCACGATTTCGTAGAACGCTGCAGGAGTTGTGTATGTGCTTTGGACTCAGGAAAGCAAATCATAGAGCGCTGATTCATGAGAAAAAAGTACACTTGGAAATGTGTTTTGACACGTAAGTATCAATCATGGTAATGTAACTGTTCAGAAAGGCAGGCCATCGTGTTGTGTTCTGGTGGGAACGACGACAAAACTGACAAAACTGCATCCATACAGGGACTGGATGGACATAACAAAAGGTCACGAGGCTTAATGTATTATTCTTGAAATAAAAGAATAAATAAACATATGAAGAAAAGCATAACTGAGTGTATGTTTTGATGAAAGAATAAATGGATTCAAAGAAAGCACATCAGGATTATTCCATTAATCTTGAAAGACAAGAATAAATAAACATTTGAATAAAAGAATAACTGAGTACATGTTTAAATAAATGAATAAATATAAATGTTTATACCATCACTATTATCACCATCGGAAGTACACCCACTACCAAAGGTCTGGTGCGTTGGTGGTCCAGAGTTAAGGCACACGTCAAGAAAGCGAGAGGCCAGGAGTTCAATTCTTATCTGAACCCAGACTCCACCTCCTCCCCTTCCCCCCTATCATCGGCAGGACTTTGAATGGTAGTTTGGATACAAGGTGTGTGTATGTATGTATGTTTGTTTGTGTGTATGTGTGTGTGCGCATGTGTGTCTGTGTGTGTGTGTATGAGCGCGCGCATGCGCATGTGTGTTTAGATGAGATGATAAATCGGTCTCTCTCATGCGTGGTATGCTTTCAGCGCGCGTAAAAGAACCCACGACAATAAAAGCAAGTTGTCTGTGGCATAACATATGTAGATAGAGGCCATTTTTATTGTATAAAAAAGCCAAAAAAATGTAGACAGGGAAAAACAATCACTGATAGGTGGGCGGCTCCAATCTAAACCAATCCTGTTGTTTATAGCCCCGCCGACCACAGAGGCCATATCAGGGCTGTCACCTCACATTTTAAATCTCAGATTAAACTGTGCAGCTATATACAGAGTAACACAGGGTATAAAACCAACTCTTGGCCCAGGCCAAAAGCTGTGTCCGTTATTGATGACAGCTAATTGCCAAGGCCTACACTAAAATGTTGTTATATTGTAAACATGTGTTGAGATTGCTTGCTTCAGCCATGACGGGCTCTTAACATAACAAAACCTGCACTCTCCTTTAAAGGAGAAAAAACAATCTGAAGTCGGAGTATGGATGCCTATGTGGCGAGGTACTTGAAAAGAGTCATACACGCAAACTTCTCACTCAGTGTACTTCCTATCTCACCTGATTCCCAGGTGGGATGAGTGATCAACCCCAGAATGTTAAGCTAGGGAACGCACAACAACAACAACAACAACCAACTCTACTGTCGCTATTCCACTGAGCTATCCCGTCTCCTGAATATGACTTAACGCTTTGAAAATGCTATGCTGAGATTGTCTTCAGCCATAAGCTCTGAACGTGTTCACCTGTACTCTTCTTCAGGCTGGAATTAAAAACCTCTCTGAAGTCAGAGTATGGATGCTTATAGGTGACAACGTGCTTGAAAAAAACCCACAGCCGGACATACAACATTAGGGGACGGGATAGCTCAGTGGCCAGAGCACTCGCTTTCCCCCAGCTAAGGATAAGCAGCATCGAGTGTGGTTACCACTTGAATCGGGGACTGTTTGCATGCCTTGGCTTCAGTACAGTTCACCAGTTCACCCAGCTGTCAATGGATACCTGCGTCTTTAGGATCTGGGAAGGTAAAGCAGTGAGGGAGATGAGATGGGCGCCATTCTCAATATGCTGGCTCTTAGAGAAGTGAGGTTTCTGATTCCTCGCTCCCCTTATGGGACACTTTACCTTTTACTTTACAGACAACAATGTTATTAGGTGTTTTCATGGTCTGCGAACTTTGTTTCGGTGGTGGGGGAATGATGGCCATTTAAGCCAATACACGCGGGAAGAATGAAAAAAGGGGCACTTTTTATTCACTCCTCAAAATAAAAAATAAAATAAAATTTGATAAAGTCAAATGGATTCCCCCTGTGAATGCTGACACTTTTTACTTCTTGGGATCCCAAGCGTTTTTGGGTGGGGAACACAGCAAACGTCTTTTTCGCCCCATATGACGTATACCATCAATTCTTGGGGGTTTTTGGGAGGGTCCTTTTTTTTTTTTCGTGGGTGCAAAGATGCTTTTTTGGGCCAACCCGCGTTTTAAAAAATTCTTGAGCAGTAGGACGGGGAAATAGGGGGCCTTTTTTTGCAGTTTGGGGGCTCTTCTTTCCTGTCTTCCCTGCGTTGCTCGCGTCGAAATTCTGTTTGCTTCGTGGGCCTTCGCCACTGCGTACAGTCCGCCATTTGGGGTCCCATTGCTGCCTGCTCCCATGAGTTTATCTCAATGTTGAAGGCTTTCATGAGGCTTTCAGATGTCCTTGAAGTGTTTCGTCTGGCCTCCCGGGGAGCGCTTCCATGTGAAGTTGCCAAAAAGTTTTTGGGGACCCGAAGGTCTGGATGCGAACTACATGCCTCCCCACAAAGGGGGTCGCATCAGGATGGTGGGGATTGGGAAGGTTTGCTCAGTGAGCCCCTCAGTGTCGGGGATCTTTCCTCCCACTTGATCCCAAAACGTTTTCTAAAACGGGTGGTGGGAAGTGGTTCAGCTTTTTAGCAGGGCTTTGGTGAGCCCATTACTTGAGCCATAGAGCAGGGTTTGAGCCTACCGCTTGTAACCTTAAAATTTTGGGTTTTTCTGTTGAGATGCCTCCTGTCCCACAATTTTTGGGGAGCCTGCCAAAGGCACGTTTGTTTTTGGGGAGTGGTGTTGACCTCATATCAAGGGTACTGTCGGGAGAGGGCCCAAAGATAAGTAATTTCCCCACTGCTTTAAATCATTCCATAAGGGGATGTTTTTTTAAACTAGGGTTTCCCCTGGGTTGGTTGGTGCATTACCTCAGTCTTCTTGGGTATATTGAAACCCAAAAGTTGTCGCAACATCAGAGAACTTGTCAAAAAGTCTTGCATGTCACTTCAAAGCAGCATTGGGGGCGCAACATCACAAACGGGAAGTCGTGATGATACTTTTTGGACATGGTTTTTTTTTAAACCCTCCTAAATTTGAAGAGTGACCCTCATACCTTACCTGATGTGACACAACATGAATCTTGAATGCATCGACAGCATTGGAAAACTAGCTGAACAGGGTGGGGCAAGAACAAACCCCTGCTTCACTCCTTTGGTGAGGGGAAAGGGTTCGATCCTCCCCGTTGTCTTGTATTTGGCCCAGCATACCATCAGAAACTGACGTACGATGGCGTTTAATTTTCTTGGGCAGCCGTATTTTGCCATATTCCCATAGCCCCTCCTAAAACGACAAAGGGCCCCTTGGTAAAAACAAGTGGGTTAGAGGTCATTTTTTTTCCCTGACATTCCCTTTGGGAGCTCCGGGCAAAAAAACCCCATGCGATAGCCCCTTTTTTCCGGAAGCCACATTGACTCTCTGAAAAGGTCTTGCTCAAGGTGGACAAGAGCCGGGTTCAGCAGACTCGGGCCAGGCCCTGCCTGCAGGACAGCAGGCATATTCCCCGTGGTTTCAGAGGCCTGCGGTTTTTCCTTTGTTTTTGTATAGATGTATGTGAGGCAATTTTAAGTTTGCGGAAAATTCTCATTGCCATACGACTTGAAAGTCTGAAGTTTTTCAGTCAGTTCTGCCCCCCCCTTTGTAGATCTCCTGGATTGAGTCGCGCCGGGTGCTTTACCCCGACAGCAGGGAAAAATTGCTTCTGGATTTTCCCCCAAAGTTGGTAGGGACTCATCTCTCGTTGACTGGAACTTGTGGGAGCGGTTAAAAGCTTCATCGTTGAAGGGGAAAAGGGCGGGGTTTAAAAAAAAGTCAAAAATTTTTAGCCCAACTCCCAAGGGTCTGTCTTTTTCAGTGATGAAGTAACCCACGCATGAGAGAGTGGGTTGATCTTGTTTTTGGGGGACCCTAGATCTCTTTGGGGGCCATATAGAAGTTTTTCATGTCATTCCTGTCAGATTCCTTGGATCTCCGCTTTATTGCGATCAGGAGTCTTGTACTGAGCAGCTTTAGCTGGAGGTGCCCTTGTTTCCCCGTGCATCTTTTTTGCTGTTGAGTTTTGGGGGCATCAAGGTGGGCTTTTAGGCACAGCGTTGTCTTCCAAAGACTGTGTGGTCTTTCCAGTTTTCCAAACTGTCCCCTTTTCGTCTTGAATAGGGCCGAGGCATCCATAGCTGTGTTTTACAGATTTTACGAAATGTTCCCCCGTGATTCCTTTTTGGTATCCCGCAAATGGGTTAGGCGTTCCCCCAAGGCGGCAGCAAGAGACCCCTTTTCGTGTCGTTCTTCATCTTGTTGACTTGGGGTTTAGGTGCTTCCCTGCCTTTGGCTGTCCCTGGGGGACACAACCCGATTAGAGCAATGAACGGTGGTCTGTCCAGCATTCTGCCCATACAGGCCTTTTTTGGCACAAAATCCCGCCTGTCCCTCTTCCCGGTGAGACATGTCAATAAAATGCCCAAAGCCTAAGCAGGGGTACATCCATGTTCCAATACACCCCCCATGCGGTACTGTCCAGCCACTCCGCATTGAAGTCACCCAAGGGGGAAGAGCTTGTCCGTTTGGGGAAAAGAGGCAATAACACATTAAAACTTTATAAATTGTCCCTTGATTCCCCGGATTTTGTATGGTGGAGCATAAAAACTGAAAGGGTAGCAAAATTCTTCCCCTGAAAAAGGAGTTTTCGTATAATCTATCTTTTTTTTCCTTTTGGGGCCAGCAGTTGCCCAAAAAGCGTTGTTTTACTGCAAAAACAACCCAGCCCCACGCTTCTTCAGGCCCCCGTCCCCCCAAAAAAGGTGAGCCCGTGCCTGTTGCATAGTTCCCCCCGCCCGCGCCTGGGTTTACTAAGGGCAGCAATGTGAAATTTATCTGGCGATTTTTTTGCAAATTGGCTCGTCCTTGGGGGCTTGTGTCTCGTTCCTGCGAAAAGTTTCACATTTTCCCAAAAGAAGGTTTTAAACATGTTCCTATTCTTTTTTTTTGATTTTTCCCTATGTACAAACCGCATGAGCGGGGCCCCCGCCCGCCCGGGAAAACAGCCCGGGGTGATGTGGGGAAAGGGAATGTTTAGGGCACCTTTTTTTGCCCCTTCCCCTTAAGGGGGAGCATCATTTGAAAGGGCTGCCAGTCGCTCAGAGGCTGCCCAAACCTACCCCGCCCCCCATTCAGTAGGTATGACCCCAATGCCCGCCGCCTGGGTTTCAGGGTTCAATAGAAGCCAGTGTACCCCCACCTGTTGCTTCGGCTTGCCTGTCGCACAGGGCTTTGATGATGGATGATGATGAATGATGAGTTGTGGGTACTTTGTTTTAAATGAAGAAGGTTTCGCGAGTCGACCTCACTCTCCGTTTGAGACCATTTTCAGTGGCAAAAATGACTAAGACACGGGAGAAAAGGATGCAGTGGGTGGCCAAGTTTCTTTAGCGCCTCAACTGCCCTGTGCGCTCCACAGCGCAGGCTAAAGCCTTTTTCCCGTTGAAACCCTTTTGGTTTTTCCCCCGTCCGCCGGTGTCCAACTTTTCTACCCGAGGGGGCAAGCCCCCCTTTTCCCAAAGCCATAGTGGGTGAATAGAAGTCTTAAGGCAAGTTGGTCAAGGGGGCCCCCCCCTCTCCTGATTTTTTTTGGGCGGGGTTTTTGGGTCCCCCACATGGGAAAAGGTAGTACTAGTTACAAGGTTACCGTGCAGGAGAAAAAAACCCCCGATGAGCACAAAGAGGCAAGAGAGCATGGGACATTGAAGAAGAAAAAGAAAACAATTTAACCCAAAAAAAAACAATTTATTCAAGAATGAGTTATTTATGGGATAAAACATTTAAAAAAAGAAAAAAAAGTGGCCCCACCAAAAAATTGGAGAAAACCAAGCATGCAAAAAAAACGTAATTATTTTCCTTTGGGCAGTTGTTTAATCACCCTTTTCGAAGGGTTTTTCCCTTTTGAAGGGGCCAAAATCTTAATAACAATTCATAAAAGGAGACAAAATAATGTGCGCATCCGGGGAACCTCACTAGGTATAAGCAAACCTATACTAAAATTCTTTAATAAAAAAAGGAAATTGAAAAGCAACGGTTTTAGGGCGAAGTACACACCGTTGATCCTAACATTTACTCTTAAACTCTCTTGTGCAAAAACATAAGCTTCCAATAAAATTTTTAAAAAAGCCAATAGGTATGCCTTTGAAGAACTCTCTCTCACATCACTGTATCTTGCTATTGTTTTATTTGCAAACTGACTTCGAGAAATAATGTCCCCCTATCCTACATTCTTTCTCATTGCTCTGGCATGATTTTAAACAAATGTACAATGTTATATCAAGAGAGTGCTAATGGTGAATAGTTTTGAGAATTAAAAATTGTATGCCAATTCCATATGGACTCAAAATGTACTGTGTAATCTCTCTCTCTCTCGCCCTCTCCTTTTAATGTTTTCCTTATAGATTGAATTGTGGTGTTTACAATTTGTACCCTGTTGAATGCTTTATTCATATTTAATATTTCAATTTTATTGCGTAAGTTGGCCGTATTTGAGATTTAGTGAATGTTTTATTTCGATATCTTGTTTTGAATGTATCAATTATGTATAGCTTATTTCAATGTGCAGATATCATTTATATAATCCTTTTCTATGACTATATATGATATTCATGAAGAACATGATTTTGGCATTGATGCATGCGTGTGTGTGAATACGTGCATGTGTGTGTGCGTGTATGTGTGCATGTGTATGAGGATGCAAATTGCTTTTGCATAATCTCCTAAGTCTGCTTATATAATATTTGTGTTTATGTAAGTTACTATTGCTGTTGCTTTCCCATAAAAGTAAAATGAATTTGTTGACGTTTCTTTCTGTTAGCCAAAATTATATTATTTACATGGTTTATTCTACTTTATGTTATGGAGGTTTATGTTTTGTTTTGGTTTGGTTTTGGTTAGTTATTTTGAAGGGGGATTATTCGGTTGTCCCCTCTCCTCTTGTTGTTGCTAGCTTTTAATTTTGCTTGTGGTTTCTTTGCCATTTTCGTTGTTTCTTGTTTTCTGTTTGCTCTGTTTGCATTCTTTATTATTGTCTTGTCGGTTTTTTTCCCCTCTCTCTGTTCGGTGAATTTTGTGGAGGGATTATTGCATAGATATTTTCCCGTTTTATGTGTGTGAGTGTATGTATGGGCTTCTATTTACCATTTTAATCATATAATCCCTAAAAGGACGGGAACGGGATTTAAAAACGCACATGTTCTTATTCATTATCCAGGAATAAAAGAATTTGTCCATTGTCATTGTCCTCTCTTGTCTGCAATACCATTGAGTATTGTTAGGAGCCAATGTTCTGTCTCTTCTGCCTTTTCCCTCCCTGTCTGTCTGTCTGTCTCTCAATCTGTTTTAATGTATATCATCTGAATCTGGGATTTGAGTAATCTAGTCAATTTAGAATAAAGTTCACATGTTTACCGTGCAAAATATTTTTAGGTGTCCTAGTCAGAAACTACCCAATAACATGGTTTATGGTGATCTGGGAAAGTAAACCTCGTTTATGTATATTATTGTGTCGCCAGTCCATACATAGACAATGCAACCTTGTTGGCTGATTGAATTTTTTAAAGCAACAGACTCATAGCCTGTTTTTGGCCAACAAAAATCTTCCTCGGTTTTAGATTCACCTGCACTGTTCACCAACAGGGTTCGTCCTCTCACCACTTCTGTACATTCTATACACAGCCAATTGCAGAGGCAACTATAGCCCATTCCTTTTCGGTCAAGTTCGCAACAACAGTGCTCTGTTATCTCCTATCTCCGGATCAATCTTAGACTCACGGTCCAGCCCTCACCACGAGTTGTACACTGGTGTGATAAGGTCTATCTAATCGAAATGTTTCTAAAACAAAGACCTGCCTATCGACTTTTCAAAGACATGGCATATCCTAAGAATATTATTTATCCATAATCAGGAAGTTGAAAACGTTTCGAACCTGTAATACTGGGACTGTTTTTTCACCACAAGTTAAACTGGACGTTACACTGACACTATAGTCAAAAAGGGACACAACGTTATTTTCTGAGGTAACTAACTTATTTTTTTGTAAACGAAAACCGATTCTTTCCTTGTTTGACAAGTCTTAACATAGAGAGTGTTCTAATTTTATACTTACGTTTGTTGTACAATAAACGTAGAGTTAAAAACAAGATGGCCTACAGAGACTTGTAACAACTGCTCATAAATAATTGGAGAAAACTAAGAGATCTCATGACGTTCTGCAATCAGCAGCTTGTATGCAAGCCACTGCCATTTTGGCAATCCCTCCCATACATTGTTTCAGAATTTCCGTTGTTGCCTTCGGAAAGCCATTTTTCCAGTGTCCCATCAGCAAAACTCACAAAAAAGAAATTATTTTGAGCCAGTTAATCATTACTTTATCCTGAAATCCCAATGTTGTTGACTACCTAGTTTCACATTTCTCTGAATCACTTGCCGATTGTCATTGTTATCAGTGTAACATGAGTGTGTATGTGTGTGCTCGTGTGATATAGGTCTGTCTTCTAGTCCCAATGGTACATTAAAACATTGAATTCATACATTGTGTATGTATGTGGGTGTGCTGGTTGTGTTCGCAAAAACGCACAGTAACCTGTGCATGTGTAACATGTGGCGTATGTGGCGTGCGGATATACTGTTTATGTCTCAAGTCAATGTTTTTTTTATAACATTAGTGTCACAATTGGTGTGTGTGTGAGTGTGCGCGCACGCCGCGAGTGCGTGTGTGGCATGTTTGTGTGTGCAAAACACACGTGCGTGCCTGTGTGTGTGTTTTTCCTGATATTTTTATTTGGAAGCAATTTTGGAATATTTTACCAAATATGAAATTGTAGCTTTTTTGTGTCTTTTGAGATATTCATGAGTATTCAATCTGCCGTCAGTATTGTTACTTACCACTTAAGAGATGATTAGTGTTTTTTCACTTCGACTTGACTTGACTTGATTGACTTGACTTAACCGATTGGTTTGGACTCCTTCTGATGGAAAATGAAAGGTTACCTCATAAAGCCGACGAGATCTTCTTGATCTAGATAGAACTGGGAAAATTTGTTGGGCATCTTAAACTCTGCAATTCTATGCCAAACAGGATTTCAGTTTGTTTGGTTGCAATAAGGTGTCGGAGATATCAAATCGTTCTTGGATCAATTGTAAACAGCGACTTAATTACATTGCTATTACAAAAACTACTGGTACAGTTAGAGACGTAATAAATATAAAAATTATAGATCCTTCAAAATGATTTTGAAAGAGAATATATACATGATATTGATACATTTTGCCTTTCAGGGAGCCATTTCTAAAGTTCGATCAAACATTCTGCCTCAAAATGCCAATATAACATGGATATAGTATTCACAACAAGATAAAACCTGTCCTTTTTGTAATCAGGAAACTGAGACCAAAACACATTTTTGTTTGACTATGCCCCATGTATGCTGATCTTAGAACTAAGTTCCTTGGTGATTCAACCACACTTTCCTCTACCATGTAATTAGTTGCAGGAAGCAAACCCTCACCAGATGCATAGTGTTTCCGGTATTCTCATTCAGCCAACAGATGAAAGAAATGCAATCATTTGAATTTGTTATTTGATTAAACTTTCTGAATGTTTACAAATGAGTTGGTGTAAACCTTAACATTAACGAGAAATTGTGAAAGTCGAGTGTAATAACTTTTTTGTTTAGTGATTAGAGCATTAAATTAACCTTGTCATCTAATATATATAGATATATAGATAATGTATATATATATATATATATATATATAATATATAATATATAGATATAGATATGTATACACGAGGGTAATACAAATATAGTCCTTGTGGTCATGTATGATGACAGCGCAGAAGATTGTTTTTCCTCAGCATGATAAATCAGCTTCATAATCAGAATCCATCTTCATATAATTGTTTGTACCATGAAAAATTCATTCTGATAGTAGAAACTATGATGATGAGGTAGGCATAGTGGTTGCAAATGATATCAGTGGTGTGATGTAGATGCCTGAAGACAAGGTGTAGTGTGGGGATGATGAAGACGTGGTAGTGGGTGATAATAGACGTTGAGGGATGATGACGATGGTGATGTAGAATGTTGAGGATGATGACGTGGTGATGTAGATATTGAGATGCTGGCGGTGTAAGGTAGATCTTCAGTTATGATTGGTGTAGTGATGTACATGTTGAATATGACGAAGACTGATGATGATATAAGGAGGGTGAAACTGCTGAAGAAGGTGATGTGGATGGTGAAATATGATGGTGGTAGTGATGTTGGATGTTGAAGGTGAGGGTAATGTAGGATTAATTGAAAATGAAGGTGATTGATATGATGTATGGGGTGAAATGACGATGAGGTAATTGTACCGTGAACATGATTGTGGTGGAGATGAAGTGGATTTTTTTTTTGGGCTAGCATCAACTCCTGTACGTCCCCCGTCCCCTGTCCCAACGCGCTCATTTCCAATCTCCCCGCCACAGCCATTCCCAGATTAGGTTATGTCTCTCTCCATGGTCGAAATCACAGAGCCCATCACAATCAGGCCGCCATGGGGCCACCAGCCCAGAGGGCCCAGCACTGCTGCTTGGTCCTTTTGTGAGTTCAGTAGGGTGGCTGTTCTTGAGGCTAACATACGCAGGACACCACCTACTAAGCCCCCTACTAACGACAGTATAGCCAGTCGTTGTAGCCAGACTGATGAGATTGCCCACCCGAACTGGCAACCACCACAAACAGCCCTCGCAACACCCGTCCCCGGTGAACTCCAACCCCAACGGCTTTGACACAAACTCACCACAGGCACAGAGTGTATGGGCAAACCGAAAATGAGGTCACCATGAACCAGACAACTGGGACCTGACACACCCAACAGAGGCAGTTATTTAATTGCAGATGATCAATGACAATGAGATGACATAATGCTGCGCAGTGGAAGTGGCATATGCTTTGAAAACATCTTAACAGGGCTGTACTCTACGCTACATCTAATATATCCCGTGGCGTTAACCGGGCCTGAGAGACACAACAGACCTGCAGTTTGTCAGGTACTTTGAGCAACATTGTCAAACTCGATCTGTAAGTGGATGAAGCTCGACTGGTGTGGTCCCAGTTTTCCCACTGGGCCCACAGGAACACTCCACTTAGGGTAGGAGCCGGCCGGAGTCCGAAAAATCGCTATGACTCTAATGGAAATCGAACGCAACCTTCCAGTATCGTAACACTGCGCCATGCGGCTGGTGATGTGAATATGTATTGTACATTGGGACGGCCATGGCAAGTAGAATTCAAACTTGTTATGGCGATGACACTGCAGATACCTGCCCATGAATAATAGTAAGGAAGATGCAGATGTTATAGGGTTGTGTGACGATGATACAGAAATTGATGATGATAATAGTGATGTTGTGAATGATTCACAAATACGATGGGCCGATGATGATCAAAATGCTGAAGCTGGTGTTGAATAGATACTGAATGAGATTGATGGTGACAGGTAACGATGGTATAGATGTTTGAAGATGATGGTGAGGTGATTGTGACAATGAAAAGATATTGTTAAGAGATGATCGAGTCAATGATGTAATAATGTTGAAAATACATGAAGTGGGGGTGTGGATAACGAAGATAGTAAAATGACAATGATGAAGGTAATGAAGATGATGATCCGTGATGGATGATAATTATACAGGCCCAAAAGAAATGATGATAGTGTAGATAATGAAGGAGGAGGATGTTGGTGATGATGACGTAGGAGATGAAAGTAGTATTGTTTTGTTGATGTACTATGCTGCAGCTACTATAGATAAGAAGAAGGTGCTGATAGCGATGACGATGTAGATCTGAAGATGGGGGAGGATGAATTAGAAGACAATGATGTGCTTCTGTATGCTTGCAAAAATGTAAATACTTAACTATACATTAGGCCCATCACTTCCCCCCCTCCTGCCAATTACTCCCCCTGGAGCATAGGCCGCCGACACAATCCGCCATAGTCCTCTGTCCTGGGCTATTCTCTCCAGCTGCTCCATGTAATCAACCCATCTTCCCTGGTTTCTTTCAGCCTCAAGGTCGCGTCGCTAGGTGTTTCTTGGCCTTCCCTTTCGTTTTCCCCTGGGGTTCCATGAAAGTGCCTGCCTTGTGATGTTTGCTGCTGGCTTTCTTTTCTCAGGGTGTGCCGAATCCATCCCCATCTCCCTGCGCGGATTTTCATTCTCGGCTGGCAGCTGGTGGTAACGTTGGCCACAGGTCTGCGTTGCTGATGATGTCGGGCCAGCGGATCTGGGAGGATTCTTCTCAGGCAGCTGTTGATGAAGGTCTGCCTTTCTTGATGGTGGTCTTTGTTTCCTCCATGTCTCCGCTCCATATAGTAGGACAGACTGACGTTGAAGTTGTACAGCCTGATCTTTGTGCGGGTCGAGTACACAGTGGAGCTCCAGATGTTCTACAGCGCAAGTACGCTGCCCCTCGCCTTGCCATTTCCTTGCCTGACGACTCGTCTGTGCCGCCCTGCATGTTAATGATGCTTAACCCAGGTACGTGAATGTCTCCACTTCTTTCAGCAATCCCTTCCCATTTAGTGTGACCGGGTCCATCACTCACTGCTGCGTTGAACTTGAGAATCTTGGTTTTGCCTTCATGATCTTGAGTACCAACCTGTAATGAGGTGGCTGCTTAGTTCTGTAGTCTTTGTCCTTCATCTGTTGGCGCTGTGGGAAAAGCAGGCCAGGTCGTCTGCAAAGACGAGATCATTCCAGCTGGTCCCACAGTAGTCCCACTGGATTACTTTTCTTCTGTCTGCCGTTGAAGTGTCATGGTCCAATCGATCGACAAGAGGGAGAGGAAAAGGTGACAGGAGACAGCCTTGTCCTGACTCCGGTCTTCACCTCAAAGCTGACTGTGAGTTGTCCCCATGGACCAACACCCGGGAGGTCAGTCTTCATAGAGTTCTTGATCAAGTGTCCATTTGGTGGCACTCCATGGTTGCGAAGACAATTTCCAGAGGGTGGTTGCGTCCACACTGTCGAATGCTTTCTCATAATCAACAAATTGATGTATAAAGAGAGATCCACTCTAAAGATTGCTCCACGATGCTGCGCAATGTGGCAATCTGATCTTCGCATGACTGTTCTGGCGGAAGCCGGCTGCTGGACGCCGGAGGAGAAGGTCGACTAGCATTTTTCATTCTCTCGAGAGATCCAGATAAAGACTTTCCCTGGCACCGACAGAAGCATTATCCCTCTATAAGTGGCACAGTTGCTGAGGTCTCCTTTCTTGGTAGCTTGATGAAGGTAGCCCTCCCTTCCAGTTCTGATGGTACTTCCTCCTCTTCCCAAATCTTCCCAAAGAGAGGGTACAGCAGCTCAACAGTGGTCTCCAGGTCTGCTTTGAGTGCCTCAGCTGGGATGTTCCGGTCCTGCTGCCTTGCCAATTTCCAGCATTTTGAGGCTTTCCTGATCTCCTTCCCAGGTTGGTTGCTCACAGTTTGAGGTCTAGGTCTCTCTCAGCAGTGTCGATGTCCGGGGGGTTTGAAGGACGAATCTGTTCAGGAGATCCCTCAAAGTGCTCTGCCATCTGTTCAGATTGCCATCTCAGTTTCCCAGGATGGGTGGGTTTCTTATCTTGTCCTTCGACTGGACGCTCAGGCCTGCAATACTTCCCTGATAGTTCTCTGAGTCCTCCAGCAGCTTCATTGTTGTGCACTGGCTGCTGCTTTCCTCGCTCCTCTGCCAGGCTGTCGATGAACTTGCGCTATCTGTTCTTACGCTCCTCTTGACTTCTCTGCTGGCTCTTTGAAGGTCAGCTTGTGGCCTTGGCCTTTGCTGCCTTGTCCGCGGTTTGAATACTGCTGCTTTCCTTCTGCATTCTCTTCTCAATCTTGCCCATTGTGCTGCCGATATTTCTGTTGGTGTCTCTTGGGGCCCACTACTTCCTGACAAGTTGACGTCAGTGTCTCTTTCCACTTTTCTTGCCACTGGCTCTCGATGTCAGTCTCTTCTTCAAGCAGTTATGTAGTACTTGGTACTTGTTGGTGAGGGACGCTTGAATTCTTTCATTATCTTGAGACTTTTTTCAGCAGGCTGGTGTTTACTTCTGCCTCTTTGTTTTGTTACTTCCATCCATTCTTCTCAGCTTTAGGACTTGCGCCGGGCTACCAAAAGGTGGTGTCAGATGCAACGTCTGGCTCCTCTTTTCTCCTTAACATCCTGTAGAGATCTCCTGAATTTCTTGGCCTGCAGATATGGTCGATCTGGTTCTCAGTCACATGATTTTGGTATACCCAGTGGCCTTATGTACCCTTCTGTGGGAAAACGCTGCCACCGATTACCAGATGTTGATAGCACAAGAAACGCAAATCTCTCGCCTTCTTAATCATCCTCTCCTAATCCGTGTCTTCCCATCACTTCCTCGCATCCCGTGTTGTCTTGCTGAATGCATGGCATTGAATTCACCATGAGGAGAGTTTTCATATTTTTTTTTCTGGGTACTTTGCAATGACGTTCTGCAGTCTGTCGTAAGAATTGATCTTGGCTTCTTCATCCGCCGTCATTAGTTGGCGCATAAACACTGGAAGATGTTTCATTCTGATCTTCTTCGTCTTAGTTCCTGAAGGATTCCGCGATGATTCTTGATCCGTGTGCTTCCCATCCTACCCAGGGCTTGCTGGCAGGCTTGACAAAACAAGAGCGCTACGCCTCTGTGTGTGGAGCGTTGTCTTCTTTCATGCCAGAAAAAAGCACATCTCTCCAGTTAGGCAGTCTCCTTTGTCCTGACTGTGTCCCAATGGGTCACACTGATGGCCCCAAGCAATCTCTGCTGCAACTTGTGGTGTTTTTCCCGTCTCAATACATGGTCCCCTCACATTCCATGTTCTGACGTTGATGGTCCTGGTCGATAAAAGGGGGGTCGCCAGTGGCTTTCGTAGACTCAGGGCTTTCCTCACATTGCGTCATACATCCTCTTGGCGAGGACCCTTCACTCCCAGGGCATATCTCTTGGTCTGTTGTTGGCGTTTCTGTAGCAAATTTGTTTAACGGGGTGGGGTTGCTAGCCCAACGCCTAACCCTCCTTTCTCATCCGGGCTTGGGACCGGGCAATGGCAAAGTTAAAATTGAGGAAATGCGAAATGGAAACGTTTTCTGCCTATGATGTATACTAACCACCACCCAAACATGACTGTGTGTATGCCTGAGGCCGAAGTATCAATACAGCTTTTCAGTGTTTCAGTGCTTCTCATCGTCTGCCTGTTTGTCTGTCTGTCTCTCTCTTCTCTTTCTCTCGTTCTCTTTCTGTCTCTGTCTGTTTATCTGTCTTTCTTCTCTCTCCTCTTTCTCTGTCTGTTTGTCCTAAGAATAATAATAAATGGAATTTATATAGCGTTATATCTTGCAAAAAACAGATCAAAGCGCTTGCATCAGTCCACTGATCCTATACATCAACCACAATATTAATAGTTTAACAATTCAAATACACACAAACGCACCGCGCGTGTACGCACGCACGCACACACGCACACGACACACACCAACACACACACACACACCACACAGGCCATACGCTTCCAGCAGGCGATGGGAACCGAGGCTATTGAAGGCGAGGACAGATAATTATGAGATGAAAACTGTAGGGGCGGTCTTAGGTTTGAAACAGGAATGTCATGAGCCGGATTTAAAAAGTGTTTCACGAAGGGAGAGAGGGGGTAATTCCAGATTTGATGGACCAGAAACAGAGAAAGAGCGAGGCAACTGTGGACCTGGTGAAATCTAGGATGTGTAAGCACAGGGTATCTGCAGCAGAGCGGAGGGAACGAGAAGGATGTACAGGTGAAAACATTCCACAGAGGTAGAAAGGTGCTGTTTTTATGGAGACAGATGTAACAAAGAGATACAGATCTTGTACTTTTACTCTCAGTGGCACAGACGACCATGGGGAGATCGCAAGAGAGGAGTAAGTATGCTCAGTCCCTGTCTCTCTTTCTCTCTCTGTCCTATGCCTTCTATGACTCCGTTTGTCTGACTGTCTCCTTTTTCGTTTAATTAGGGTACACATATCTTTAAGGAAGAAATCCGTCCTTCCATAAACAGATTTATTTACCATGAATAACAAGGAATATGTCATGCATACAGTTATGACCCGGTCAAGTTTCCACAAACACTCCCAATCTAAATTCCATATGACTTCACAATATCATACCAAAATTCAATGACCATACTTTAGAACGACCTCTATAAATCAAGCCTCACATACTAAAGGCAGCCTACTCTGGAACATGCTACCAATAATACATGAAAACATCCCAAAGTAAAAGAACTGTGAACTTGGAACATTTTCATATACCAGGCCATAGAACCATGACACAGGTTCGGAAACATCTTGAAACCAACCAAATGAAAGCAAAAAAACTTCACATTACTTTGTCAGCAATTTCAAGTTGTATTTATAATCTCTAATGTGCACACTCTCTCCCACTCTGTTATGAAAAACAATAAACATTTTGGGTTTTTTTTTCTGTTCTAATCATGCTATATTATGTGTATAAACATGTATGAATTCTACACGATTTGGAAATTGTTACATTTGTTTTTTGTCTTAAGTGTTTTGACAATATTATTTGTATGGGGATTCTCTTTTGCAGTGCAGTCTTGGTTTGCTTATTATTAATAGCTTATCTAAGGTGAGAGAGTTATGTGGGATGATTTTTTATATACCAATTTATCCTAGATAGTACACAACTGAGATGTTCTTCATCTCTCCCTCCCCCCCCTCTCTCTCTCCCCCTCTCTCTCCCCCTCTCCACTCACTCCCCCACTCTCTCCCTCTCATTCCTCTTTCGGTAGGCCTCCTCTTATTTTAATAAATCTATTATTTCATATAAATATTTGGTTTACACATTTTATAGTGCTTCATTTTATAGTCGTGTCCAAAATGCGTACAGTATGTTCTCCTTCAAGCACAGACCTTTGATGAGACTATAAACAGGCCCCGTGTGCGAACGCGCATAGCAGAACATCTTGATCACACATTAAAATCCTGTTTCAGCTTTTTGTAAGAGTAGGAATTGTGGTGCCGGGTGTTTCAGATGACAGAATTTACAAAACCGCATACACACAGGGACTGGATGCAAAAAAACACATAAATACTTATTGCATCATCCTCGATATAAAAGAATAAAAATTAAAATAACAACATTTTAAAAATAAACATAATACATGCCTCTTGAAAATTTTTCAGTGAGTTATAACTGATTTTTCTATTTTCCAATTTTTTGTATTGATGGCTGTTGTTTGGCGGGGCTGTTAAAACTGTTTATATCAAGACTCTTGGCATTTTGTAACTTAACATGAAAAGTTTAATGATAGTATCAAAAGAAGGGTTTTTGGTGAGGATACTTTTGTCAGAATTTTATATCTGGTCTTATTTTGATGCAGATGTAACGTGAAAATGCTCACTCCCTCTCAGCAAAATTAACACTTATATTTTCAAAAAAAGGTTACCTAGATGGGCTAAAGAGACTGAAAAACAATCGAAGAACAAGCAGGTTTTCGAGCAAATTTATAGTACTACTGTCATATATTTCACCCTCTACTATATTGTTCCAAAATACATACAATCAAATAAAAAAAACCTATTTGTGCATTTGTCAATTTTTCGAAAGGCGTTGAATTCGGTAAGGCGTAATATCTATATGGACTGTATCTGTGTAGAAAAGGAATAAACGCAAAATTATATATGGCACCAAATTAGTTGTTACAAATCAAATCTTGGCATGTTGTAATGCGCAAGAATATGATTATTCTGAATATTTCGAATGTCCAAAGAGTGAGGCAGGGTTGTATTTTAAGCCCACAAATTGTTTTCCTTTTTTTATTAACGAATTAAGCCTTTGACATTATAAGGAAAGAAAAACATGATATTCAGATTATCCCAGGAGCCATGGAGGTATTTTTTACTACTATTTGCCGATAATATAATTCTCTTGTCTGATACGGTACTAGGTTTACACAACCAACTAGATATATTAAAGGAAGATGCATTTACAGTCAATATGGCAATTTAACCGTCTATATATAACAGTCAATATGGAAAAAAACGAACATAAATTTTAGAATTGGTGGACATTTATCAGTGGGTGAAAATAGTTTTATGGAAATGCTTTTATATCGAGGATAATATAATAACTACTTATGTTCATTTTTACATCTGGGTAAGAAGAATTGGGCCTATCAAGTTTAACAGTTTTGTCACCACATGGTTTTGGAATCGTGAGTTTGTCTCAGGAAGTAGGTAGCGAGCATTGGTTTATTTCTCAATTGAAAGACAGACGCATTTGTTCATTTAAACAAAATTTGCACTTAGATATTGAAAGTAATAGATAAACCACGCTGGTTTTTGTTTTCGTTTAAGGTGCTTTACAGCTGAAAATATCTCGAATAGTCACAACAAATGGCACCCCCCCAAACTAAATTATGCAAGATTTTGATTAAGCACACTCGGTTTCAAATGCAAACAAGATGTTTCAACATAGGGAACAACCACACAGTTTTCCCATGCCCTTGTGTGGTCATATTCTTGATGCAGATATACATTTCCTTTTCAGTGTCAATCATATATTTGCATGCCATCATCACAAAGACACATTGGAAACCGTCTCTTTCTTTCAGTCACAACCTTCAATTTCACATGAATCTTTTGAAGTTGCGAAATCAAATCCCAACCTACCTGGCCACTCTATTACTATCGTTGCCTTTACCGTCCACCTCTCCAGCCCGTAAAAACCAACCTAACAGCTTCTCATTTTTTCACCAAGACTTCCAGTCACTCCTCGACCACCACAAGCCTCATCTCACCACTAAACTATATAATTCTTGGTGACTTCACAACTTCCATTTCGACAAACCAGTCTTCTCCAAAATGTCAAACGTCCATTCTTCTTCCTCTGTCCAACCATCTCTCTCTCAACTGGTAACGAAGCACCACACGATCTGTCATATTTTTAGACTGGCTGATTACGAGTGCTTCATTTAACTTGTCACAAACTGTTTCTGATCACCCACAAACTGCATTCTGATCATATCCGCCATTCTTTTTCCCATCGTAACATAACAAAAACCTGTTAGAAAAGAAGAAATCTGTACCTCGTCGCAATCTTAAGGCCTTCTTAGTCATCCATCAACCTTCTCTTCACCAAGCTTCCGAACTATTCACAAACCTAATGACCCCACTGACCTTCTTGGGATTACTAATACACAATTCACCGCCAACTGCTTGATGAGCATGCAACCCTCCTACTGACCATCTCCTCCCTGACAGACCCTGGTGCGCCATTATACCCAAGACATTTTGATAGCAAACGCAAACGCCGGCAACTAAATCGCAGTGCGAAGTCAAAAACGAAATCAATAAACACAACTTTTCCGAAAACAAATAAAACAAAGTCAAACTCTTAATCCATTCAGCAAAGACAGACTACAACTCCTTCCCAAGTTCTCTGAGCTACATCCATAAAATCCCCTCTTTTTTCCCTCAACTCAATCTCCTGGATCTGCAAAAACAACTCCCTCTGCATAAACAACCCCACAGCCTGTCTGAACTTCATCCATA
Organism: Rapana venosa; assembly: GCA_028751875.1. NCBI lineage: Eukaryota > Metazoa > Mollusca > Gastropoda > Neogastropoda > Muricidae > Rapana > Rapana venosa. The sequence continues at coordinate 34,922,762 of CM054163.1, forward strand.
TTTTTCTGCCTTCTTCTCCTGACAAAGTTCGAAACAGACGCTCCAACTGGATCAGACTCAATTCCAGCTGCGCCTCCTGATTCCCATTTCATTGGCTTCCTCTCTCTTCCTTCCATCCCACAAGTGAAAAAGAAATCTTGACATTCTGAAGGAAATGACTATAAAATCAAGCGACCTATATCCATACCTGCTTCCTGGTTTTCTCAAATGCCATCACAACTTGTACCTATTATGACTAAAATAAGTAAAACTATCTCTTGTGTCAGGAAATTTTTCATCAGCTCTTAAAACAGCAATAGTCACACCTCTACTGAAAAAGCACGACTTTCATCGCCAACATTCTGACGAATTATAGGCCTGTATCAACTTACCTTTTGTCGCTAAAGTATTTTTTCTAGAAAAAGTCGTTCTCAAACAGCTCAAACAGTCACCTTCATTCCAATGAACTCCTCCCACTTTTTCAATCTCCTATCGCCCCCAACCACAAGCACTTAAACCACCCTAGTCCACACTTTAGATACACATCTACTTGCTTCTGAGCAGGAAAAAATCTCCCCCTCACTCTTCTGACTTAATCTGCAGCCTTTGATACCATAGATCACACAATTCTTCTTCTCCGCCTCCCAAATACGTTTAGTATAACGGCACAAAGCCCTCACATGGTTTACTATCATACCCCACAGACAGGATCCAGAAAGTTAAGGTAACAAAATGCAATCAAAACTGTCAAACAGGGAATGTGGAGTCCCTGCAGGGATCTAGTTCTGGCCCTGTTCTCTTTAACTCTCTACACTGCTCCACTCTCACATATAAAATAACAACACCATAATTGATCATCAAATTCTATGCCCATGGTATAACCAAACTTCCGTCAGTGATACTGTTGAAAACTTGCCTTCCGTCCTGAAAATAAGCCTATGCCATCAACACATTTCAAAACTGGATGACCAGAACAAGTACAACAACTTAAATGACGAATAAAACCGAAGCCATGCTCATAGGGACCCAACATAAAACATATCCACTATGCAAAAACTTCAATAGACTTTCGCAATACTCAGGTTCCTTTGTCCAACTCTTTGAAGGTATATAGGAGTAGTTCCCTTGACATACACACTCTCTATGAAAAAAATTTCATCACCCAGACCTGCCCTTCCTTGCTACTATCATTACGGCGCATAAGCGCGATTCCAGCATCTGTCCACTGATGTCAACTTCCAAGCTTGTCACATCTCTCATTCTTTCACGTTTTAGACTACTGTAATTCTCCTTTTTGGCATGGCGCTACCAGCATCATCTATCCACTCCTTCATTGCATACAAAACTCTGCAGCCGACTCGGTCCTAAGAAAGAAAAATCTGAACACATTCACTCCTCTTCTGCGATCTCTTCACTGGCTGCCTGTCTTCACAAAGACTGGAGTATAAAATCAATACCTCTGTTTCACTGTATCCAACAAATCTGCACCCCTAATCTGTGTTACTGCATAATCATCTGTTACACTCCATCTCCCGTTCCTTCGTTTTAAGCCGCAGATACATTTGTGCTTTCGAAAACCCAGATTCCAAATAAAAAACCACTACTGTGGCCGTCGCTCCTTCTCTGATTCTGGTCATCCACCTGGAAATGACCTCCCTCTTCACTGAAAATCGCCAAAAGCCTTTCACTTGATACCTTTCAAATCCAGCCTCAAAACACACTTATTTCCTACCAGAGACTTTTTCCCCCCAAATCTCTGTCAAATTTTTCAACAGCATCATTCACCTTCTAAGTGTTGTTCCGAGTGTGTGTGTGTGTGTGAGTTGGTGGTGTGTGTGTGTGTGTGTGTGCGCGCGTGTTGTGTGCGTGCATGCGTGCATACGTGCGCCTCATGATTTTGAAATCTGTTGTTCATTATGTTTAATGGAGAGTTGCATGCCTGTAAATATGAGTGCAAGCCCTTCGATTGTTTTTGTTTTTTACAAGATTCAGCGCTATAATAAAATTGCATATATTAGTAGTTATTATTATTTTTATTATTATTATTATTATTTTTATTATTATTTAATTATTATTATTATTTATTATTATATAAAATTTTCTGTACGTGAAAATTAGTTTTGTCAATCTAGAGGCTTTCCGAAGGCAAGATATTTTTTTCGTCCCTTAATTCACTGATGACCATATTGTGATCAAAACTGTTGCAAAGTTTATTGTTTAGGGACTGAAATACGACAATCACAGCTAAGTTGCAATCTAGATGAACATTTGTGACTAATACCCACTGCCAAGTGGCATGCATCAAGACAGTCATAAAGGCAAGTACGGTCAAGTGGAGCCCATCCCTCTCCTGACTGTTTTTTTGGTCGGGGTTGGCTCCCCCACATGGAACAGGTAGTACTAGTGTACATGGTTACCAGTAGCAGGAGAAACACCCTGAACTGAGCACAAAAGAGCGCAAGAGAGCATGGGTACATTGCAAGAAGAAAATGAGCAATTTGAACCATTATTGAACAATTCTATATCAGAGAATGAGATTATTGATGGCATAAGACATTTAAAACAGAAAAAAAGTGCTGGTCCTGACCAAACAATTGGAGAAATACCAAAGCATGCAAACAGAACTGTAATTATTTTCCTTGGTCAGTTGTTTAATCACCTTTCCGAAGGGGTTCTTTCCCTTTAGAAGGGCCAAATCTATAATAACACCAATTCATAAAAAAGGAGACATAAATAATGCTGACAGCTATCATGGAATAGCTCTCACTAGTGTATAAGCAAACTCTATACTAAAATTCTTAATACAATAATGGAAATTGAAGAGCAAGCAGGTTTCAGGGCGAAGTACAGCACCGTTGATCCTAACATTTACTCTTAAACTCTCTTGTGCAAAAACATAAGCTTCCAATAAAATTTTTAAAAAAGCCAATAGGTATGCCTTTGAAGAACTCTCTCTCACATCACTGTATCTTGCTATTGTTTTATTTGCAAACTGACTTCGAGAAATAATGTCCCCCTATCCTACATTCTTTCTCATTGCTCTGGCATGATTTTAAACAAATGTACAATGTTATATCAAGAGAGTGCTAATGGTGAATAGTTTTGAGAATTAAAAATTGTATGCCAATTCCATATGGACTCAAAATGTAACTGTGTTAATCTCTCTCTCTCTCGCCCTCTCCTTTTAATGTTTTCCTTATAGATTAATTGTAGGTGTTTACAATTTTGTACCCTGTTGAATGCTTTATTCATAATTGTTATTATTATTTTTATTATTATTATTATTATTATTATTATTATTATTATTATTATTATTATTATTATTATAATATATTTCTGTACGTGAAAATTAGTGTTGTCAATCTAGAGGCTTTCCGAAGGCAAGATATTTCTTTTCTGTCTTATCATCTGATGACCATATTGTGATCAAATCTGTTGCAAAGTTTATTGTTGAGGGACTGAAATTACGACAATCACAGCTAAGTTGCAACTAGATTAACATTTGTGACTAAAGTGACATTTGTACCCTGTAATCTCCTGCAACATTTTGTGACACACCTAAAGACACATTTATAATTACCCTGTATTCTCCAGAAAGGATAATTATTGGAAATCTCACATAGAATTTCATTGGATGGTCTAATAAAGCATTTTATAATTTTCTTGTTATTATTTTAGTTATTGTTTATTGGTTGTTGTTGTTTATCTCTGTCTCTCTCTGTTTGTCTATCTGTCTGTCTCTCTCTCTCTCTTGCTCTCGATCTCTCTCTCTCGATCTCACGCTCTCTCTCGCTCTCTCTCTCTCACTCTCTCGCTCTCTCTCGCTCTCTCTCTCTCTCTCTCTCTCTCTCTCTCGCTCTCTCGCTCTCTCGCTCTCGCTCGCTCTCTCTCTCTCGCTCTCTCGCTCGCTCGCTCTCTCTCTCTCTTGCTCTCTCTCTTGCTCTCTCTCTCACTCTCGCCTTTGTATTGTGGCCTAAGGCCGATGTACAGTAAAAGTCTAAAGTCTGAAGTCTCTCACTCTCGCTCTATCTCTCGCTCTCTCTTTCTTCTCTCTCTCTCTCTCTCTCTCTCTCTCTCTCTCTCTCTCTCTCTCTCTCTCTCTCTCTCTCTCTTTTCTCTCTCTCTTGCTTTTGGTGAAATACCAAAAGTCGAACATCTATTTTCTTTGTGTTATTGTTCACACTGAGGTGGACTGTGTTTATCAGTTATCAATTGTTTTGAATTGCTTGATTTATTCCCTGTTCACACAGTTCAACAGTTGTTTTCAATTATTTGATTTAATCTAAGAGAACCTGGCAACATGGCAAACAATTTCATAAATCAAAAATGGTTAACAAAAATGGGATTCAAAGTGGGTTATTTGAACATCTGTCACTTATTAAACAAAGTATCCGACATAGGTCCTATTCTGTCAAATTCAAATGACTGTTTTCATGCTTTTTGTTTTGCTGAATCGCCCTTATCAGATGTAGTTTCAGATAATATCCTATCAAACCCTATTTATACTACCATCAGAAGAGATGCCAAAAGCAAATTAGAAACTGGATTAATAGCATATGTACATAAATCAGTTAATTTCAAGGAAATTGATAAATTTGAGAAACATGGCATTGAAAGTATCTGGCTTGAAATTTACTTGAAAGGAATAAAACCATTTTTAATAGGCTTTATATATAGAAATCTGGATGAACATACCAGTTGGTTTGATCGCTTTGAAGCCATGATGGATGATGTATCAAACCATTCAACAGAGATAATTTTGTTAGGAGATTTCAACATTGATTTATTTAAACCTCATGATAAGTGGAGGAGTGTGTTTGAATTATATCATTTGTCACAGCTGATTCAAACCCCAACACGAAAAACACTTCACTCTGAAACATTAATTGACCATGTCTATGTCTCCAATATGGATCATATAATAGAAACATCTGTTCCAACATTTGGCCTAAGCGATCATTATCCAATATGTCTAATGTGGTCTTAAAAAGGTACAAGGATACCTAGATGCAATCACAAGAATGTTTCTCTGCGAAACTATAAGTTGTTTGATGCTGAAGGATTTCTTTCTGATCTATGTAACGCTAACTTTTTAAATGTTTATCAGTATACTGATCCAGATGAAGCACTTACTGCCTGGTATCAAACTTTTCTTCCTATATTTGACAAACACGCACCACTTAGAATTAAATGAGTTAAATTTAAAGATAAACCACCATGGCTTACTGCCGAAATTAATGCTGCCATTGCAGTACGTGACAAATTGTTAAGAACAACAGGAAAAGATGCAGACTTTAAAAAGCAAAGAAATAAAATAACAGCTATGAAAAGAACTGCTCGTAAGAAATATTTTAGTGATCTGATCTCATCAAAAAAAGACACAAAATCTGTATGGAAAGCTATCAATCAGCTAGCTCATAAAACATCTACATCTACTCCTCTTTCTGTTAACTGTCTGTCTGCTGAAGATATAAACAAGCATTTTGCTTCAGTAGGCGAAAAGGTAATTCTAGCTAACAATACAAAATTTAATGATCCGTCTGCACTTAAACACTTTTGTGGATCCAGAAATGTACAATCTAAATTCAAGTTTAATTTTATCACTGTTCATGAAGTATACAAAAAATTGTGTTCCCTAAAACACTCAAATGCAAGGGGCTTGGACAATCTAGACAGTAAAATATTGAAGGTTTCAGCACCCATAATATCTGAGCATATCACATACATTTATAATCTTTCAATTGAAAAATGTCATTTTCCTCAAGCTTTTAGAGATGCCAAAGTTTTGCCCCTTTTCAAATCTGGTGACCCAAAAGATCCCTCAAACTATAGACCAATATCAATCCTGTCTTCATTGTCTAAGCCTCTTGAAAAGCATCTTAAGAATAACCTTCAGCTGTATTTTACAAATCACAATCTGTTTCATCCTAGGCAAAGCGGATTTATGAAAAACCATTCTTGTCACACTCTGCTTACTAACCTAATAGAACAATGGCATGAAAATATTAACAATGATCTTTTGTCTGGGGTAGTATTTGTTGATTTTGCTAAGGCTTTTGACACCATTGACCATGATCTTCTAATAAAGAAACTTGTTTTGTATGGCTTATGTTCAGATTCAGTTAGACTTATATCCTCATTTCTTAAAAATAGACGGCAGGCAGTTCTTCAAGACTGTGCAATATTCCTCCTTCATGCCAATAACATATGGTGTCCCCCAGGGATCAGTTCTTGGGCCAATTTTTGTTTTCTATCTATATTAATGATCTTCCATTGAATATTTCATCTTCTTGTGAACTATTTGCAGATGATACGACTATTCATACTAAGGATAAAAAAGCAAATGTTATATGTAATATTCTACAGAATGATATAGATAAACTAACTTCTTGGGCTGATCTGAACCACATGGCTCTTCATCCTAAAAAATCTAAGTTCATGATAGTCACAACAAGACAAAAAAGACAAAATATGAAGTCTATGTCAAGAAGTCTGAAAATTCATGATCAGATAGTAGAAGAGGTTAATAATCATAAATTACTTGGCCTTAATGTAGACAATAATCTTTCCTGGTCGAGCCATATTTCAATATTGTCAAAGAAATTATCCCAAAAGATATTTCAGCTCAATAGAATAAAGCATTTCCTTGATGAGCACACTCGAAAGTTGTTCTTTTATGGATACATACAACCAGATATTGATTATGCTTCAACATGTTGGGACCTGGCGAGTAAACACTGCTTAAAACGACTTGAGAGTATTTACAGACGCTCCATGAAATTAATACTCCTTAAATCATCTTTGCAAAATGAAGATTACAAAAAACTCAATATTTTACCATTAAATCAGAAATGCCATTTCAATAAAGTCGTATTCATGTACAAGATTATGAATAATCTTACACCATCCTATCTGTATGATAAATTTGTTATCAGAGTTATTCGAGGTAAAAGTATTCTATTTATTCCCCGCCCCAGGATAGACTTATTTATGTCATCCTTGGTTTATTCAGGTAGTAAGCTATGGAACAATATCCCTGATTATCTTAAACAGAAGCCTAGTTTGTCTTCATTTAAGAAAGGATATCACAGACATCTTTTTGAAATGTTATGATTGGAATTTCATTTTTGTGTTTGAAATCCTTATCTCTAGTAGTCATTAGCACACAATTCATGTTTAATTATCTGTAGTAGTCATTAGCACACAATTCATGTTTAATGCGATTTCATTCTTCACGTCTCTTTGCTGTTGTTGTTTTGTTTTGTTTTTTGTCCTTTCCCTGTTGATCTATTTCTGTCCTCACACTGTCCATAACTCTGTAAGCCACTCCCCCCCCTCCCCTCACTCTCTATATCCTTTGCTGTTTTGCGCTGTCTGTATGTCCGTCTGCCTGTCTGTCTCTTTGTCTCTTTCTGTCTCTCTCTGTAATGTGGTTTCTGAGTCGGTGGTTGTGTGTGTGTGGTGGTGGGTTTTTTTTTATAATATTTTTTTTATACTTGTTTGTCTGTGTTTGTTTGTTTGCTTTTCTTTCCTTCTCCATTGTCTCCCTTGTATGACATTCATCGTCATTGTTATCTAGTTCTCATTTATAGTGTTTGATTATAATAATCAATTTTGAATTTTCATTTTGGTGTCTTTAAAACTGTTGATAATGATTGTTTGCGGTTTGTTTGGGGATGGGGGGGTGGGGGGAGATTGTTGTTGGGTTTTTGTTTGTTTTGGGTTTTTTTTTTGTTTTTTGGTGGTTTTTGATTGTTGTTGGTGGTGGTTTTGGTGGTGGGTTTTGTTTTGTGTGGTGTGTGTGGGGGGGGGGGGGGGAAGGGTTTGAGAGCATGGTGTAAAAAAGCCCTGAGCTTATCCATTTACTCTCAATAAAAAAGTTCGAGTTCGAGTTCGAGTTCGAGTTCTCTCTCGCTCTCTATTTCTCTTCTCTCTCACTCTCTCTCACTCTCTCTCTCACGCTCTCTCTCTCTCTTGCCCCTCTCTATCTTGGTCGCTCTCTCTCGCTCTCTCTCTTCTCTCTCTCTCTCTCCCCGCTCTTTCTCTCTCTACGCTCTCTCTCTCTCTCTCTCTCTCTCTCTCTCTCTCTCTCTCTCTCTCTCTTGCTTTTTCTCTCGCACTCTCTCTCGCCCTCTCTCTTGCTTTCTCTCTCTCGCTCTCTCTCTCTCGCTCTCTCTCTTGGTCGCTCTCTCTTTCTGTCTCTCTCTCACTCTCTCTCTCACGCTCTCTCTCTCTCTCGCTCTCTCTCTTGGTCGCTCTCTCTCGCTGGCTCTCTCTCTCTTACTCTTTCTCTCTCTTATGCTCTTCTCTCTCTCTCTCTCTCTCCTCTCTCTCTCTCTCTCTCTCCTCTCTCTCTCTCTCTCTTCTCTCTCTCTCTCTCTCTTTCTCTCTCTCTCTCTCTCTCTCTCTCTCTCTCTTGCTCTCTCTCTCTCTCTCGTTCTCTTGCTCTCTCTCTCACTCTCCCTCACGCTCTCTCTCTCTCTCTCGCTCTCGCTCTCTCGCTCTCTCTCTCTCTCGCGCGCGCTCTCTCTCTCTCTCTCTCGCTCTCTCTCTCTCTCTCTCTCTCGCTCTCTCTCTCTCTCTCACTTGCTTCTTGCTGTCTCCCCTCTATTTTACTTTATTTATATTACTTGATTTTAATTAGTGTATCACTTTCATGTTTATGTTAAATTCATTTTAGAATTATATGTTTATTAACCTGAAATATATACTTATCTTTCTAAATCATGTTGTTTTTGTAGATGTAAGTTTTTTCCCTTGTTTAGTTGATAGTTCCTAATTAGGGCAAGGGCTGGATGAAAAAACAACAACTGTGCCTATGCTTATTCTGTTACCCTTGAAAAATAAAGATTCATTTCATAAAAGATTCATATCTCTCTCTTTCTCTTCCTCCCTCTCTCTCTCTCATGCACACACATACACACACACGCACACATACACACATACTCGCACATACACACACACCTGTATACACACATACATGTGCATGCATGCACAGGCACCATACCCATGCCCTTGCAAATACAAATAAGCTCATTCTCATCAAAACACAAATGACATACCAAAACTGAAATATTCAAGATCGGAATTTTTAGCCAATGTCCCCCGCGAATGTTGACTTGTTCTCAGCCCTATGGACGCGTTTATCGGTTTCCGAATCTTTGCAGTTCAGTTATTTTTCTTAACTATCAACACCAACCATGGTGCTAGAGGAGGAAGAGACAGGGCAGTGTGAATGTAGTGCTTGGGTCGCGGTCTGGTGTCACGGGTTCGGGTCGCTGTTGAGTCGCCCATTCGAGGGTTTTGTTTTGTTTGTTTGCTTGTTTGGTGTGTGTGTGTGTGCGTGCGTGCGTGCGTGCGCGCTTTGTGCCCCGTAGGGGCGAACATTGGTGTCGACCGGCCACCCAGGTTTTTTTTCAGGTGGGCCTGGGTCTCTGTAGGCGGTGGAATGCTGAGCATGGTATGGGCATATGCAGTTAGGACGGGACTGTTCCGCTTCCGGGTGAGTAGGCAAACGGGGTAGTGTGGTGGGGGTGCTCTCGCTGGTGTCGTTTTTTTTTATGTCATCCCCGGAGCCGGGTGCGGCTGCCTTGGTGGTGGCAGTCACTGTTGGCGTAGGGCTGGGAGGGCGGGCCTTGGAGCTCTGGCCCAGCGGGTGAGGACGCCGGAAGAAAGAGTGATCATGGTGGGGAGCATCATCTGCCGCGGATGTTGTTCCATGAGACATGTGTCCATACGTGTGGCTGAGGATGGGTGCGCTTTTTGTGAGCGAGTAATTGGGTGTGTGTGCAAGTTGGTGTAGGTGTGTGCTAGATAGAGCGAGTAAGCAAACCAGCTAGCGAGCGAGCGAGCGAGCGAGCGAGAGAGAGAGAGAGAGAGAGAGAGAGAGAGAGAGAGAGAGAGTGTGTCTTTGCGCAGGAGGGGTGGATACTAGTGTATAATTATGTATATCGATGTGCAAATATTTAGTTTGCTGCATTTATAAACTTTGCTCATATATTTCCCCACCACCACCCCACCCCTGTATGTACTTATTTAAGGGGAAACACGTGTTTCCACTATATAAATTATGTGTGTGTGTAAGAGAGGGGGAGTGAGAGGAAGGGTAGGGAGAGGGAAGAGAGAGTGAGGGGGAGGGATCCGTGTGAAGGAGAATAAGTGGACATATGATTATTAGAATGCACCCCATTGAGGCTTATATCGGGTATCGGAGAGCTGAAGATTTTCTTTTCGCCAGGACGAGTAAAGGAAGTTTCGCTTCCTTTCCCCCCCCTCCCCCCCCCCCCCCCCCCCCCCCCCCCCCCCCCCCCCTATGCATCTCTCTCTTGTACAATATTGGTTATGTATGTACATTGATGGTGGCTGTTGTTATCATTAACATCATCAATATTGATTGCAGTGGTGGTGGTTTTTGATGTTAGTGGTGGTAGTGGTATTTGTAGTAGCAGTAGTTGTAGTGGTGGTGTTGGCGGTGGTAGTGGTAGTTGTAATGTAGGCTAGTAGTAGTAGTAGTAGCAGTAATAAGAGGAGTAGTAGTAGTAGCAGTAATAAGAGTAGTAGTAGTAGTAGTAGTAGTAGTAGTAGTAGTAGTAGAAGTAGTAGTAGCAGCGGCAGCAGAAGCAGCGGCAGCAGTAGTAGTAGTAGAAGTGGTGGTGGTAGTAATAGTAGTAGTAGTGGTAGTAGTAGTGGTAGTAGTAGTGGTAGTAGTAGTGGTAGTAATAGTGGTAGTAGTAGTGGTAGTAGTAGTGGTGGTAGTAGTGGTAGTGGTGGTAGTAGTGGTGGTAGTAGTGGTGGTAGTAGTGGTAGTAGTAGTAGTAGTAGTAGTAATAGTAGTGGTAGTAGTAGTAGTAGTAATAGTAGTGGTAGTAGTAGTAGTAGTAGGGGTAGTAGCAGCAGCGGCATTAGAAGCAGCGGCAGTAGTAGTAGTAGTAGTAATAGTAGTAGTAGTAGTAGTAGTAGTAGTAGTAGTAGCAGCAGCAGCAGCAGCAGCAGCAGCAGCAGCAGCAGCAGCAGCAGAAGTAGTAGTGGTAATAGTAGTAGTAGTAGCAGCAGCAGCAGCAGCAGCAGCAACGGCAGCGGTTGTAGTAGTAGTAGTAATAGCAGTAGTGGTAGTAGTGGTGGTGGTAGTAGTAGTAGTAGTAGTAGTAGTAGTAGTAGTAGTAGTAGTAGTGGTGGTGTTGGTGGTAGTAGTAGTTGTTGTAGTGTGAATTGTGTTGCACATAATGATAAGAGAAGGACTATGTTAGGTGAACTAGACACAGACCATTGCTCATGAACGGTGTTCAAGTGTGTTTTTTCTGTGCTCTATGCACTTTTAACTTTTTGAAAATATTACTTGTTTTGTCACAACTTTTTTGTTTTGCTTTTTTCTTGTACATAGGTTGCATGTTTGATGCTTATAGATACAATCAAAGTATTTTTTTAAAGACCATAGTGGAAGAGTCATTGCTTTCTGGTTTCCAGCTATTTTCAAATGTAATAACTATATATGGATAGTATTTCTGTTGTATCTTTGAACTGCCAAGGATTAGGTGATGCGAAAAAGAGACGTGATGTATTCCAATACCTGAAGCAAAAGTCCCATTCAGTTTTTTGTTTACAAGATACCCATTTTGATAAGAAACTAGAATCTTTTGTTACAGCAGAGTGGGGCTACAAGTGTGTTTTTTCTTCTAATAGATCAAACTCCAGAGGTGTGGCAATACCGTTCAATAATACATTTGAATTTAAGATAAAAGAGATAAAGAGAGACCAGAATGGAAACTTTGTAATAGTTTTATTTAGATTTATGGAACATGATCTGCTTCTTGTTAATATTTATGGACCTAACAGAGACACGCCTGAATTTTATTCACACTTAAAAGATGTAATTAAACGCTTTAAAACACGTAATATTATCTGTGTTGGTGATTGGAACCTTGTCTTAGACCCCTCCCTTGATTACGATAATTATAAACATATCAACAACCCTAAAGCTCGAGAAAGTGTGCTAAATATGATTAAAAATTTAAGTTATCAGATATATGGAGAGAATACAACCCCAATTATAAAAGATTCACATGGAGAAAGACAAGTCCTTTAAAACAAAGCAGATTAGATTTTTTCCTTCTCTCTGAGTACCTTATCTTTGCTGTGGAAGAGCCTGATATCCAATATGGATATCGATCAGATCATTCCATGATTAGTTTGAGTTTAAAATTTGGTAAACAAAAGAAGTGCAGGACGTACTGGAAATTTAACAACTCTCTCCTCAAGGATAGCATGTATACAAAAGAAATTAACGAAACTATTAACAGTGTTATTGAAGAGTATGCTGCTGAGCACTATGAGAAAGAAAATCTGGAAGAATTATCTGAAACTAATATAAAGTTAACAGTTCCTGAAAATGTGTTTTTAGATTTTCTGCTGATGAAGTTAGGACAAGGACAATAGCATATGCAACACAGAAAAAGAAAGTGAGAGAGCAAGAGGAACAAAAACTACAAAATCAAATCAAAGAAGTAGAGAAAAAAGTAAACAAAACAGAGTTGGACATTCAGCAATTAAATGATTCAGTAGTGAACTAACAGCCATTAGAGATGTTAAAATGAAAGGTGTTCTTCTTAGATCAAAAGCTAGATGGGTAGAAGAGGGAGAAAAGATCACAAAGTATTTTGTAATTTAGAAAAAGAAATTATATAAGTAAATATATGCCAAAGTTAGTTTCAAATGACAAGGAGCTATATAAATCTGAGGATATTCTTTTGGAAGTTAAAGAATTTTATGAAAACCTATATAAAGAACGAAAAGTAAAAGAATATGAGATTAAACATCTAGTCTCAGAAGTTCCAAAGCTATCAAGCGAAGAAAAAAAATTGCTTGAAGGTGAAATAACATTGGAGGAGGCTGGATGCGCTCTTAGAAATATGAAACATGGCAAAAGCCCAGGCTCTGATGGATTTACCTCAGAATTCTTCAAGTTTTTTTGGAAACAACTTGGTTCTTTTGTAGTCAGAGCTTTAAATCGATCCTTTAGAGATGGGGAATTAACAAACACACAAAAAGAAGGACTAATTACATGTATCCCTAAACATGACAAACCAAAAGAATTAATAAAAAATTGGAGGCCAATATCCTTACTTAATGTTATTTATAAAATAGCCTCATCCTGTATAGCTAATCGAATAAAAACAGTTCTTCCCAAACTCATCAATGAAGATCAGACAGGATTTTTGCCTAACAGATATATAGGAGATAATATAAGATTGTTGTATGATCTGATTAATTACCTAAAAATGAAAAACCTTCCAGGTATGTTAATTTCCATTGATTTTGAAAAGGCTTTTGATTCATTAACTTGGCAGTTCATTTCAAAGGTATTTAAAGCATTTGGATTTGGAAAAGATATACTTCGTTGGATTTCAACCTTCTACAGAAATATTAAGTCTACAGTTATAGTTAATGGACAGTGCTCCTCATGGTTTAATATCCACAGAGGATGCAGACAGGGTGACCCTATATCTCCATATTTATTTATTCTCTCAGCAGAAATTCTAGCAATTATGATAAGAGAAAACCGAAACATCAAAGGCATTTATATTAATGACACAGAATACAAGTTGTCACAGTTCGCTGATGACACACAGCTAATAAATAAAGGTGACAGCATATCATTTGAACAGTCCATGAAAACTTTAGATTTATTTGGAAAAGTGATGGACTGTTTATGAATATAGAGAAAACTAAAGTATATAGCTTGGGAGCAAAACATTTTCTGATGCAAGGTATATGACCCTTTAAGGTTAGACTGGAACCCCAAACAGTTTAAGAACTGGAAATGTTTTACACCAGACTTGTCACAATGTGAAAAACTGAACTATGATAACAAAATTACAGAAATAAGATCTCTATTCAACATCTAGATAAAAAGGAATATACACCTATTGGTAGAGTGGCAGTGCTAAAATGTTTAATTCTTCCAAACTGATATATCTCTGGATACTCTTACCTAATCCACCAAATGATTATATAAATAAAACTTCAGAAGCTATGTTTTAAGTTTGTGTGGAAAATAAGCAAGATAGAATTTCGAGAAAAACCACAATCAAACATAATAAAGCATGGAGGATTGGGAAATACCATCTCTAAAACAGTATATATGGGGTTAAAACTTATAATGGATAAGAAAACTTAAACTCAGGATTCATAAGTGGGAGTTCTATACATGAAGAGATTTGCCCTGTTGTCAAATATCTGGACAAATATAGTTACTGTATACCCATTAGGGAAAGAAGTTCGAATGCATTCTGAATTGATACATTCCTAAATACAAAATGTTTAGCAGAAAGATTGCAAACTTGTTGATTCTGAAAATCTTTTGACAGAAAACATATTTTACAATGAGAATGTTAAAGTTGGTGGAAACTTCTTTCAATTGAAAGAATGGATAGACAACGATATATATCGCATTGCAGATCTAGTTGACGAAAGTGGAAATTTTTTGATATATGAACATTTTAGAAGAAATATAAATCAAGACAAATTTTATTACATATTTAGGCTGTGTTCAAGCGATTAAAAAGTATATCAGCAAACGGACATCACTATAAATGATAATAGATCAAATAGCCTTCAAAAGGCTTTGGGTTTTATTCTGACAAATTAAAAGGGAACACGCCCTTATTATGACATCTTGTTGCAGATAACAAACAGCCAAAGTTTGTGATAATGGAACAATACAATACCAGGTGATCTCACTGGAGAAATATTTTTGACAAAGTACATAAAATAAGAAATTTAAAATGAAATGTTCCAGATAAACTGATTCACAAAATTCTAGCAACAAATAATATTCTGGAAAAAAATGAAAATTGCTGAAAACAACAAATGCACATTCTGTAATTTTGAGAAAGAAACTGTTGATCATCTATTCTATGCTTGCAGCAAAACTTCTCATTTTTGGAATGAATTACAAAGCTTCCTTCAGGAAAATTGTACCAATACACGTGATCTAGTGCTGTCAAAGGAACAGATTTTGTTTGGATTTGATTCTCGATCAAAGAGTGATGAAATACTAGACGAATTATTAATCAATGCTAATTTTTTTATTTACAGATCTAGAGTACAAAAAACGGAACTCTATTTGGGGTTTTAGAAAATATCTGAAAAAACTATATCAAACTAAAGAGTGTATTGCTAAAACAAACATGACTTATAGTGTTTTTGCAGGTAAATGGCAATATTACAAGCAACTAATTGATGATGACTAGATACTTTCAAAAGAAACTGTTTTTGATAGCATTTATTTGTTGATATACTCAAAAATGTAATCTGTGTACTAAACCATTTCCATGTTCCTTTTTCTGTACAGTTTGTTAGGTTGTATTTAACTTGTTTGAAATGTTGTATTCATAATATGAATATATTGCAAACTCTTATATATACTTGCTTATAACATATATGTACATTTGTTCTATGTTATGCAAACAAATTATCTAAAACTCATTTGTTAAAAAAAAAAATACTGATCTTTTAAAAAAATGTAAAAAAGAAGAAAATCTCGATTACCAAAAGTAAATTTAGAAACAGTTTGTGGGTAACAATTATGCGAATCTTTGAGTCCTATGGATTTGACCAATGTCACTTTAACATTTTACAGTGGATCGCAACAAGTGTCTTCACATAATTATTGCAGTGTATTGTATTGATCATGACAAGTGTCACTTTTCGTATAATTATTGTATTGATCATGACAAGTGTCATTTTTCACATAATTATTGCAGTGTATTGTATTGATCATGACAAGTGTCATTTTTCACATAAAAAAAAAGGTATCTGCAGCAGAGCGGAGAGAACAAGAAGGAGTGTACAAGTGTAGACATTCACAGAGGTAGGCGGGTGCTGTTTTGTGGAGACATTTGTAACAGAGGGTACTGATCTTATAGTTTATTCTCTTTGGCACAGGCAGCCAGTGAAGAGATTGCAAGAGAGGGGTAATATGCTCAGACTTTTTCTTTCTGAGGACTAGACGAACTGCAGAGTTTTGTATACGTTGAAGGGATTGGATTGATGATGCTGGCAGACCAGCCAACAGAGAGTTGCAATAGTCCAGACGTGAAAGAATGAGAGACGCAACAAGTTTGGATGTTGCATCTGTGGACAGGTACTTTCGAATTGCACTAATACGCCGTAATTGATAGTAGCAGGACTGGCAGGTCTGAGTGATGAATTTTTGCATGGAGAGTGTGTTGTCAATAATGACCCATAGATACTTCACAGCAGTGGATAAAGGGACTGATGCATTGCCAAGTTGTATTGAAGCTGTTGTGATGGAAGAGAGTTTGTGTTTGGTCCCTACAAGCATGGTTTCTGTTTTATCTGCATTTAGCTGTAATTTGTTCTGTATCATCCAATTTTGGATATCTTGAAAGCAGTGGGCCATATTTGTAAAGAGAGAAGGCAAGTTTTCAGGAGTGTCGCTGCTTAGAATCTGAGAGTCATCTGCATAAAAAATTATGGTTGATCTGATGGCGGTTTAACCCATTCCATACTGACTTCTTCTATATAAAAAAAATCAGCTTGCAGAGTAGGACGGGGTTGTTTTTTTTCTATAAGTTTGTAACACTAAGCTAATCACAAGAAAACAGTTGTTTTCTGTTCGAATGACTGCTGATGCATGGCTGATTGGCACTCCTACTCGACAGGCACTTTTCCCTCTCCTGCAGTTTCCTTGTCGAACTTAGCGGAACACCTGGATTCTGTTCTTTGCAATGCGTATTTGATGCTATGTATGGCTTAAAAAAATTAATAAATTTGGGTCGTTGTTCAAAAAAAAAAAAAAAAGAAATATTCAAGATCTTCCATGTTTTCAAGAAGTCTGTTGAGTTTGGTTTTTGTTTCTTTTCGCCTTCCTGGAAAAGCTACGAATATAATTATACCATGCACTGCTTTTGAATGTTTTTCCTGGCCATCAGAAGTGTTGCTGCAAACCCTGGCGGTCTGAGAAAAAAAATTTAGGAGATAATTTTTTTTCCCTTTAATTTTTTTAATATAGGGACACACCAACAAAAAAGGGGGAACTTCAGTTTGGGGGCTTTTAAATTTAATGGACAAAAAAAGTTTTTCGGGCTGATTGCGCGCAGTTTACCCTATTATTTTTTAATGTGAGTTACCTAACCTAAAACAAAAAATTTTTCCCTACGCATTATTTTCACTTAAAACACGGGGAGCCCGGATCAGTTTTTTAAAGGGATGCATAAAAATAAAAATTGTTTCAGAGACATATATTCCAGTCCTGAGGGAAAAGAATTTATAAGCCCTGTTGAATTCAGGAAAAAAGGAAATTCTTACTTTGGACCCTTGATGAAAGGGTTTTCCCTTTCCCAGATGAAGTTTTATAAACCCAAATTTGTTTCAGGGGTAAAACAATGTGGATTGGTAACAAAGTTTATTGGTTTTAGACAAACTAGGGCAGATTTGGGATTGAAAAAGAGTTGACTTTTTAAAAGATTTTGAAGTTTTAAAAATCTAGAGTTTGTAAAACAGAACCCTTTTAAAAATTCCAAAGTGCCAATGAAAGGTATTGGTAAAAACCCGGGAAAAATGAGGGGTTAACGGGCTAAATTTTTGGCTACACATACTTTGGACCCTCCTCTACTTATTTGGCTTGGACAACACCTTTTTGGCCAAATCTTTCTCTTTTATTTTAATGATCAAAGTTATATGACCTTTTTTTAAAAAGCCCGGGAAAAAAAAATTTTAACAATCTTTACTTTTTTCTTTCCTTTTTTAAGCAGGTCTTAATTAATTGTACATGTTTCTTTGTGGCATCAAAATTTGTTTGAAAAGAATACAAACGCAGTGATTGATTTTTAGATTTTTGCTTAATTTTCCCCTTTCATTTTCTTAAATAATCATCGGTCCCGGGGACCTTGGCGGTCTCGGGAAGACATGAAAGACGATTGCCGGGGAAAGGGCCCCCTCCTCCATCTGGGGCCCTCAACTTCGCGCATTTATCCCAAGTCATTAATTTTGGTACTTTCTGATGTTGTCCATCCATGACTTTTTTGTTTTCCCCTTTCTTTTTTCCCCCTTTCAAAGTTTTCCCCTGCGGGGTACTGTTTTGGGGGGGAGTGTTTGGCGGGTGACGGGGCCCCAACCTGTCGCTTTTTCTTCTTGATGATGGGGGAAAATTTGGGTTTATTTTTTATTTTAAATAATGTACTTTCCCTTTTTTGAGCTCCCCTCCATCCCTTTTTGTTTAGTTCGGGTTTCTAAAAGTCTGGTCTTTTAAGATCTTGCAAGCTCTGTGTTACTTCCCCCAAATGAGGTCAATGTCATCGGCAAACCGCAAGTTGTTGGGGGTCTGCCCCAATGGAAAATGGTAGGTGGAGGTCTGGAGGGTCTTCTCATTTTGTTTTCCAGAACAGATTAACAGGACTGGGGGAAACGACATATTTGGTCGGGCCCCAACTGGGGGTTTTGAAAAAAGTAGTCCCCGACCTGATTGTTCGAAGGTTTTGCACTGCTTGCGGTGTTGTTTAGTGTTTGGAATGGTTTGCACTAGCCCTTCTTCAATGTAAAAACTTTTGGGTCTCCCAACGGCCCTTCTTTGCCTTACTCTGTCTAAAGCCTTCTTAAAATTTTGATGAAGTTGGGGGAACGGCCCTCTCTGATGTTAAAGATGATTTTCCATCGGGATGTAGGATTTAAAAAAATCTGTTCGATTGTGCTCCTGTCTGCCCTTAAAACCCAAGTTTTGTTTTTCCCTGCAATGTGTTTCTTCTGCCTCCTTTTTTGAGCTTTTTTCAAAGTAACTTTGGGTTATTTTTGGGCTGGCGGGGGCTGATGAGGCGGGTTTGGGTTCCCATAGTTTTGGCTTTGGCTTTAAATTCCTCTTCTTGGGAAGGGGTTGAGGGAGTGATTGTGTCCATTCTGGGGGCCCACTGTTTTGTTTTTTCCCTAAATCTTCTGCCCAATAGCTGTAATATGTTGAAAAACTTTTGTCGCCCCTTTTTGAGCGCTCTGTGATATGTTGTCTGCCCCGGGGGGAATTTCCTATTGGTCCCCTCGGATGGTTTTCTTCCCACTTCTTCCCCCCAGTATAGGTAATGGCGGGGTACTCTTGATGTTCCCGGGCTTCCTCTTCTTTTATGCTCTTGTCGGGTTTGGTTTGGGGGTAGTTATAAAAATTTAAAAATATAGGGAATTTTTTTAGCGCTGAATCTTGAAAAAAAGCAAACAATTCAAAGCGTTTGGGCCCCCCTTTTCTTTTATAGCATGAAAACTTTCCTTAAACATAAACAAACAGTTTTTAAAAAATTTTTGTGCGCGCAGGGATGCCGATGCACCAAAACACACATGCAAAAACACAAAAAACCACAAAACCCCACACCCACACACACCCACACACACCCCACAAAACTCGGAACAACATTTTTAGAAGGTGAATTGATGCTGTTGAAAAATTTGGAACATTTATTTTGGGGGAAAGTTCGGGGTTGGAAATAAGGGTTTTTTGAGGCGGGGATTTGAAGGTATCAAGCAAAGGTTTTTTGGCGAAAGTGAAAGAGGGAGGTCTTTTCCATGGGGAGGGAACCAGAAACAGGAAGGGAGCGCGAAAAACGGGGTTTTTTTGTTTCACCCTGGGTGTTAAAAAGCACAAAGTATCTGCAGCTGAATGAAGGGAACGGGTTTGGTTTTGAAAGGGGTGAAGACATTTTACGAGAAAAGGGGTGCAGATTTGGGGGAAGACATTTAAAACAGAGGGTATTGATTTTTTTTCCTCCAGTCTTTGTGAGACGGGGCAGCCAGTGAAGATAGCGCACAAGGGGGAAGTGATTTGTTAGTTTTTTTTTTCTTTTAGGCCAATCGAGTTTCCCCAGAGTTTTGTATGCGTTGAAGAGAGTGAATAAAATGATGCGGGTAGGACAGCCCAAAGAAAAATTTACAGTATTTAAAAAAGGGGAAAGAATGGAGATGTGACAACCCTTGGGAAGTTGCACCCAGTGGATGATACTTGCATTAGTTGTATAGTCCGAAAATACTCGCCCCTGTTCAATGAGTTTTTTGTAAAGGGGGTTTTCCCGGGCTTTTCTTCAATGATGTTGATTTTGGTTTGAAGTGGTTTTGTGATTTTCTTCCCCGGGGTTTCGTATGCCTTTTTACTGTTGCCCATTTTTCATGCTTTTTTTGATTTCATCACATTAAATCACTGATCGCTTTTTTTGGGCCCTTTAAAAAAGGACTTCTACAAAAGATTTTTGGCCCCCGGTATTCTTTGGGGTTTGGGGAAGACCGGGTTTGGTTTCGGTGCTTTTTCTTGTTTGCAAAGGCCCACGATTTTTTTTTGGGTTTGCCCATGGGGGTTTGTTTTTTTCCGGGGGATGACTGATTTCCCTTCTCTCTGTTTCTCGGATTTCCCCCCTTTAAAAGGGTTGTTGGTGGGGGTCTTTGATGTCATTGTCCAGGAGGGGTATTGCCGAAAAACTTTCCCCCGAGTTTTAGCTTGGAAGATCCCCTCGACACTGGATCTTTCGTTTTTTCCACGTAAAATTTTGGGTTTACGGGGGGGTTTGCAGGCTGTTTTTTTTTCGTTAGCTTATTTTGAATCCCAGCAACACAAGGCCCGTGGTCGCGGGCCTAGGGTCAGCTCCGGGGTTTGGTTATTGTTTTGGCCCTGTTGATGCTGGATTTAAAGCGCCGGGGTTTTAAAAGATAAAATTATTTGGTTATGGTTTTTTCCCGTTTGGGCATCCCAGGATGTCCCCCTTTGGGCTGCTTTTTGGGGGATAGGGTTTATTGGAAAATGGAAAAGTCGGGGGTTTGCAGGCAAACTCCAGCGGGACTTTTGTCCCGGGGCGTTGGTCTCTCCGTTCCAAATGCCCAAAACTTTTCCCGGGCCCATTGGTTGAAAAGATTTTCGGGGTTCTTTTTTGGGCTTTAAACCCCCCGTGAATTTTGTTTAATGTCTTTCTTGGGTATCTTCATAATGGTCTCTTAAGTTCCTCATAAAATTCTTCTACTTCTTCTTTTGCTGGTCAGATGATGGTGATAGATTTGTATGATGGTGATGTTTTGGGTTGGCCGACCCCCGGGTTGTGTTTAACCCTGGGGAAAAAGTGGTGTACAGTGATTTTGCCCCCCCCCTTGCCATACTTTAAATATTTGAAAAAAAAAGAAATCACTTTGTTTTTTCTAACACAAAAAACCCACGGCTCCCGGGGGTTTTTCATTTTTTTTTTTTAAAAATTTAATATATGGAGTTGTTTGTTTTTCTTCATTCACACAAAACCCATGTGTATGTGAAAACATGCACAACTTTGCCCCCAACACATATAACATACCTGTGCACTGTGACAGTGTAATGTGATGTTCATGAGGGGGTTTTTTTGACCGGGGATTTGTAGAAAAAGGGAGGAGAAAACATTCCATTTTACCGTAGCAACAGCACCCAAAGTTGGAGCAATAAAAAACAAAACAAAAACCACAAAAAACAAAAACACACAAAACATTTCCCAAACACACCCCCACTTCATTTCCCAACAAAAATTCACACCACACACACACACACACACCACCACCAAAGCTTGCGGGAAAAGGGGGAAAGTACTGTCATGTGCTCTAAACCCCTACTGAAATCCTCACAATCCACCCCATGTACCAAGGCCTTACACTGAAAAGGGGTTAAAAAGTTTTTGCCCAGCATATGTTCTCCACGGGCCCGCTTACAGCCACAGGGGGACAGTTCTTGATGGTTTTCCTCTCCCTGTAGCAGTTAGCCCCACACAAAGTCTGCCTCCACCCATGATCCTGTTCTTTGTGAAAAACCATGTCCATGGGGGAAGGCCTGGGCTTTCCAAAAGAAACTGTCCCTATAATGATGGGGACACTTTGGAAAAACAGCTCTTAGGTTTTGCTGCTGAGACACTGAAAAAAAAAGGGGGGAAATGTGCCCCAGCTGCTTTTTTCCTGTTTTTGAACATCCTTTTCCGGGGGTGCCATCCACATTTAAAAATTCCACGGGGCCCCTTCATAAAACACAACGTTGAAGAACCCCCTTCATTTGGGGCCAATTTATGGGCAGGGTAGTGGCTGTTCCTTTCATGGTAGGGGGGCATCATTTTACTTGCGGCTATGCACCCATGTTTTTTTTTGCCCTAGTTTTTCCCTCTTCAGATAGGAAAACATAGTCACCCCCTGTCAATGCATGGAAGGCTGAAAAGGTTTTGGGAAAGTAATTTGTATCAAGTGGTGGGGGGGTTTTGGGATTTTTGTTTTTTAAATTTTAAAAAATTTTTCCATCTCTAAGAACAAAACTGCAGTTCATGAACTGCAGTTGGACACAGGGAACAGCAATTGCCACTACGTTTGGATCAGTTTTTTTTCCTAATGAAGGCTTTTTGCAAGGCCCCCTGTGATACAGTCCAACCACTTTTTGGGGTTGGGAGTGTCTGCTTTTATCATGGCTACAAGGGTTTAGTTCTGCTTTGGGGTCTTTGCTGGTGGGGCACAGGGTTTTCTTGGTGCTTTTTTACATTTTTAAAGGGGGTTTTCATGGACTTGTTTCTTGTCCAAATTTGGGCTCCCGTGAAGAACCTGAACAGTTCCCTTTTGTTCTCTTTTTTAAACAGACAATGTTTGCCATTTCCTTTAAAACTGTGCTTTAAGCCTAAAACCCTTTTTTCAAAAACACCAAAAACCCCGGCTTTCTTTTCCCCCTTGCAGACTTCAAGCTGGGCAGCCCTAATGGCTATTTGACATTTAAAACAAAGAAACCCCTGAAATGAAACCCAAATGGACGTTAATGTCTGGAAAAACAGATGACATCCCCATTTGCTTTAGAGGTAGTTGGGCAGCTTTTTTTGATTTGGGAAATTTTGAAGAGAGAAATTCCTCAACAAGCTTTTGGGATCCACTTGTGGAAACCTTTCAGGGAAAAAGGACAAAGGCGATCTCATGAAGGATATTTTGTGCAAAGTCAGGAAGGGCTTAAACTAGACAGTCTTCCCTTTTAGTGAAATCATCCAAATACATCATTTAGGAAGGGGGGTAAAGTTGTCAGCAATTTTTCAACAAAGTTGTCAGCAAATGCCCGCAGGGATCTCATCAGAAAGTGATGCTGAAAAACTGTGACAAGCCGTGTTTTGGGCCTGAAGGCAAGAAGGCAGATCGCTATGGGTCCTAAAACTTTAAACTGCCAAGTACATAGAGGACAGTTACAAAACTAAAATTTCACACTGATAAAAAATCCCAAAATCTCCCAAAAAAACCCCAAAAAGGGGTACTTTTTAGATTGTTTAAAAAATTCCAAAATTCAAAAAAAAAATTTAAACACACCACATACATGCAAAATATCATTTTTTTTATTTTTTTATGGGGTTCTAATCTGCCCCATATGCTTTAAGATCTTCAAATTATAAAAAAGGGCTAGAATCATTTTAGATATAAAGTATATGATGAACTTTTTACCCTTTAAAAGGGGATAAATTCACCTTTTTTTGGGCATCACATATAGGGCTATATTTTAATAGTGGCCGAGTTTTGCAAAAAAGGTGCAAAGAATTACATAGATCCCCGCATTAAAAATTCCTTTATCGAAGGAGAAAATTTTTACCAAAATTTTTAGAACAAAACATCCCTTTAAAAAATTTATGGGTCATATCAGCACAAAAGGGCAGTTCCCCAAATGGGGTTCTAAGTAGGAAAAGCGTGTTTGAAGCATTTTCCATTTTAAAAACTTTTACAGATTTCTGTCAAGACAGAAAAACTTAAGGGCATTATTCTTTAGAATGAGGGCCCAAATGCTTTTGTACAAAAAAACAACAAAAATGTTGAATGCTTATGCAAAGATTATATTTCCAATGGTCTATCCCTGCTTGAAATGCCCGGGGTTTTAAAAAACCCCATTTTCCTTCTTTCTAAGACTTCCCATTTGAAGAAGTTTTCAAAATTTTAGATAATCTTTTGTTTGTTTTTGTAGGGGTTTTTTTGTTAAGTCCCATAGACATTTGTTATAATTATTGAAGTTTTGTGGGTTTCTGGGGGTTTTTTTAAAAAAAATTACCCGTTTATGCTGTTTTGCACATTTGTTTGTCATTTTTTTTGTATTTTACCCCCACACAATCACACTTTCAGCACCCCACTTTAAAACACACGCACGGGACACACAAATTTAACCCCAGGGATGTGCAACACACACACTTTTTCCCAAATTTTTTCCTTTTTTATCCCTTTTGGTATCGCTTTAAAAAATGGAAAGACTGTTTTAAAAAAAAGCTAAAATACTACCCTGCAAACATGCACAGAGAGAAAAAAAGGGGGAGTGTTTTCCCATTGGTTTGACTGATAAGATAAAGGGAAAAAAAAGAAAAAACCCATTTTTAGATTGGGCCAAAAATAGGTTTTTTAATATGAAACATACAGTTTAAAACAACACACAAAACACAAACAGGGGCACAGAGTTCCTATTTTTTTGATTGACAAGATAGGGGGAAATTTTAAAAACTGCAGTAAACACACACCCCAAACATTCAACCCCCCCCCCCTCTCACGGGACCCCACACGGTGGGCTAGTAGCCTTTTTGGGAGCCATTTCCCTTTTTAAAAATTTAAAATTATTTAAACTTCCCTTTAACCCTGACAATTGAGATCAAAAAGACTTTCTGTACTGAAACTTAAAAGTGAATTGCATCAGTGATCTGTTTTGGGAAAATTAATTGATAAGTACTTGCACACAAAAACACAGAATTAAAAATTTAAAAAGAAGTTAAGGAGATAGAGTTTGAGGGCGCAGGAAAGACAGATAGACAGACAGGCAGACAGGACACAGACAAACAGGGCAAAGTAGAGCAGGGGGCAAAATATTTTATTGATTTTATAAATTTTTTTCCCCGGGTAACAGTTTAAATATTGACATACTTTTCCATCCGCCCTTTTTCCCTAAGAAAAGGGAAATATCTTTTGTAATCACAAAAAATAATTTCAAGCAAAAAAATTTAAAAAATTATTATGAATGGTGAGAGAGAGAGAAAGAGATAGAGTGGGTTATATTTTTCAATCAAATCTGGCATCAACAAAAAACCCAAAACAATGAGAAAACTGATATAAACAAAAATAAAAAGGGCCAAAAAAAAGGGAAAAGAGAAAAAACACCACACCCCACACCAAAACCCCACACCACACTCACCACACACACGGGGGGGAGAGAGGGGGAGAGAGAGAGAGAGGAAGGGGAGAGAGGAATTGAGAGAGGAGAGAGAGAGAGATGTTTTTGGGTCCTAAAAAATTTTTACCATACTTAGGGGCCCGGGTTTGGGAGTCATTTTCTTTGGGTAGGGGTCAGGGCGATTTATCATGGCAAACCGAAAAATTTTCAAAAAATTTTCTAGTTAAAGAGTTTGCGTTTTTTTAATTTTTACCTTTTCTCCCAGGGGGCACAGAGTCATTGTTTTCCCCCCCCAATATTGGGTTTACAATGGTCCCAGGTTTTATTTATGCAAAATGGCTTTTCATCACTCTTTTTGGCACCCCAAAAAAAAATTCTTGGCGCTCTTGGGTTACCTTAGCCATTTAAATAATTGCTTGTTTCAGTAGGCAGTTGCCTGTAGGGGGTGACATTGTGTATGGTTAGGGCATTTTTTGGGCAAAAATGGTTAAATTTTTTTATACCTCTTTTTTTGAAACCCAAATTATGCCCGCTCGTCTTGCCTTTCCCCCTCTGTCTCTGTCTTTTCCCCTGACTCTCGTCTCTCTCTGTGTTCTCTGTCTCCCTTTTTCCCGTCCCTTTGTTTGTCTGTCTGTCTCTGTCTGTCCGTCTGTCTCTTCTCTCTCTGGTCTTTTCTCTCTCTCTCTCTTCCTTTTCTCTCTCTCTCTCTCTCCTCTTCTCTCTCTCTCTTTTCTCTCTCTTTCCCCTCCCCCTCTCTCTCTTTTCTCTCACTAAAAATCTAAAGGGTTTTTGATAAGGGGCCAATTTTTGGGGAAAGATTTTTAGGATACACTAAAATTTGTTGACATATCAAGATAATGTCAGGGGGAGATTTTTAGGAAAAGGGGTTTTCCTGGTAAATTTGGGAATTTTGGTTTTCTATTTCAGTTTTATACTCTCTATTGGGTTTTTAATGATTTAACTTTTTGGGAAATTTTTTTATGGTGGTGAAAGGGGAAAAATGGTTTTTTTCATTCCCTCGACCCCCGTTTTTGCTATTTTCTATGTTTTTCCTTTCATTCATTATGAGCACCCACTTTAAAAAGGGAAAAGAGTTGTTAAACGAAAACTTTGTTTTGGTTTTAGGTGGGGTTTTTTTTGGCGATGAAAATTTAAATGTTACCTTTAAAACCCCCCAGGTGGCCCCCCATCCTTAATCCCCCAAGGCCTTTCAAATTTCCAAAAACAAAAATAATCATACATACAAAAATACAATAAAAAACATTCTTTCATACATACATTCAGCATTTATAAAATCACGCGGCGTAGGCGTACATTAAAAAATAAATGCACACGTAAGTACGTTTATAAAACTTTCATACTTGTATTTCAACTTTCAACTAGGTTTCATAATGTTTTTACCGCAGGCGGTTTGTTCGGGCCGTCTTCTATAAATCCCGGAAGGGAGGTACTAGGGAATCTTTTTTGGGGGGATGCTTTTTTTTCCTTCATCTTACAACTTACGTTTCTTCATACTTTCGGGCGGGGGTTTTGGGGACGGGAGGGACGTTTTGGTGATTTAATTTTTAAAGGAAAAAAACATCAAACAAAAACACCAAAAACCCAAATATAAAATATAACAAATATTCGCTAAATTATGGCGGTAATGAAGAAAGGCCCTTTTTACATAGTCCTTTTATGAGGCATTTGTTGTAGGGTAATGTAAGTTGGGCCAAATAAGCAGCTAAAGGGCCCATTTTTTTTTCCCCCCCCCCCTTTCTTCTTTCCCCTCTCCTCCCCCCCCCCCTTTTTTTTTTCCTTCGAAGATGGAACTGTTTTCAAATTTTTGGGGAAACGAAAAATCTGATGTATGTTTGTCCGTCGTGTCCGACGTTTGCCCTCCAAAACGCAGAGGAGGCAGCTCCCTGTTTTGGAAATGGGCAGAAATTGATTATAGTGAAGATGCTTTGCCCACGTACATCCCCACTCTTTCGGCCAGTGGGTTTTAAGGACAGTCGTGTTGAAATGTTCCCCAAAAGGGTACCACCCCTAGGGCTGCAAAAATAGAACCGGCAAGTCAGCCCCCTGTAAAAAAATATAGTCGTAAATAAAGATAAGCGTAAAGTGAATTTTTTTGGGGGGAAAGTCAGATCTCAGCCTTCATTTTGCTGTTCCCCCCAGCGTAAAGGGTTTTAAATTAAAACTGTGATAAAGCCAGGGGCTGACGGCTAGACAGGAAGTCTACAATACCAAAATCTCTGTAACAGAGATATATAGGCCACAATGATTTAAAATTTCTTTTGTGATGGATCCACCGACAAAAAAGCCAGTAGTTGTTGTTTTTTTTTTTGCGTAGGGGTTGTTTTTGTAGTTTTTTTTATTAAAGTGGCAAAAATGTATGTGCAAAGAACAGTTTGAATTGGTTGCTTTGGGGGGTTTTTTTCCCCTTATTCCTATACGTTTTTTTTTACTTTTGGATTTTTTTAGCATAGCAGTTTCTCTTGAACTCCTTTGCATTGACACAATCCGTTCCCTAGTCCTTTTTCTTAAGGTAAGCCCTTTTTTGATTTAAATTTGGGTGAAGATTGTGGTGGAAACCCAAACTAACATAAAGAATCCACAATTTTAAAAACTGGGTCAGTAGGGGCTGGATGTGAAAAAGCACATGATGTTTTTAAATTTTTCCCCGAAATAAAGTAAAAAATAAAAAAACTGGGTTTTTAATTTAATGCCCTTTACATGTGGTTTGTGTTTTAATTGTTTGTTTGTAACAATGGATACAACTTGAAGTAGTAGTGACAAGGACTTGCATCTGTTTAAGCCCTCTGTTCAGTAATTAATTTTGTTTATCTTGTTTAAAAAAAATTTTGTTTTTGCCAAAAGGTGTGGTTTTCAGTATACAAAAGGGAGGAAAAACCTGAATTGTGCCCGGAAAACACAAAAAGAAGTAAAAGAAGAAGAAGAAGGGAAAAAGAAGAAGAAGAAAGAAAGAAAGGGGAAAAAAAAAAGAAAGAAAAAAAAAAAAAAAAGAAAGAATGAAAAAATTAAAAGGGAAAAACCAAAAAAAAGTTTTTTTACATATATTTTAAACAAAAAAAAAAGAAAGGAAGAAAGAAAGAGAGAGAGAGAGAGAGAGAGGAGAGAGAGAGTGAGAGAAGGGAGGAGAGGGGGAGAGAGAGACGGGGGAGGAGGGGAAGAGAAAAGGAGGAGAGAGTGAGCCAGGGAAAAAGAATGAAAATGACTGATTTATTAAGAAAAGGGCCCATAGGCCATTTAAAGGGGGTTTAATCATTGGTTTTGGTTTTTTTTTCCCAACCTTAACCCCTATACCTAAACACATTTAAAAATTTTTGCAATCTAAAAGTAATCATGACATCATGTTTTCTTTTTCTGAAAGACTTATGCGGTATAAACTTTTCGTTAGTGTGTTCAATGGGGGGAAAACAAAGTATGACTAAGGGAATTATTTTTGGTCTTGATAAACTTTAAAATGTATTTTATTATCGATCTTCCAGATTTGGGGCAACAGAAAACAAAAATGTACTTATCTTCTCTTTCAATTTAAAACATGGGCACATCATATTGTGTCATATTTCTTATATATGCCCCAATTTATCGGTGACCCAAAATAAAATTTGGTTAAATACACACTTAAAAAACTTTTCTATCTAGTCGTATATTTAAACAAGGTTATTGGGTTTGAATAATTATTAAAAAAAGTATGTCGTACTTTGAAGTCCCTCTCCCTCTTTTTTAATCAACAATCTTTGATGCTTTTTTAAAGGGGCCAAAAACCTTTGACACACCCAACCCCTGATAAGACCAAGCAAAACCATTTTCACCAAAAACCCACCCCACACTGTCATCTATGTTATTTTCCCTTCTCTCCAATTCTTCAAAAGTTTGGGGAAAGGGCAGTCGTTTTAAAATCTTGATATTTTAAACCAGTATGTAATGCATTTCCATAAGAATTTAAATAAAATGGATGTTTCCAAGCTACCATAAAAAATCAGTTTGGTGTTTGCTTGTTAACAAGTGGAATGGTTTTATTGTGAATAACTGTATTTTTGAAGTATGCCCTGAAAAGAAACCCCATATTTTGCCCCATATGAAAATTTGGTGCCCCTGTGCCCCAAAAACTTTAAAAAAAATTCTGCAAAATACGTAAAATGTTTTCAAAAACTTTGATATATTCATGTGTTTTTTATCTCGTTCACAAGATCTTAACAGGAAAAGAAAAAATAAACTTGTAGAAAAAATATATACCTAGATACTTTAAGCTTTTACAAATTATCTTGACAGGCAAAAGAAAAAAAACCCAAAGCTTAGTAGAAAATAGATACCTAGATTTTTAAGATTTACAATTATCTTGACAGGCAAAAGAAAAAATTGAGCTTGTAGAAAAATAGTCCCTAGATCTTATAAGCATTTACAATTTGATTTGGATATCCTTAAAACCATCTTTCCCCAGCAGCAGATATCCCCCCTTATGAAATACTATAATATTCCCTTTTCCTTTTTTCTTCAAGCTGAAGGTTTTGAGCTGCGAGTACAAATGTTCGTTGGTTTAAAACCCAATAGCGTTCAGATAACAAACAAATATTGTTTGCAAAGAATTAACAAATTTCTACTAGACAAAAATAATTCATGTCTCCATTTTTGATGTATAGAGCTAGGTCATTAATAAATTACAAAACGAGTGGGCTGCATATGTCTCTTTGTTTAACTTTTGCGTACATTAAACATAGTCACTACTTAGCCCCTTTTTTTTAGCCTATACATTGTTGTAATACTTTTTATACAGTTGTAAAACTTTCCCTTTGATAATTTTTGCATAGTTTGGCGAAAAAGTTGCTTGAAATAATTATATCAAGGCCTTTTCGACTTCAATGAAGGTCATAGAGTTATGATGTTTACAAACTGTTTTGATCGGCAGCCTTTAAGTAAAGATATTTTTAAATTTGTACTTTAGTCTTTCTTGATGCGGGTTTGATATTCCTGTATTATTATGCTTCAATCCACTTATATATGTTTGACTTTATTATTAAGCTTTTATGTTTACTTGCTGTATACATAAGAATTCCCCTACATATTAGGGTCGTTTATTTTGTCTTTTTTAAAAATAGAATTATAAAGGTTCAGTTCAGCTTGGAATAGTCTCTTATCAAATTAAAAAAATTAAACAACTTTACAAGAAACTCTATAGCACTTCCCTAAATGTTTGAAAATATCCTGTATCAACCGTCCGAGACAACAGAGAGAGAAAAGGGGGAGAAGAGAGAGAGGAGAGAGAGAGAGAGAGAGGGGAGAGGGGGAAAGGGAGAAAAGAGAGGGGGGGGGGGGGGGGTTTGGGGGTCTATCAACATCTCCTCCCAAAAAGAACATAATTATGAAACAAGTGTTTGTGTGTGTGTTGTGTGCGCGCGTAGGGTGCGTGCGTGCGTGTGTGTGGCGTGCATGTGTGAGTGCGTACGTGCGTTTGGCGCGCCGTTTTTAAAAAAGCAAACAGAGGTGTTTCTGTCTGTCAGTCTTTTTGATTTTTGTATGTATGTCCACATTTTATTTATTTTTTATTTGTATCACTTTAAGTCAGGGCAGATTTTTCTTATGAATTCGGGCTGCTCTCCTTGGGGAAATCGCTTCGCACAAAAGCAGCGCAACCATTAATTTGTTTTCTTTTTCTGTCTGCATCTGTATTTCTTTTCCTATCAGAGTGGTTTTTTTCTACATAATTTTGCTGGTGACATTTTTTGTTGCCGTGGGTTCTTTCACGTGCGCTAAATAATTATGTGTAACACACGGGACCTCGGTTTATCGTCTCACTCGAAGGACTAGCACCCAGACCACCACCCATGGTCTAATAGATGGGGGAAAAGTTTTGGGCCCAAACGGGATTCAAACCACCGCACACTTCCGAACCAGACTTTTGGCTTTCTAGGCAGGCGTGTTACCTTAACCCCTGATTATGTATGTATGTATGTGTGTAGGTATGTAGGAATATGTTGTATGTATGTTGATGTATGTATGTTGTATGTTGTATGATGTGGTGTGTATGTATGATAACGTACGTATGTATGGTGTTGTTTTGTTGTTGGGATGTATGTATTTTATGAATGTATGATGTTTGTTTGTTTTGTTATGTCTATCACTACATGGTATTTTAGACACACCGCTTTCATACCCAAAGTACCTTAATACACACCCATTATCTCTCTCTTTCTTTACACACACCAACACACACAAATTTTTTTTTTTTTTTTTTTTTTTTTTTTTTTTTTTTTTTTTTTAAA